>PPLT02000005.1:105000-709151 GCA_003706575.2 Teunomyces cretensis | reverse complement strand
ATAGTTCTCTTGTCAATACCACCACACTTGTAAATCAAGTGACCGGTGGTGGTAGACTTACCGGAATCGACGTGACCGATAACAACGACGTTGACGTGAAGCTTTTCCTTACCCATGTTGAATAATAACTTTAAAGATGAAGAAGAGGAAAGGAGAAATTTTGTGCGAGGAATCAGTTTCTTTTATAAAAAAAATTGCCGTCATTGGAGCAACGTGAAAATTTTTTTTCCAAATTTTTATTGTCCCAGAATAGTTAACATCCGATGCACGTGAACAATAAGGGCTATAGCCCTGAGATTACTGCAAAAAAAGTGCAACATGCAACATATAGAATGTTTGGTTTCGAATGTTCCTGTCTATTACTACCTTGTATACTTACTTACTTTTCTTGCACGTCTAGGTTGTTCACGATCTCCTTCCAACCTCTTGAGTAACTCCTGGTCATTTCTCTCCGAATCGTCATTATGATACTGGACTTGGGTTAAAAGGTCGTCTTCCAAATTGGTAACATCACAATTCTTGTCATCGTCCTCATCGTCATCACCGTCATCATCGTCGATTTTGGAGTTTTTATCTCCATCATGCAAGCTGTCAGAGCCGCCCACTTTCATTAATTTGGTCGTTAAAGATTCAGGGCTATCTCGCCCAACCAAACGACCATATTTCTGTTTCTTCTTCACCTTACGTGGCGATGGGAGTCGAATTTTGTAGTTTGTATCCGTGCTTTCCATCGTTTCACACACAACAACGCTTGGAGAATCCGTTTCCAAGTTCTGACCGCAAAGGTTTTTCACATACTCTAATAATGTCAGTGGGCGATTATATTTGCTAGGAGCAAATAAACACCAAGTCAAATCCAAGATATTTGGCATCGACAACATTGTCTTTCCTGCTGAGATATCGAGGATTTCCCACAAGTATGCAACGGATACAATCGGAATTTGCCAATCTTTGGCAGCATTGATCTTGTTTTTGGACGATAATATCGACACCGACGAAGTTCCTGACTGATACGTTGGGCAGTTGATTACATCCGGATATTTGTACTGGTACAATTTGGGCGAGTTTTTCATCAATGTCGACTTGAACAAGTTGATATTGATGACTAGCAAATCTCGCTTCAGAGTCAAGGATTCGCAAAATTCAAAGTTTAAACTCTTGATAAGTTTCTCCACATGAAGTAGCTCAATCCCAGTAAATCCCGTTACGCAAATTTTGAACTTTCTTGTTGATGGAAGTAATCCTTTCATTGGTTGGCCCCACCTATCCAAGACAATTTTCTTGTAAAAGATAGACCGCTCCACAAACCACTCTGTCACCACTTTGATATTTCCATTAGTGATTTTGGACCTAATTGCTGGTGACAATATGCGGAGCATCATAGATGACTGTGAACCTTGCGATGCTGGCAATATTATATGGGTGATTGTGCTATCTGTAGCGTCACTGGTAACCTCTCCGTCTTGATTTTCTATCACTCCTGATAATAAACTGGTCTGTTGTGAATTAAAACCAATCAATAAAAAATTAAGTCCCGCAAAGATGTTTTTGGTCTTGTCTTCCAAAGACACACTTTCAGACGGGATCAGTATAGTTGACCTCCTCATTACTGGTTCTTCCTCTTCATCCCACATGGAATCTTTGATGACATTCTTATTGAAGCTCTTGGAGGTATCCATAATCGAATTCCACACCTCTGTATTCTTTTTTAGTCTCTTCCGAGGCTCTTCTGTAGTTTTGGCTACTTCTGGTAATGTCGGCGTGATTTTCTTCTCCTTATCCAACTGATCCCATATTTCACAACCATCGTTATAGAAATTGGCTTCGTTTTGATCATTGAGTAAATAATCCTTAAAGTCCAACGCCGCTCCCCGTAATAAGGAATCGAAAACCCAAACTGGGTGAACAACAGGTTTATGCCATTCAATTGCCTTAGAATACCTTCGACCAACCTTTTCTGTGGTCACAACACATGTGTTTGATATCGTTAAAGATTCAGACCACTTACCACCTTGTTTAGTGATAGTTTCCATTAGGGTTTTGGGGTCAAAGAAATCTGAAATTTCTCTGTTCTTGCCCATTCTGAGCCGAAAACTGCTGGTTTTCAATAACTGTCGTATTGTCTGAATATCTATGTCAATCCGGGAGAAGCAGACGTTTATGGATTCAAATACAGGAAGTAGGTAGTTGTCGATGTCTAACGCGTCTGAATCGTCGTCTTCTCCCTTCAACCAAAGTTCGTAGATCTTGAAAATGCAATCCTGGTTCAAGAACTTGATATCGACCCTGTTCTTGACACAGAACTTGTATTTAGCGGTGTCACGATCACCTACTATAAGGTAGTTCACGTCACTCATGAGGTCGCTGTAGTGGATCCCGCCTAGCGCTTCGATTTTCTGGGCTAGTTCATCTCGAGCCCGCAGAATACCTGTACAACAAAACGTACGTTTTGAGAACGGTCCTTCATTCGGCATGCTATAACGGCTAAACGTCTAATGGAATGGATTAAATGGGTTGGTTGGGTCAGTTGAGCTATTGTATAAGTTTATATGCACTCCGATCCACGCGTCCTGCCGTTCCATACGCCTTTCAACAATTTGCTGGATTTCTGTAGAGAAAGATGTGATGTCTTGCCAGCTTGTATTGAACATCTTGATTGTATAGAACTCAACACTGAGTTGGAACCGATTTCTGTACATTTCCATGTGTTAATTTGGCGATGGATTACTAAGCTGCCCCGCGTCTTTGCAGCAGATCTTACAAATTTCACCTTATAGCACATACTATTCTTAGTTTACCTATACCAGAATAGTCAACAGTAGCTGGAATATTGTTCCCAGCTCTCATAATAAACTGACATCTCCGTTGTGGTGTTTGCATTACGTTCAATTTTCAAAATGGCCCGTACCAGAGCAAGTAACCGAACTCCGGTGGCAAAACTAGAAGCTCCATTTTCAGTAAAAGTCACCAAGAAGACTGTAAGGAGAAAGGAGATCAAAGAAATAACCAGTGATTCGGAGGAACTAATTAAAGTCGATGTTTTACAAAAGAGCGTTGAATTGACACCACTTTCGACCCCCAAGACGACGATCAAGAGATCTCCGAAGAAATCACCCACAAAGAAAATCGACTACGAAGATTCCGTTGCCCATGTCGAGATCCCCAGTGACCTCCTGTTACCAGCAGAATTTGAAAAGTACCATACTTCTGATTTCATTTCTGGAGTCAAGCATATTCTCCAAATAGACCCGTCCTTGTATCCGGCAGTGACATATAAGAATTTTGATCAGTTCAAGCTTGTTCAACAGTCCAAAAGGGAATCATCTGACTTGATAAGATCATATTGGTACTCGTTAATCTCTAGTGTGATCAGTCAGCAAATCAGTGGTGCAGCAGCCAAGTCTATCGAAGAGAAGTTCAAAAACTTATTTGAAGGCGAAGAAATCAACGCAACCAACACCTTGAAAAAGACACACGAGGAATTGAGAAGTGCCGGGTTATCAAATCAGAAAGTCAAATATGTCCAGCATATTAGTGAAACCTTCGGTAATCCAGCCTCCAAACTTGTAGACATCGAATTCTACAAGCTGCCAATCGACGAAATTATCGAAGAGTTGGTGACATTGAAGGGAATCGGAGAGTGGTCGGCCAAGATGTTTGCTATTTTCACCTTGAAGCAAATGAATGTGTTTGCATACGACGATTTGGGAATCGCCAGAGGCATGTCTAAGTATTTGAGTCGCCGTCCTGTGATCCTAAAGACCATTAAAGAAAAAGTGAATGATACGGAGGAGCTTAAGGCCCTACTTAAGAGAAAGTCCAAGTTTGAAAAGAAGGATTCAAGACGTGATTGGGTTCCCTACCATGACCAATATGTCATCGGAGCCGGAGAAAGATTTAGCCCTTACCAATCGGTATTGATGTTGATAATGTGGAGATTATCGTCCACCAACCTAGAAGTGTTGGAGAATACGGGCGTACCAAGAGAGTAAAGTGTCATTATTTATAAAAAGAATATTAGCATCAAGGAGTATCCCAAGTAAAGGTACGCCATGATAGCAGGGTATGAAGCTGCCCCATTCAGACGATCTTCCCCCCCAATGACGATAGTTTTGTCAGCATTCTTTTCACGATCTTTCAACTTGTTCAATTCCTTTTCTATTTCTTCTATGCCGTAATCAAGTTCTCCTTTTCGTAAAAAATCCAAATCTTGTGGGTTAAAACCATGATGTTCCGTCAAATAGTCAATAAAGTTGTTTATATTAACCACATTGGGAGTTTCCTTAGGTTTACCGTACAAGTCTTCTCTGTCTTGACCCAGAGCAACCAACTGGGTCCATTGCTTGAGGTTATTTGGGTCGGACTGCAAGTCTTCGTAGGTGACGATATTAGACGTGAATGTGTTCTTTCCTCCGTGTAGGGTATGGGGCACCTTCGATTCCTTGCTTTTGTAAACCAAGTAGTTTCTAAACCAAGACCGTGGCGACGAAACTTTCACCTGGGGCAGAGAATCGTGTTGCATCTCGTCCTCTTCGTGCTGCTTAGCTGGATAATCAATCTTGGGTTTCTTCCTGGTCGAGCCAAACTTGAACGACGGTAGGGCATACCGAATCTTTGACTTTTGTTTCTGGAGATGTTTGGGCTTGAGATTGAGAATCGATCCGGAAATTGTTCTATCGTGGGACACTGGTATGTCTAGGGACAGCTTCTCGGGCGGGAGGTATTGTTTGACGGTGGATTTGATTCGGGGTAGATCGATGGTGTCGGCGATGTAGTCCGACGGATCGTCGATTTCGTGGCCATTCCGGTAGACAGTAATGGAGTAAGATACAGGAACAAGAGCTAGTCCCATAATCAACGATAGTTTCATAGCTAGTCTGGAGATAAGAGATAGGTTTGTGGAGCAGCCCAAGTTTTGCACCCATTGAATTTCGCGCACGGTTACACAAACAGGGCAAGCTGTAGCGAACAAAGGAAAAAAAATTGGCTGATAAACCACCCCCTACGAGAAAAAAAGAGCATCCGTCCATAATTAACAAGGTGACAATTGACAACCTTAAAGTAAAAAAGTGGATCGTCGTCAAAAAACTAATTTTCTCAACAATGGCAGTGGCGGCACAACGTTCCTCGACCAGAGATTGTAGTGTGGATTGTGGGCATAATCGATGAGGAGTCGTCAGCGAGGTCGTGGAGGCGGGCGGGCGCTCGAAACCATGTGCGCGTCGATCTCAAAATGGTAATAGATTCGATCGATTTGGACAAGTACCTGCAGTACGGATACCCAGTGATTCGACAGAGAAGAGCTGGCAAAGCTTATTGACAGCCAGAGGCCGGGGATTGGTCATGGGTCCGGAGTGGAGAAAACGCTGCGATTCCAAAGGCAATTTAGTCAAACAGGAAATCATGCGAGATCTCTCAACGTAATGGCCATACCCAAGGGTGGAAGTGTTTATTTTGTGAGAAATGGCACAAAACCATAAAATTTTAACCTGGCACCATTACCACTAAAACCAGTAGCAACTGTACCCAATTTTGGAAATTACTCACCCCAAGCAAGGCTTATCGGGACCACCTATTTCCAGCAACAATTAGCAACAGTATTTCCCGCCAGATTACCAAAACCTAGCAAAAAACGCGGTTCAAGTTCTATTTTTGGATAGCCCGACTGCCTGCAATATTATTTTGCCTCAACGGATCTTGGAACCTAGGATTCGCGAACTAGTTTTAGTGGCCGCCAAAGCTTGTAACTCATAAACACTACGTTCTCTGTCACGTCTCTGTCTGTAGCACATCTCCACACCCGTTCTCTTTTGTATCTAAACAACCTCAGCGCTTTTTGATAGCCAAAACTTTAACGCCTGGCATCGCCCATTTCTGACATTTAGCCTCGCTCAGTGTAATAAACCGGAATCTAAAAAATCAAAAAATCAACACAACCTTTTACCATCCACTACCATCGTTTATTCCCTTTCCCAACCTGCTCCCGGCGCCAAACCCAAATCCGCCATCCACAAACAACTCTCCGGCATCCACTATCCATCTGTCGAGGCGTGAACACGTAACACCTTCCACCCACAGCTCCCGTCGTTCCCCTTATTAGCTGTCATGTCCGACCAATTCCTGACATCGTCACGAAAGAACTCGTTGACGTCGCTATCGACAACAACCAGCATCTCCTCCAAGATGCCGTCGGTTCGCAGCTTGTCTACTGACAATATGATGACGATGGATACCAGGTTTAAGAAGAAGACTATTAAAAAAGTACCTAACGGAATCCCATCCCCCTATGTTGCACAGACTCCCGTCCTTCCCGGAACCGCACCTCTGACTTCATCCGACAACTTCCACAAGACCAATGGAGGGACTTACTACTTTCCTAATGGCGAGGTGTTCCGTCCTCGTTTGACACCGTCCAAGCGAAACAGACCCAACAAAATCCACCCGCCTCCTAGTACTACTCAGCAACATCCACCACCACCTCCACACCCTGCATCGAGAACAAGCTCACTTTCGAGCCAGTCTCAACAGTACCAACATAGCCCCGTGACTCTCGAGGCACCCAAGGCCCACACGACTAACTCACTTGACTCGATCGTTCCACGAACTAGCTCAATAAATTCATTACATTCGTTGAATAATTCTTCCTCTACAACGGTCCACACTAATGCCTCGGCAACGTCCTTGCCTAAATCGAGCTCCTACAGCAACGTCAAGATGCTCAACAAACAATCATTGGCAAAGAATCTCAGATCGAATCGACTCGATACGCCGACAAATCTCAGTCTCAACTCCAACCCTGACGAACCGCCTCATCTGCGTAATAATTCCTTTTCCTCGGCCGTTAATTCTCCATTCAACCAGAGCCCCATAATACCGCAGAATAGCATTGGATTTCAGCACAATGGAAGTAGTACCAGTCTTCGAAACAATATATACAACAGCCAGCAGCCGTTCAACCCTTACACACTGACTGTCCAACAGCCGAAGTTTCAATCTAATAATATTCTTAAGGCATCATCGTCGGATACAAACGGTTCGTTGAGCTCTTTTCCTGAGATGGCTTCCACTTCTCCGTCCACGACAGTAAGTGATGAAAACACACAAGACGTACCAAAGGATAAGGTTTTGATATTGAAAACTAACAATTTTTCTACGTGCTCAGCTTCTTCTTATTCTTCAGCTAGTTCCATCGAAGCAACCAATTCAAACACAGCAAGCGTCATTTCCAACTCAAACGCAAACTTGATACCTACTGTCTCGAATACGCCAACAACGTCGATAAACACCGACGAGAATTCGAAGGAGAAAACTATTGCTGTTAATGTTATTGCAAGCACTGATAAGAACATTAGACCTGAAAGAGAAGGTCGAGACTTGGAGAACATCGAAGAGGTTGTCACTAAAGATAAAAGCGACGAAGATATCAAATCAACAAACGAATTGTTATCAGCGGAAAACTTGAGCACTTTGAATGAGGTTAACGAAGAAAATGGCACTGTTCAATCACATTCGTCATCTACTTCTATTTTAAGTCCTATTCCTGTTGTTCCCACTGTTTCAAGATCTACTCATTCGGTGAATAGTGATGATATGTTTGCTACGCCGATTCATTCTCCAAGTCCTTTGCGTGTATCTGTCACAAATCACTCGTCCGAACTGCTAGATAACATAAACAGTCCCGAAGAATTACTGCTTAAAGAGGAGAACTCTCAAGATAATGAAACCACCGCAAATAATGACATTATATCTGAGTACACTAGAAGTGTTACTCCCCAAACTACGTCTCAACCAGAGATAAAGGTTGCTGAAATTCTACCAGAACCTACCATCAATTATTACGACCCTGATATGAAAACACCCACTGAAAACGAAGAAGAAGTCTCTGCTGAAGAAATGACAACGGTCCCAGAGACCCCCAAGCGAAACTCCACGTTGTACTCAAGGCCATCTTCTATGTATTCAATTCTGTACCAACCATCACCCACTACTTCAAAACCTACAACTCCAAGGAACTCTAAATTTTTCGATTTTGCACAGACAGAAACTTTCGATAAGTTCCTAAATGATAAACAAGATGCGGTACCACCTCGTGGTGATTTATTAATCCTTAAAAATCAGAAGATAAGAAAGCATGAACGTTCCGCCTCTTCGATTAGTTCATTCAACTCAATAATTGATTCTGAAGCAAAGCCTATAAGAGGGAGTGCTCCCCAAACTCCAACCCAGACTTACTTTCCTGTAACGCCTGAACAAACAACTACAACTTCCCAAGGCTCAGCACTACCTGTTGAAAATACCCACTCAAGCTTAGACCCTTCAACTCCGACTATTCTCATTGATTTTAAACCACCGAACACCTTGTCCACAGTTGATAAGGCTAGTTCTTCATCCGAGTCTTCTCTTCATTTATATTCTATTAATGAGAGTTCTAAAGTTTCGATTGTTTCTCAACCGGAAAACAAACGTTCAATGCTTGATGTATTGGACACCACTGAGGCACAACCGAGAGAATTAAGAAGAAGTACCCCTAATGTTACGAATATGAGAGAAAAGACATCAACACCACACAGACAGCCACCAGTCCTTAAAAAGTCAACGACGAAGTCTATGTCCTCGTTGGGTTCTAACTCTAACTCTTCAGTTGGCGGACCTAGAAAATCTCCATCAGTTTCAAATTTTAAATCCTTTTTCAAGAAAGTTTTCAATACCAGTAAGACTTCTTTGAATTCAGGAAACACTTCGGATTTCACATTGAATAACTCTGAAACTCTGCAACCCAGTGTTCTTCTGTCATCTTTTGATACCTCGAACATTTTGGATTCAAAATCAATCAAATCTGCATCATTTCAATCGCTTAGTACTTCTTCAGTCTCTTTAAGATCTTACGAAGCTCACACCCCTAAGCATATGTTGGCAAGGTCTCCAGCTGTATCTCCAGTGAAACCGAGACCGGCCGCCAGTGCATCATTGAAGAACAATTACAAGAAGTCGTTTTCATTTTCAAATTTGGCATTCGGTAAAAATAAGAAAGAAAAGCAAAAGGAAAAGGATAACGTGAATCAAAATTTGAAACCTATAGTTGCACAGAGACCTCTCAGTGTTAAATTGGAAAATGAGGAGGCAGAACTGTCTTTGGTATTACCAGAGCTCCCTCAGATAGATCGTGATTCTGGACTCTTTGAAGAGATGATTAGGTCAATTAATAACGTTGGAGAACATGAGAATGATCTGCAATCTGAAATTGCAAAAAAGCCTCTTCCACCAACTCCTAGAGCGTCGATTAAGGAACCATTTTTACGGGATGACGAATTAACGAATGCTCAAATCCAGGATCAACAGATGAGGGACGAGGAAAATGTTACAGAATCTGACATGAGAGCCACAGAGCATTCTCGAAACAGTTCTGATGATTCATACATGGATGAGAACCTTCAAATGTTACGGAGCGAGTTTAACTGGACTAGTTTGGATGAAACAGAACTCCATCTGAAGCTTGAACAGTCACATGCCGCGCAAGTCTATGAGATGAACCGTGGTGAAGAAAAGAAGAAAGAAACCTTTGTTATCTCGAACGAACAATTGAACTATATTTTCACTAACTTAACCGAGTACCAAAGAAGAAGTTTACCAGACCACTTGAAATTTGTTAGACAGTTCAAGGATTATAACTTCCTTGAAATCAGCGTCAACAAGTTCGAAGATTTGGCAGACCTTGGAATTCAAGGTGAACCCGACTCGATGTTGGAGAATTCTTTACCCATTTTAAAGCGAGACGGTAGTCGCGAGAACGTTAACAAGAAGAAGGTGGTGTTTTCCAACAAGATTTCCATCAATGAAACGTTCCCTGCTGAATTGTACAAGCGTTACAACAAATCGGTTACTCAGTATACCTTGACGGAATCATACCAGATAAACCGAATTAAGAGTGAATTGAATCATTACAAGTGCAATGAAATGTTGGTACACGAAAGCTCTCAACATAACACGCATTTCTTTTACTCATAACTTATTTATTATCCACCAATCGTCTAATCAATACCCTTACGATTCAACATCAACTTCCTCTGTATGTAGTGTAGCTGTGGTTCGACAATAACAATGGGATGTGGTAATGGGCATCAGGAGGATTTTCTATTTGGAAGGTTATTTCCACGAACGGAAAGAATGTACGTGAAGCCAATGAAGCCGTTCCCTCTGACAATCTGTGGAAATACTTGCCAGTCAAGAACTTGCACTTGTAGATACCTGGAGCCAACAGGGTCCATTTGTTGTCGGAAACACCAACCCTAGAATCCTTAAGGTTAGGATCAAACGACCAATCTTTGATACGGCCGTCCTTGTCGGTCTTCCCCATTGCAAACGGAGTAATGTTGTTATCGAGCTCGTAGGCACTGTCCTCACCGGGATTCGACACTAACGGCGCAACATAGAAGAGCTGAACGGTGACATCAGCAGCAGGTTTACCAACAGTGGTGTCTAATATATGACAAGTGATAAAGTCTACCATTGTTGTATGGAGTGTAAGTAGCAAGGTTTTCTCAGTTGAATACCTGAACGATAAGTTTTCGGTAAATTCCGAATTCCTTATCTTTTGCGCGCAAATCTTGGATGCAAAAATAGCTTATTATTCGTATAAACATTATACAAAGCGCCACTGGCGTTTCTTGATATCATAAGACCACTGACTTCTAACGTCTAGAAGAAGTTCAATAATTCCATTGACCAATCTATAGTCAATTTCAACTTTCCGTTGCAGCTTTAAGAGTTGCACATACATGTAGACGTCCAACACCTTTGAGTTGTCGGAGTGTTGCGCCTCAGCTTGGATTCGATGTAGACACCGCTTCAAATGTCGACACATAAGCTCAAGCAGTTCCAGAGTGACGTTCTGACTCCTGGTAACGGAGATGAGTTTGGCTGACGCCTGGAGATGATGTCGTATACGTTGGAAAATGACGCTTTTGAGCGAGTCGTAAGGAACTTCGGGAGAAATAGATTCAAGTAATCCTAGCTGAACATGTTCACCAGCAACTTTCAAGTTGGCTAGCGTTCCTAACAAATACTGTATGGTGGAATTGTTGTACAATTCAACAAGTCGAAAGGAACGGAAACGTCTGTCTATGATCCATTTGACAAATTCGATTTGGAGATGGATTTCATCTATGACGGGGACGGGACTAGTTACCACATTCAAAATCTCAATACCCGATTGCTCAGAATCACTGCTGCCGACCAAATTATTACGCAAAGATACCAAACTGTCTTCGCTGTCAAGGGAGGGGTCCACTTCGTATACCTTATCAGTGAGCTGGAGCTCTTTTCTGGCTTGTTTCTTTCGATAATCCTCAGGGTGTAATTGGGACAAATAGTTTCTGTCTTGAGTCAACTCTGGTGGAGCTTCAAATACCCAAGGTTTACTGAGGACCTCTTTGTGATAATCCAAGGCTCGTTTCCAGTAGAGAACCTCGGTCCTTAATTCGCCAGCTATCCCCACAACTTTAACGTCGTTCGATAAAAAAGTCAACTTGTCAATATTGCTACGGGCAACCTTGCAGATGATATCAATTAGCTTCCCATAAGACCCTCCTTCTTTCAATCCAGCGGCGTTATAAGTCTTGTGGGTTATTCTGATATCGAGGGTCAGACATTTGTCTTCTCCTGAACAATCGTCGATGGTTAGCCAAACATAGCTAGAGGGCATATCTTGATCATATGAGTTATAGTTGGTCCTGAACTGCTCTCCCACAATACGGCCAAATACCGAGAAACGTCTCACAGGATAGTTGTTGACAATCAACACGTCGTAAAGAGCACGGATCAAATAGCCATAGATCAGCTGTACTGCTGCATCACGTTTTATATCACGTACCAATAATGGAACTGTCTCGTTAAAAGTGGGTGCCATATGAAACACCTGCGGTACATACCATGTCTTTTGCAGGTTTCGTAGTACTATATGGTTTTCACCAGGACCAAAATCGACCATATCGTGCCATACCGAGGTAGTGAAAGTGAAATGTAGTCAAGTCGTTAATGAATGCTAGTGAAAATCTGAAATAACAAAATATAACCAGAAAGAAGGTTATTCAGGTGATAGTTCGTGTTTAATTCAGATGATACTGTCTGTATTTATCCTTTGATTTCTGTTGATCTTTGTCTCCGCGCGTTTTTGGTACATTTTTTTCGAGCGATGAGATAGTTTTATAAGACAGATAACTAAAGATGGCGCTTTTCCAGGTTAACGGTTGGGACTTAAAGCAAGACAAGATCGCCTTGGGTGGTTTGTCAGGAAAGAAACAGGCAAAGAAGGAAAAAAACCAAGCCAAGAGAGCCGAGAGAAAGGTGAGAGCTAAGCAGGGCAACGTAGAAGAACCAGAAGAACAGGATGAACTGGAACAAGAAGAAGAACAAATAGAACAGGAAGAGCAAGTGGAAGAGCAAGAAGTTCTTCAACCAAAGAAGATAGATAAGAAAAAGACAAAGAAAGCCAAGGATAAGGAATCAAGCAAGAAGAGAAAGTTGGAAGATGCTCCAACTGCACCACTCCCTATTACCAGCAAGTTGACTCCATTGCAACAAAAGATGATGTCTAAATTGTCCGGATCGCGTTTCAGATGGATCAATGAACAGTTGTACACCATTTCTTCCGAAGACGCCCTTACATTAATTGAACAGCAGCCCGTCTTGTTTGATGAATATCACCAAGGCTTCAGGTCGCAAGTGCAATCTTGGCCAGAAAATCCCGTGGATGTGTTTGTTGAGCAATTAAGAGTCAGAGCATCCTCAAAACCTATTAATGCCCCAGGCGGATTGCCTGGTTTACCAAATAAGAAGGTAGTTGTTGCCGATATGGGATGTGGAGAAGCCCAATTGGCACTTGATGTCAGCAAAATGGTGCAACAATATAATAAGAACAGCGGTAGCGCCAAGTCTAAAAAGTTCTCCAAGGGTAACGCTGGTAAGAGAGTCCAATCGGGACCAAGAACATTGGATATTGAAGTCCACAGTTTCGACTTGAAGAAGCACAATGATAGAATTACTGTTGCTGATATTAAGAACGTACCTTTGCCGGATGAATCTTGTACAGTTGTCATCTTCTGTTTAGCCTTGATGGGAACTAACTTTTTAGACTTTATTAAGGAGGCCTACAGACTTTTAGCTCCGAATGGGGAGTTATGGATTGCCGAAATTAAATCCAGATTTACCGAATCCGCTTCAAGCAAAAGCGTAAAGCCCGAAGATGTCGGCTCAGAGTTTGTTGACGCTCTCAAGTTGAGTGGTTTCTTCCATAAAAAGACTGACAATGACAATAAGATGTTTACTAGATTTGAGTTTTTCAAACCCTCGAGAGATATTATTGCTGAGAGAAGGGCTAAATTGGAGAGAAGAAAGAAGTTCATCGAGCACGAGTCTGAAGTTGAGAACTTCGAGACCAAGAGGGCCAAACAACCAGAGGGTGAATGGTTGTTGAAGCCGTGTATTTATAAAAGAAGATAGTATAGTTAATGCGAATTACAGTTCTTTTGTCCCAAATAGGAAAATGGCGCCTGGCTCCAGTTCCTCATTGAGCGTTTTGGTCACGTGATCTCAATTGCAGCCAGCCATTTTGTGTGGATTACTGGTCATTAGAGTTTCAATCGGGAAAGTAGACCAGCAGTTCCTGGCAAACAAGATGAGATTGGCAGATATGCAAGCAAAATTGGTCTCATATAAATATAATTTAGCTTCCGCCGTCTGGCTTGCAAAATAGAGAACGCCTTTCTACTTTGTAAGATTCACAACTACCTAACAAATGTCAGAGTATTACGAACCAACACTCTTATTCAGACAGAATGCTATGAAGCGTTACAGTCCTGAATTGTCACCTATCTCCAGTCAAGAAAGCTTGGATTCTGCTTTGTCCAGGTCTTCTAAAACCTCATCCAACGAGTCAGCATGGATGTTGAACTCTAACAACCCCAAGGATACAATGGTGTTG
Source organism: Teunomyces cretensis (assembly GCA_003706575.2). Taxonomy (NCBI): domain Eukaryota; kingdom Fungi; phylum Ascomycota; class Pichiomycetes; order Serinales; family Debaryomycetaceae; genus Teunomyces; species Teunomyces cretensis. The sequence continues at coordinate 695,173 of PPLT02000005.1, read as the reverse complement.
AACAAATCTTGTGCTATCAACAGATTGAATATCAAGTCGAACTACTGGAAAGTTCCCGAGGCTGATATGAATCTCACTGCCATGAGTGTTACCAATGGACAAAGCGACCATCCTACGTTGGCAATCTCAAGCGGAAACAATGATTCCAACTTGTTTATATACGAGTTGGACTTGGTAGATAACTACTTAACCCATCACAACACCATCTCATTGCCCAATATCAACGGAATGAAGTGGTTACCAGACAGTTCAAAGTACTTGGTGACAGGAAATAACAAGGGTTATGCCCATCTTGTTTCTGTTCCATCCATAGATGATGTCAGCGAAGAAGACTCTTCAGCTGAAATCTGCAAGAGATTCAATCACAGAAAGCATTTGAGAAACAAGGACGTGAGTGATTTACGCTCAAATGTTTCCAAGTTGAACTTCATGAACAATACTGGTGAACGTCTCTTGTCATTATTTTCAAATCACATATTCTACTGGGATATCCGCAACAGTGAGTCCCAGAGCAGACCAAGTCCTATTTCTATTTCGAGCATTCCTGGCGTGATTAATTTTGATCCGGTTATCAACAATCCTAATGCCATTGGTATTTGCGGCAAGTTTGGTGTATCATTGTTTGACATGAGACTGCCAAAATTCAACGTGCCGTCTTCGATATTGGGTCAGGCCCATAAACGGAAATTGGGTTCTAACATGATGAAATGGTGTCCTACCAATGATAATATATTTGCAGCTGCACACGGTGATGGGGTGGTGCGTTTATGGGATATCAGAAAGCAAGACAACTTTGCTCAGTTAAACGGACACAATGATAGAATAGTAAGCATGGAGTGGAACAGCGGTGATCTATTCACTGGTGGAAGAGACGGTAACATCATCCACTGGGATTTGACCTCTGATAACAACGACAACAATATTGTCAATTGTGGATTGAAAGAAGGTTTAAACAGTGTCAACTTTAACCCAAAGACTAATAGATTGGAAGACACCATTAACCAAAGACAATGTGGTACAATTTTACCTGCTTCCAACACCAATATCATCAACATGTGTTCCGTTAAGGGATCTGAAAGCGACGACCTCAAAGTATTGTCGATTGATGGATCATCGTTCTTGGGCTTACATTCCAAGATCTACGACGCTATCAACATGAACATCGATTCCACCAAGCTCTACTACACCGAGGAAGATATTCAATTGTTGATGGCCAACGAGAATTCTCATTCTACCTTAGTTAATGCTTCTAATGACAGTATTATGGAGGTGACTGAGCCACTTCATTTTGCAAAGAAGCAAGAATTTGGAGGTGAATTCCAATTCCCTACCGTTCCTGTTAGAAATATGTCAAACAACTTATCCAATGATACCTTGCTTGGGTCTTCTGAAGAATTGACGGATGGTAAATTGAACATAGACATGACGGTTTTCGCGGAGGATAACGATAACGAAGTGATCGAGATAACTAATAACGAAGAGGAAGATGAGTTCAATTTTGAGCCACCATTCCAATTTGCCAACACCAATAACTCAGTCTATTCGGTCGACTCACACGAAGTGATGCATTCGTCTCCGGAGTCGGTCAACGAATTGTTCAATGATTCTATGGATACACTCTCTACCACCCATACTAATATAGAAGATTCTCCTGCCAGTTCGAGGGAACTTCATTCGCCGGGAAAACATGCTAGGGAACCCAGCTTTAATTTGGACAATATCAAGTTGTTTCGAGACGACTATTCAGTCCACAAGCATTTCGACCTAGACATGTTCAATGAGTTTAAGTTGGGCCGCAAGATTTCCACAAGAACTACAGGCACAAACTACTTCAGTACATATAGCACATAACCTAATTAATTTACGATCATGAAATATAAACATTATAGAATTTTCCTAATGCTTCATCACCAGGCGCGGCGAAATAGGAGTTTTTTTTGCAATCATGTCAGGCTTCGGAGCCGCGGCGGTAGGTGATCCCAGTGACGGTTCCTGCATACCGGCATCTATGGCACTCACTGTGACCCGATAAAATCGTAGTTACGCTATATGAAATGGCGTAATCTTCCGTGAGTCTAGGTCCAGTAGTTTATTCCATATTGCTGACTGTATACATATTCAGACCCAGCCCCTTCTTCGGTGAGTTTACTAAAAGCCCTTATTAAGATTTAGTAAATTTTGCGGATGCGCACGACTTTTTGGCCTTTTTTTTCTGTTTTCCATAATACCACAGCAAATCATTAGTCAGGGTGGCAGTATTCAGAAACTCATTTACGGTAGTAAAATACTTATTCAGTTTGATTTAGAACGACTATTGGTTTGAATTACCCTATTCCTGTTTCTATTGTTAGGTATTTCAGTTGCAAACTAGTTTTGACTCTCAACTTATCCTAATCCTTGTTGTCGTCACGATAAACACCGAGGTTTTCATTACTGTTGCTATAGGATCCTGGCATTAGTCACGAATACTTAAACCACATATTCAATCACTACAGTATGTCTCGAGCCTCGTCTATAAACGTCAAGGTGGTCGCAGCTGAATCGCTCTATAAGAGAGACGTCTTCCGCCAGCCGGACCCCTTCGCAGTGATCACCGTTGATGGCTCCCAAACGAAAACGACCAAAACTGCAAAGAAGACTTTGAATCCTTATTGGAACGAATCATTTAACTTCAATGCACTTGAAGATTCGATTTTGGTTATCCAAGTCTTTGACCAGAAGAAATTCAAGAAAAAGGATCAAGGTTTCTTGGGTGTCGTCAATGTCAGAATTGGTGACGTTATTGATTTGAGTTTACTGAGCTCCGAAGAAACCATTACCAGGGATTTGAAGAAGTCAAACGAAAACTTGGCTGTTAGTGGTAAAATCATTGTCGTCATCTCCCACAACAGTAATTCGTCGAACGGCTCTACTTCAACTACAGCCAATTCTACTGCGCCATCGTCTACTCCGGCTACTACCTTAGCTTCCAGACCACCTCAACCTCCACCACCAGCTATTTCAAATGGCAGCGCCCCTCCTCCTCCAGCTGGTGCTGCTCTGGCCGCTGCTTCTGCTACAAACAGACAATACTCTTCGTTTGAAGACCAATATGGCAGATTACCGCCCGGATGGGAGCGTAGGACTGACAACTTTGGTAGAACTTACTATGTTGACCATAACTCAAGAACAACTACCTGGCAAAGACCAACTTTAGATCAATCAGAACTGGAAAGAGGTCAGCAAAGAATAGATACTACTGAAGCAGAAAGAAGACAGCACCGTGGAAGAACTTTACCTGGCGAAACTCCGCAGTCCCCTTCGTTATCTGGTGCTTCTAGCAGCAACGCAACTGGCACAGTTACTGTCAACGCAACTGGCGCCAACACCCCTGTTAGCCCGGCAGCTGCAGTATCCATGGCTGCATCAGGCGCAACTACAAGTGGTCTTGGTGAATTGCCATCAGGTTGGGAACAAAGATTTACCAATGAAGGCAGACCATATTTTGTTGATCACAATACCAGAACTACAACCTGGGTTGATCCAAGAAGACAACAATATATTCGTACTTTTGGTCCAAACACCACAATTCAACAACAACCTGTCAGTCAGTTGGGACCATTGCCTTCGGGTTGGGAAATGAGATTGACTAACACGGCCAGAGTTTATTTTGTTGACCACAACACCAAGACCACGACATGGGACGATCCAAGATTGCCATCCTCTCTTGACCAAAATGTTCCTCAATATAAGCGTGATTTCAGAAGGAAGGTTATTTACTTTAGATCTCAACCAGCTTTGAGAATCTTACCTGGTCAATGTCATATCAAGGTGAGAAGAGACCACATCTTTGAAGACTCGTACCAAGAAATTATGAGGCAAACTCCTGAAGACTTGAAGAAGAGATTGATGATTAAGTTTGACGGGGAAGAAGGTTTGGATTACGGTGGAGTTTCGAGAGAATTTTTCTTCTTATTGTCGCATGACATGTTCAACCCTTTCTACTGTTTGTTCGAATACTCATCTCATGACAATTACACCTTGCAAATTAATCCAAACTCGGGTATTAACCCAGAGCATTTGAGTTACTTCAAGTTTATTGGTAGAGTCGTTGGTTTGGGTGTTTTCCACAGAAGATTTTTGGATGCTTTCTTTGTTGGTGCTTTGTACAAGATGATGTTACATAAGAAGGTTGTTTTGCAAGATATGGAAGGTGTTGATGCTGAATTCTACAGGTCTTTGAAGTGGATCTGTGACAATGACATCACTGATATTTTGGACTTAACCTTCAGTGCGGAAGATGAGAGATTCGGTGAAATTGTTGAAGTTGATTTGAAGCCTGGTGGAAAGGATATTGAAGTGACTGAAGAAAACAAACATGAATACGTTGAGTTGATTTCTGAATGGAAGATCTCCAAGAGAGTCGACGAACAATTTAAGGCATTTATCGACGGTTTCAATGAATTAATTCCTCAAGAATTGGTCAATGTTTTCGATGAAAGGGAATTAGAATTGTTGATTGGTGGTTTGGCCGAAATTGATATTGAAGATTGGAAGAAGCATACTGACTATAGAGGATATCAAGAAAGTGACCAAGTTATTCAATGGTTCTGGAAGTGTATCAAGGAATGGGACTCCGAACAAAAGGCAAGATTATTGCAGTTTACCACTGGTACCTCTAGAATTCCTGTCAACGGTTTCAAAGACTTGCAAGGTTCTGATGGTCCGAGAAGATTTACCATCGAAAAGGCTGGTGAATCTAACCAGTTACCAAAATCGCATACTTGTTTCAACAGAGTCGATTTACCTCCATATACTGATTATGAAAGTTTGAGACAGAAATTAACGTTGGCTGTTGAAGAAACCGTCGGGTTCGGTCAAGAATAGAACTTACGTCAACTTAATCAGGAGAAACGAATCAAAAGTTTGGGCATAGTCAGATATCCTAATACGTTACTTGTTTGCAAAAGTCTTGTCGTTGTTTAGTTCTTCGACTAGCATACACGGGTATGGGATATCATTCCTTCTTATAAATAATTATTTCTCTTTCTACTTCTTCCCTTCATATACTATTTCAATAGTATTTAGCGTTCATAACTTATTTATGTCATTTTGTTTTTAGTTATTTACATTTAATATCGTTATTTAGAATCCTTGACATGGTCGACGACCAATTCAAGGTTTTCAACGGAATCGGAGGTTGAGCTTTCTTCGGTACTTCCCACGTCATTTTCTGCATCGAATGCTGCAAGGTCTTCTTTCTTGACCTTGATAACAGTGTGACCCTTAACATCGCCTTCTTGATCATAATATGACACTCTATGTTCATAGCCACCGATTTTTGGCAAGAACCTCGACCATACAAAGTAGTAAGCGACACAAAGGCCAAGAACACCAATTGTAGTGATTGGGTATGCAGCGTAGAAGAATGAAACATCTGAACCCTTGAGATGTCCTCCCTTGGGCGGAACCCAAGCCATAGCAATAACAAAGGCGTAAAATAAGAAAGTAATGATGATAATTGGCAAAGGAACCTTCCAACCTTGATATCCTAACCCAGCTTCCTTTCTTTGCTTTCTGACCAACAAAATACCTACTGCCAATAACAACTTGAAAAAGTAACCGGAATATGATCCAACATCAACGATGAAGTTGTAAGCATCTCCAGCTGGAGGAGCAATCATGACGATTAAATTGACCAACCAAGTAATAAAGATTGGAAAAATTGGGGTCCCCCATGGTTTGACTGAGGTCCACAATTTAGGATATGGAACAACACCTTGGCGTCCAACTTCTCTTAAAGCTCTACTGTGACTCAACACAGCTGCTAATAAGTGACCCAATGCAGCCAAGGCAACGAGAACATCTAAGGCCTTGGTTGCAGCTTTGGTGCCAAAGACATTAGTAAAGAATAAGGAAGAAATCAAGTTCCCAGACTTCTTAATATTGGCGACACTTCCAGATCCTGCAAAGTATGCTGTGATCACCAATATGTATAGTATGAAAACAAAGAAGATGACACTTGGAATGAAGAACCTAAACAAATTCTTCGTCTTCTTGGGGTTAGATTCACCAACCATACCAAAAACATACTGTGTCCCACCATACGAGAAAGAAACCTTGATAATAGCGTTTGAAATTGCGTTACCATCTGTAGTAGTTCCCTCCCAAGCATTCTTGAATATCGAATGAGGATCTTCAACCCTGGTACCTCCACCCAAAACCACGAAACCGGTGATAATGATAAAGAACAAAAATGCCACCTTGACAAACCCAAGAAAGTTTGATAATCTTAAGGTAGCTTTTGAGCTTGCTGCCGAAAGCAAAGCGGCAAACGTTAAAGATGCAACCCCGACTCCTCTTTGTCTCCAAGTTGTAGGCTCCAAGTCAGTTGCACTAAGAATGTAGGTTCCGAAAGCAACGGCAGAGGAGTTTAAAAATGAAAGTGTCACCGAGACGGCTGCATAAGTCGTCGGAACCAAGAAATCCGGCTTGGGGTATGCTTGTTCCAAATAAGCAACGTCTCCTCCAGATCTCTTCCTAAAGTAAGTGACATACTCGATGTAAATGAAAACTTCAAAGATTGCAATGAGGAAACCAACAACCCATAACAAGTAAGAAGCACCAATAGATCCGATAGATTTCAACACGGTTGCTGGAGTTAAGAATATACCGGTACCAATAATTCCTTGGATAACCATGTAAAATGCTGTTACATAATCCAAGTTGTAACCGAGAGGGTTAACTGATTCAACTGGAGCACCATTGGAATGTTGGACATCGTCGCTATCGGCTTCAGCCTCTCTTTGGATTTGTTCGTTATTTTCGTCCGAACCAATAAAGGGTCCAATAATCTTTTGAAATAAAGTCATTGCCTTCTGTTTGTAAGTGGCATTTCACCGGGTTTTATGTGTTATAGAAATCATATTGCTGACAATTAATGCCTTATGTCTTTCACATAATGCCTCCTTTCGAATGCCTAGAAACCCGGCACCGTCGCCACAATTATGCTAAGTTGCACAGAATATTTTGAAGCTATTTTATTAATATTGACAGTGAGCACGGTAACTCTTGGCCAGCAAGTTTGGAAACATGTTCATTGGTGGAGTTGTTGTATTCTCTGATCCCGAATTCGGGAACTGTCGATCCTAGAGTTGGCTTATACTTAATTGAAAGTACGCCTCGATTACTAGAAGTGAGGCGCAACATTGACGTTATTTTTTAATACTGCGATTGCAAATTTCACCTACTGATTGAAAATGCGGCGGATACTTAATTTAAGTTTTGAAGCTTGGTATAAAATACGTCAACTCACGTAGAAGCATGTTAGACCTTGGTTTCGGCTTTCACAGTGAGGTGTTCAACGCTATCCAATGAACTTTCAAAGCCCGATTCGATTACTCTTCCCGATGCATCGTGCTGAGCATCCCAAGCTTCTAACTCATCTAATTTAACTTGAACCACCGTATGACCTCTGACATCATCTTCGCTATAATGGGATAACCTATGTTCATAATGTCCAATTTTGGGCAAAATCTTGGCCCACACAAAGTAATAGGCCACACAAAGGAGAAGTATTCCAATGGTGGTAATCGGATACGTTGCGTAGAAGAAGGAAACGTCAGAACCCTTCAAGCTACCCCCCTTTGGTGGAACCCAAGCCATCGCAATAACAAAAATGTAAAACAAGATAGTAACAATAATGATAGGTAATGGAACACGGAAGTCGTTGGAGGTGTATCCCAGTTCTTTTCTTTGTTTCCTGAGTAGCAATAATCCAGCAATCAAAATAAGCTTGAAAATATAACCCGAGTAAGACCCAATATCAACGATAAAATTGTATGCATCGCCAGCTGGAGGGGCAAGCAAAACAATTGTATTAACGACCCACGATATAAATAAGGGAAAGACTGGAGTTCCAAAAGGTTTGATCGAAGTCCAGATTTTAGGAAATGGGACGACACCTTGACGTCCAATTTCCCTCAATGCCCGACTGTGCCCCAAAACCACCGCTAACAAATGGCCCAATGCAGAAAGAGAAACAAGCACATCCAATGCCTTGGTTGCAGACTTGGTTCCAAAAACATTCTGAAAGTATAAAGATGCAACCAAGTTCCCGGACTTTTTGATAGCGGCAGTGCTTTCTGCGCCAGCGTAGTAAGATGTGATTGTAAGAATATAGACCACAAAGACGAATACAATAACACCGGGTACCAAATACTTGAAGATTCCCTTGCTCTTTCTTGGATTTGCTTCCCCTGCTAAACCAAAAACGTAGCCAGCTCCTCCATAAGAAAAGGAAACCTTGATGATGGCATTTGAAATGGCATTTCCGTCGGTAGTGGTTCCTTCCCAAGCATTTTTGAAAATTGAATGGGGGTCTTTAACTCTGGTGCCTCCTCCTAACACAACAAACCCCGTGATTATGATAAAGAACATGAAAATTAGCTTTACAAACCCAAGAAAATTAGACAACCGCAAGGTAAGTTTAGAGCTTGCCAATGGAAGAAGATGAGCAAATGTCAAAATTCCAAGGGCTACGCCTCTTTGATTCCAAGTACCAAGTTTAACGTCGGCAGCTTGTAAGATATAAGTTCCAAAGGCGGTAGCAGAAGATGTCATGAAGGAAAGGATAACTGAAACTGCAGCATAAGTAGTAGGTATCAAGAAATCTGGTTTGGGATAAGCTTGTTCCAAATAAACCACATCCCCACCTGATCTCTTCTTATAGTAAACAACAAACTCGACGTAAACCAAAACTTCAAACAAGGCAATTAAAAACCCAACAACCCATAGGAGGTAAGAAGCACCAACAGATCCAATTGAATTCAATATGGAAGCTGGAGTCAAAAAGATACCAGTCCCAATAATCCCCTGAATAACAACATAAAATGCAGAGAAGTAGTCAAGATTATAACCCAAGGGATTAATACCTTCGACCGGAGCTCCAATTTCATTCTGTTCTGCATCAGAGTCAGAAGTAACTTCTGTCTTGATTCTTATCTCATTCTCATTGACACCAAAAATGGGGCCTACAATTTTTTTCGCAAAGCTCAGCATAATGGTTGCAAAAATGTTTTTAGACTTCTTCCATACAATGGGTTCTAGTCCTTTTATAACAAAGAGAAAGAGTTTCAGTTGCGTTAACTCTTCCCCTATGTAACCACAGGAATATGATTAATTGAGATATCCCTCCACAGTTGTCTGAATCAATGAACTCGTAATTCTGATTCATATTCCACAGTTGGTTATTTATTCTTATCAAAACTTTAACTTTAAATCGTCCATTCTACCAAAGCACAAGAATGAAGAATAGTGCAAATGTGGCTTTGGGTAGTAGTTCGTATAAGATTGACAAGATTTTTCGACTGTAGGCGGGTGTAAACATGAATAGAATAGACTTTAGGGTTAAATACTAGCCACATAACACCTTCCAAGTAATTTTTGTAAAATTCGGGTCTGAACATGTGTGTGGCAGCTATTCATTTCGTTTCTGAGTGATAAGGTTGCTATTGGACAATGTAGATAATTGCAATAATTTGCCATGGAAATATAGTTTCTTCATCTATTTAGCCGAAGGGCATGGTTCTTTAGAATTTTAGTGTCCCACCGAGTTTCTCGTTTTTGCTTTATTTTCACCAGTTTCAGCAGCTATGGTTCAATTCTGCATAGATAACCAGCAGTGCTCTGAGAATGAGACGCTCTCCACAGTACGCGATCTATTATGTAATCCATTTCCCCCTCTCGTGACAAAGGGCTTCAACGCTACATAATACACGTTCCTTTATATACCAAAGGAACCATTCATGGTCAGCCTTTAATAATCAATTTCCCCTCTGCTCCCCTCATTGCTTAGTTGAGTAAATTGCCTCTACTTTTATTTCAATATGTATATAAGGCGGCAAAAGCTGTAGACTAGTAACGCCAGACGTCTTCTTTTCAAATGCCAGACTTATTCGATAATCTTTTTAACAAAATTGGTACTAAAATCAACGGTGGTAGATCCACTCACCACTACGGTGGCTCCAGCCAGGTTAATAGTGGCTCTTTTTACAGTTACCATTCCAATGGAACCAATAATAAATATTGGCTTCCTAAATCGAAAGCTTCGGACCCTCTAGCAGCTGTTGCACAACATGAAGATGTGAACAAGGAGGATATCCTGATAAAGCCTCGCATGAACAGTGTTGGTTCCTCAAATTCTATTGAGGAGGGGGGAAGGTCAAGATTTAACAGTGTTGTCTCTGAGAAAAGTGACATTTAGTTTAGTAATGATTATGATCCTCTAATATACAAGTAAATTCTAACGGAAATGTTCAACAGTCCCAAAGTTTTCGAATATCTGATCCATGAAATTGATGTCTTCCTCTGTGATTGCAAATAACAATGGACTTATGTTCATTTCGTGCATTCCCAATGCATTTTCAGTCGTCGGCACATTTTCATCGGTGTAAGTTCTTTCTGTCAAGACTTGTTCGTTAAGGTTTTGGGGATCCACTTCATTCTTGTATGTTAAAAATGTGCAATCTACCACATCCTTACCCAATTTGAACTCATCCAAGAAGTGATTATCCAAATTAGAGATCGAACTAACAGAGCCAGCTTCGTCAGTTTTATCGGAAAATATGGAAGGGCTTTCTCTCACGTTGCTATTCGCATAAATCTCATATGACCTTGCATCAAGCAGAGGAGCTAACAACTCGGGTCTGGTCTTGGCTTGGTATTTCTTCAAATTCTCAAATAGTTTGTGGTAGTTTAGTTCTAAAAGGAGACTCCTAAGCGATTTTATCAAGTTGACTATGTGATCCAATTTCCCTTTCGCAATAAGATTACCATTAAGTCTCATTTCATTCATCAAATTCATGGCACCTTCAAGGTAGTCTTCAAAAGAATAGTACTGATCAGTATTTTCGATTTTCAAGATCAAACATATTATAAAGATGATGGAAGAAGATGAGAGGTAATCAAGATCTGTGAATCCAAAAGTCCGAATATACCTTCCCTTGAAAAGAGACATGAAAATATTGATGGTTAGTTGACTCGAATTTATGACTGCTAGGAACAAATTTTGTATGTTCTTGGGTAACTCAGTTAGATTAAGAGGATTCATAGTGAGCGTGTTGTGCTTGTAAAACTTGTTGATCTTCATCTTTGCAAAGTTTATAACGATTGGAATGCAGGTCAAGTAGATGAGATGCAAGTAATTAAGATGCAATGTATAGATTAATCGATGGTACGCATCCATCCCAGTCAGTGTCGGCAATTTTAAACGAAGGTAGTCTGGAATATTGTTGACCCATTCGACTAACACCTCCATGATGGACACGATTGACAGTAAATATTTCTTATTGTTAAATGGTAATTTCCAACAATATAATTCATTGGTAATACGGTCTGCAATTTTTGCCAATTTGATGTAGAATTGCATCGATGTATTATTGGCAAACTCGTAATTAGTCTTTGGTGAAACTTGAAAGCCTTCTTTGACTTCATTATTGGTAATTTCTTCCAAGCTAAGAAGTAAAGGTTGCCCAATTCTGGAGCTGTAAAATCGGTTAAGACAGTAAGTACACCACCATATTCTATTGATGTAATAAGCAGGTCTTTCGTTGATCTCTTGACTCCTTGATGTTCTATCTTTGTGTAAGTTGAGAGAGATGCACATTTGCAATGCATTCAATGTGAACATTACTGCGGCATTCTTCTTATCTAAGATCCTTAGGTACACAGCAATTAACCCGAAAAGCTCAATGATCTCAAAAGCCTCAGATACACTCTGTTTCCTTATAGTTATCAAACTAAATGGAGAAGGTAAGTGTTTTATCACCAATTTGAAATAGCTTAACCCTGGTACTTCTGTCAATTTTCTGGAAAAGCCTCCAATGCAAGACTTCTTACTGTAAATTTCTCCCAAAGCCAACACGACTAAAAACTTCCAAAAAAAGTAGTGGTCGGTTTCTATTCTGTCTATCTTGAAGGTACCCTTTTCATCAAAATACCTCACTCCTATCTCTCTGAACTCGATTGGGTCAATTGTCAAGTATCCCGAGTTAATAAAAGTGACGACGTTATCTATCAATTCGTCGAACTCCACGACAGTGAGGTCTTTCAACACATCGTGGGCGGTGATCTCATCGTTGGCAGCGTTGTTTTCCAACAAGTAATCATAAGTCGCTTCCTCTTGGAACGAACTAAAGTCAGGACTGATATCAACTTCATTGGACGTGTCGCTTTTATTTTTGATGGCAAACTGTTTCAAGTTCCAACACACCAATTCGCATGATGCTGAACCCAACCAGATTGATAAATTGACTTTATCACTGAGTCCCGGGGTAACTTTTGGATGTGCTCCATCTGTTAACGTCTTGATTTCAGTCTTGAGTGCTTGAATCTGGTTCTTGTATTCTTCAATCTCAATGTCTAGCACTTGAACCTTTTTTGGTTTACGTGGATACTCACAATCCACCCCTGCTGCCACGCAGGCTCGACATGGAGCTTCTCCGCCACACTTTGTTTTTCTCAGACGACATCTGATACAAGCAAATCGTGCTCTCCGATCTGACGCCAGTAATTTTGCCATCTTTTGTGGAGGGTCAAGATCTGTTCCTTGGGTGTTGTCCTCTGGTTCAAGATCCAGTTCAAACTCTGATTTGAAATCCATTTTGCTCTCAGTGCCTTCTGCTTTCACCACTGGAACTTTTCCATTCCTGTCTCTCTTCTGCCCATTCTTCAGCATCCCTATCTATGCCTTTATATGTAGTTGGTCTTGTCTCGGTATTTCAACTCAATTTTACCGATCAAATGTTTTTGCCCCACACAATATCTTGTTATAAAATATCGCTTATCTAATTAATTTTGTCTACGTTGCAGGTTTTCGATGTAACATAATTGTAAGACGTTACATAATAGACAGCTTAGAAGATGCATTAATGCTGAATACACTTGAAAGAAAATCTAATTAGTACACAAAGAATTGAAAACGGATGAAAGGAAGTCATGACAATGAACAGGAAGATGGTAACCATCGGAATATTTTTTAAACACTGTATTTCTGTTCAAATACAGCAAAATAAATTTCTCAAGCAGGACCGCAGATTCTTGCGCCGTTCATTGAAACTTGACGTGTCAGAATGCAAATCGCCGTCATCTCTTACTGGAATCATATCATTTTGTTGTTGGTAAGGGTTGCCTTGAGCACTTTGGTTCGCCTTGTTGATGAACTGTTGGTTCCTAGGATCTTGAGATATGGAGTTGTAATTACCAAATGATAAAGATTTTGAACGAGAATTTTTCGAGTTCCGTTGATACTGTATTAATTTGGAGTTGGGGGTCTTGTTTTGGTTGGACGGCTGTGGCTGAGCCTGAGATGATTGCTTCTGCCTTTGGGGCGGATGTGGGTTTCCGTAACCATGAAGGTTGGCCTTCTTGTTTAGTGCCGCGTCCCAACCTTTTCCATTGTTCAATTCCATCCAGTCGTAATGGTCATCTTCTTCAGCCCCTATGGAAACCAAAGCCTTGTCCATCAACTTGATCAAGTAATCGTAATCCGGAGTTTCATCGAACTTCAAATTGCGAACGTATGATAAATATTGTGCAAATTGGATTGGCAAACCGTAACATAATTCGTTTATAGATGTCGTTTGCTTCTTCAACCCGATTTTTTCATACTTTTGCTTATTTGTGGGAGCCTTCAATCCTTGCCAAGGCAATGCCCCACGAAGGAAGTACATGAAAACATGTCCCAAACTTTCGAGGTCATCTCTTCTCAGTTGCTCGCGACCCAAGTGGGTGTTAATCGACATGTATCTTGCAGTTCCACTTAATGCTTTCTTTTCCCTGTATGGTATGTGAACTTTAGTTTTGGGGTCTCTGTATTGCTTGGCCATGCCAAAGTCCACAATATAAACTTGGTTTGCTTGAGGAGTTCCCGGTTTCCCGATCAAGAAATTATCTGGTTTTATGTCACGATAGATCAAGTTGTGTTCGTGGATATCCTGAACACGGGCTATCATTTGTTTCGATACTTGTATAACCGTCTTGACTGAAAATTTGCGGTTACACCAGTCAAACAAGTCTTCCAACGAAGGGCCGAGAAGGTCGATGATCAAGATGTTGTGAACGCCTTCCTGTCCAAAGAAGTATGCCTGAGGAATCCCCACAGTGTTATTCAAAATGCGGTACGATCTGTATTCATCTCTAAGTTGAGGGGCTTCGCACTTGCGTGGTTCGAATTTGATGGCCACTTGCTGGTTGTTGAGTATATTGACACCTTCAAAGATTATCCCAAACGACCCTTCTCCTATCTTTTTGCCCACCTTATAGTGGACACCAACGATATTAGAAGAAGATTGTGCCATCTGAAGTCAAAAGGTCTGTGCAGACTCAAGAAGTTAACCGAGACCCGGCGTTGTGTGTTTTAGCTGGCTGGTCGGCACTCGAAACGGATTGCTCAACGCCTAAACTAGCGTATCTCCAGGTGAAATTCAGTGGTATTCCAAATAGAAAACCAACGTCTGCTGTATGGAATGTGATGACAGAAATAAATAGCGTTGTTTACTGGTGAAGCTTATTCAAACACGAAGTGGAGTGTAGGAGGAATAAATTTTTGTCTGTTTTTTTTTCTTTTACACGAGAAAGTGAAAGTGAGACTCGTAAGAGATAGCGCTTCTGTAGCCGAGTACAACACACTTAGCAGAAAGCTTTCCTCAACTAGCAGAAAACATTAAATCATGTCGTCAATAGGGCCCAACACCTCTGTGTTTGCATATCATGGACCGTTGATCTACGAAGCCAAAGTACTTAAGGTGCACCGAGCCGGTAAAAGTTTCATAGATGGTGGTACTGGCAAGGAAACGTTCGAACAGAACCCCAAATTTAAACAAGAAGAGTTGATGAATGTTGATACGTACTACTTACACTACCAAGGTTGGAAATCTAAGTGGGATGAATGGGTGACTTTGGAACGAATCTTAGAAAACAACGAAGAAAATCGATACAAGAAGAAGGAGTTGGACCAGTTGACCAAAAGAAAGAGAACCGCGCCATCACCGGCCGCTACATTGAATAGTTCGACAAATGGGACTGCTTCGAAGGATAAGAAGGTAGAAAGAAAAGTTAAGAAGCAGAAACAAGGGGCAAAGAAGGGTAACCCACATCTCCATCTTGAATTCAATAACCAACTCAAGTATCTACTTGTTGATGATTGGGAATACATTACCAAAGACAAAAAGATAATAGAGTTGCCGAGTAAGAACCCAGTTTCGCATATCATAAAGGAATATTCCGAGTACAGAAAGACAAACTTGAACGATAAAGTCCAGTTGGACGTTCTCGATGAAGTATTGCTGGGACTAGAGCTTTACTTCAACAAATCCTTAAGTCTTAATTTATTGTACAAGTACGAAAACTTGCAGTACTTGGAACTACTCAAGGAGGATAAAATCAACACGACGACCCACCAAAGTGAAGTTTACGGCATTGAACATTTCTTGAGGCTAATGATACTATTTCCCGGTTTAATTAGCGATACTACAATGGATGGAGTTAGTATTTCGGTGCTCATGAACGAAATTACAGAGATTTTGAGCTTTCTTACAAAGAATTTAACGGAATACACCAACAATTACATTTATGCCAGTCCACAATATGACAGTTTAGCAAGAAGTTAGCAAATTTAACGATGATGAAATCAATTACATTCATATACACATAAACACATTACGTCGTTAGACTGAAAGGAAACAAAAAAATGAGGTGTTGACAAAAATCTAACATTACATGATTGGAACAGCCTTATAGTCGACTTCAACCATGGCATTTTCGTTGTTACACGAAATCTCTAATTCCAACTTCCAATGTCTGTCGTTTTTATCTTCTTCTTCCTTGGTGAAGCCGTGGTCGGACTCATCCTTGAATCTCCAAGTGATCTTCTTTGGAGTCTCAATGGTGTCAACCTTGTCCATGTTCAATTCGTACCCACAGCACTTTTGCAAGTCCTTTAATAAATGGTTCTTGATATGGTGTTGCAAGTTTCTCTTGAACTTACTGGAGTTTTTGTTGCAGGTTGGCTTGATTTTGTCCAAGTCATCATGGCATTCCTTCAAAACAAATGGAGGATAGTAGGAGAGACGAGCATGGTAGTAATCGTATTCGTTGTCCCATGTTTCATCTCTAACAAAGCTTTCGAAAGAGGTCAAGTCTTCGAATTCTCTGATTGGTGGTGGAATCACTACCTGCTTCTTAGTGATAGAACCGTCGGATTCAACAGACTCCTCAGAAGTAATTGACATTGATCTTGCCTTTGGGACAGGCTGCAAATGGTTCAATGTTTGGCAATTGTCCAAGTCCAAAGGAGTAAATGAGGACTTGGACTTAGTTTTCTTAGTGTTAGGCATAGCAGATTACTGGGATAGTATAAACGCGGTGGAGATTATTTTAATGGAGTGAATTTTAACTAGAATAGTAAAGATGAGTACTAGAGTAGTCAATGGTAAAACAGAAAGGAGAGTAGACGACAGGGTGAAATTCAGCCTATTTATACTTTAATGGAGGAGAGACGAGGTAATTCCGTACCAAGAAACAGCAAACGCATATCGCCAATAGGAAGCGTTTCCGTATTGACAAATATGGTGACCTGGTGGGGAGATTCAGGGTTGGGGTCGCCTATTTTAGGCAAATACAACAAAAATTCGCTCCCCACAGCAACCCCATGATTGGTGGAGAACAGGTGACTTCTGTTGCAAAATGAGGTTAATGGAAAGTGGGGTGCTCCATCAGGTGCTGGTAATCGGCTGCTCAGAACAGGTGACCACAAACAAAATCAGGGGTTTTTCGTCCCTACCTGTGACTGTCACTCGGGAGAGCAAATGACAGAATAGTCACGAGTAAAATTTCCTCTTTGGTGACCCAGACGTACATCTGAGGGCTCTAACTCGATCTCAAGATCTTTGAACAGAACTTTCCATGGCCTTTCCTGCCTTCTCTCGTCGACAGGTTTTGCAACTCATCTGATTTTGCGTGCGGTAATTTTGGGCACTACTTTGCGATCACCCTATTTTTGCAAAACCTGTCGTTTTTAGTTACCGTGGGTAGACAGGTTGTAATCTGGCCATAGTTTACGTCGAAGTATTGGGGCCATTTTTTTGGCTGGCGCAAGTCCCCGTTGTCACAGTGTGTTCTGTGATAGCTGCTAGTTAACTATGCTTAACCATCGTGAGAGTCCCGTTGTCGGTGTCCACGTGATTTCATGAAAATTTTGTAGTTGCACAACTTGACTACGATCGAGGTCTTGCCACTGCTACAACTCTATCATGGTTTTTGGAGTATACACTGGGCCACAGGGGCCCCAGAAGACGCTAGGGGAGATGACACAGGACGAGCAGGCTGAAGAAGGTGCCAAAAGGATGATCGAGTTTATGCAATCTTGTCCAGGAAAGACTACGATGGCTGCCGTCTCTGGTTTTGCTCTTGGTGGCTTCTTTGGTCTTTTCATGGCATCCATGGCTTATGATGTCCCCGTTGGTACGGATGCTGTCAAGCACATAAGTGATTTACCGTTCAAACAACAAATGAAGTTACAATTCACTGATATGGGAAGGAGGGCTTACTCCAGTGCCCGTAACTTTGGCTATATTGGTATGATCTACTCGGGTGTTGAATGTTCGATCGAGAGTTTACGTGCTAAGCACGATATCTACAATGGGGTCAGTGCTGGATGTATCACCGGTGCCGGCTTGTCGATAAAGGCCGGTCCTCAAGCTGCATTTATTGGGTGTGCTGGTTTTGCTGCATTTTCCACCGCCATCGACTTGTATTTGAGAAGTGAAAGTGCAGCTCCTCCAAAGAATGATTATGATGAGTGATGTATATAGTCTTACATATTGTACAATAATATTACATATTTAACCTAGAAGTGTTAGCAGAAGTAGTAACAATACTCGTAATTGAGCCCCGATGCAAAGAATGATGAAATGAAAAACACTACTAGTCCCAAGAGTATCAAGCCAATCCTAACATTTGGCTGAAGGCTGGACACTCGTTGTTTCGACTCCAACTTTAGTCGTTCTAACTCTTCCAAGATGTCAAGAGACTCGTTTTCCTCTTCAGTTTGCTTCTGTAGATGGGTCTCAATTATTCTATTGACTCTCTTGCTAATTTCCTGTACCTCATAGAAGTCCGGTTCTGATATGCGAGTCGATTCCAACTGGGTGAGGTTGTGATTTATCGTGTCTATTGCCCGGTTGGTTTCATGTTTGAAACGAATGGGTCTTGGCTTCAAGTCTAAGCGGAGAAGCCTGGGAGATGTTTCAGGTTGTGGATCGTTTTTTAGTGGGAGAAGATCGTTGATTGGGGCTGTTCTAGGTCGTATTGGTGGAAGAACGATTGGTTGTGGTTGATCTTTGTGGGATTTGATGTCTTTGGTTTCCACGGCGGTTTCATCGTCCTCAAAATTCGGGGATGCAATCTTGTATGGTAACGGTAATGGGTCACCGAGGTTCACGGTATCATGGTGTCGAAATCGGGAGGCCATATTGACCTAGGTCTTCAAGGCGTGAATGTTGTGATTGTTTTGATTGTTTTGTTTATACGCAGACAAAAAATTCAGACACAAAAAGTCTGGCCGAATCAGACAAAAAAATCATAATGTCCGAGGTGTTTTTAGACTAGGTTTTAGACACCCAAAAAAATGTCGGCAACGATATCGGCACGGAAAACAAAGTATCCGACAATGGAACTTCAGGGCCATCGAGATCCACCAGCCCCCAGCCCCCAAACCTGGAGGTGTAATGACACGGAATAAACTCACCACGAGACTATTTCAGCCATCTCATGACACGTAGGCCACCACCAGTCAGCATGGAAGAACACAGATCAAATGCCCAGATCTTATTGAAGGGCCACGGTACACGAAAAATATTTGTTTACAAACACATCAACACGTCTCCAATGCTGAGAAATATTTGATGACACCTCTCCTCCTTCCTACATTTCGCACTATGCGAACGAAGAATGACTCGCGCGCTCGAGTGGAGGGCGCGCTGAGTACCCGGCACCCATGGGTCCCCACAAATCGCCTCGCGCGCAGCAGTCATCATGCAACGAATACGAGCCGGAAGTCCACGCACAGAAAAAGTCTGGGCTGTGCCTCAAGCTCGATGATTGCCCAACCGCCAGGTGTAGACCAATACCTAAATAAAGCTTGTTGTACTGTTAGCCTACCGCATACCACGAGGCGTGACGAACTGCCAAAAGCGGTGTCCGTCAAAAAAACCTCTACCCTTGATGGTTCTGTCCCTTGGGTTGGGGGCCGCGCCCTGCCGCCTGTAGATGCCTCGCAACCGTTCTAGAATTGAAAATTGCCTTATTATAAAATACTCCACTATCCACCCAATTCTGGTGATTGTTTTTACGACTTTGTTCTAATAGCACCATCCGCAATTTCCTCCATTCTTTATCAGCAGCAGTAGACAGAAGACTCTCAACACCAGTTGCCCCAACTACCACCATCACCACCCACATTTACCCCAGATCCCCATTCTTTTTTCAACAAAAATGTCCTCCCACCAAAGAAGAAACTCGTCCTTGAAACCTTCGTTTTACATCGATGTCGAAAAGGCGCAGGCGCCAGACGATGAACCCAAGCTGAAACTGAACCCCATGCTCTTGCTCATCATGGTTGTGGCAGGTTTTTTGGCATTCAGTGCCCTCAATGTTTTCATATTTTTCTCCATCTCCAAAGGCAACTCGAACTCCACCATCAACACCACCACTACCTCTTCCTTGATTGGTCAACCAATTACCAGCAACAATGTCATCAGCAAGGCCAACCCCATTATTGATACCCTTCCCAAAGATAAAACTTTGACTGAACTTTCTAGAGTGAGCAAGGAATCCGCCGTCCCTGCCTCCCAGAAAGAAGGTTTGCAAGATGACGAATTCTTGGTAACCAAGGGTCCCCAGCTTGACCTTAAGGAAATCTTCTCCGTAAGCCCAATAATCATCTTGTCCACCGACTCTACATCCCTCAAACAACAAAGGTTGGAGACTATCTTGATGAATATTGGTATTACTCCAGAACCCAAGGTGGTTGATTTGTCCAAGCATCCTAACTGTAACAACATTTTGACTTACTTGAACAATTACGAATCGCATAAAGATTGCACAGAGCCAAATGGCATCAAGAGCGACTTATCCTACAACTACGAATTTGACGATGACGAACCTGAAGATGTGGTAGTTGAAAACTCCATTCTCACTTTCAGGAAAACTCAAAAGCAATCCGAAAAAATCCCCCGTTTGTTTATCGGAGGAAATCCATTCGGTAATTTCAAGGAACTCTTTGAGAAGTATGAACAGAACGAATTGGTGACATACTTGAGAGAACAGGGGAAAGGTGTAATCACCATTTCCTAGAGACACGAAATGGCAATGTCCAACGGTACGGTTTTAAAAAAACACTAAATTTAGATTAAGGTGGTGCAGGTGTATAGTAATAT
This sequence comes from Teunomyces cretensis, assembly GCA_003706575.2. Taxonomy (NCBI): domain Eukaryota; kingdom Fungi; phylum Ascomycota; class Pichiomycetes; order Serinales; family Debaryomycetaceae; genus Teunomyces; species Teunomyces cretensis. The sequence continues at coordinate 674,699 of PPLT02000005.1, read as the reverse complement.
TAAGGTTTTAATGTAACATGAAAATTGATGGATCGTTTTACCGAAGTCACGTGAAAATCTGGCCCGTTTCAAATCTAGGCCATCTCTTTTAACTGAGCAGAGATCCATGTGTGGGATACTATGCTTAATTGATAGCAAGAAACATCCAACTTCCCAGTGCTTCCTGGACCTTGAACTGAAGGAATCTTCAGGTGGAGGCAATTTTTCTATTTGGGAGACCGACAATGTTGATGACATTAACGCAAATTTCATTTCCAAAGATAAGGAAGGGAATATTAAACCCTTGAACCAAGGCGATATCAAAAGGTTGAAGTGCTTGGACGAATGGAGGCTGTTTAATCTACAGCTTTCTAAGGCTAAGAATAATGTCAAATTGTCGAAAGAAGCAAAAGATGCAGAAGTTCTGAAAATACAAGCACAAATGGACCTTCTTCTCTTGGATGACAACGACGAGAACGATAATGAATTGATTGATACAACACATACATACTTTGATAAGTTGATTTTCAAGATTGCAAGTCGTGGGCCCGATTACCTTCAATATAATGAATTTGAACACGAAAACCACTACTATCAATTGTTTTCTACCGTACTATCTTTACGTCAGCCATTTCAAGAACAGCCCATTCGTCATCATCAGTTCATACTTCAATTCAACGGAGAACTATATAACGAGGAATGCTTGTTGAAAAACGACACCCACTTCATCATGGAGAAGTTGTTGGAAAACTTACCGGAGCAGACGAGCGTGGATGCAATATTGAAGACTTTCAGCGAAATTAACGGTGAATTTGCCTTTGTTCTTCATGATCTTGACTACCAACATGTTTATTTTGGCCGTGATTCTGTCGGAAAACGGTCCCTTTTGTATTCTATTTCGGACGGTCGTATTATAATTTCTTCCTTGCCTGAAAATTCGGTAGAATTTGAAGAATGCAAGAATGAAATAATGAGATACGATTTACAATCGGGGAAGCTCTCCACGTTTCAATATGGGGGTTTACATGAAAAGTATCGGGGCTCTGCCGTCGGTTATTCTCCTTTGCGTACTCTTGCAGATGGACATTTGGAGAAACTCAACAAATTACGCGCTGTGTTGCAGAAAACGACCTTGATCCGACAACAATCTATCTATCCACTTCATGAACAATCTGCCAACTTGGCTGTTCTCTTCTCAGGAGGGTTGGATTGTACAATTATTGCATCTTTGATCTGTGAGAACATTCACAAACAAAAGCTTGATTACAGCACAGATATAGATTTGCTTACGGTCGGTTTTGATAACCCCCGTACTAATCAGCTTGCAGCAAACTCGCCAGATAGAGAACTCAGCAAGAAGTCGTGGTTTCATTTGTGTCAGAAATACAATAGCGAATACGTGAGCATACGGTTAGTTGAAGTTAATGTCAGCTATGAAGAATGGCTCACCCATAAGAATCGTGTTCGTGAGTTGATGTACCCCTGTAATACTGAAATGGACTTGTCTATTGCTATTGCTTTCTATTTTGCATCGTCAAACATCAAAACTCAAATGACAAAGTTGACAAACGTGAATGTTACCTTTGAAGATTTCTTAAAAAATGAATCTGCCTTTGTCACAACGAATTTGGGGTATACTTCTAATTCGAAGGTTCTATTCAGTGGATTGGGTGCAGATGAATTATTTGCAGGATACTCGAGACATGAATCGATATTCACTAACAACTTACGTGAAGACTCTTCCAAAGCGGAAATTATGTCTTGTTACGATCAATTGTCCAAAGAACTCATTCATGATATTGAGATCATTCACAAGCGCAACTTAGGGCGTGATGATAGGGTAATCAGTTCGTGGGGAAAAGAATTAAGATATCCCTACTTGGACGAAGAGTTGATAGAATACGTCATCAATGAGGTGAACCCCAACTTGAAATTACACTACACCTTCGAAACTGTTGTTACGAAAAAGAAAGGTGCCCAAACCCTAATGAAGCCGACTAGAAAGTATTTGTTAAGAGAATTGGCTGGGTCTCTAGGCTTGGATTGGGTTAAAATGGAACTGAAAAGGGCAATCCAGTTTGGAGCAAAGAGTGCTAAGCTTGAGATCGGCCAGAGTAAAGCTAAGGGAACCGATAGTTTAGATTAATACGCTTGTAAATAAATAACGATATTAATATAAGTTTATACGCAAATAAATAATTGATTAATTAGTGTTTTAAGTCGTCGACCCATTTAGGTTCAATAACCAACACAGTACACTCGGTAAGCAAGTTCTTAGTCGAAGCCACCTCTTCCTCGTGGTCTTCTAAGTTGAATTTGTAAACCGCACCATTGACCCAGCACTTGCGGCCTTGTTTCTTAACAAGGGTGCACTTAATCATGACGTATTGGTCAACAAACGTCGGTTGCTTGTAGTTGATGTTCAAGTTTGCAGTCACCCCTCTCTTGGAATAGAAATTCTGGAACGCGAGTCTGCAAGTCAACTCGTCCAACAATGTAGCCAACAAGCCTCCGTGAACAATGTTGGGATGGCCAGAGAGTTGTGTCCCCAAATGGAAGAACGTAATCGAATAGTTGTCATGCACTGGTTCCTCTCCCGAGATGTCTTCAAAATTCCAGTACTTTTGGTTGATGAAGTATAAAGAAGGCGACCTGAAATTGATTTTATCTTCGCCAAACAAAGTGTAACCGGTTAAGTTGGGTTTGATTTCATCGGAGGTATGGTCTGGTAAGGGGTTTCCTTTACTGTATGCATCGTGGAGCTCCTTGATCAGCTTGAAGTTTTGGCTTTCTTGCAAAATCTTCTCGTATGATTCCGGAGATTTCACAATCGTTCCAGCGGGGGCACCGTTGGAGGCCAGGGTTTGTTGGTCTGCAGTCATCTCAACTCAAGAAAGTCGTAGGAAGAAAAAGAGTCACTATTGGGATGCGGCGAATTTCTTACACCGTGGATTTATGTATTGTCGTATCGTCGTTCCGAATGGTGAGTAAAATCGGCTATAAGATTTCAGTAGCCGGTTGGGGCGACTCCTGTGTGTGTAAAATTGCATGTGGGGCTGTATTGATCATCTACAGAAAAAAGTTTAATTAACTATGGGGAAAACACTCTTGAAGGCAGCCTTAGCACCCGAGTCGATAACGTTACCGTGGCACATCACAATGCTGTGGAAGTCCCAGTTGTAAATGGCTTGCAAGCCTCCCTTACTCTTGTCCACGTTTGTGATCTTGTTAGCGAGAAAGTTACCGACCTTGCTGTGGGGCTGCATATACCTCGTAGCATACGACCAGCCACTGTGTGGGTTGAACCCCTTCTTGTAGCCCGTCTCAGGCGAATATTGTTCTAAGGTAGTCTTACCAGAAGTAGTACCTGGAACACCCAAGTTGAAAAGCAAATCGGCTTCAAACAAGATCTTGGAACTCTTGTCAAATGTGACAATTTCTTTGTTACCATGCTGTGGCAAATACACAAATTCAAAGTTGTTCAAGATTACCGAGTCCTTGATTCCGATTTCTTGGAGCGAATTCTTATCGAGAAGCTTATTTCCATGCTTCTCTGAAAGCACGTATTCAACATCTACAACATCGACTCCTTCGGGAGCAATGATCTTTAACTTGGGGTACACTTCCTTAAAGGATTTGGCAGCCAAAGTATGCTCAACATCGGGAATAATCAAGTGGGTAACATTGAAATTCTCTTTGGCCCCTGTTAACAACTCCAAACTCTTGATGGTCTCTGGACCGTAAGGAATTGCCGACCAAACAACAATCTGATCCTCGTAATTGAAGAGGGCCATACGACCACCAAAGTTGAGCTTATTAAAACGAGAAAAGGCACATGAGGCAATAACAATGTTTTCTGTCAATTTTCTGTTGACAATCTGGAGATTACTTGGATAGCCCATGGTTACTAATTGTGTAAATATGGTTTGATTATTGGGCAATTCACCCTTTAAATAATTCGAGCATTTTTTGCAAGCATGTTCCCTGTAGTGCAGATAAGACTTTGCTTACGCATTTGCTGACTCTGTTGCTGGCGCTCGTTCTCTACCCGCTTACACACGCCAGGGTATTCTAGGCTTAAACTGTGGATCAAGTGTGTTTATAGCAACTAAACAGAGAATTAGACAGAAATTTATTGATGGAAGTAGTAAGAAATAAAGCAGATGTGGCCGCTTAACAGCTTCAACAGTTAAGGTACCAAGCCGTCTAAGCGATGGTAACATCGTATATCACAAATGGCTCGTATTCGGTGTCCACCAAGGAAGCATATTCGTGCAAATTGTTCTTTGTCGAGAAACCGTCGCCGCCCAAGTATCCAAACTTCTCTATTAATTCTTTTCTGGCCTTTTCCAAGCTCTTAGCGTTAGGTCCTTGGAATTTAATCAAAAAGTAATCAAACTGAGGTGGCAAGCCATATCTCAACACTGATTCAACATAGACTCTAATCACTTTGATGTGGAACCAAGATGCAAATATGTCAGAGTATGCAGTTTTAGCCAAACGAATGACATCGTTCTTCGTCTTGGACTCAGTGGCTCTCGTCAAGTCAAATTCTTTTCTCAAGTTGTTCAACGTTTCTTCAGAGTATGTGAAGTCGTTACGTGGATGCCACTTGTGTTCTCTTGCAGCATTGACGAAGTCCTGCTGGTATTTTTTGAACAAGGTTACCGTGTAGAGGGAGTATTCTTGGTCCGAGGCAATTTCTGCAGCAGATCTTGGAATAACAAATTGAGTCAAGGTCTCGTACGAGTTCTTAAAATCGGAAACCAAACTCTTTGGAACTGCAATCAAAAGTGTGGTCAAGTGTTCAGAGTCCAAAACAAAGTGTTCTGGCTTAACAATCTCGTGCAACGATTTGATCGAGAGGTCCCCGTTCTTCTTTCTATCGGCAGCCAAGAAGTTTGACTTTGCTGTTTGATAACCTTGATATGCGGTTCTGACATCGTTGTCCAAAGCAATGGCTTCGTCGGCGATCAACTTGACTAACTGATTGATAGGTTTGTCTAATCTGTACTTAGAAGTATTCCATTGGAACGATTCAATGTATTCCAAAACCGATTTAGAGTTGACAATTCTGGTTGGGTTCTCGGTTTCGGTGACAGTAGCTAAAATATCAACAACTTTGGAAACAGAGGAAGACAATTGAGTATCGATCTTGGCTAATTCATCACTTTCTTGAACTAAGGAGTCCAAGGTACCACTTTGAAAGTCAGGAATGGTCAATTTGTTTATTGGTAACTTACCACCAACCAACGATTGTTCCAACCATGAAGTAGCATTGGTCGATTGGGGAAGCGAAAGTACCAAGTAATTAGCAGACATTATGACTATGGCAACTTAAAATCTGACCTTAAACTGGTAGCAATCTATTCTTTAAACACGTTGTATTCTTTTAGAATACGCAAATTGAACTGTATTACCACGATGTAGGCGCTTTCCTATCGTATTCCCCTGATTCATGGACGAAAATTAGTCGCAGTATATCTCAGCACGATTGACGTATATTATCGTGATCAAATTTACACTTGCAGGAATTATATAAAACAAGTAGTAATCAATTCCCATAGATTACTGTTGTAATTTCGTACGTCTCCTTTCTTTATCCATCAAGCTAGTTTAATTAGCAGCCTCAACTTGCCTACTTCTATCTACTCCCAGTAGTATATTGTGTGCCGGATATTTCTTTATTTTTTGCGATGCGTTTGAAAAATTTAAGTAATTAAGGTGAAGCCTTGTAGATGACTAGAACTGAGTTGTAAAGCGTACTTCAAGAATGAGTAACACATTAGAGGTATGTAATGATATTTTTGGGTCACTTATGTGTCTGAGAATAGAGTGGAATTGCTGCTGGGAAAGAAAGTAATAGACTCTTCGTATGAATCATTACTCTCAGTGGTTCTGCTTCATGCTCTACCTTTTAGGACTTAAGATTGAAGGTTTGATTACTAACGTTCAGGAACGTCTCAAGACACATTCAACTGCATTTGACGGTTTATTGTCGTTAATCCCAGCAAAATATTACTATGACGACGCTACTCAAGACCAATGGCAAGCAAAGAAGAAATCCAAGAAAGAGTTACAACAGAACAAAAGGGCAAAGTTAGATCCTGATTCAAAGGTTGAAGCTGATGACTACGTCAACTCGCATGTTAGTGCTAAGGATGTACAAGACAACAGGGCTAAGACTGCAACCAGAGTATCATTACCTGGTAGTAAGCTCCCGCCTGTGCAGAAATCGCAAGAAGTTGCTGAGTCTAACGAAATCGAAGAATCTGGTTCTGATGCTTCTAGTGAAGAGGAAGGATCTTTTATAAATAGCGGTCTGTTGATATTTGATGACGAAGGTAACGAAATTGACGATAACGAAGCACAAACTAACAAATTTGAAAAGAAAGAAGTTCAAGTGAAGGCCAAAGAATCAAAAAAGACTTTGAGTCCTGAAGAGCAGAAGAAGAAAGAAGAGAACTTATTAAAGTTGAGAGAACGATTATCTGCTAAGATTGGTGTGTTGAAAGAAAAGAGAAGAGCTCCTGGAACTAAATTACCCGGTGCTCCAAAGTCTAGAGAACAGATCTTAGACGAGCGTAAGATAAAGGAGGAAATCAAGAAGCAGGAAAGATTAAAAAGAAAGCATGAAGAGGTAGAGGAGGAGGAAGAGTCTGATTCTGACTCGGAAGAGGAAAAGGAAGAAGAAAACGAAGTCTTATATGGTAACATTGTGTTCAATGATGGATCCAGAGTGACATCCGACTTGAAGAAGCTTCGTAACACTGCTGAAAAGAAAAAGCAAAAGGGACCTGCTCAGAATGATCTCAAGGCACACTTGTTGAAGTTGGAGCAAAAGAAGCAAAAGTTGGCACAAATGACCCCAGAAGAACAAGAAAAGGCCAAGAGCAAAGACAAATGGCAAAAGGTTATGGCACAAGCAGAAGGTGTTAAAATGAAGGACGATGAAAAGCTTTTGAAGAAGGCTCTTAAGAGAAAGGAAAAGCAAAAGTTGAGAAGTGAGATTGAATGGAAAGACAGAAAACAAGTCGTGAAGGACACAGTTGCCGCTCGTTCTAAGAGAAGAGAAGAAAACTTGAAGTCGAGAAGAGATAATAAGGGCAAAAAGAGCAAGAAGGCTCCTAAATTGAGAAAATTCACTGGTGTCATCAACAAAGCCGCTAATAAAAAGAAAAGAGCTGGTTTTGAAGGCAGTGCAAAATCGAAGAAGTAACAATAGAATTCAATGCATAGCTACATTGACATTGGAAGCAATAAAAAGGTGGGAGTTTCATGTATGTTTGCCTGTATATAAAAACGTTTACAGCAATATAAAAATTTTCGTTTATTCTCAATTAATATTCTATCCTGATTCTTATCAATTGAACTAACAAATCATGTCTTTTCCAGATCAAGCAAAGAACTTTTTAGCCCACATCGACAGAGTAAGTTGAATTCGCGGTTCTCAACCGACTATGCATTACGAGGCAATTGAACTAACAATTTTTAGCAAACCGCTGGCCACAGTGTGTTGCATCAATTTGAAAGCCAGACCGGTTTACCAAGATCCTACGCTGTCTTGGGATTCGTTGGCGTCTACTTTGTTGTCATCTTCTTAAACCTTGGTGGTGTTGGTCAACTTTTGTCTAACATTGCCGGTTTTGTGATTCCAGGTTACTACTCCTTAATTGCTTTGAACACTCCAGGTACCGATGATGATTTCAAATTGTTGACCTACTGGGTTGTCTTTGCCTTCTTGAACGTGATTGAGTTTTGGTCCAAGGCTATCTTGTACTGGGTCCCATTCTACTTCTTGTTCAAGACCATTTTCTTGCTTTACGTTGGTATTCCATCATTTGGAGGTGCTGTCCTCGTCTACAACTCGATCATTAAGCCATTCTCCCAAAAATACGTTGGTGTTGGTGGTAAGGGAACTGTTGCTAGTGAAATTGATGCTGCTGCTGAAGCTGTCTCTACTTCTGTGCAAATCTAAGTTGGTGATATTTAAGTTTCGCATTGGATGATGCCGGTATCACGGAGAGCGAGGTTTGATTTATTATAGTCACATGTCAAGGCTAAGTATTTTCATTTGTCTTGCGTAGTTAGGTTATTTAATTTAACCCACAGTTTGTATAAAATCACTTAGGCTTCTACTGCTTTCTTCTCTTGCAAAATAATTTGAAATGGGTCTTCCCAATTAGGAACTCCTAGATCAGCTGCGTGGCAATTCAATTCGATAATATCATCGGTTGCACAGAGGATGTCAAGATCATTTGTAGACAAGGGTAAGCTGATCTGTTCATAACGGGTAAAATCAGACTCAAATAGAATTTTCCTCTGTTTTTGGGACCACCTGCCTATCCTCGAGACTGGGGTAAGTCGAATATACTTCGGCTTGACAAACACCTGGCCTGTTTGACCTGCTTTTAAATTGCACACGGTGGCACCAGATATTTTTGCCGTAATATCGACCTCAACACCCAATTTAACCCCTGCTGCAAGTTTCAATATTCCGGTAATCCATCCGAGGGTTAGTGCCTGACTTTCGAGTACATTGAATTTATTGGCAATCGAAAAAGAAAACCCCACAGAGCCTTCTTGTCCATATTCTTGCGACTGGCAGGAACTGACTGGGATAATTCCTGGATATTCTACCAACTCGGGTTCTTCGCAGGTGGTTTCTATCCATTCTGAAGTTTTGTCCTCGGTTTTAAACCAGTTAATAAATCTATAAAACACTCCCTTGTTCTCATTTTCGTGCGTTGTGTCGTACTTATCGATACTTTCGCTTTGGTCGTTAATTGGCTTGCGAGTAAGGTAAGTTTCTGACTCTCTTATAAAGAAGGTTACGTTTACGGCAAGTTTTGGGTTTGTGGCCAAGGCGTGCGAGTAGTTAGTTTCCCAGGATTGGATGTTTTCTAATTCGACCACTCGCAAGGCTGTCGTCAATGAGATAAGCAAGAAGTAAATTGATTTCCATAACATTTGGCAATTGAAGAGTTAACTGTAAATATTGACTCATTATTCATGGTTTCGTGAGTTTTATGCAAAAAGTTAGAGTATCAAAAATTAAGCATGAAAATTTAGCGAAGCGTAGTGGGATCGTCATGACCTACTTACAGGTACAGATTACACTAATGCCGATTCTTGCATGTTCTTGCAGCATCTCAGCCCTCACAATATAAAGCAATACAAGAACAATAATAGCCCTGCACTCAGTTTGTCATGCGCTGCCGCAATAATAGAAAATCCTATGCACCAAAAGCTTAAGTCCGCCGATTAAGTTTTTTAGATACCAGCCCCGTTCCTCACCATAGAAACGCGGTCAAGAAAATATGTTCTTGTATTACTCAAAAAAGTAGTCATGTAAATTTAGCGGTCTCAAAGTCGATATTTTCCCGCACCGTACCCCCGAACTTTTCTATTATGAAACTAGGTACCTCATGGGCCCTCGGTTGACATGCTTGCTGCGGTTATGTGAACCATGGATTAGACTTTCCTTACGCAGGTGCGTTCCTCAGTTCCCTTGACCTAGGATACAAACCGGTGACGTAAACCGAGGGCAACTCAGCCGCGTCAGCATGTCACATGTGTGGATCAAAACCAGCAATATTTTAGACGACGTGCAGAACCACCACGACGGCTAATTGACTCTATACCCTCGTCATCGCAAAGTAGCTAGCGTTGTTCCTGTTCACGTTGAACTTGTGCCTACTAACGGCCATGAATGGATTGGGATATTTTATTCCTTGGTGTGTGTGTGTGTGTGTGTGTGTGTTAACACTCGTGAATGTAGGGACGTGTTGTCACATGTAGGGAAAGATCTTTGTGCGCTTCGCTTTTCCCTCGGAATTAATTCCGGGAAACCGGAACTTGTGTACAAAATAAAATAGCAACAATAAACATCATCGAATTTCAGGTTCATATTGGAATGGAATATAAAGCCTTCTCTTTTGCTTCGGAAATTGATTTCTAATTGACTTCTTGACTAGTTAAAGTAATACAGGAGGAACAACGAAAAGTAGAGCACTGTCAAAATGGCCGACTCGTCTCCAAGTGATCAAGCTGATCCAAATACTTCGGTATCCCAGTTTTTGGCCACATTCATTCCTACATTTGTTTTCTTTGTGATTTTCATTATCTTATTTATCATCATTCGTAAGAGACAACCCAGAGTTTATGAACCACGTCACGAGGTTGCTTCCTTACCAAAAGACTTACAATCAGATGAGCCACCAAGGGGTGTCTTCTCCTGGATCTCCCACATTTTGAAGAAGCCCGAATCATTCATTATTCAACAAGCTGGTGTTGATGGCTATTTCTTTGTCAGATTCTTGTTTAGTTTTGGTGCCATTACCTTTTTGGGATGTTTTATCACCTGGCCCATCTTGTTTCCTTTGAATGCTTCCAATTCAAACCAGTTGAAGGGACTTAGTTCCATTTCTTATGCCAATCTCAATGTTCATGAACATAAATGGAGACAATTGGCTCATATTTTTGTTTCCTGGGTATTCTTCGGTTCTGTGATCTTCTTGATTTACCGTGAATTGGTCTACTACACCACTTTTAGACATGTTGTTCAAACAACTCCGTTGTACGACTCACTTTTGTCTTCAAGAACTCTTTTGTTAACTGAAATTCCAGAGACTATCTACCAGGAAACCGACTTACGTGAACACTTTCCCACTGCCACAAATGTATGGTATGCTAGAGATTACGAGGAGTTACAAGAGGATATAAAGGAACGTACAAAGTTGGCAAACAAGTATGAAGGTACTCTCAACAAGACCGTTGGAAAGGCTGTAAAAGCTAGACTTAAGGCAATTAAGAAGAATAAACCTGTACCTGAACCAGCTGATGATATTGACAAATATTTGAAGGATGGTAAAAAGAGACCAACACACAGATTGAAATTCTTGATTGGTAAAAAGGTTGACACTTTGAGCTATGGCCCTGAACGTTTAGGAGAATTGAACAAGAAAATCAAGAAGCAGCAATTGGAACATAACTCCAACACTCAGGTTCCCTCGGTTTTCATTGAGTTCCCAACGCAATTGGAATTGCAGAAGGCCTTCCAGGCTATTCCTTACAATCTGGAATTCAAGAACGTCAAAAGATTTAACGGTTTAGCCCCAGACGATATTATCTGGGAAAACTTGTCCTTGACTAGAACTAAAAGATTAGTGAAGAAGGCCATTGCTAATACTGTTTTAACTTTGACTGTTATTTTCTGGTGTATTCCTGTTGCTGTTGTTGGTGCTATTTCTAACATTAACTTTTTGATATCAAAGGTTCACTTTTTGAGTTTTATTAATAAGTTGGATCCAAAATTACAGGGTATTATTACTGGTTTGTTACCAGTCGTAGCCTTGGCTGTTTTGATGTCCTTGGTTCCTCCTTTTATTAAGAAGATGGGAAAAGTCTCTGGTTTAATCACCGTCCAACAAGTAGAAAGCTACTGTCAATCTTGGTATTTTGCTTTCCAAGTAATCAACGTTTTCATTGTTATGACCCTTGGGTCTGCTGCAACCTCTGTTGTTCCGCTGATTATTGATGACCCAACCCTGGCGTTACAAATGTTAGCAAACAAGATCCCAAATGCTTCTAACTTTTACATAGGGTACTTGTGTTTGCAAGGTTTGACCGTCAGTTCTGGTCTTTTGTTTCAAATGGTTCCCTTGATTTTAGCCCAATTTTTGGGAAAGATTTTGGATGGAACACCAAGAGCAAAGTGGAAGAGGTGGAACATTTTGGGACAACCAGGCTGGTCAGTTTTGTATCCCGTTTATGAATTGTTGATTGTAATTGCATTGTCTTACGCAATTATTGCACCATTGGTTTTGGGTTTTACTGCCGTCACGTTCATTTTGATTTATTTGGCTTACATTTACACTTTGGTCTATGTCATGCAACCAAACACTCACGATGCTCGTGGAAGAAACTATGCCAGTGCTTTGTTCCAAATTTTTGTTGGTTTGTATTTGGCAGAGGTTTGTCTCACGGCAATGTTTATCTTCGGTAAGAACTGGGTTGGTGTCGGTTTAGAAGGTGCATTTATTGTCTTCACAGTTGTTGCTCATTTATACTTGAAGTGGACCTTCTTGCCTTTATTGGAAACCGTTCCAATCTCAGCTATCAAATATGCCTCTGGAGACCCTACATTTACTTACCCAATCCATGACCAAGGTAGAAAGGAAATTCAAGTTGAAGGTGAAAATTATTGGCAAGGTGGTAATCAATTAGGTTTGACCGGTTCTCACAAGGACCAAGTATTGCCTGATCAAGTATTGTCTGAGCAAGTATTACCTCCAAATCCTAACTTGCACCAAGAATCGGAAACTGGTGAATCGAAACTTGGCTCAGATTCCGACAAGAAGAGCGAAGGTCCATTTGAAAAGGAAACTGTTGTTGATGAACCCAGCAGTGCAAAGGCTGTTTTCAAGGCCCCAGGAAAGTCGGTTTCTTGGTTCAAGAGATTCTTCCAACCTAAGACTGAGACTTTTGATTTAGTTCGTGCAGTCATGCCACAAGCTTACTACAATTACATCGAATACAATTCTGATTTCCTCAAGACTGCCTATGCCAATCCAGCGGTCACCGACGAAGAACCTCACATTTGGGTCGCTAGAGATGACTTGGGCTTATCTGAAATTGAAAAGAACAAGGCCTTTGAAAACGGCGTTGATGTTTCCGACGAAAACGCTTCCTTTAATGAGAAGGGTGCTATTGTGTACGAAGGTAACCCACCTTCGTACGAAGAAGCATTGAGAATCTAATTCTACTTCACTATTTATTATCGGACAAGTTTTTTTAATATTTTGTATTTTTAGTTCTAGCTTGTTTCGCTTGCTTCGTTTTTATAGTTTGAATGGTATTTTCTGAATATATTAAATCGTTTATGTACCGTATATACTGAAAGTAGTTACGGAATGTAGTGAAATGCTATATCTTGATAAAAAAGTACAATTGCAGAAGTAAAACACTCAGTTAAAATTAGGACTTCGTGAGTAAAAAGTGTTGATGGTCTCTAGTTTTTCTCGGCCAACTTAGGAGGATTGGAACCCTCCGAGAATGGGGGCAACTCTGAACTATCTGTTTCGCCGTTTGGAATAGAAGACGAGCTAGATGATCCTTCTTGAGCTGGTGGTGGCCCAGCCGGCGGATTTGCCTGGCTCAAAAAGTTGAATGTTGGAGTTCTTGGCGTGGCTGGCGGAGGACCTGATGGTCTGAAAAAATTGTCATTATCATCGTTATCATCTTCATGATGTTCATCCAAATTACCAGGGTGACCTGGCGGTGGTCCTGGTGGCGAATCATTGTTATTTTCAGTTTCGCCGTCCACTGTAGTTGGAAGGTTGGACGATAATGGAGCTCCATTGCTCGAAAGACTTTCTTGTCTTTGATGAGCTGCCGGTGGCGGGGCCATGTTTGCAGCCTTAGCATTTGGATTAGCATGGAATTCTCCTTGATTGTCGTAATAGCCCATATCGTATTCGTTTGCTGTGGCCGTGTACGTAGGGACATACGCGGAGGGTAAGTCCGGATCACGGGTATTGTTCGGTTGATTGTATTGAGTTTGTGACTGTCTGTAGGAAGGTGGTGTCATCCAACGAGTACCGTAGATGGGCTGGATACCATGCTGGGACCGCTTCTTGTTAACCCTAATCGTTCCTACTATCACAATAAGAATAAGAACGATAAAGATAGCAAAGAAGGCCCACCTTGCGCCACCAACAGACCATGCACCACCATTATCAATATCTCTCTTGTTAAGGTACATCCTGGATTCGTGTTCTTGGTATGAGATCAACTAGTTGTAAGCTCCTTTTTTTGGTTCAAGCCTACTCCTCTTTCTTAACGTGATGGCTAAAGATATATTTTCTTTGACTTTCCTGTTCGAAAAATGCACTTTTCCTCAGTCACTGGTGACGGTTCTATTTATATCAGATTGTTTTATGAAGGTAAAAAACAATGACTCTCAAGACCGATAAAAGAACCTATTATATGTCTAGATATAAATAATTTCCAACGTCATACTCCAGCTTTGTTGAGACATTTTTGCAAGACAACATGGAAACGGCGTCACTGTAGTGACGGAATATATAAGCCTTGTTCGACTTTCGCACTTATTATTAAGCGTATAATATTTCCCTCTTCTAGATTCGGACTACCATTCTAAAATACTGTTATTCGGGCCGCGGAAATAACCAGGCCAACTGAATCTGATTAGATCTTGCAGCGAGCACAAAACGCAGCTGGATTCTTTCACCACACAACAATAATGAGGCATTCATTGAAATTACTCTCTCTACAAACGTGCGAGGAATCAACAGTTTTGTTTAGTTACAAACTGTAAGTAATACCTGAGTGGTTTTAGAAGTTTTTGCTTCTAACTTCTAGTTCTGGATGTGTTCGAAGCAGTATTGCTACTGTATTGTTGGAAATTTGCCGCCAAATTCAGACTCAGATCAGCCAAGGAGACTACAAGTTTATCTTAAGGTTTTGTCGAAAGCACACGACAAAGTGGATTGAGGTGCCCCAATTTAGCGCATCAGTGGGTGCTTATGGATTCAATATGGTTATCAAAACCTTAAAACTCGTCTTTTTTCAACTTCATGATGGCTCAAGCACTACGGTTCGGGACCTCTATTATAAAGATGTGGATCTTTATAAAAATCAGAATATACTTGCAAAGCATTTGCTGCTTATCGTACAAGATTCTCTCGATTTAACTTTAGAAAATGACTTCAACATATACCCGTCCCAAAAAGGAATGGTCTACGGAAAGGCTAATATACTATTTGATGACGTTTGTTTAAGCCTTGATTACTCAAGTGATCCTACACTTATTCCGTTGATCCATTCGAATAGAGTTGAGTTGCTAGAAGATACATTGGTTATCGTGCTTGAAAAAGAAGCAGTTTTCAAATCCTTCTGTAAATATGTTGCAGCAACTTCACACATGTCCGGGGTTAATATCTTGGTACTTACTGGCAAAGGTTTTCCTGATAATCTAACAAAGAAATTTTTACGCTTATTGTCTGCCAAACCTGGTCAACAAATCGTTGCATTTGCAGACGCAGATGTGTATGGAATGAGTATCTGCAAACAGTATAAGCTTGGAAATGCGAAGGAGGACTTGCAAAACATAGAAATCCAACAACTTGGAGTATACTTGCTAGATTTTACTCAAGGTTGGTCCTACTTAACACCTCGTGACATGAAAATGCTGGTGGGGTTTCTAAAACACATGGTTCAGTTGCGAGAGAAATATACTTCGGATAAAACCCTATTACATTGGCAAAGGGAATGTGCCAGAGGAATCTTCCTTCTATTAAAATCAGAAATGAATAAGTTAGAAGACGACGATCTCTCACTTAATGCGTACATATTTTACAAGGCGATGGCAAAATATAATGTGACTTGAGAGAACCTTCCATTCTTGGTAATCTGTTGCGGATTATAGGAGGTTTTTTGCGCTTTAGCTAGACGTTTTGCAGGTTTGCTAGAAAGTACAAAATATTAGTATACACGCGCTCCGGCCGCACCTCCACGACGCCGACTTTATTGAACAAATTTTTAACTCATTCCGTTGCTCTTCTTCGCTGTCACTAAATATGTCGTACACTACTCGCCAAGTCGGTGCTGCTAACACTTTGGAATACAAGGTTTTCATTGAAAAGGATGGTAAGCCAGTCTCTCCGTTCCACGACATTCCATTGTACGCCAATGAAGAAAAGACGATCTTGAACATGATCGTCGAAGTTCCAAGATGGACCAACGCTAAGATGGAAATCTCCAAGGAGCAAAAGTTGAACCCAATTATCCAAGACACCAAGAAGGGTAAGTTGAGATTCGTCCGTAACTGTTTCCCACACCACGGTTACATCCACAACTACGGTGCCTTCCCACAAACTTGGGAAGATCCACACCAAACTCACCCCGAAACCAAGGCCAAGGGTGACAATGATCCTTTGGATGTTTGTGAAATTGGTGAAAAGGTTGCTGCTGTCGGTGAAGTTAAGCAAGTCAAGATCTTGGGTGTCATGGCACTTTTAGATGAAGGTGAAACTGACTGGAAGGTCATTGTCATTGATGTTAATGATCCATTGGCCAACAAGTTACATGATATTGAGGATGTGGAAACCCACTTGCCAGGTTTGTTGAGAGCTACCAACGAATGGTTCAGAATTTACAAAATCCCAGATGGTAAACCAGAAAACCAATTTGCTTTCTCTGGTGAATGTAAGAACAGAAAGTACGCTGAAGAAATTGTCACCGAATGTACCGAAGCTTGGGAAAAGTTGATCAAGGGTGAAGTTCCTGACTCCAAGGGTATTGATTTGACCAACTCCACTTTGAGCTCTACTCCATCTTACTCTGATGTTGTTGCCAATGAAGTTCCAGCTTCTGCTCCAGGCCCAGCTGCTCCCATTGATAAGTCTGTCGATAAGTGGTTTTTCATCTCTGGTGCTCACTAGTTTATCAAGTAATTAAGTTATCTAACTATTTAAACGAATCAAACTATCATTGCGTAATCTATTTTCTTCTGCTAGTGGTGAAACTCCGCTAGTCGTTAATCGCCACCAAACAGTAGACGAGCTCACTCAATTATCGTGAAAATTTCCGCCTGATAATAAATCGATTATCTCCGTCAGGGAGCGTAACTCGTGATTTTTCTCCGATAGAATGTGTCACAAAATCGAATTTCTTCGCACTTTAGTAATTTTGAGCCAAGATTTACGTTATCTCACCCGCTATATTTCTAAGCTCGCTGACAAACTTAAAGCTATTTCCGCATAAATCCTTGTAAGTCCGGCGAGGTTTTCTCTATTACAGAACTTGAATTTAGCTGCAAACGAAAGGTTATATAACACTCAGTCATCCTGTTATTTTGACCAAATCAATCAGTTATTCAAACTACTACTACTCCTACCTACCAATGTCCAAAGAAATTGTCATTATCGGTGGCTCCTACGCTGGCATCCATGCCTTCAAGGCTGTTTTGACTAAGAAAACCAATGTTACCGTAAACGTTACTGTGGTTTCCGCATCGCAATATGCTTATTTGACTATCGCCGCTCCAAGACTTTTAACTGAATTCCACGATTCCAAAGAAGTTTTAAAGGATCTTCCAAAGCTTTTGGAAGCTACTACCAAAGGTACTGGCCATTCTTCTAAGTTTGTTAAGGGTATCGCCAAGGCTGTTAATTTGGATAACCAAACCATCTTGGTTCAAAAAGATGGTTCAGAAGTTACTTTGAGATACGACAACCTAATCATTGCTTCAGGTACCCGTGCCCTTCATCCAGCTTTCAAATTGACCAACGATCATGACCATAGTTACACCGTTGATGCTCTTCGTGATTTGTCTAGCCAAATTAAATCTGCCAAAACTATTGCTGTCGTTGGTGGTGGTCCAACTGGTGTTGAGGTAGCGTCTGATATTGCGTACGAATTGAGAAATGAGAAGAAAAAGGTGATCTTGTACACTGGCTCCAGTGCTCCGTTGGCTGGATTGTCTGATTCTATTCGTTCCAAGGCCTCCAAGAAGTTGAAGGAAGTTAACGTGGAAGTTATCAATAACCTTAAATCCAGAGCAATCGAAGGTAACGTTGTCAACTTCAGTGATGGCAGCAGTAAGCAATTTGATTTGGTAATCCCAGCTTACCAGATAATCCCAAACACCGAATTCTTGGACGACTATAGTTTTCTTCTTGATAAAAGTGGATATATTCTCACTGACAAGTACCTTCGTCTAGAAAATTACAAGAATGTGATTGTCTTGGGTGATGTTGCATCTATTGGTGGCAGAACAATTGTTGATCTTAAATATGCACAAGATGGTCCTTTCAGAAAGACTCTTGACAAAGAAGTCTTTGGGATTTCAACCGAATTAAAGGCTTACAGTCCGCCATCTAGTACTATTATGGTCCCAATTCTGAGAAACGGTGGTGTTGGTGCAATGTTTGGATGGAGTGCTCCAAGTTTCTTGGTCAAGACATTCAAGTCTAAGACCTATATGGTTTCAAAGATAGATGACTTCTTATCTTAATTTCCATTGTCTTCTACTTAATTTACTAGAAAAGCTTTGGTGTATCGATACTTCTTTAACTAATTAATAATATATTCATGTTTTGCAGTCTATGCGACTATGCAGCGAAAATTCAAAAGTATTAGTAAGTTCTTCGAGAAAGGTATTTCTTACATCCACATACCTAAAACTCACCGGAGTCTGAGTTCAACCGCGACATGGATGATTGGAAGCAACTAGCTCCTGATTCTCTTGACTTCACTGAAGATTTTTTCTCTTTGGCGTCGACTTTACAAGCAAATGGAATAACTGTGGTTGATCTATTGTCATCGGAATCTAATGCTGATTCTAGGCAGTCTCTCTCTCATATTTCGAAATCATCAGGAAGATCAATTAGAGAGTTAGAATCTTACATTCAAGCGTTGAAATCTCGTATACTAACTCAACCGACGCGTCTACAAGACCAGCTTTCTAATGAAACTGAACGATTCATCAAAACTGGGCTACCAAGCATTGATCAACAATTAGGAGGAGGTATCCCTCTTGGTGATATCACCGAAGTGTTTGGTGCGAGTGGATGTGGCAAATCACACTTGTTGAATCAGTTATCTCTCCAGTGCCAATTAGCAACAGAGAGGAAAGAGTGTATACATATTGCGACAGAATCATTTCTTGAAACAAAGAGGCTTAAGGAGATGCAAGATGCATACCTTGAAGCTGGACTTGATGTTCTGCTTCAGAATGTGTCATACATCTATTGCCAAGATCTTGAAAGCCAGGATCATATTATGTACACCCAATTACCTACCAAATTAGAGGAAGATGGTGAGCGAATCAAGATGATTATTATTGATAGCATTGCGCAACATTTAAGACGAGAAGATGCACTTTCTAAGGCCAGTTATCTTCGAGAGAGAATAGAACTACAAGAGGAGGGAGTAAAGAATTACAAGGACTATCAGGAAATAAAACATCAGCATCAAAATCAATTGAAGAAATTTCACAAATCGGAAAAGTACAATAACAGGATACTGAAATACCATTACTTGTATTTACTACATCGACACTTAAATCGCTTGGCTCAAAAATACAATGTTGCTGTTGTCTTGATAAACCAAGTGAGTGACTTTGCAAGTGACGACGATAACCAAACTGACGACCCTTACGGTGAAAACGATCCGCTAAATTTAGATTTTCAAACAAGTATACATAGTGGATGGGATATGAAGACTATTTTTCGAAGGTTTGAGCAAAATTTTGATTCACCTGTTCAACTAAGTACTAGAGATATCGAAATTTTAGAAACGGAGCTTTACAGGTCATTCTCCACCAACAATAAGAGACAGAAGTACGATAATGATATCGATCCCAGATACACAAACAGAAATAATTCTGAAGAAGATGAACATAATCGCCAAAAAGACCTTCTTTTGAAATTGCATAAACTTAAGAATGTCCAGACAAAGAAGCATGTCCCTACGTTAGGATATACATGGAGTAAGCGCATTGTCAATAGAGTTATGCTAATGAAATTTTACAGACCTTTACTATCCGAGGCAGAGGGTCAAAGAGCAGATCCAGAAACTGGTCTTAGTTATGATCAGTTGTGTGAAGGCTTTAATCTCACTCAAAATGATTTGGCTGCTCGAGGCAAGAAGAGATCTAACGAGGATTTGCCTTTTCAATCGTATATCAATGGGTGGATGGTAGAGAGATATGCAAAGGTCGTCAGTAGTCGATACAACACAAGCACTATTTCGGGTAACAGCGTGGAGATTTCAATAAATGAAAGAGGACTTCTGGAAATCAAATGACTCCACTGGTTATGTCTGTATCACCATGTGTTCTAGAACACAATGTATGCAGGTGTGCATATACGCGTTGCGTGCGAAGGACAAAAATGATAATCACCTAAACAACAAGACATGTGTTGACTCGGGATATCGAAGGAACCAAACTATACACATATTGAAGAGAACTATGAAGGTACGTCTTTAAATTCTTATTTATCAATCTATGACCGTATCTTTGACATTTCAAACTCTTCGTTTGCTTTGGCGGCGAGTTGTTGAAGATGTAAATTGAATTGATGAATGACCGTGTCGCGACTAACAATTTCTAGTTTATTGATGAAGTTGATATAGAGTTGGTGAATCAAGAACTCAATTTCCATTCACAAGACAACAATCTTGTGATAAAGGGTGGATGTGACCTTTTTACAACGAAGCCTATTGGTTCCGACAGAAAACTTTTCAAAACTATTGACAAACACTTGGACCAAATCTTGGAGGACAACCAATTGTCAAGGTCAATGGAACGTGACAGACAAAACTCGATGATTTCGTTGTTGGGAAGTAGTAGTGCTAGTCCTCCAGCATTGAATAATAGTTTATCTCAAAGGAGAGGCAGTCAGTTTGAGAGAGAGAGACGAGGAAGTAACACTCTGGTACATTTTAATCGGACTTCCTTTGGTGCATCTACAGCCAAAGACTCGCTACTTCTGAAATCCTTGAATGAGGGTATTCCTCAAGATTATGACAATTTGGATGAATCCCCATTTGGCCCATTGAAGAATGTAACGACAAGGAAAACATTTGCCTACCTTATTGCAATTTTAAATACCTCATACCCAGATCATGACTTTTCTAATCTTCAACCAACTACTGAAAATTTTCACAGAATACTGAGTGCAGAAGACTTAATAGGTCGTTTCAATAACATAATGATATCGTTGGGCAAAAAGGAACATTTATTGAATTGGATTTGGGATACTGTTAATGTTTATATGGATATCATACCTTCTAAGGCCTCTTCCCCCCAATTGATGGCTCAAAATGGGAATGGATCAAGGCATAATAGTTTCAATGGTGGTAATTCTAGGCATAATTCCATCTCTGGAAATACCTCACCTCCTCAGCACAACACTGCATTTGATAACTGTCAAATCTATCAATTTCAGCCATCAGACGAATCAATTTTGGAAGATTTAAACTACCCATATCAAACAATGTGGTCATATTATTGGTTTATTTATAACAGAAAGAAGAAGAGAGTTTCATTCATGTACTTAACCGCCATCAACAAAATCCATTACTCAATGGTGAATAGTAACCAAATTAACAACGATTCCAGAAGCATAAATAACAACATCAATGAAGGAAATAATGGAGATAATAACGATGGTGATGACGACGTTTATTTGGATGAGTATATGGACGAAGATGTCATAATCGATGATGATGAGGATGACAATAACGATATTGTGGGAGATCTTGAGATTTAAATATGTTCTTATTCCATCAATGCCTACATTTCCACCATTTTATTTTACACTAGCTGTAGTTAGTGTGAGGTTGTCGCGCATAATGTTTCCATTGTAAGTTAATCAGGTGGTCTGGGTAACTTCTTGACGTGGAAACGGCTTTAGCACAATTTTTTATAATAGGAACCCCAACGTAGGAGAATTATCACTTCGCTGATCTTATAGTCAACTGTAATCAATACTTTGGAATGGCATTCAGACTATTCAATTGCGCGGAGCATGGTTCTACAATGACCGACTTCATGGAATCTCTTAATAATTACGCTTCTTACTGCTCAAGAATAATTCATAGATTAAAGGAACACGAATAAATGGGAACCAGTGACAAGAATGCTGGGGTATAATTGATTATAAAATCAAGTACCAAGTAAAGTTATGCTCCACCTTCTGGCCAAACTTGATTACAATGCAACAGTCCCTATATTGAGATTTTTCAGAAGGGAAATTTTGGTGGGAGGTCAACAAGATTGTCATTTATATGATAACGACCGGATTCTACTTGGAATCAAGCATTCTACAAGAAAAGAAAACTTTAGGACGAAATACTCTTATTGTGTAAATATGATTTCAGTGTAAAAAATTCATATATTTACAATATTGTTGCAAAATTTGAAGTTTTTAGTGAAAGCCAACAAAACATAACATCTCGAATATTAGCTATTCCGCAACAAAATATTCTTGTTGATGTTGTTTGTGGCAAGCAACCCTATATCATGACTTGATCGTAGCAACCCGAAGACCCTGACGTATGATTGGGCAATGGTTAGAAACGTTAAATTACTTGGGGGATTAATAAGCCAAAACCTGCACAATGCCTAAGTGGGGGTGGGGGGGCGTAGAGATTGCGTAATTGTATAAATACCTACCAAGCGACTGTTAAATAGAACTAAATGATAGAGCAGCATTATGACTTTAGCAACTGAAATTGACATTCCCTTGAATAATGGACACAAAATTCCAGCTTTGGGATTAGGAACTGTACCACCAGAAGATCCAAGTGAAGTTAAGAATCAAGTTATCACTGCTGTTAAGGCAGGCTATCGCCACATTGATACAGCTTGGAAGTATGGGACCGAGAAATATGTGGGCGAGGCTCTTAAAGAGTTATTCGATAACAATGTTGTGAAGCGTGAAGACTTATTTATCACTACTAAGTATTGGCCAACTTTTTACGACAACCCGGAGAAGTCGTTGGATATTTCATTGTCAGCATTAGGTCTTGAGTACGTTGACTTGTTCTTGCAACATTGGCCAGTGGCATTCAAATCAGACGCCAATGGAGAGCCCCCCGTTCCAAGAGATTCCGATGGAAAGATCCTTTTTGATGATGACCCTGTTGATGGAAAGAAATTTATTGAATCTTACCAAAAATTGGAGAAGGTTTTGGAAACTTCGAAGACCAAGTCAATTGGGGTTTCAAATTATTCAATCCCAAAGTTACGCCAGTTATTGAAGGTTGCAAAGTATAAGCCAGTTGTGAACCAAATTGAATATCACCCACAATTGCCCCTCAAGGATTTGATTCAATTTAACGAGGAGAACAACATTGTGATTCTGGCATACAGTCCTGTCGGAAGTAATGGAGCTCCTGTTTTGAAAGTTCCTTTGATTAAGCAACTTGCGCAGAAGTACGAAGTCACCGAAAATGAAATTGCACAGGCTTATCACATTTTGGAGGGAAGAGCAGTCCTCCCAAGATCTTCTAATTTAGAGAGAATCAAAACGATTATCAGATTACCTCAATTGACTAAGGATGAAATCCAATCTCTCTATCAAATTGGGGTTGACAATCCAGTACGCTACATCAATGAAGATTGGGGCATTGGTATCGGACTTAGATATTGGAAGAATGACACACTCAGCAAAGAATTTGATTAGCTCTCTCACTGTGATAATTATATTTTTAAATACAGTTTGCTATTACTCTATATTAATTTTCTTCAATGAAGGTTGAGAAGTTGACTCAGGAAGTTTGCGCTTTGTACTTGGTAAGTCCTCTATATTTTTCTCTGTTTTATCACTCGCCACCTTGAGCACTCTAGTATTCTGTTTCTCCCCATCCACTGTTCTAAAATAAGGCTGACATCTCCAGTAAGGAACAGTTCTATAAGAGCCACCCCATATCTCTATTTTCTCGTTGACAGTAATAACATCCAACTCTTCAATATTTGGCTTCTGAAAAATTTCTTTGACAATGGTTTCCACTTGAACAACAATGCTTTCCCAATCATCGAAACTAGCGTGCACACTTGTTCTTCCAATTATTGGTCTCAATTCTTTGTGAACGTTCAAGAACGCATGCAAAAGTTTGAAAAAATGAGCCTTCATGGCATGCCTAGATGCTACTCCGGGGCAAGTCTTGACAATTTCAAAATACTCCCTTAGCATTACATCGACTCTTGCAAATTGTTTTTCCTTATCGTTCGACTTCGTCCAAAATACACCTGGGTTGTAAAGATTCCCTTCTGCAGACATAACCGCATCACAAAGAGTTTCCTTTTGACATCTTTCAAGATCATCTGGGTATAGGATGTTACCATTAGAAAAAAATACCTGATCCTCAGGTAAGTTATCTTTTAAATATTTCAAAATTTTCCAGTTCGCCAAACCAGTAGCTTGACCTTTCATATCCCTGGTTCTTCCATGAATGGTTATAAATTGTGCTCCAGCATCCAACACCATCCTTGCATACTCTAATGACTTTTCCCAATCATCATACACTCTAATCTTGGCGGTCACTGGGACCTTCAAATTATCATGCAAGGTCTTGATTAAACTGTGGACTAAACCCCAGTCGTCCATCAAAAATGCACCATATTTTCCCTTCTTCGCTATTCCCTGTGGGCATCCCAAATTTAAATCAACTGCATCACATTTATCTTCTATCTGTTGCGCTGCCTTCAATAAATAATCAGGATCGTTTGCACAGAACTGAACAATTAAAGGTCTATCCTTTTTAGAGTCTCCATCCCATTCGCTCCACATATTATTACGATATTTCTCATCATTAGCGAATAATCGAGCATGAAACATGGGAGTGTAACATAAATCTGCCCCATAGCGTCTTGATAGAATCCTCCAAGCTAATTCTGACTGATCTACCATCGGCGCAACAATGGTTTTTGGGGTACCTATTGAATTGTATAACTGCCTTCCATCTGGTTTCGAGCTGGTTTGTGTCATTCTAATTGTTGGTTTATATATCAAGCGGTGCAAGGGTATCTTCTTAGCGATAGTGCTACTAGCATTCATCACTTTTGATTAAAGAATCGTGAAAATTTCTTTTTGCCGGCTCATCATACCTGTATATAAGATGAACTGGAAAGTTGGGGTAAATCGAGATAAAAATCGGTCCAGCTTCCAATGGAAGCCAAACCTAACCAGGCAGACACGAGTGCGGGTTCTGGGTGACTTCAGGAGTGTATTTGTGTTGGAAAGATATACTATTTAATAGATGCAACTCTTTAGCGGCATCTCTGAGAAGTGTTCGGGCCCTGAGACGTACCTTTAATTCACCCCTCCTTTATCGCGACAAATACATAAAAAAATTCTATTTGAATGATCTAAATGGTGAATCTACTCTATTGACAAGAAAATTTAGCTAAAGTTGACACATTACAAAGTTCATAGAACATCAACCTGCCATACATTGCTATGTAATTGCTAAGACAAAATCGAAAAGGTGGCATTCCTATACCTCAGACCCGCGCGACTTTGTTTAAAATAAGCTGACCTATATTCCAATAAAATTAGCTGATAGAAGAGAAACTAGTTGTACCTGTAAATTGGAAAGTAGACTAAATGTAAGAGCAATCTCTCACAGCCTAGAAATTGTTTTGAAGAGGATAAGTTCAAAAAAATAGATATGAATTCTTCAGACGTCAGACAATAAAAACACTCAGAATCTTCATAAGAGTAAAATTCCTAAAAATCCTTAAACCGGTATTTAAGTCGATTTTAACTGAAGAATGTAAATAATAGAGTCTTAAATGGGTCACCACATCCTACAATTCTATAGAACAGCTATTTTAACACCATTATTCAAGATCAAGGTGAAACCAAACAATTATAAATCAAAACAACTCACCGAAGTAGAAATATTGATTGCAACGGATGGACGACAAAGAGGACGGTGGTTTTTACGGAAAACAAACGTCTATATATAATGTCACACAGCAACTACATATAAAATTACCGGCAGAGGGGGAAGGGACAACTAAAACAAATTAACTAAAACGAACACAAAACATGGAATTGTACGGGAATGGGGCCATTGAACGATCAAGGCGGGTGAGGTTTGAAGGTTTGTGTATATGTTTGTGTAGATGTATCATGCATTAAAGGATGTTGACGTTTGTTTTACCCTTATTCCACTTCGCTCCATTCTGTCTCCGTTCCTATACCTCAACTCTTTAAATATAAATCTATCATGACACATAATAAGATGATAGATAAGTCTTCCTTTCCTCTAAAACAAAACACACAGCATGATGGATGCTATATATACTCATCCAATAAATATACATGAATGGGGGAAGTGTTGAGCATATTTTTCTCTTGTTCTAATCTAAAGTTGATTTCACAGGCCTGGTTTTGATGCTTTCCTGAGAAAAAAACCTACGCAATAGATGACTACTAGATGCATCAGTTGGATGTTTGCAAAATTGATTGGCTTCGTTGCCAGATGCTGTGTTATTATATAGGTTACCAGGATTGATTTAATAGTCACAGTTTCGTTTCTCCAAGAATTGAATAAAATAGTTACTAAATGGTTGCAAAAAAGCACAGTATGCTTGAGCACGTAGTTTTGCAATTATCATGTTATAGATGTATGTTGTCAACTGTGGCAAGCTTTATCATGATCCTTTCCAAAAGAGAAGTTTAAATCTTCAGAATCCCAACTAAAATTTAAAAGAGATCCTGACTAACGGGCAAGGTAAGAAACACTTGCTAATCTGCACTATGGTCATTTGGCAACAATTTCGTTTCCTACACCTGTAATACTGACGTCGTTTTGAAAGGTAGTATCCCACTCTTAAACAAGAATCACGTACACAGTATACGGTTAAATGTAGAGAGCTTGATTTGCTATACTGAAAATACTTAAGTTTCTCTCACTGGTGATCATACCCAAGGGTGCAACCAGGACATGGTGAACTTGTTTAAATCTGCAATAATTGCCCAAATAATTGGCTCACCGTGAACCCAGATTCCTGATAAGTTCTGGGGTTTAATCTAGAATAATCCATATACCACCCAAGGATAATGTACAGTTGAATTTCAACATGTTGCCACAGATGTAGAACGGCAAGGGAAGGAACGTTGGTTCCGATTTCCAGCATCCCAGCGATTCCACAACAGGGAAAACCGACCAATGATTATGGTAACACAAGACGTGGCCGTGAAGTTGACAATGGATACTCAAGAAGAAACAGAATTAGATCTCCAAACGGAAACGGTTACGGAAGACATGAATGGTCTCCACCTATGCAACTTTTGGCCAACAACCACCATCGTTTCAGCTGCTACAACAGCAACAGCAACAAGGGCTTGCTCCTCCTAGTGGTGCTGAAATGAACTTGGTGGGTGTTCCACAGTACCGTACCCGAAACGTTGGATTCGATCTACAATTACCCAAATTGTCCAGTACAATGTTCATTGTGTGTGTATTTCGTAACATGATCAAGAAGGCATTGTCGTCTTCGTCGTGTTGAGACCATATGCCGAAGTTTAATCGGTGATTTTTTGAATAATGCGAGAGGGCATGTGTTCATCAAAGTTTACTCCAGAAGAGAAGCCGGGCAAGACATTTCTTCTATCAACAAGGACAACATGACACCGTTGAGAACGCGTTGGAGGGTTGGTTTCGGTCCTAGGGACTGTTGTAGTGGCACAAGCGATTTTATTGTTTGGCAGTAGTGTGCAATAAGATCTCATATCTTATCAGAACAGAGTAGGACTGCTGTTTGAAGGTTTTGAATGTATACATAGTTAAGATCACAAGGGATCAATATTGACAAATGCCAAAATCTCAACAGGTCAATCAATAATTACGGTGGTGATATAAGAGTCAGAAAAGCTGGAAATCGTTGAGTATTTTTTTCTGCAACACTGGGCAGTTGATGATTTAAATTGTTTATATTTTGAAGTGTATGTTTGGTTGGTAGTCTCAAGTTAAACATATTTTGAAACATTTTCAAACCTAGTACTTCACTAGTTGTTATCTGGTTGTTCATGTTTAAATTATCGATCAATACGTTTGAACTGTATATTCTATGTTATTCTCCTCTGATAAGCAAGTCTGGCATTACCTTCGTTAAGTTCTCACGGCCGAATGACTGTCCTTGATGTTTTTTCTGGATAATTCTTTAGAATTTATTGCATTAATTGCGAGGATAATAAGTTTTATTGTGAAGTCGGGATTGTTGATGTGTACGACGGCTTTAGGCTTTTGAATAGAGTAAAATAGACCTTTGTGTGTCTCAATATAGCTTGAACTTGTTCTTTTCATGGTGGTTATTTCTTTTATTATTTGATTATGGTTGTAATGATTACCTTTTAAATATTTTAATTAATTCAATTCTGTCAATTGGAATTGTTGTAGTAGTCTGTAAATTTTGTAGCTGAAAAGTATTTTTACGTCCTGTAAAGAAAACTACTTGGCCGTGGAATGTTTCCAACTGCTATTCCAATGGTTTGGTAAGTAAATAAATAGCTCTGAATGGCCATGTCATTTGGAGTAGTGTCTGTTCGTACCCAATGACTGAATTGGCTACATCAGAACAGATATTACAGTTGTGAACCTACTTTGTTCGTAGTATACTTGCGGGTTAGTGGACATGACCTCCAACCTTTGAGCTGGCTGTTTACTAACATAAATAGGAGTTGAGTGCTTCCACGGCTTGGCTATAATTTCCGGGAGACGACTACCAATTATTGAAAATAGATATAATAATAGATAAACATGTTTGACTTCACGGAATATCAAATTACTCACTCCTATGGGAGTCCTCAGATAGTTATTGACGCTTACACCAACATTGATTAGATGAAGCAAGGAAATTCCACTTCTGAGACCACCAGTAGTCAGTTTCATGCACAGAGAGATATTTTTTTCAAAAATAGACCCTTACAGTATTTGAAGTGGTATTTTGGATAATCGATGTTAAGGAGACGCTTAGCAGTCAAAGTGCCCGGCTTGAAATCAAATTGTGCCTACAAATCAACTCCACTTTATTTTCGATTTAAATTACTAATTTTAATTGGACTTCCGTAAGAGGCGGATATGGTTGTATTTCTTTTAATACGCTTGGTTGGGATAACTGAAAATGACATAATTTCAGTTACTCACCATTTGAATGTTGTTTTTAATATGCATAGTTTGATTGTATTTCAGAGATCTATGAGGTCTCTGTAATAAATAATTAGGCCATATGGCGTCAAGTAGGTTGATACAAGTAATAACCAGCTAACATTCCGTGCTTAATTAAAATAATCATTCTCAGCACTAAAATCAAATACCCGATCCTCATCCAAGCCTAAATATTGAATGTAAAGCTTAATATCTTCAGAATTATTAGAACTTGGCATCTCCCACTTTGATTTAAACCCATCCAACAGATGTTCAACGTTTTCACGATTTAGAACCTGTGATGTATAATATCTATAAGTGTCATTACTGTCGGATTCAGGGTTGACCTCTTCAAGGGTTCGACTTTCAATTTCCAGTATATTTGCATTCAAAGTTGGAAGTTCCCACTGAGATGCATACAATTTTAAATCAGAATCCTTAATCACATGCCTAAAAGATATGTCATCCATTGGTTCGTAAAATGAATTCATGCTGATGGTCAGCCTTGTAGATTTTGGTGTAATATCGTTTTCGTGGTATGTTTTGTGCTCATTACTAGCCTTTCCAGTGTATCCAAATTTTTCAATTTTGTTAGCTAAGAACCTTTTAATCCTTTTCGGATTTGTCAAATAGTTTTGACCTAAGACATCGTTAACCCCAAATGTCTGGTCATGGCCACTTTTTTTGGTAGCATGAATACTTACATTTCCCTCTGGTTCAGGTGTTTCGGCACTGGTTCCATCTTGCACACGCCCGTGCTTCAATCCTACTACCTCCGGATTGGCAGATCTGATGGAGAGTTGCAATTCTTCATGCCTAGATTTTCTAGACTCAAAAGGACTATAGTCAAATGGTTTGCTACCATCGATAATAATATTGGAAGGAAAGTATCTTGCATTGGAGTTCATATTGTACTGGAACAATTCAGTTAGAGATTGAAACTTTTTCGGAACGTAGCATTCATTGAACCAATGGTCATTGTTGTCAGGAAATGGTGGTTCAGTTCGGGATTGTGTTCCGGATATGTCTATGTTGTGACTATTTGTCATAATTTCTCTAGTTTGATATCGTAAATTATCGAGGCATTTGTTGTTGAACCAGTGGGTATAACTTCTTTTCACTCTTATATTTTCAATTTCCATTGCATTGTGTAAGTAGAAATCATTCTGTAACTCCCAAAGTTTGGGCTTATGTGAGTCGTAGATGTAGTTCCCAAGGAACAAGTTGATGGCCTCCTGCCTGATCAGATCCATGAACGAATTTGAATAAATTCTCTTCACACTATTGAGGACATCTCTCGTATGTGAAGACCACTGATTGATTCGGCGATATGAATCCATAGTATTCACTAAGTTTGAACCACCATATTGAACTGCAATTGTATCTCCATGGTCATGGAAAATCTCT
This sequence comes from Teunomyces cretensis, assembly GCA_003706575.2. NCBI lineage: Eukaryota > Fungi > Ascomycota > Pichiomycetes > Serinales > Debaryomycetaceae > Teunomyces > Teunomyces cretensis. Next base: position 644,621 of record PPLT02000005.1, on the reverse strand, counting down.
GTTAAAATGTTGATTAAATCTGAGTCATAATCCAAGCTTTTCTTGTTGTGTATCAAATTCAAACTTTTCAATTGATGGGATAAAGCCTCCTTGCAAATAATAAACTGAGCGGCATTAGTGCGATCTAAGCAATCAATACAATTTGTTCTAATGATACCCTTTTGTAGCTTTGTTGAGGGCAAGTCAACACCGTTGTGAAAAAACCCAATCTCTTTAATCGACTCCGAGGCAATATGTTGTAATGGGCCGATAACGTCAAGGTTTTTTTTTGAGTGTCGTGACATATCAAAGCTGTGGAACACAAGTTTATGTGGTTCCGGAAGAAATTGATTAAGATAATTGATGCAGCTTATGAAATGCTGATTCAATTTCAGTTCTCTTGGTGTCTTTTCTTTGGTCTTTATTAGATTTAGTATTATTATTGGCAGGCCATATCTTTGAAAAAGGTTATTAAAATGAATGGCAGAACTTTGGTAAAACGGATCAGTTAAATTAATTTCAATAGGGGGCTTCGGCAACCTGTTCAAATCTTGGGTCCAGTACAATGGAATAGATCCTCGGTGTTGAACAAAGCTGGTATACCGTGGATTGTTATAAAACCCATATCTGCTATCATGGAAAGAAGACGTAAGCATATCTGAAACAATCTGTTCTGTCTCAATTTCGTTGGCAACATTTCCCCTGTCATTGACGCCTCTTTTCAAAAATCGAGCCCCAGCATAGTGATGAGAACGCCTTGCTATAATTGTAATGTAAAACTTTTTGCCATAAACTGAAATGCTTGCTTGATCTATGAAACCGTGAATAATTGGTTGAAACCACTCGTAAGTTGCAACTTCCGAATTCTCTGAAATGGGTTGCAAGAGCAAACTGTTCCAAACAAAACGTTCGTTGTGTTTGAAGGAATCAAGGTTGTCAGGAGTATTTGGGTGAGGGAAGGTTTTGTGAGCCGTAGCCAACTTTTTGTTTCTGATAAAATTCGTTTGTAAGGAATTTGTGATATCATAAGCATAACTGAAATAGAATGTTTTACTCAAATCCAAATATTTGAAAATAGCTAGGAGCCTTTCTTCGTCACTATACTTTTCTGGTCTCCGATAGTTTATATCTAGAGGAATTAGCTTGGTTTCATCGATGTGGTAAACATAATGTCCTCCAAGAATGGCCACCTGGCTGCACTTTGTTATTATACATAAATAATAACCTTTGGTAAATCTTATCAAACCTAGTAATCCATATCCCTGCGCAATTTTATGAATACCTCCTTCTATTGATTCATCTAAACCGTTTAATAATTCAACCATATCCTTTCTAGTGTAGAAAAAGTTCTTGTCCTCTATTATCGTCAACACTTTTTCATCATCAACATCTTTTGAGATTTCAAGAATTCGATATAAACTCTCCTTTGCATTGCTCCCAACGATGTACATAGTTGTGAGTGAGTTGTAAATAGTAAATCGTTGGAGGATGATTCTTTTGTTATTGAAATCAGGTCCGGAATTAGACTCACTATCGCTTGCGCCATTGTTGCTATCCTCTTCGCCGGTACTTCCTTCGTGCATAGACACTTCTTCTGCAATATTAGTTTGTTTTGCTTCTCTATTTTCTGCTTCTAGGTCTATTTCTGGTGCTTCTCTATCACGAATTGTTTCTTCTATCTTACCTTCTGCATCCTTGTAGTCACCTGAAACACTATCAGTCGCTCCATTCATTCTTGGGTATTTGGATTCAACTGTTTCGCCCCAGTTTCTATCATTTTCTTGATCAGATATCTCCTTCTTATTGTTAATTATCGCATTATTGCCATCATCATTTTCCTTTCCGATATAGTCTCCTTTCAGAATTCCAATTGAGTTTTCCTGGTTACAGTACATTCCAATATCTGTTTGATTAGAAATAATAGATGGATCTTTGGGCACATGATTGGTCTCTCCGTTTTCTTCTATTATGTGACTAGCACTAATCGTCATGGAAATCGTGTGTTTCCTTATTGATAAAGTGCAGACTCCTATCAAGATATATATTTTAGTCTACACACTACCGATAGAGGTGAGCGCTATCATGAGAACAGATGACGGATTATCCTGGTCTACCTTACATATTACAGATTCAGATGTTGTATTTCTATAGTTCTCCTAGTATTGGAATTTTCCAACGCAACCCCTCCCTATCGTAAGTGCAGTACATGGTCTTTTCTCTTGCTGGTACTTTCCTCTCCGAGGTACTAGGTTCTTCCAAGTCTAACTGAAAGTTGCCAAATCTGTTGATGAATTGCCTTTGTTGGTAGATAGTAGTGAACTTGAAATTTCTTTTTAGTTTGTTATTGAAGAAGAAGTGGGCGTAACTCATAAGCAGTTTATTCCTATAATTTTCATCCACTATCAGTCTATCGTTGTCATTATCATTATCATAATTGCCATTATTATTGTTAGTGGCATGGCTTGAATTCGTAACATATTTGCACTCGGATGCTTCAGCACAAATTTCTGAATTGCCCCTTGGACTATCGTTGTAGTTGAAAAAATCGTTATCATAGCAAGGTAAAATTTGGTAAGGATCTCCAATTCCATATGGATGTTGAACGCTAAAATTCTCCAGGCATCCAGACTGGGCGTAATTTAGTGCTTTGTATAAGTTTTTCAATGGCAAGTTGATAAAATGCTTGTAATCTGTTTCTTTAATTGAATAGAAAAGAAGGTCGTAGTCGTTGAATAATAATGATGGTTGCGCAATATCGATGAAAAAGATACGAAACCCTGATTTTAAGTATAATCCAATTTCCTCCATAATGACGTCAACCTTGTATAATTGATTGTGTCGGGTTACTCCTCCGTTTTCATTCGAGGGAGGGATGAAAAACTCACCCACTTTAAGCAAGCAAAATTGTTGTTTCGGCATTATATCATTAATATTCGTTGGAGGATAAAACGTCTGAACAACAGTTTTATCGTCGTCATTTTTGTATCTAATTTCAAACTTTGTAGTGCCCAATCCACTTCCATGCTTCAAAACCAAACCAATGTTCAAATTGTACTTTCCAGGGCACAACCAGACTGATTTGGTGTAAGATAATAAGTACGTCCTGTTGATTTCCACATAATGATTAAAAATATAATTAGTTGGTTCATCAATCTTGTAATCTGAATATTCAGCAAATAGCCGCTTATTCTTCAAAACGGAGTAGATGTATTTCCATGAATCCTTAACATGAATTGAATGCAATGGATTATCATTTGGATTAAGTACTTCAGTTAATTTGAGTCTAGACGCAATTATGTTTCTAGAGGTATACCTAAAAGAATCCAAGGATTTGATATATACCCTGAGCCACGGCAGTATTCTCACCAAGATGTCTATTATATCTTCTCCAAATGTTGAAACAATCTTCTTAAAGAATAAGTCATTGTAAAGTAAATAAAAGTGGCTGTTGGTATGTTTGAGAGCAGACCCTGGATCTAGTTGGATTAACTTAACTTGTATCTCTAATGGTAGCTTTGAAATCATAAGAATAAGTGAGCCAGAAGCATTGATCTCTGTGCTATTGCTATATGATCACCTCGCAAGGCAATGATTTTAAGATTGTGTGGTGTCAAGATATGCAGGAACCGATAAGGCGTAATTGGTGATCACATAGTATTTCGGGTTTTTTCCTACTCCTTCACAAGAACCTGTTGAAGTGTCTCAATTGATTCAGCATGGGTATAGTGATTGAACACTCGAAGTCTCCAAGATTTTGGCGTATTGCTGCTGTTATTTCGACTTTGGTTGTATGTGTTACCTTCAACCATTACTTCGTTTATCAACCTGGACTCGAGAGAGCAACACAATACAATGGTTTCCAGAATATATGTCAACAATACGACTTTGCTCGTCCCAGCTCATACTACAAAAGTAACGCAACAATTGTGAAGATCATACTGAATGAAGATTTTAGAAAACAATCGGCTGCAAAGTTGTCAGGGGCAGTTCGGATTAAAACGGACGTCTTCGATGAAAGTCCATTGGTAGAGGATGATCCTAAGTTCTGGGAAGATAAGTTTAAGCCATTCCATGAATACTTAGAGGCTACCTTTCCGACTATCTGGAACGAATTTAAAATAGAATTGGTGAATTCCTGGGGACTTGTAATTACTTGGGAAGGTTCCAATTCAACTTTGAAGCCCATACTTTTGGCTGCTCACCAGGATGTCGTTCCCATTCAAGAATCTACATTAAAGGATTGGACTTATCCTCCATTTGACGGTGTTTACGATGGAGAGCATTTGTGGGGACGTGGATCTGCTGATTGCAAAAATTTGTTAATTGGTCTTCTAGAAGCTGCTGAAGAACTTTACAATTCCGGCTTTAAACCCTCGCGTACCGTAGTATTTGGTTTTGGGTTCGATGAGGAAATCGGCGGTCCAAGAGGAGCTAATTACATTGGCAAGTCATTATTACAGAAGTATGGCAAAGATTCATTTTATGCCGTATTGGATGAAGGAGGACAAAGTCTTGCAGATGAAGACGGCGTTTTACTTGCTCTCCCGGGTACGGGAGAAAAGGGGAATATTGACGTAATTGTTGGTTTAAATACACCCGGTGGGCATTCCTCGGTTCCCCCGGATCATACTTCAATCGGGATAATTTCACAGCTTATTGAAAAATTAGAACTGAATCTGTTCCAGTCGATTTTTACTCCTCTCAATCCTACATTTCACGAGTATCAATGTGTGGCATTGTACTCAACTTCCTTAGATGAATCGACGAAGAATGCTTTGTTGAATGCTGCGACTAGTGAAGATGCAAATGAGAAATCCATTGCATTCTTGCATAACAAATCGTTAACCAGCAGATATTTAATTGGAACTTCATCTGCAGCAGACATAATTCATGGGGGGGTAAAGTCCAATGCATTACCAGAATATGTTGAGGTATTGTTGAACCATAGAATTGCCGTAGAAAGCTCAGTGAACGAAACGATTGAACATGACTTATCGTTTATCAACGAAATTGCAAAAAAGTTTGATCTTGGAGTGACGTTTGAAGACAGAGAACTTCGTCTGAAGACTAAAAATGGATACTTTACAATCAGAAAAGGAAATGAAGGCTTGGAACCAGCTCCTCTTACCCCAATCAATGATGAACATTGGAGGCTCTTGGCTGGAAATATAAGACACGTTTACGAGGAACTTGCATTTTCCAGTGATACTTCGCCATATAAAGGCAGGAAGGTAGTTGTATCGCCTGGAATGGCTACAGGTAACACCGACACCAAACACTATTGGAATTTGTCAACTCATATTTACAGATACAGACCGGGCATCTCAACTACTGTCGAGGCGCATGCTCATGGGGTAGACGAGAATATTCCGTTTGATTCACATCTACAAATCATTGCCTTTTATTATCAGTATTTACAACTAGTTGACGTTGCTGAAGACTAGGCCTATTATGCAGATTTTATGAACACGTGATTAATTGCGTCGAAACTTCGAGAATGAATCGAGCGGCCCCACGCAATAAATAAATTGATGTCGCCTGCGGTAGTTTTAGTATATATCGTGATCAATTGATATTCCTTAAGAACCTAAAAATGACTACTGTTACTCCTACTATTTTATGGGCTCAACGCTCAAGTGCTGACGACGAATCGAAGAACGTTATTTACTTGACTATTCAAGTCGTCGATCCAGTCAACACCAAGTTGGATTTGACATCTACTCAATTACATTTAACTGCCGAATCTTCTGATAGCAAAGTTCAATACGAGTTGAAGGTAGATTTTTACGAAGATATTGACGTTGACAATTCCCACAAGAACACTGAAAGTGGATCCCACATTTACTTGGTCTTGAGAAAGAAGATTACCAAGGAAGAATTCTGGCCAAGATTGACCAAGGAAAAGTTGAAGTACCACTACATCAAAACTGATTTTGACAAATGGGTTGATGAGGACGAACAAGATGAGCAGCCTGAAGCCGAAGATGACATGTCTAACATGATGAATCTTGGAGGTGCTGGTGGCCCTCCAGGCGGTCCAGGCGGTCCAGGTGGTCCAGGTGGTATGGATTTCTCTCAGTTGTTGGGAGGTGCCGGTGGTGCTGGTGGTCCTCCAGGTGGTCCAGGTGGTATGGATTTCTCTCAGTTGTTGGGTGGTGCTGGTGGCGCAGGAGATTTTGATATTAGTAAATTGGCAAGTCAATTGGGTCAAGCTGGTGGTCAATTCGATGGTGCTGAAGATGGTGACGAAGAAGAAGAAGAGGCTGATAAGTAAGGTAACGTGGTATTTGCTACGCCGAAGAGTATTGATTCACGTAATGTAGATTTTATTTTACCTTTACAATATTCGACCATTTAGAAATTATAAGACTAATTGGCACGCAATCACCAACATTTTTATGGTCAAGATACATTAGGCCTTCGTTGGTTTTCAAATTAGAAGGTGATGTGATGTCACTAACTGCATCTGCAGTTGCAGAAGCAATATAATTATGGAGATCGGTGAGGTAGATTCTAGTTTTCCGATATGTTTGTAGACTAGTCATAATGTAACACAATTGATTAATTTTTGAAACGGACACTTCTTCATTGCCAGCACGATTTTCCAGAAGTAAGTAGTCAAAAATATTGAACAATGCAATTACAGAGGTAGTTGAATTAAGGTCATCATATTCATGGCACAAAAGGTTTTGCAATTCAGAATACGACAGTATCATAGTTAGTTGGATCTTCTCAAATAGAGATATTTGGTCAACGGTCAATAATCCGAAATTAAACTTTGCTTCGTAGTATTCTTCTTCTGCTATAATAACGTTCACAGTATCATTTGGTTGAATAAACAGTAGTATTGTTAAAATGAAGTGTTCAAAAGAGGTAACTCCATCGCAATATAAAAGCATTAAAATGAACTAAATTGGATGAACATGTGCTATTCTATGCTGTTATACCTTCAAGTTGGGTTATCAGCGCCTTCCTATCGAGGTTTGCAATGTTGTGTGTATTGGTGTTGGCACGACCATGTAGTCGTGTAATTTAATCAAACTTTGTCAAGTGAAAAATTTGACCTGGAACAATATTATCACTTGAATCTCCGTGCTCAGGAAAGGGGAAGTGAAGATATATCTGGTCAAGGTAGTAATGTTAATTACAAAGTCTTTACCAAAGAATTTAAGCGGTCATACGGTAGCCCACAGATTCTATTCTGCTGCTTTGCAGACTGGCACTGAACAATTGAGTCAGAAAGAATTACGTGAAAAGGCAGTGGCTAATGCTCTCGCAAGGGAAGAAGCTGCGGCTTCTAAGGCAAAGCATTTACGTGAATTGCAACTAAAAGCAAGAGAGCATATATTCACTTTGAATAAGATTCCCTCTACTTTGGTTAACACGAGATTAAGAGAATTACAACTCAAGTTAGATGGAATTTCAGACGAAAAGGTGAAACAATTAGATCAGGAGTTGGAGGAATTTATGTTTGAAAAGATGAAGTTGCCTCCACAAGAAGTGATAAATAGACCATGGGCTAGCGAGAGTAAAACTTCGAAGGGATCCATTGGAATTGAAGATGAAGCATTCCAAAAGCTTGGATCTACCGCTTCCATGTCATACATAAACCAATACCCTAACTTAAAACCAACGCCTGATTACAAAGCATATTCTGAGCAAGAATTATATTTGAGACAGCTTGCTCATTCGCGGAACTCTGGTACTTTAGGCTCTAAGTTGACCAATGTTTACAAGGCAAGAGACGAAGTCAGAAAACCTAGAGAGATCCAGGATGTTACTATCTCTACTTTGTTGGCAGCAGGATGTCATTTGGGGCATTCAACTACCATGTGGAGACCAAGCACTCAACCGTACATCTATGGAGAATATGATGGTATTCACTTAATTGATTTACACGAAACAATTGCTTCCCTTAAAAGAGCAAGTAATGTTATTAAGGGTGTTTCTAAGAAGGGTGGTATTATTTTGTTTGTTGGAACTTCGAAACATTGGGAACAACAGCGTGCATTGGAAGAAGCGGCAAACCGCTCGAAGGGATATTATGTGTCAAGAAGATGGATCCCAGGTATGATTACCAACCATATTGAAGTGACCAAGCAAATCCGAGGACAGAGCAAAATTGAGATTGATATGAGTAACAACCCAACTAGTCGTGAAATAGGTGATTTAGATGATGGCCTTATTAAGCCAGACTTGGTAGTGTTGTTAAATCCAGTTGAAAACAGAAACTGTATTAATGAGTGCATCAAACTGAGAATTCCAACCATTGGGTTATGTGATACTGATATGGAACCATCTTTGTTAACTTATCCAATTCCTTGTAACGATGATTCAGTAAGAGCTTCGTCGTTAATGGTGGGTATTTTGTCTAAGTCTGCACAAGAGGGCTTGAACGAAAGAGTGTCTACTGTAAAGTTGTACAAGGACTCGAAACGCGGTAACATCCTCAATGAAGGTGTTCAAGCTGCAATTGTATAAAAATAACCTTTCCAGTACATATATTGTATATAGGCCAATTATACTGGGATAAATTATATACTAGAATGCACATTTTAGTAGTTCAACTTGTTCTGTACTGTCAGCCCCGAAAGGTCCTTACTTTGTGGATTCGAAAATTTTAACTGTAAACCTTTCTGTCGTATTTCCTTCAAGAAGTTTGCTTTATGAATTCTTTGTGTATTTACAAAATCTTGAGTAACATGGTCCAGCAATATTTCAAACCTATCCTTGGTGGCGTTTAATTCCAATGTGTCCACATCTAATTCTAAATTGGACAAGTTTACAGGCTGTGGAACAAATCCAGTTCCATCACTTTCACAGTTGGTGAGCTTCGAAATTGCAAGTATCCCCTTACTATTGACATAGTTGTGAATAGGTTCTTGGCTTGGTGAAAACTCAAATTGTTCCCTGTGGTATATAATTAAGTCATCTGTTGTGATACTAAGTGACATTATGATTCATATTTGAAATTAATGAGATTTGTTTTCTATAATTTTTGAAATTTAGCGAAAATTCAATAAATAGTATTTCTTTATTAATAATTACTACGGAGATCAAAGGAACAAGCGCAATTTTAATATTAATACGCGCATTCCATAGGTGAAAGACCACAAGGAAGAATCTAGGAAGTGTTTACTGCTGCTTCTTGTCATCGCTACTCAGGTCACTCTCATCTTCGTTGTCACTTCTTTCATCTTCAGCAATTCCACCAACAACGTACCTGTAAAGAATTCTTAAGATCAAAAATAACCAGTACGCATTGACAATTTGTAAAGCTCCAATCAATCCAAAAACAATTGGTTGAGAGATCCAGCACTTGTATTGCTGAGTGTCCCAGTTCAATTCCCATTCACCAACTGATCTGAAATCAGTTAAAACAGATACCAAAATCTTTAAGTTGATGTAATGTCTGAGATAAACCCAAACAACGACAAAGATAACCAATGCTGGTCCAGTCAACGGAGAATCCAAATAGTTCAATGTCTTAGACGTAGCCAAGAAGAAATCTGAGACATCCATGGTAACAAATACTTCCAAGCCCATCCAGGTAAAATGAAAACGATAAGAACACCAGATCAAAGCAATGGTGATGATATGATGTAAAACCAACTCTTTGAAATCTTTACGAGGCTTTTCTAATTGCAAAACCAAAACAACCGATTGCTGAACCCAAAATGCAGCCTGACCCAAGTAATATACTTTGAACAACCATCCATGCGTCTTGTGGGGGTATTCAGTGTAAAAAGGTAAAGTTTCAAACCACCATAACGGTAAACCTGACATGATGTATAATCCAAGTGGTCCAGACAGTCCATAATAGATCATGGAGTAGGTTTGTTCCATAAATCTGTTCACTTTTGCTTCCTTTTTCACACCTAAATAATATGCCAATGGTCTCAACACAAAACACATGAAGAACTCCCTAAGAAACGTGAAAACCAAAGCGTAAAATGCAACGAAGTAAAAATCATTGACACCTTTACCATATTGATCAGTACCTTCTATAGGATAGGATGGAACAATCATCTTTCCAAGATTCTCGTGGATCACTGAATTTGAGTCTGACAAGAAGAAAGCCAGGAAAGCAACAAAAAGTAAAATGAAAGGTTTGATCCAAGTATGTCTGTAGGTCAACTCTCTAAAAGCAATGATGATCTTGTTTAATATAGCTGCATCCGATTGAGAATCTTTGCTCAATGCCAAAACCCGTTGAGTTGACTTCTTTCTCTCATTTCTGGTGGTGTACATAGTAGTCAAAGATGGGGAAGTGTCACCAACGTTAATATTGCCTACCGAGGAACCTCGACGACGATGAGTGGCAGAAGAACCAGTTTCCCTTTGGGGGGAAGGTGGAGAAAGTCTCTCACTGACAGTCATTTCCGTATTAATTACAACCAAAGAAATAGACTTTCAGAGAAGAAAGAAATAAAATGCGTGGGTATGTTTTTGTCTTTTGTTGGAGAACAAAAATCTGAGAGATCGTCCGGTATACAAATCAATACCCCTAAATAAAGGCTATGAAGGTCAGCCTTCACAGTAATCAAAGATATTCCTTACGATAAAAACTGATAGAATTGCAAAATAACATAGCACCAATGTTCAGCTCTAGGAAAGAATCGACTTTATCATCGTTGGAATTGCAGATTAATAAAGCGACTGACGCCACCCTTACTGCAGATAATTGGCAGTACATACTTGATGTCTGTGATAGCATCTCTTCCAATCCAGAGGAAGCTACGAAGGATGCCATTAGAATAATTTCAAGTAGACTTGCGTTGAAAGATGCTAACGTGATACTTCGTGCATTGTCATTACTTGTTGCATTAGCCGAGAATTGTGGTTCTCGAATGAGGCAAGAGATTGCGTCTAAAACTTTCTTACAAGATAGCTTGATCAAGAAGTTGAACGATAGAAAGCTTCACAAAACTGTTAAGATAAGAATTGTTGAAGTCATCGAACAATTGTATAGCACTTTCAAACTTGATCCTTCTTTGAAACCGATGACGGATGCATACCTCAAAATCAAGAATGAGTATTCTCAATACTTGGATCCAAGTAAGAACCATGGTCCCGTGAAACCAGAAAAACAGAAGCTAAGTAAACAAGACAAGCTAAAAGAAGAAGAAGATTTACAAAGAGTTTTGAAATTGTCGTTGCAAGAATATGAGAGAGAGCAAAACATTAAGCTGAATTACTTGAATTCGAAACCGTTACCAAATGCAAACTTATCAACTCAGCAGCCAATTCAACAACTGAAACAGCAAGTTCAAGAAGCAAATGAGTCACCAGATGCCAAAACAATTGCCACAGTATCAAAAGTCCGTGCCTTGTATAATTTGATCTCTTACGAGCCAGATGAATTGTCTTTCCGAAAGGGCGACGTGATAACTGTAATTGATTCGGTCTATCGTGATTGGTGGAGAGGTTCGTTACCTAATGGACGTATTGGTATCTTTCCATTGAACTACGTGACGCCTATCATCAACAAATCCCCAGAAGAATTACAACGTGAGGCTGAGGCTGAAATTGATATTCTTCAGTATGACTCTAGGAAAGTGGACCAGTTGTTGTCTTTATTGTCTGCAAATCCAGAATATATCAATGAGGATGAGATAACTCAACTTTACAATCAAGTCATACCTTTGCGGCCTCAGTTAGGAAAGTTCATTGACAAATATAATGTCAGGAAGGAGGAACTCTTGGTGTTAAACAACCAACTAAACAAAGAAGTTAAGTTGTACAATGATTTAATGGACAAACTGATTTCCCAAAAGTCAGTACCTACGTATCAAAGTGGAAACAGCTACGCTCCTTACCCTACAGACAACACGTCGCAGTTTCAACCGATTTCTGCCAACGGCAATTTCAGACCATTTGTTTCCAACGAAGCGGCACCACTTCAGAACCAACCAACAAGCAGTGGATTTGGCAATAGTCTTTATCCAGACCCCCCAACACAGCCCTCACAGTTTCTGAATATAAACAACTTTCCCGAGGTAAATAATATATAGGGTCAATAGTAGTGCACGAACCGATATTTTTATTGACTAGTGTGTATACAAATGCGTTGTCATAAGTAAAATAGATCAACACAGCATATAAGTTATGGGAGAGAATTTATACTCGCATAGAGAAGGGGAAAACAATCAAAGGTTTGACCAGTTGGCCCAAACTTTACATCAGTTTCGCACAACCGTCAACAACGATATACATGGGTCAATTCAACAAGAGGGGCTGATATTGAATGCTTTGAACGATAACTTTAGTCAATTAATGGTTCTGGTGAGAAGGACCAGCAATGACTTAAGAACTGTGATGAATAGAAACACAAGTCTTTCTAGAATAGTGGTAATAATCTTGGTGGGATTCATAATAATTTGGACATTGTACAAATTCAAAGGATAGCAAACTTAAAATGTGGATTGAGTAGAAGACTATCAACGAGTTCCATTCAAGGACTACGAAACAACATATAAAAAGTGGTTCTTATAATCTAAACTCATTTCAGTTTTACTTGGAGTTAACCACATCAGAACCTAATCTATAGTTACCAATAGCATTTCCCCAATTTATCTTTGACCGTGTAATTGGCAATAGTCTTCTCAAGTTCTTGAAGGATTTCTGGTTCAATTCAGTAAACTTTTCCACAAGTTGCAAGGTGACTTCGTTCTCTGTAGTGTTGATAAAGTTAACGATTGCCCCGGCCCCGACTTGTTCAATTACACCAGAAGAAGTATCCTCAAACTTCAAGCGAACATTTCCATCTTCATAATAGTGGATGTCTAAGTGGATGTTGGATTTGATTGAAGTACCCGTAACGGTGAAATGTGATCTCCATTGGCCAGTGAAATAGTTATCTTCGTTCAATCTTTGTCCAATAATAATAATTTCAAGAGCAGGACCATTTGGAATAAGAGTAAAGGCATACAGGGATGGATAATGGTCGTCACCATAGCTATTCAATTTCTTCACCAAATCTTGAAAGTAGTTAGGATACTCAAATTCCGGTTCAAACGACTCGAGGTCAATTGCCTCTTGTGTTAACAAATCAATGTTGAATTTTTTCTTATTGACGTAGTCCAAATACTTCGTGGAGGACAAATCTTTGTTGTAGCTCGAGGCAATGTAGGTGTTGGAAAAGATTCCTCCAGATTGCTGAACGTACTTCTCCAAGGATGTGTCAATAGTTGACTTCGATCCCAGCACAATCGTGGATAAGTCTTCGCCCACTTTCTTTAACTCACCTGGAGGAGAAGATAAAACCAACGAATCAACTATGTTACTTATTTTCAATGACATACTACCTGCCCTGATCTGAAACAGGTTATTGACGAAATGCTACAAATAGGTTTTGGAGAGATCCCAGCGCTACTCCTGAACAATTACCTGCAGGATTCAATTTATGTCACTACTAATCTTAACTAACTACACATACATTCTTGTAGAATATCGTATATTCAAGATAATAGAAATGCTCCAGCTCCCTCATGTATAGCCTGCAAAAGCCTCTTCTTCATAAATTCCTCTGAGGAATAATTTGGTAATTTAAGGTAATTTGCACAAGTCATAACGCTGGGAAGGTAGTCATCATCCGTGAGACCATCCTCAGCATTTTTCCTCACAACGGTAAATTCAGGTCTCAATGCTTTGAAACCGCCTATTGGAAGCTTAGGTGCCCCTGTGAGGAACTGCAAAAAGGTTCGTTTCTCGATCACAGAGAAATTCACAATTATGCTAATTAGTGACTTCACAGCATCAGAATCTTTAGTGTATCCATGGTTAGCAATAAGAGCTGACGACAATGTGTCATAAGACCAATCTTCTTCAGCATTTCCAAACAACTCAACTAGCTCCTGAGGAGAAAATAATATCAATGAGTTAATAGGAAATACCTTCGAAAAGCCATCCATGAATGCATTTGTTTGGTGAATTATTCCGTCAAACAAGGTGGCTTCAAGAACCTTTTCAACGTACAGTTCCAAATTAGATGCATTTACTTGAATTTCACTTCCACCAGGAGTTAATTCGTAAGTTGGATAGCCAGGCAATTCAAAATAAATAGATAAATCTTGTATAGTAACTCCATCAATCACTATCTTATCACGATCTCCATCTCCAACCAGACTGAATTCCTTGACGTATCGGAGTAAGTGATCAATTGAATCAGCAAGATTCGAATCAACTAGACGGAGATTCGAAAGATTTGCTAGTTTCTTTATATCTCTTGACGTGGACAACTTGTTTTCTCCACTTGAATTAAAAAACTGAACTAGCTTCAAAAAAACCGGATTAAAGTTGAAGTCAATAATTCTGGAATCCAATAATGCTCTAGCAACAAATTTTCCTAACGAAGAAAATAAGTATAAAACTTTCCTTCCATTTTCACTAGTTGCGTCATTTTTATGCAAAGGGCTGGGGAATAATCCTGACATGTTGAATATATATGCTTCCTCGTCAGTGTTGATATTATCATCATCTCTCCATAACTTGAGTTTCTTCTTAGCGAATTCTCTTGAAACTGTCGAATAGAACTCTAAAGTTGGCCCTAGGCCGGAACCCACTTCATCAAAGTATTCAATTTCTAATATGCCCGGTGTTGACCCATATAATCCCAAAACCTTCACCGCACTTTGCAAAATCATCTTCCTGGAAAGTCTTACTTTGTGTCTTGTTGGTCGACCCAATTGCGGTCGTTGATGGCCACTAGCATTAGAGCTTCCTGTTTCTTCAGTGGACTGATTTGTTCTGACTTGCCAATGGTGAATTAAACGAGAATAGCCAAATGAAGTTGACTGCAAGAAGAAAATTCTTGTCTCAAGTGGAAATATAAACGGAAATTGTTTTGGAATATCTATGCTCCACCCAGGTAAAGTTCCACTCGCAACAATTAGTGGTTCCTCCAACTGTCTATTTAACTTAACAGTAAGTTTCCAATTCATGAAGCTACTTTCATCGATTTTTTGTGTTTTTGATACTCCCACAAAAGAGTTCATCTCAAACAAAACCTTCAAAAGTCGTAAAATACTCAAAGTCACAGAATCATAGATCTCCAACTCATTATCAGTATATGACAAGAATTGAGTCAACTTGTTCTCATGTTCTGTTTCACTATCAACTTTGCGGAACGAAATGTTATGAATTCCAGACCATATTTTCGAAGGTTCGACAATTTCGTCAGCCTTCTTCTGCAAAGACCTGTAAATTGCACCATAGATGGTTGTTTCATTGGGTATTACTTCTCCATTAATTAGGAATTCAATGTCATAAGGATTCTTCAGCTCATTATCATCATCTTCGTTAGCATCCGATTCTTCGTGGCCTTCAAATATATTACCACCAAGTTGTCCAATGAATCTAATTCTTTGCTTCAAGAAGGTATCAATAGATTTAAAAGTTGCGATGGCATGAACAGATAAAACCATATTCTGCATATTCGAAGTTCTTCCATCCAACGTATTTGAACTATCAGAAGATAGCCTTAATTTGACTTGCTTTGCCATAATTGCGGTCTGACTATCATCGCGCAGCCCAAAAAATGTCTTTTGTGAGCTAGATGACCCAGAAGTAATTATCTCAAAGGATTCGGATCTAGTTAATGCTTCTTGCAATTTTTTTACCAAGAAAATGGCGGGAGCTTCACTCAAGTCATCCTCAAAAAATTCCGAAACAAATGCTTTATAGCAGTCATTAAACTCAAATCCAAAATCGAATTTCTCAGAAGTAAAAATCTGGGTAACAGATTCAATGATTTTGGATGAAATCAATTCAAAACTAGAAACTTTCGACTTTCCAGAAGCTCCGTTGATAGCAAACTTCAACTTATTCCAGAAGTTCCTCCACTGATTCATATCAAAGGTCCTGAGTGTTACAGGATCATTTAGTCTTTCCCGAATTTCATATAAAAGTTTCATGTGTTCTGATACACTCTCAGAGTCAGTATTTGATTTCACATTTTGATAGTCTTGCTCAATTTCTTGAGTTAAAGCGATTATGTAGTTATGGGCTTTGTCATGGTCCCAGTTAAACTCATAGTCATTGTTGAATTCATAATCTAGGTATTTGTTGGTATATCCTCCTGATATTGGGTGGAATTTTGGACTGGGCTTAATATTCAGGCTATCCTGAACTGCCTCCTTTAAGAATAATATTATCATCTTGGTATCATTTATCAACCCCTCCCGTTCAAAATCAACAATAAAAAAGCTGGGCGCCTTTCTTATCAAGTCTCTAATAAGAAGCAAAGCACAAATCAACAACAAGTTAGAGTTAACGCTCAAGCTATCATCGGATTTGTTTTTCAGGTCAGTGAGATGCAACTCACCGCCAATATTACCTTGACTTCTGATATTAGGTCCATTTCCATCCACAATTTCATTGAGACTTGATTCACTCATGTCATTCTCATTTTGAACGGAATACTGGCCAACTTCGTCTTCGCTTTCTAACATCTCAACATCATCGTCGGTTTTGCTATTGTTTCGAAAAACAATCTTGGAGGTTTTCTTATCGATTAGAGCTTTGCTTTGGTTCACAACAGTTGCTAATAATGTTGTGACCAAACTGATCCCACAAATTTTTTCAAACTGTTCACCAGTTGTGAAAGAAATAATCCGATGAAGATTTATAAAAACTTTCCTTCGAACATCAAAATCCATAGATGCCTGAAAGCTATTAATGAGAAGTGGCCAAACATCATTTACAAATTTCCAGTATGATTCGGGAATTGTCTTCGTGCAAAGTTCCTCCCGACTATTATTAATCTCTTTCTTCTCCTTAAAATCTTCATGCGTGCCTTTCAAGAAAGGCGTTTCGTTGGATGGATAACTAATTGGCAACAAATATCCAATCAAATTCAAAAATTGTGAAAGTAGCTCTTTAGGTGCAGCCATCAACGCTTCAATCGAGACATTATCATTGCCCTCAACAATAGACGTTTGTACGTAATCCAAGTGATGATCATTCGTTGCTGCAGTCTTGGACTTGGGATACTTGTTTAATGACTTAACTATGACCTCACCAATCTTGCAGTCGTTCAATAATATCTTTGAAATTCCGACACTGATGCTGCTTAGTATAATCAAGGATTTGATCAAGTTCAAACAAATGCTGAAATTTAACGCCACTTTCGAAGATTCATTGTCACCGGTATTCAGTGTTTTGCTGCAGCTGACATAAACAATTTGTGTCAATTCCTTCAATAAGGAGGTCTTTCCCAAAAATAAATCTTCCAAAAGATCGGGCTTCAATTTGAAGCTGATAATGATTCTTGAGATAGATAGCCAACCATTTTCAACTATCACAGAATCACCGCTATTCTTCACTACTTCAGCAATGCTGTCAAGACTGTTTTTAACCATGGAAAAATTTTGGAAGGATATGTTCGTGCATGAATTGGAAACAATTTTTAAGCATTTTCTCTGAGCATGTACTGTCAAAAAATCCAAGTATTGCAAACAAGCCCTTAAACCATCGTTAGCAATAATTTGATTATGTGCTATCGGATCACGGGAAATCATTTCAAGAGTCTGGAGCGCTTGCTCTGTTAAATCAATATAACTGATTTCCAACAACTTGCTGCACAAAACCTCAATAGCATTGTTATCAAGTGCATCATGTATAAAATCCAAGTTAACTTCAAGGAAGTTATACAAACAACGGCAAGCCACCAAATGAAGTTCCAATTCTTCCGCTAGGATTGGATCTTGCATTATGTCTATTAAGCTTTTGGCCAACCTGCTTGCAGGAATAACGCGCTCGGCAGTTATACCATTCATCATTAACAATCTTTCAGAGAGCTCGTTCAAAGTCTCTAAAATAATGTAAGTGTCTTCACGTTGATTTAAATTATTGATCAAACCTTCCATCTCACTGTTCTCTCTTCCGGTCACGGAACCTCCAAACATCATTCCTCCACTGACAAGTCGTTGCATAACGTCCACAAATCCATTTCCTCTATTTGTAGGCCTAGATCCGAGGGAACCCTCCGAGAGAGCGCCAATTGCTCTTAAAAATTCGGCCCTAGGATCATTCTCATCTATGTCATCTAAATCGTCGTTCTCATCAGCCTCAGCAGAATCGTCATCTCGGTCACCTTCATTTTCAGTTTGTATTTCCCTAGTGCCACCACTTCTAGACCCTATCAATCTTCTTAAAAAGTCAGCAGATTCCAAATCGTCGATAATGTCTTCGACGTCCTCTTCATCTTCTTCAATATCGTCATCTACGTCTTCATCTTCTTCATCCAGAAAATCTTCTGCTTCTTGACTTAGAGAATCATGAGGATCACGGGAATCATTCTCAGCAACCTCATAAATGCTATTTGCTTCAGAAGATAACGAAGCCTTTCGTTTCTGTGCCTGTTCCGAAAGTCTTATTAAAGATTCATGTTCTTCATCTTCATCCAGGTTATTTTGTCTCAACAGGGACTCGCTTCTCGGTGAATGCACATTTCTGGAAGACATATTGGATATCAAACCCTTATATTTTGCAGATGAAGCCAGATATACTTAGTGAAGCAGTGTTTGATCTGCGATATCACACACAATGCAAGGGTAACAAGTTATACTGCTACAATGCAATTTGAAATTCAACGCTTGTGTGATTGTTTAGTAAAAGACTGAATGATATTGCCTTCTTTTAAGCAACCGTTAATGAGTATGCTATTCTTGCAGTTGGTTCTCAAGTCTGATTTAAAATTCCCTACTACTAATTTCGTGTGCGGTGCCTGGCTTACCACCTATGTCGCATGATTGTGGCAAAATGTCGCACAATATATGTCGTCATGCTGATGTAAATGTATGCAGGTTGTTTTTGAGATTAGATCCACGACATTGCAACAGCGTTAGTTCGGATATGGTGACCTTCATTTGAAAAACCCGGGGTCTAAGTCCATACCTTTCTGGAAAAGTAATCACTCGTTACCATGCATATCTGCTTTGAAGTATGTGCTGCCTATCCATGAAGCGTTGCATACTAATTATCGCCATATATTCTCTTACAATTTCATTTCCAGGAGAACAGCCATTCAAGTCGAAACAAAATGTTGAGTATTTACAGGGCGGTAATCATAGCGACTCTGGATTCCGCGCCTCCTTAATCCCACATGTTTCCCCAGAAACCCAGTCCCAAAATTTTACAATCCGGAAATAGCCTTGGTGTTAAACACAATCGGGAACACGTCAAGAATGCAAGACCCCCGACCCCCACCCCCACCATAAAAAAATAAAGCAAACTTAAAAAATGTGTGAATGAACAAAGATGCTCCCCCACGCCACCCCACGCGCACCCCACCTAGGTATAGCCGTCCTCCAACCAAAAAAACTTCAACAAAACTCTAGATATCCTTTATTAGATGACAAGATATAATACGCATTTGTTTCAGAAGTCCAACGTTGACTTTCAGTACGATTCCCTTGAAAAATTGAAGGTTTTACTTCGACATTGAACCGGGTCAAGAAAAAGATTGTCCGAGATCAAGAAAAAATCCGGAAAAACATGCATTAGAAAATAAAAATGGCAGCGGCTTATTCCAACTTTAAATGTACTTGGAACAAGAAAGGCGCGCACATTAATTGCCCCCTCCGCATTGAAGAAGCCCAACTACTGAGATTCCCCACCATTTTCCCCACATAGCTCTCCTAGCTCGGCATTTCTATTAATATATATACTTGCCTTGAAGATCCTCTTTTAAATTTCCCTCTAAGATACAAAGAATATACGGAAATGGCAGAATCCAATACTAAGAGTGGTGTCGACCACATCGAGAAAGCGAATGTGCTTCATATTGAAACTGAAGAAAAACTGGTTAACAAAATCAACAACGATGTTGATTTGGAATTTTTGAGTGCTGATGGCAAACTTCAAGACGAAGAAGAAAAGCCAGAGTACTTTGATTTGCCAGAATCTCTTCAAGGATTAACGCAAGAGGAGTTAAAAATATTGGACAAAAAGACTACCAGGAAAATTGACTTAAGATTGATGCCAATGTTGATTTATATTTACATTTTGAATTACTTGGATCGTAATAATATTGCTTCGGCCAGATTAGGTGGGTTAGAAAAGGATCTTGGGTTAGTTGGAAGTCAGTACCAGACCTGTATTTCCATTTTATTTGTGGGTTACATCTTGTTTCAAATTCCGTCTAACATGTTGTTGAACAAAATAGGTAAGCCATCATTGTACATTTCAGTGTTAATGACCGTCTGGGGTATTATTTCAACTTGCACAGGTGCAGTTCATTCCTACGGTGGCTTGTTGGCAGTGAGAGTTTTGCTAGGGATTGTTGAATCTGGATTTTTCTCAGCTGCATTGGCAACACTTTCATGTTGGTACGACAAGAAATCATTATCTTTCCGTAACTCCATCTTGTATTCCGGCTCGTTAATGAGCAGTGCATGGTCCGGTTTGATCGCAGCAGGGATCTTAGACAATATGGATGGAAAGGGTGGCTTGAGAGCATGGAGATACTTGTTTATCATAGAAGGTGCTATTACTGTTGCTTCTGTTCCATTCGCATACTTCATTTTACCGGATCAGCCATCTAACACAAAATTCTTGAATCAACAAGAAAAGGATATCATTATGTGGAAATTAAGACAAGATATTGGTACGGACGATTCTGACAAAGACGCTCAAGAATCCACCGTGACTGGTTTACTTTTGGCCTTAAAAGACGTGAAGGTTTGGTTAGTTACTATGATTTTGTCATTCTTGGTTGCTGCATGCGGTGTAACCAACTTCTTTCCCTCGGTCGTTCAGACATTGAATTTCAACAGAACAACCACTCTTTGTTTGACTGCTCCACCATACTGTCTTGCAGTGATTGCTACTTTCCTTTGGGCCTTACATGCAGACAAAACAGGTGAAAGATTCTGGCACGTTGTTCTTCCATTAATTGTTGCATTGATTTCATTTATCATATCAGCATCGACTTTGAACACTGGTGCTCGTTATTTTGCTATGTGTATCATGATTCCCTCATTATACTCTTCTTTCACCACAATTTTATCTTGGATGTCGAACTGTACACCAAGACCGCCAGCAAAGAGAGTTGTTGCAATTGCTTTGATGAATTGTATTTCTAATTCTACTTCGATTTGGAATTCTTACTTATACCCTTCCAGTTCAGCTCCACGTTACTTGACTGCATTTGTGTGCAATTGTGTTTTCATCTTGTGTGCCATAGTGTCTGCGGTCCTTTTGAGAATCAGATTAATGGTTTTGAACAAGAGAATAGAAAACGGTACGATGAATTGGCAACGGGAATTAGGTAAAGGTAATGACGGTACAAAGGTATCTCCAGATTTTAGATATTTGTATTGATAGTGTAAGAAGGAGTTCATGTGCTTGTTTTTATTCGTGGTAGTGTGTCTAAATATAAATAATCAAGATTAATTCATGTAGTGGGTGCAAAAAATATTAACGCGGGACAAAAATTCTCAGAGATTGGGGGTGCACTTGGCATAACTCGACCCAATGAGGAGTTGAAACGCTCTACAAAGAAAAAGATACAGTTCAGAGCCCGAAATGAACCACTTACTTTTTGCCTTGTATAATAGCTGGTTCTTGTAGAGCGCATTCATTGTACATTCCATAGAGTCCCAAAACCTGTAATCCGGTATCTCTGTATTGAACAGTTGAAGCGTGTTTGAATGTAAATGGTCGAGCTCTAAGCTTTCAAAAAATAGTCGCTCCGCGTCGTAGCGGGTGAACAGATTAGATTGACTTACAAATTTCTTGCTCAATCATAATCGAGCTTAGCACATTTTGCAGTTTTACCAAAGGACATCCCAAAATCTAAAATATATTAAACGATCTATAACCACGGCTCTCCAAAATTGTCGAGGGTCACCTCTGCATTGTGAGTAATGAACGGTCGCCTTCGTTTGGTTACTCCAGCATTGGCATGATATCGGCGAAGACTCCCAAACTGGACCCTCTTTTAATTCTCCTTCTCTGCAGAGCCAAGTCGCAAAATATCCTCTTGCTCGTTTCAGTTCGAAAGTTAATACTATTCGCGATTAATGGGGTAGATGCCAGCAATTTAAGACTGGTTAAGATTCTCCAAGTACTAAACTTTAATTATGTGGATTACCCACAGATTAGAAGCAATTTCGGGCAATCTCCACTTCTCTTAGCTCTGGGCGAACTCCGAGAACCGTTTGCAAGCTGGTTCTTCCGAAGTTTCCGGTGGTACTTCTACACCCACACTCAAGGTATATCAGAGGGGCAGAGAATAGAGCTAACGCTATTGACGACAATCAACAACATTGTTAAAAACGATCCAAGCGTTCGATTCCAGTAAGGACAAGAACCCGCATGGAAAATTGTCGGTCGTATTTTCACACTCCCACTTCAATTGTGCCGAAGGTTCGATTTATGCTAAAAAATACTCGGGCTGAGCCATTTTTCGTTTATACATACCAGAGTCAATACCTTAGACAGAATCAAGAACCCTGAATGTAATTAACGCACAATCTAATATCTAGTAGGACAACTGTCTTCAAATGAATTGAGGGTTTATCGTCGTCAACCGGACAAGTACCTCCGCCGTGTATTCATTCAAGAATTCTTTTTGCAAACTATAAATTTTCCTTTAAGGATTACCTTCAAATGCTCTTTTATGAATGTGAATTAATCAAGGGGTAGTCTTGAGCTCGATCCCATAATAGAGAGGGGAATCTTCGATTACTAACGGTTTACCCGAATACAACTTGCGAATTTGCTGGTTATAATTTCTTTTTGTACGCTATTTCACAAAGTACTTCGAAAAAAGAAATTTGAGAAATTGAAGGAACCCCGTCAAATAAATCTATTCCTCCACCAAATTAAGGTTGACCTTACCCTTGCGTTAAGAATAAGTGTGGCCAACAATTGATTACATCTTTATTGAGACAGACAACATTAAAGGGTACGATCTTAACTCATTTGAAAGATTCCGTCAACGATTTCACATCAGTTAGAACAACAAATCGTCATATCCGTAGATAGTTACCCCAACTGCTTAAAGATATCTCGAGATTCTACCTGTCTGATCTCCCTTTGATAATTGTCAGTCAAGGTTGAACAAGCCACAAGACTACATTGTCAGTATTCGGTACAGCTTTCCTACTACTCAATTACAACAACCCGTTGATTCCCCAATAATTCCAACAACAAAAATCAAAAATGGAGATAATAGACCAGAAACAACTTGAATTTATAGACACATTGGCCCAGAGAATACTTTCCTTACTACCTAATAGAACGGGCCATTCGATTGCAGAAGTTGAGCTCAATTCACAGTATATCGTCACTAAGGGAATCATATTTGAAATCCTACAGAAACATCCACAAATAATATCCTACATTTTATTAAGTTTTACGAACTCGTTGGATCAGATAAATCTGGAATCAGACTCATTAAAACTCAAGGAGCGAGACGAGAAGTCGTTAGGCTCTACGCTCATCATTTGCAAATTGCTTTCCGAGATATTGAAGCGAAACTGGAATCGGGAAAAGACAATGCACACCTTGGATAGATCAGACTTAACATCGAACTATTCCAGATTTTGCTATTTTGATCAACCTCATGAGATAGCGACGCCTATTGTGGTTAAATTGATAGATGTTTTTGTCAGTCTCTTATCGCCAGGTGTTATTCGAAAAGTGTTGGATTTGGTTAAAAACGCACCATCCCCTACAACATCGCATACCAAGGATGATGATAATAATCTGAGTGGATTACATCTCTCAGAAGATGAAATTGCTAACTATTTTGATGATATCGATAACAATATTGGCCATATTCTCCGTTATATCGCCGCTGCAAATCCTATTGACTATTTTGGTTACATACAATCAAAACTCTTTGTGTATTCTTCCAATGAGGAAGTTATTCCATTACCCGTTTTGCAGAAATATTCACCACTTTTGAAATTCATGTTTTATGTCGAAGATAACTCGCAGGTTGCCGCACTTGATTACTACAATGCATTAGGGTACATAAAGTCGAACAGTTGGAAGCAAGCATTTTTGGTCTTTATGACGAACAGTATTCAAGATCAAAGCTTCTCTCGTCCGTTGGATTACGATAATATCATCACTCAGTATGATCCAGAATTTCAGGAGAAATGCAAAAAATTGTTTGACAACTCACTTGCTGCGTTTGGTGACTCAATACTTTCAAATGCATGTTCATCTTTTGTGTCAAGCTGGTTGGTAATGCTTTGTCTAGAAGATTTCATTGTGCTCGAAGACATAAACAATGCCAAGGCGAACATTCGATCAACAGGAAACAAAAGGTTAAAATACTTGTTAATGATATTAAGAGATTCGGCACATGGATATAACCAAGAAAGTTTCGATGCATTGATTAAACTATTCCACTTGGGGGCCAAATTATATTCATACGACTTAACCAATCACCCAATTTATAGATTCTGCATGACATATGTGGATGCCACCCATGAAAATTTGCTCAACTATGGCAACAATGCAGCCAACTTTCCAGATAGTGCAACTTCAACCAGATTCGACCTTATAACTGTTAATTTTTATACAGCGGCGTTGATGCTCAAGCCTGAAAAATATGTGAAGGTCATCATCCAAAAGTTTGGCGAATTCAAGGACAGTATAAAGGATGCAAGATTGGTGGTTAGAGTAATCAGGGATTTATCCGAATCAGAGAAGGGAAGGGTTGTATTCAAACAGTTGATGGGAGAGCTTAGAAAGCCATTAAAGTCCATGATATACGGCTCCGTCAAGATATTAAAACAATACAACACTCTTGTTCAAGAGCAGCAGCCATCTTCATCATCATCTACTTCAATTTATTCGGATGTTTTAAGTGTCGAATCCAAAGACGCAAACAATACCTCAGATACCTACGATATTAACTTACAGAAGACTAGTTTGGATCACTACTTATCAGATATGACTTCCAACTCAGGAGAAATCAATGAAAGCATCCAAAACCGTATTTCCAACTCAACCCATCATGCACTGTTACATCGGCAATCCAGCTCCCATCGATCGCAATCTTCCTTTGCCTCGACTTCTAGTTCCCTGCACTTCAGAAATAAATTTCAATTAGCATTGCGCGTGGAAGGTTTGTTAACGGACTTATTTCACATTTTCCTTGCAGACCCAAAGGCTTACTTTAACGATGCTGAGGTAATGGACGACTCAGTTATAGAAGGCCTGGACTCATACGATGATATAATGCCCAAAATTGTTCAGTTCTCTCAAGAGGTTTGTAATCCATTGAATTTTGCACTCAAAAGCAAGCCTATTCGTCTTAATGACAGCAGTTTATTTGATGCGGCATGTTCGCTATGTTTATTATTAGTTGATGGAGATTGTCGAATTGCCAAGAAGTACACTACTATTTCTACTGTTGCCAATTACAACGTTTCAAACTTAATAATTATTATCATTTGTGAAACTTGCTTACTGTATTCTTTGACAAATGAGAGGTTCAAAGCATGCATTCTTCTTACAGACAAATTCTTGCGCAGGCGAGACCAGTTTAGGGATATCATTGCAGAGAATAAGATTTTGCTGGATCCGAACACTAAAAACTATATTGATTATGGTGCGAGTGCTTGTCATGCACTTGAAAAGGTATTAACTCTATGCTTGTGCACTCACGACATTCAGTTTTTCAGCATTGCCAAGAAGATCATGAAATGGTATTGTGATGAATTTAACAACGACGAAACAGTCGACTTCACTGGAATGCGTCACGAGGGTTCCGAGAACTTATCAGAGACGTTCCAACGAGTTATTGACGAGGATTCAGTTTTCACTGGGTTTGTTTCTATGCATAAAAAATTCAGAGGCATTTTAAGAGAGACGAAGCCAACAAAATCATTATATCAAGCTTGGTTATTAATATACCAACGTTGGTTGCGAATGATGGACAACAAATCAACTGTCAGTGATGAAAACTTGGTTTTCAGACATTTTACTGGATTCTTAGTTTCTACTGCTGGATGCTTCTTGTCAGAGGATTTTTCCAAAAATGATCAGGAACAGAAGTGCAAAACCTCAAATGTCATCTCAGAATTCTTTGATAAATGCATATTTTTGTTAACATCAAGTGATTTGGTGGTAAGGGTAGTAGTGAAAGATGCATTATCTCACGATTCACATTTTGCTGTTTACCATCTCATTTCAAACAAATTAAGTGCCATTGCTACCAATTATACCGACAAAAAATCTGTTAACGACGAAAGCATTCTATTTTTTGAGCAGGCTTTGATTATCACTACTTCTATGGTTGCGCTCAAGAATGACGGATCGTTTTTGTTGATCTCAGTGCTTCCCACAATATCTCAGATATACATCAAATTTATCAACATGGTTGATAATAGAACCGATAAATTGAGATTAAAACTTAGATTTTGCAAATTGTCTGAAAGTATAGAGGGAGACAAACCGAGGAATGCAATTTTAGGAGCATACAAATTGAGAAACCAATTTGCAAAGGTTTGCGCTGACTGGATCGAGGAAGCTATTTTCTACGAAGAGTCTGAGACTGACGTCCAAAAATCACAAAAATCAAGCAAGGATCACGAGGAAGCATATCTAAGCCTCGATTTGGCTGCTCAATCTACAAAGACTTTAGCTTTGCAGTTGGAGGAAATTATTTTAGAAGTACCCGAAGGAGTTAAAGAATCCGAAGTGAAAAAGTATAAGGATTTATCTTTTGGAAACTATTTTTCTTTGTTTTACAAGATTATTCAGAAGTATTCATTACTCAAGGTGGAAAACAACAAATCCAAGCATAAATCCAATTCAATAATTGACAATGTATTGAAGTGTATTTCAAACATCTTGCAGTTTGATACGGATATTGGTATGCAATTCATTCTTCCTTTGGGTTATCACGAAAACAAGAAAATTAGATCTATTTTCCTCAACGTGTTTTCAAATATGCTTGCTTCAAGAAAAAGTAAGAGTACCAAAGAGGAATATCCTGATAGTCTTGTCAAAGATATGACATCATTAATTGAGATATATGGTGCAATAGCTACGGTAGCATCTTCAAATGAGCACAATTTATTGGCTTCTTCGTTGTTCGCTATATTTGGCTACACAAATAATTTGGACAAACTCTTCAAAGTTTTATTGACTGATGAAATTAACAATGTTTCGAGATCGACTGATATTTTTCGAAGAAATTCAACATTAACACGTTTGTTATCAAACTTTGCCAAAGACAACGGGGTTGAATATCTCCAATCTACTTTGAAATCCTTTATTGAGGAAATAGTCAATGATTCTGTTGTGTGTGAGGTTGAAAGGGTTGAAGCAATAAACGAGTCAGAATCTAAGTTATACATGAAATACTTTACCAAGTTGGTTGATTTGATCATGAACTCTATTGCCATCGTTCCGACCTCATTCAAATTCATTTGTTCTCAAATTTATACCAGTGTTCAAAAGAAGTTTGAAGATGCTGCTTTGATCGCAGTTGGAT
The DNA here is from genome assembly GCA_003706575.2 of Teunomyces cretensis. Classification (NCBI taxonomy): domain Eukaryota; kingdom Fungi; phylum Ascomycota; class Pichiomycetes; order Serinales; family Debaryomycetaceae; genus Teunomyces; species Teunomyces cretensis. Next base: position 617,176 of record PPLT02000005.1, on the reverse strand, counting down.
CTTTCATTTTCTTGCGATTCTTATGCCCAGCAATCATCAGCCCAGAAACTTTTTTTAATATCAACATAACGAACCCTAAGGTTAAGCGGACATTAATGCAATTAGTGAAGGTCATTCAGATTATGGCAAATGGATCATTTGCCTTATTGAAATGGCCAGGATTATCCCAATATACCAATGAATTGCAATTACTCAACCAGAAAATATTTTCTTTTTTGAAGGAAGTATCCACCCAAAGCTCAGAAGAATATCCCTTCCAGAGTATCACAGACAAGCCTTTGTTAGAGCTTTCATATTTGCACAAGTTCATTTACACATACTATGCAGAAATCAAGGCTCAGTTCATTTTAGGAGATCCTTTTGATTCTGTCAAAAATTTACACGCAAAAGTCCAAACTGTGAGAGAGTTAGATAGAATTGCAGTTGAGTTGGGTCAAGCAAAGGCTATAGTACAATTGCAAAGTTACACCCCTTACAAAGCATTTGACCCCAACAACAACAACGTCAATACCCGATACAATGACTTCATGTCGAAGATGGCAATGAATTACGTTGATAAGGTATCAGATAATACTATGATCCATAACTCCATTTTTAGCGATGGAACCCCGGTGGTTGTTTTGAATCTAAAACAAGTCCATGAAGGTGGAGATGATGTGCACTTTTTAATTTACAAACTTTTAGAAACTGCATGTCAAGTTTGGGATAATTCATTCTACATGGTAGTTGACTATACTGAGTTCCACTTTAGTGAAGAACTGGCGAACACTTATGTGGACTTATTGAAAAGTTATGCACCGGAGCAGTTGTTCAGAAATTGTTCAAGAATGTATTACTTCAATATTCCAAGATCCCTGTTCAAAAACATTATACTTGCTATGAGAAATTTAAGAGGTACAGGAACCGAGAATACTGCTTCTCTCTACGCATATTCTCAAGTTGATGACTCCAGTATTGTAAATGGTTTATGCTTAGATCCATCTACAGTGGCCATTAGTCGGGATACAAAGGTAGTTTTCAACCAAGTTAAGTTGTACGACCATAATTTGAAAATTTTCATACCAGTTAGTATTAGAATGGGAAGGAAATATCTTCAGATTTGTTCCGAAGAAAGAATACCATTTTTGGACAAAAATACCCCTGATTTTATACCCGTCGACGTTTACAAGCTTTCCGAGATTACAAAGTGCGAAGTATCTCGTGTAACTGAACACCAAGACGAGTTTACTATTTACTTGAATAATGGCGATGAAGTTATTTTGAGATCGCAGGAACGCCTGGAGATCTTAAGATTTTTGTACTTCACTACGTCCCGTTTACTTAAACAAGCGAATTACAATGAAGCTGACAAGGATTATGAACATGGCGAGCATTCCATGCATTGGTTTGGAAGGCTTTATAATATTGTCTTTCAAGGCTTGTTATGTAAAGACGAGGAGGTTAGATCAACCTCTGCTCTTTTATTTGGTTCATTGTCGGCATATTTTGATATTGATTTTGGTATCAAGGCAAACCACGCAAAAAATATAGCGTTTCCAATCAACAGTATGGATTTTGTTGTTTCTGTGTCAGAAAATTTATCAGCTCGTTTCCCTGCAATGTCTTACAGATTTTTTAAAGCATTCTTCGATAGCTACGACAAATTACCCGAGCAGAACAAGTTGAGTGCAATTATTTACATTTCGCCATGGATTGACAATATCTACGAGTGGATTTATCTTCAAAGTGAAGTCAGTGGACCTGAAAGAGCCGCCGATTTGATTAGACAATTTTGCAGAATATCTGCTTCCAACAAAGATAACATTGCCATTATGAATGACTACGTTTGGAAGAAATTGTTTGCTGAGACAAGGTTGATAGCGATCTTAGTGGACGAAGTTGTTGCTTTTGCGATTGATACTAAAAATGATGGCCCAGATTGGTACCGCATAATCTCAGTATTATATCCTTCGGTTGAAGTTTGTGGTGAGGTTATTGCCAGATTGATTTCGTGTGTGAACAAAGCTCGAAAACACGACTCAGCAGTTGCTTCTCAAAGTAAGTTGTTTGAAATCAAAGTTTTGGTTAAAATATGTGCATCGCTCTTTTTCAACTCATATTTGTTTGCAAGACTTTATCTTGCTGATATATTCTTCCTTGCAACGTTATTTATAGATAACGTTTATTTGGATTTTGGGGCGGATTTGCAAAAGCTTTTCATTAATTTGATCCAATCCTTCTTGCACAAACCAGACTTATCTGAGCAAGAGCAGGCTATCGTGGAAAACACAATTGAGTATTTCAGCGACCAAAGAGCTAAAATGTTATTTGGTTTGACAAGAGAATATTCTTCTTCTGGAAGTGATGGTGTCCAGCTTTATAACAAAGCGACTAACTTTGAGATTTTATGTGACTACTTGAACGAGTTCATTACTGCATTAGGAGCCTCTGACGATAAGTACAGCTGGAGATCTCGCTGGTGTTCCAATGCATTTGATGTTGCATTTTCAATGGATTCAGTTTTCCAAGGCAGAGCTATCTTAGTTGTGGGGATATTGTCTAAAAAGGGGATTAGTGATTCAACTGCAAGTAGATTTTTGAAGCTTATTGCTAGATCAGATTGCAACACAATCCTGTTTACCACCAGTGTCAGTATTTCAACTGCTCGTATTCTAGAAGGTTTATCAGACTCATCGATCTTATCAGCTGTGTTGGTCTGGCCTCACGTTTGTTTTGGCCTCATGAATTTTTCCGAATTATATCAGCCCGCAGCACTATGCTTACTCAACTGTGCAGTCAAAATAACTTGCAACGACGCAGACTACGTTGACCTCGTTTTCTCGGAACGAACTGCCTTAGAGCCTTATATTAATGATTTTGAACTGGTTCACAATTTCAAGATGACGAAGAGCAACTTTGGAGTCCACATATTCTTTATTTTCACTCAGGGTTTGAAGGTTTCTCAGTTCAAGCATACAGCATTGAGCTGCTTGAAGAAATTTTTCAAGGCCAGAATGAAATATGCTGAACATGACGCCAATACCAAATATTTGATGAGCAATTATATCTCCTATTTGGTATTCATATACTTGAGTATGGACGACCATGAATTTGATGAGTATTTGAAGGAAGTGGGTCGTGAGGTTGAATATGTACAAGTCACACCAAGTATCAAATTCCCCAAGTTGATTGTTGACTATATTTGTGGAAATACAATTTCTGGAAAAATTACTTTAGTACAAGCAGCATATTTCTTCAACTGTCAATCTGTTGACAATATGTTCAAATCAAAGTTTTTGGAACTTTACAAATACATTTTCCGTGCCCATAAAGATGTGGGATTCTTAGTCTTCCACATTGTGAAACCCGCATTACAGCAAAGCTTAATCAACGCTAGTAATACGGAGGCTTTTGAAACCATTGCAGAAATATTGTCGGCTGTTGTTCGCTCGGACGATTATTCCTCGATAGATTTTGAAGGTGAGGTAGATCAATTGTTAACAGAGAACAACGTGACCATGATACGAAGTGTCACCAAGTTGTATACTTCAAATAACGTGGACGTCGGATTTGAGCAAGCAATCGGGTTCGATGTGAAGAAGTTACAAGCTATGAATTACAGAATTGCATGCTTATACGTGGAAGGATTACAGTTGGAAGAATAAAGTAGTTATCCAAAGTAATTTAATGTATGACTTGATATATAAAAGGCACAGCCTTGATTTGTAAATAATGCAAATAATGATAGGAATTTAACGACGTCTAGGAGCAACGGCCTTTTCGAAATCTGTTCTATGCAACCTAAATAGCAACATAGTAGCTCTAGCATCTTCAACGGAAGAATGAGAACCGTCCTGAATGTTGATATTCAAAAAATGCTGAGTCAATTTTTTCAAACTTGGAGCCTTTCCCGAAGAAATCTTTCTGAAGGGTAAGTACTGAGAAGTATCTCTTGTTGAGAGTTTTGGATGGGACAAGAACAACGATTCCAAATCATTGTGAACCGCATGGCCAACAAGGATTTTTCCGTCCAATAATTTTGACACTTCAAGTTGAGCTTCTTCAAATGTCTTCGCATCATTCATATCCCTTGAGGTGATACCACTTACCCAAGTCCTCCAATCCACGACGAATTCTTTAGGCTTAACAAAAGTATCGTAAATTATGTGACCGTAGAAATTGACAACAGAAACTCTTGCCAATGCCGACTCTCGACCCTCGGGTCCAACGCCAACAAACTCGCAATCAATAGCCAAATATTTACCCGGTTCTTGTTTACGTGCATCCTTCTTCAAATCAATAGGTAACGTTCCGGCCTCAGTTTTAATATCGTTACTTGTAATTTCATTTTCCTTGGACCAAAGAGTTAATTCAAGTGGACTGAAGTCGTGGACCAATGGTTCCTCTTGTGCCACCTTAGGAGGTAATTTCTCTTTATTTGCAATGGTTTTATTATTTTTCGGTATACTTTTGGTTACCCGACCTTTAACGACAACGGCATCTTTTACTTTCTTGGTTAGTTTCTTACTCGACAGGAGTTGGCTGCTGAGCCTTTTCCAATTCAGAGAAAGTCCGGACATTTGTGGACTGGTATATTAAATTAAATATATTTTAGAAGGCATCTCATCACCCCAAACATTATCTATGTACAGGTCAACATTAATTTAGTTTGAATGGTATCGTCATATTAGCGGGTCGCGTTCAAATTCGACATGCTATAAACCTGCAATACCCAGTTCAACTTCTCAATAATCTCTTCACATTCAGTAACACTTACCGCTTCTAAGTCGTATTTCTTCTTTACAGTAGAGTCTTTTGCACTTGAAGTGTCCGTTTGTTTCTCAATGACGATTTTGAAATGGTTGGGGTTCTTGCTATTCTTGTACTGTTTTAGTTTGACGATTTGGGTGATATGAAACGAACTCGTTTTCATTACCAGTTGCTTGTAATGGTTGTTGTAGTTGTAATAATACAAGTGATGATGATGACTGCCCTGGCCATCAGTTTGATGCAGTAATGGATTGTCCGTCGGGTTCTGTTTATATACAATGTCGTCGGATGGAGTTAAATGAATGTAGTCTCCATCTATAATTAATGACTTTTCGATCTTATTCAAAATAGTGGTCTTCTTCCGGAATACCTTCCATTTAAAGTAGATCGAATTCAAGTTTGTTGGTAATTGTGGATTCTTCCCAGTGATTATATCATCCAAATACTTATTTGAGCGGATTGCACCCTTAATTGAATCTGAGGTCCATTTGTCCTGTCGTGGTACATGTGTGACCTTTTCAGCGGCTTCGAGTCTCAATGTCAGTAATCTTTCTCCAAGTAATTTCTTATCTGGGGTAATTGATTGCATTGTGTATGATGATTTGGAAGAGGGGGTTATTGCTGAAATCATCTCGTCATTGAGGCCATTAAGTCTTGATGAATCGGGGACTAGCTCAAGAGTTCGGTTGCCTAGTGTCGTCACCAACTCATTTTCGTTCAATGTTCTTAAATTCTTCCCAATTGTGTCAACAGAAGTCAGTAAATTCCCTTCCAATAATGTTATACCGAGCTGTTGGTGGTTATGTGTTATGCCGTTTAATTCTCTTGGTAAAACCTCCTTGAGGGTGTACTTGGATATGGGTAGTTCACGTTCTTTACAAACCTCTCTTAGTACATCCCCAATACTGGCAGTCTCTGATGCATGAAACACAATAATGTCCAGAGTCATATTCCTAATGACTATGTTCAATTCAATTTTGTTTTCACGCTTATCTTTATCAGTGGAAACCCCTTCTAGAGCTTGTCCAATGCTGTTTCTCTTTTGATCCAATGAAATCATCTGCTTGAACTCCAATGGAAGAGGTGTTTGCTGCTCATTCTTTAATATCTCTTGCTCATTGACCACCCTACACAAGGCAACTTCCCTCGGATTATTATATGAGGACAACAGTCTCGTCCTCTCTAGTATACCGAAGGAGCCATAGTTTTCTCCATCTTCATCGACCAATTCTAATCTCCAATGATTTGGATTCAAATAGGACGAATCACTTTTATCGTAATCAGGTGAACGGGACAAATTCCACAAGATAAATCCAATGCAATCCACCAATACTATGTTATCATTTAAACTGAGTTTCTTTAAGACTGGCTTATTGCGTGGGGGAATAAACACGTCAACAGTCGTTTTTGGTGTGGTCATGATTATTGATGAATCTGCAAATGAGTAATAAGATAACGGGTTGGTATTTGAACTTTTAAATTTGTTTTGAATTAATGACGTTAACTTGGATGGAGCTTCAGCCTGCAGATGTGGCGATACCTTGTCAAAATTCATTGTTGGTCTCCTCATATTTAATGATGTATGTGACTTTGTATTTCCCGATCCAAGGACCTTAGCATTCGAAAATATCGAAACTTGTGATGACGTATGCTTAAACATGCTTGTTGCCGAAGTTCGAGAGAGACTAGGATCGAAAGAATTCGATCTTTTCTTCTTTCTATTCTTCTTGAAAAGGGATGCAGTATGCTGACCATCAAAGGAATAACTATCAGCATTACTGCTCTTGTCGTAAGAGTCAAGCATCATTGAAGAATCCAATAACGAGTCAGCCTCAATATCAGTGAATGCAGAATCGGTAGATGAGGCATCATCAAGATCCTCATCATCTAAATCCTCATCATCTAATTCTTCATCTGAGTATTCCTCGGTATAATCGAGATCCTCACCATCCGTATCTTCTGGAAGATCAGATTTTTTTGAAAGTAATTTGTCCTTTGAATGGACTTGGCCGGAAGAATCAACCGGAACTCCAAAGTCACTATCAATTGTTATAGCATCACTTGTATCGTACTGTTTCAATTTCTTTTCAGTTTCCGTTAAATCCCCGTCATCCGTATTGTCCTCTTTTTGGTCTTCTTCAATTAATTCCAACATCGGATCACTACTTGATAGTAAGGGCATCGTGTTAATTGATCCATCACTGTCACTGTCACTATCCACCGCCGATTTGTCTTTATGAGCTTTGGCCGAATTGAAGAATCGAGTGATATTTGGTTTAGGGATAATGTTCTTTTTGGGGCGTATAGTTTTCGAATACAAAAGTCCAAACGACAGATTGTTCGGTTCAGTGGGTTGCTCAATTAATTCATCCTGATTTTCCAATTCATTTGTCAACTCCACGCTTTGTGGCTCTGGCGAGGAAGGTTTAGGAATCGGTTTCTTTTTGATTCCGTGATCCTTGTTCCTTATTCGTTTTCTGGGTTGTATGTTATTATGATGGTCCACAGACTTTTTAATATGTCTCGCTACATCGAACATAATTGGAGGCGAGTCTGGAACTGTTATATGAGGGATTTTGTAGGCATCGGAAGTGATATTCAACGGCCTGATTACCCGTTTGACCATTTCATCTTCCGTCAGCGATATATAAGACACCCGTAGATACGCTAGTAAGTTTGTTGTATCCAAGGGAAATGCCATTGTGACGGATTATATCTTCGACCTCCCTGTTAACCCGTGGATTGATAACTCTATGGATGGAATAATGTACTGCTTGTAGGTGATAAAGGAGTAGATAGGAATAACGTGAGGATCACGATTTTTGTGTTCACGTGAGCGATCCGTATTTAGTTTTCGGTTGGAATTGGTTGGCGGAGTATGCGTACAGTACAAACACACCAACGACCTCCATAACCGCAATTGTGTTATAATCATAGTTTGAAGTAAATGTATTAGGTAGACTGAGGAATTGTGGATTTGATTATTGATAAACCAGCTACAAAAACAATACCAGAACGGAATATCGCCGAATACTTTGAAACAAACCATACCGGGAACTTGGCTGATATACTAAGTCGTCTTGGCCACCGTTGATCCATCACACTGAACTTCTATCAACCAAATCTATAAGATGTCTGGATACAACTCCAGCTCACAGGAGAACAATAATGACTTTGATAGCATCTACAACACTTATGCGTTGAGGAGCAACAATGATAGCTCCGAAACTCTAGACTCGGAGAAAGACCAAGCACCGGGCCCGAGATATTCCAACTCCGCCCGTTTGGAAAACTATCAGTTACCTCATATTCATGTCTCATCTCGATTGTCCTCCCTTCAACAGGAGTTCGAAGAGGCCGTGGCAAAGAGCGCTCCACAAACTCCAACTTCATCATCTTCCTTTGAATTCACGTTGAACCCTCGACAACATCCGGCATTAACGAATTCATCGTTGCATGTATTATTAGATACCAGCGATGAAGATTTTAACCGTCTAGCTATCACCACAACCGATAATGAAAATGACGAAGAGGACGAAATTGAAGAATATAACGACCAAGGCGAACTCCCTTTGTCAGAGCAAGCAAAGCGAGAACAAGGTGAATGGCATGAAAAGGGAGCTGCCGTCAAGATAGTACCTTCTGGTAACAGTTATAGAATAATAAAAAGAACTGTCCAAGATTTCAAATTTGGGAAGTCTTTGGGTGAAGGTTCATATTCTACAGTTGTTCTTGCAACTGACAAACATACCAAAAAGCAGTACGCTGTTAAAATTTTAGACAAAAGACACATCATTAAGGAGAAGAAAGTCAAGTACGTTAACATCGAAAAGCATGCGTTGAATCGTTTGAGCAATAGAATGGGTGTTATATCGTTATATTTCACTTTCCAAGATAAATCATCGTTGTATTTTGTATTGGACTATGCGTCTAATGGAGAATTGCTAGGGTTGATAAAGAAGTACAACACACTTAACGAAGACTGTGTCAGACATTTTGGGGCACAGATCTTGGATGCAATCAAGTACATGCACGACAACGGGGTCATCCATAGAGACATTAAGCCCGAAAACATCTTATTAGACGATAAGTTGAGGATTCAAATAACTGATTTTGGTACTGCAAGATTATTAGAGAAGAAAGACGACGAATCTGAAGAATATCCTGTCGATGTCAGAGCTAAATCATTTGTTGGTACTGCTGAGTACGTTTCTCCGGAACTTTTGGAGAATAAATATTGTGGTAAGCCAGGTGACATTTGGGCATTTGGCTGTATCATATACCAAATGATTGCCGGTAAACCTCCTTTCAAAGCAACAAACGAATACTTAACTTTCCAGAAGATTACCAAGTTACAATATGCATTCAGCGCTGGGTTCCCAATTATTGTTAGAGATTTAATCAAGCAAATATTAGTTTTGCAACCATCAAAGAGAGCAACTATCTCCCAGGTACAAGGTCATTATTTCTTTGAGTCAGTCGACTTTAAGGATTTTGATCTGATTTGGACCAAGGAGCCTCCTGAAATAGGTCCTTATAAGATGAATGCCAGAGCAATGATGAAGGTTCCACAACTAGCCAAATCTCCTTCCCAGCCACATATCGTTGTCAAAAAGACACAGAGAAAACCTACGAGCTCCGCGTCTTCAGATGCCGTGAAGAGAAGCGTAAGTGACGGTGGAAAATTAGTTAACCCTGCCAGTGTTGCTGCGTTTGTTTTAAACAAAAAGGATAATCATTCAGATGGAAGCATTGAAGAAGATATTAGTGATACAACCCCAGAAGAAGAGATCAAACCCTCAAGTTCTGGTAGGGGATCGCACTCTAGCAGAAGCAGTGCTGCTGCGCCAGATTATATTCCTGGAACTAACATTTTGAGGCCTACAATCAACACAAGACCTTCCTTTGCAAGAAGCTCGCTTAGCCAGAAGAAGACGGCCAAGGCGAAACCAAAATCTAAAACGATCGAAGTAACACAGATAGGGGCATTGGAAGCTGCTTGGGGTCTGTACCTTATTCATCCTGACGAGAGGGTGTTAAGAGTAGGTCCCGTTATTGCTCACAAGGATCTGACCGAACTGTTTGAGAGAAAACACAAGGGTTTATTAATCAACTCTCCATTGGGCCTTGTGAACAAGCTTCAAGCATCAACACCGAGAGGAAGCAGTAGTTTGTTAACGCAGGTGGTGAATGGAAACTCTACTGGCTTACGAGGTTCCACTCCTGTCGTGGAAGAAGATATCGATTACAAGGAGTCTGATTCTATTTTGGATTTCTACGACACCCTGCCTGAGTCGCCAAAGACTTCCGAGTCATCTTCCGAGTCCTCTAACTCCAGATACAGCAGAGCTAAAATATTTAAGAAGCTTGGTCTTTCGCACCATGCTGATAAAACAAAGGACTCTTCCAGCCAAGAGGAAGTAGTAAAAGCTCCTCGTCAACATCCTCTTGAAAAGTCAAAAACTTGTACGATGGTTATTACTACACACGGGAGAGTTTTAATTTTCCTTAGAAGTGAACTTGAATCTAGTTACAGGATGATTACAGAAATCAAGTTGAACTTCCCATTTATTCAGTTTAAGGAGCTTGTTTCCAATAATGGCAAGTTACAGAAGATGCTACCAAGTACAGGAATTTATGCAATTATGTCTATGTCCACAACATTCGTTTTTGAAGTGGAAAAGTATGAAGTTAACTTATGGACCGAAGCGTTAGCAAAGGCAAAACTTAATGAATTAGAAAGAACTCGGGAATTGCGGTCAAGTTCTACATCGTCTACGGTCAGACATAGTTCATCTGCAAGTGCTTCTCCTCAACTAATGGATTCACCCGTATTTGGCACTGGAGCATCCAGTCACAGACAATCTCTGAGTGCAGGTACAACCGAGGAAAGGGTTGCTAAAGCCGATAATAACGGCACTCCTCCGAGCAGAGTTCCAAGCGATTCAAAAGGATCAAGTCATTTGATGTCTGCCAAATACAAATCGAAATCTACTAGAAGAAAAGCGCCTCCGCCACTCCCACCTACTAACGGGATCAACATGTCGACTGGTTTTGCACCATCGTCTCCTGGGCACGCAGATAACGGAACTTTACATGCTGCACAACTTGCAGTTGCACACAATGCACATGTTCCTGTAAGCACAAACCGAAGGTCTAGCTTCACAAAGGATGAATCAAGGAAGTCGAATCGGAGGTCAAGTTTGACGAAGGATGAACCGAGGAGGGTCGTTCATTCTGCAGTCAAGGCTCTTCATACAAACGGTACTCAGGCGGTGACTTCTTTGAATTCGAAACTATTAGCTAGAAGCTCTAGAAAAAAGTAATTGGACCGCTGAAGACATTATATAAGTTAGGTTAGATTGATTCCAATGCATTTACATTAAGGTTACGTTTGCAGCCAACTTTTTACAGTTCCACGTGATCCACCACGATTATTTTGAAAAAACGCAGTCACAATGATCACGCGACATATTCCGATTATTTTTCACAATTACCCGGCCACAGTAAATTATTTATTTTTGTGTCACAAAAATTTTCACTAGTGTGATGGGAGTTACTGCCGTAGCGAATCCATCCAGACTTTGGTAAAAGATTCGATTTTTGAACCTTTCTTTTATAGTTCTTATAATCATACAACATAAAAATGGCCAAGTTCATCAAGTCTGGTAAAGTTGGTATGTATCAAACGCAACGAAATAGCCCAATAATGAAGACATGAAGGAGGGAATCGATTCGTGGAGGTTATGGAATCAATCTAGTTTGGCGGGGAACACTTTGGCACTTACTTCCAGCAAGTTCAATTCCCTTACAGAGGTCCACCAGGACGAAATATGTCATAGAATATGATTGAAATACCTTACCACAGTATCAACGAAGGAATCCGTATCCATTACTTGCACTTTAGACCCTATTCGTCGAGAAGCAAAAATTTTTCAGTCTTCACTATTGGACATACAAAAATGAATTTATACTAACTATCTAGCTATTGTCGTCCGTGGTCGTTTCGCCGGTAAGAAAGTCGTCATCGTTAAGCCACACGATGAAGGTACCAAGTCTCACCCATTCCCACACGCCATCGTTGTTGGTATCGAAAGAGCTCCATTGAAGGTTACCAAGAAGTTGACTGCTAAGCAAACCGCTAAGAGAACTAAGGTTAAGCCTTTTGTCAAATTAGTTAACTACAACCACTTAATGCCAACCAGATACTCCTTGGATGTCGAATCCTTCAAGTCTGTCGTCACCACCGAAGCCTTGGAAGAACCATCCCAAAAGGAAGAAGCCAAGAAGGTTGTCAAGAAGGCCTTGGAAGAAAAGCACCAAGCTGGTAAGAACAAATGGTTTTTCCAAAAGCTCCACTTCTAGATATGGGAGACACGGTGAAAAATTTGTTATATTAGTTTTTTTCTGCATGGGTTTAAAATAAACAATAATTACGATTAAGTGTTCATTAAATTGTAGATGTAGAGTTAGATATTACAAGCCTACTATTGATCTATTCTAAGCAGTGCAAACGGTTGAAAAGGGTCTTGCTTTATTGGCCATTGCAGTTTTTTGCAAATTAAGCTTTGATGAAAAAAACTTGCTCCTGCGTATAAACATTTGATTAAATTCGGACCTCGTAGATATGTGTCATCCTATAGCCTCTGTGTTGTGTGCCCATTAGAATAGACTCAGATTCATATAAAAGATGTCTGTTGAAGCAGGAATTGCTGATTTAAAATTAGAAGCCAAAGGTGCCGAGCAAAAAGTCACCCCATGGGAAGTGGAAGGAGCTGTCGTTGATGGTGTCGCTCAGGGTATTGACTATGACAACCTTATCAAGCAATTTGGTACCAGAAGAATCGATGAGTCGACCTTGGAAAGATTCCAGCAAATTACTGGTCATGAACCACATCCGTTTTTGAAGAGAGGTGTTTTCTTCTCTGAAAGAGATTTGGCTAAGATCTTGGATCTTTACGAACATGGTGAACCTTTCTTTTTATATACTGGAAGAGGTCCATCCTCTGGATGCATGCACTTGGGCCACATGGTTCCATTTATCTTTACCAAATGGTTGCAGGATGTTTTTGACGTTCCATTGGTTGTTGAATTGACCGATGACGAAAAGTTCTTATTTAAACAACACTTAACTATTGAAGATGTTAAGGGCTTTACCGTCGAGAACGCCAAAGATATTATTGCCGTTGGGTTTAAGCCAGAAAACACTTTCATATTTTCTGATTTGCAGTACATGAACAGTGCTTTTTACGAAAACGTGGTTAGAACATCCAGACAAATCACTACATCGACCGCAAAAGCAGTTTTCGGTTTCCAGGACTCCGATTGTATTGGAAAGATCCACTTTGCTAGTGTTCAAATCGCCACTGCTTTTCCATCTTCCTTCCCGGGTGTTTTGGATGTGTCACCAAAGACTCCATGTTTGATTCCATGTGCCATTGACCAAGATCCGTACTTCAGAGTTTGTAGAGATGTTGCTGAAAAGTTGAAGTTTTCTAAGCCATCCTTGATCCACGCCAAATTCTTCCCTGCCTTGCAAGGTTCTTCTACCAAGATGTCTGCCTCTGACGCCACTACAACTATTTTCATGGACGACACCCCTGCTCAAATTAAGAAGAAAATCAACAAGTACGCTTTCTCTGGTGGTAGAGCAACTGCTGAAGAACACAGAGAGTTGGGTGGTAACCCAGACGTCGACGTTGCTTACCAATATTTGTCTTTCTTTGAGTCGGACGATGCCAAGTTAGAAGAGTTGGCCGCCGAGTACAGAAAGGGTAACATTTTATCTGGAGAAATGAAGAAGGAATGTATCGATGTTTTGCAAAAGTTTGTTGCTGACTACCAAGAAAGAAGAAGTAAGGTCGACCAAACCACTCTTGAGGCCTTCATGTCTCCGCACAAGTTGGCTCAAGGACAACAAGAGAGAAAGGTTCCGGCCAAAGAAAGACCAGCCAAGGCAAAGAAATAAGCATTCGTTTCGATTATGATACAGATATATATACAGACATATTAGAGACTAGTTTAGCAACTTTTTAACATTTTCGAGAATAAACATCAACTTATCGAAATCTTCGTCGTTCGTTTCGTCACCCTTGCCAAACCATCTCGAGCCTATAGAAACAATTGCATCTCGAGGGTTTGGCGACAACGCCACGAGTTTCCCGATCTGGGAGGCTACAATCAGGATTTTAAGATTTGCATGGTTTCCCACCAACAACTTGGGTTCAACTCCAGCATCGTTGTCACTATTGCTCAACGCCGACGAGTAATTCACCTCTGCTCTTGCCGAAATGGGCAATTCAAACGTAGTGTCCATGATTCCGTTAATCTGAACATTCAAGATGATCTTGTCTGCTAACTGGATCTTATGGAAAAGAAATTCAGTGTCAGGATCTGAAGGATATTGCGTCGTGAAGGACGTAGTGAACCCTGTGGGATCGGTCGTGATTGACATTTGGCCGTTCGGAGAAGACTATCTACACTAGAGTTCGTTTTACGAACGATTTGTCCGCGCAAAATAATCGGGCCGATTGCGACGAATACAGGCCCGATGTTTAGGAACAGCTGATGGTCAAAATTACAAACCCCAACCGTTCGTATGCTAGCTAATGCATGGCGTCGAGTAACATATTTGTACCGCCGGCTTCTAGATGTACGAAAAATCGTAAAATCATATGCGCACAGAAGTGGCCTGTTGTGTCGGAGTCAAGCACCCCCGCGGAATGACCAGCACTAAACCGAGGCCATACCAGTTGCCATCACCCAAACCTTAGGTCGAACCAACAGCTAAAACTTGTTTTTGGCAGTTTGTCGTCGTTTAACGCCAGTTTGTCATAAATTACGTCACTTAATCATCAATTACTAAAGTTGAAAATTTGTGCGGCTTCAAAATCCAACGATTACTAACTTGGTAACTAAGCTCCAGATCGATAAAGTCAAAACCGAGGTTTTTTAACTATTTCTATCAGTGATTGTGCACTCATTCCAGCAACAGTAACCACCCAATAATTTTACCTTCCCCACCAAATAAAATACAATGTTTACACCTATCCCAGAGGCTATCGAAGCATACAAGAATGGAGAGTTCTTAATTGTCATGGACGATGAAGACCGTGAAAACGAGGGCGATTTGATCATCGCTGCTGAACACATATCCCAAGAGAAGATGGCGTTCTTGATCCGGTATTCGTCCGGATACGTCTGCGTCCCTTTGTCTACCGAAAGAGCCGACGAGTTAGACTTACAACCAATGTTGAAAGACCGCAGCGACAGACACGGTACAGCCTATACCGTCACCTGTGATTATGCTGACGGAACAACTACCGGAATTTCTGCCCATGACAGAGCTTTGACCGCCAGAAAATTGGCCGATGCCACCTCCAAACCTAACGATTTCATAAAACCCGGTCATATTTTACCGTTAAGGGCCGTTCCTGGCTTGTTGAACCAAAGACGTGGCCACACCGAAGCCAGTGTACATTTGTGTGAATTGGCCGGCTTAGAACCAGCTGCCGTGATCTGTGAATTGGTCAGAGACGAAGATGGTTTAATGATGAGATTGGACGACTGCCAAAAGTTCTCTCAACAACACAACATCAAGATCATCACCATCGAACAGATAGTCAAGCACATCTCCCAGTAAAAATATTTCAAACTACCATCAATTGTTAATCTAATGTAAAAAGTTTAATGCATATAGACTCTATTATCTATTAATGTACAGATTTCACCTTAAGCGAGCAATAATTGTGCTTTTCTCTTACCACTAACCTCATCCTTCACCGATGTAACATCCACTTGGACCTTATCAAACACACCTATGGTTCTTGTCTTTCCCTTGAAGTCTTTGAACGTCAATTCGTATTTATCTTCATTGAAGTCGGCCGAGTTGATGTCTCCCAACATCTCCAACTTGATCAAACCTTCGACACCAAACTTTGGAACCAAAACGACAATACCGTTGTTGAAACATTTTATCACATAACCCTCATGCTTGGTTTCGTTATTTCTCATGACTTGACCCACGTAATATTCAATACTGGCTCTACCTGCAAATTGGGCGTTTCTATGACGTCTGTTGATATTCTTGACAATGGCTTCCATCTTGTTCTTGTCTCTGTGACTCAAATCCAAGTTTTCATAACCAATTGCACCAGCCAACTGTCTGTGTGCAACGACATCACAGTATCTTCTAATTGGCGACGTAAAATGGGTATAAATGTCGACAGCTAAACCATAATGCTTGAAATCTGGATATCCATAAGAGCCCGAAGGGAAATATTCAGCAGCCATCATGCATCTAGTAGACATAATACGCAACAAGGTGTTGAAGTATGGGTCCTTTGGATCTTCGCATCTGTCCAAGGAATCAGCCAATGCTTTAGAGGATTCTAATGAAACGGACATTCCAGGCTTTCTAACGTTCAACATTTCATTCAATGCTTCGAAGTTGGTAGCGGGTGGAGCTGCGTGTCTTCTCAACATGGCAGTTTGTGGGTAAGCATCGTAAATCTTTCTGGCAACAGAGATATTGGCAAACAACATAAACTCTTCCACAAGGGAATTGGTTTCTAAAAGCTTCTTAATTTCCACTTCATTTGGATCAGAAGTTTCACTATCCATGTGAACCTTGACTTCAGGTGATGCCAAGTTCAAAGCACCAGCGTCAATTCTCTTTTGCTTGAGTTTCTTGGAAAGCTTTAACAAAACTCTCATAGACTCAGTCAATTCATCGGTTTGAGCCTTATCATCAATCCTTAGCTGAGCCCTTTCGTAAGAAAAAGCTTCTCTAGACTTGATAATTGATTTCATGTACTTGACGTCAACAATGTTTGCATTATCATCCAATTCCCAAATAACCGAGAAAGCAAAACGTTCAACGTACGGCTTCAACGAACACAAGTTTGTACCCAACAACATTGGTAACATATCAATTCTTTTGTCGACCAAGTAAACAGAGGTTCCTCTTGCTGCACCTTCCTGATCCAAAGCTGTGTTTGGCTTGACAAAGTGGGTCACGTCAGCGATATGGACACCTACTTCATAATTACCGTTTGGCAAAGTCTTTGCATGTAAAGCATCGTCAATGTCAACACATCCTGGTGGATCAATAGAGCAAACTAATTTATCACGCAAGTCAACTCTCTTTGCCAACTGGGGATCTTCAGTTTGATTGAGGTCTGGAACAGTCCATTCTGCACCTTCCTTTGGCAAACAATCCAACACATTCTTGGCAAATGGTCTGTATTCGACATCATGTTCCAAAAGCAAGGCCTCAGTTTCAGCCTCGGCACTTTCAATCGCACCTAAGGATCTAACAAAATGCGCATTTGGATATCTGGAGTTGCTTGGCCACGAATCAACAACGATAACGATACGTTGTCCTAACAACTCTTTAGCCTTTCTAGTTCTGATTCTGACTTTAGGCAAAACTTTATCCATAAGGACGACAAAACAACTCTTGGAAGCATTACCAGATCCTTCAGAAACAGAAGTTGGGGCAATTTGACCAACGTAGTATCTCCACGATCTTCGAGTAATTCCCACAATCTTTGCAGTTGGTTGGAGACGAGTTTCAGCATCTCCGGATACGGTAGCTCTGATTGCTTCTTGAGCCAACAAAAGACGTTCCTTATCAGAAACAACGCTGGTCGAGTTTAATTCGTCGCCATCTTCAAGATCATCGGGGTTGTCATTAGCACCAAGAGTGTTTTCTTCGATAATGGTGGTAGATGGTTCCTTCCACTTATCTTGCGGCAACAACTCGACAATGACAGAATCACCGTTGAAAGCACGGTTCAAGTTTTTCGTACCAATAATCAAAAGAGGGTTCTTGAAAGTTGGAACTTGAACGGTACCTTGCAAAAAGTTATAAGGCGATACATTCAATATTCCTTGATATAAGGTCCCATTCTTGACACCGGCCATAATTCTAGCTTCAGTGTAGTATTCTGGGAAATAAAGTTCATTTGATCCACTGGTTGAGAAGTTTTCAGATTGGTTAGGTATTAAGTCTCTGAGTTCATCACCATTTGGCAAGTCGTCAATGTATTCAACCAAAGATCTTGCCTTTATGTTTTCTTTGATGGCTTTAGCACGATTGTCAGCGTCATTACAAACAAATATAATGTTGATCTTTTGAGGGGCGTTGTTTTTGTTCAAGTGGGAGTCATACCAGCTGGCCAATTTTCTGATGGCACGATCATTACGATCATTTATGGATTCATTCTTTTCACGACTGACAAAAGTAGACTCGTAATATTCGTTATGGAAAACAATAAACCGTTTGTCTTCGGACTTGATCAATCCTCTCAATCTCTGATAAATTGGGTATGATCTGTTCTTCACTTCTTCCAACACTGTTTGGGGCACGATGACATCGAAGAAACAAGAGTTGTTTTCCAACAAATCAATAGCATGCAATACAATGTTGGTATCAACAATAATGTAGTGTCTTAATCCCAGCTTGGTTTTTGCAGGGCTTTCCAGTAAAATTGCTTGTGGCAATTCGCCGTGAGCATCTGGTTTGGCAATGCTTTGGCAGACGGTACACGCCTTCGAGGAACATGGTATGTCGTCTCTCAAGTAGTGTTCACGGACAACTTTCAAAGCACCACCATTTCTGGATCTCACGAATACTTTAGAAGTGACCGTTAAGCCACTGGACAATCTTTTTCTAGGATTACTCATGGCTTTGTCGATTATTAGTTATCAAGCTCATCACTATTTTTTCAATCCAAAATGGATCGGTCCTGCAGATGGACGATTAATGGCTGCAAGCTACTATATATTCAACTATGTTCCGGAGATATTTGGGAAGTCCTTTCGGTGGTAGATATCCTTTCAAATCTGTTTAGTCTTGATTGTAATCTCTCCTTATTTGTGTGTGCAATGGGTGCAGAATCGGTGAAGCTGTAGCCACTGTCGCTTGAATGACTAGGTGAGAGTCCGGGAATATCTACCAAGTTGAGCCTGCCAAATGTAGTTTCAAGCGGCGATAGGTTCGTAATTGTAGAACTAGGGAAGAATCTTTCTTCACAATCTGTCGACCTTGTGGTACTGAGAATCAACGACCTGGTCCTTATACGGTTCATTTCTTGGGTAGAGTCTTGTTTCATTTGGATTTTAGATTTAAACACGGGATAGAACAAATCCAAGTATTTCAGAAGAGTACGAGTCGATGTAGCTTTGTATTCTTCTTTATCGGATTGAAAATTTACTTGAATTGTTGCATCTTTCTTCAATTTTGTACTTTTATGACGAAATTTATGAAAAAATCGTAAAATACGTGTTCCTGCTTTCAGCTTTATTCCCACTTGGGGTTTCAACTTTGGGGATGCCGATAGTGAATACGGTAGGGAGAAATTGGGATCTATCGTATCGTTAAACGAAGCGATATTAACGGTGTGAGGATACATCCGTAACAGTGAGCTTATTGTCATTTGTGACAGTATGAAAAAATCGTTTAGGGAACCTTATACACTGATAGGAATGGAATTACCAGCTTTTCTTAAATCCAAGTCACCTTCCATATGTTTACTCTACAAAGTATCATGACTGCAAAACTCAAAAGTACCACTCCACAAATGAATAGTCACGCGATAATAATCACATGATCGCACTTTAGTTTCTGCCAGCCAATTAGATTTTGATTTTCTTGACCGAGACAGACAGTGAAAAATTTAATTGTAAATCAACAATATATACTGATTGCAGTTCCATAACAAGATTGAATAATAATGGGTTCCGCTTACACTATTCTCGGTAGATCCGTTCCTTCCCATCAATTAGCCATTGCTACTTTGGGTGCTGTTGTTTTCGTTGTTGCTCCAAAGCCATGGGGTGCAGCTGCTCCAACCACTCCATCCATCAACGCTTCTTCTCCAGAAGAAGAAAAGTACGTCAAAGAATGGTTAGCCAAGCATGCTGAAAAGCACTAGATTTGACGGGTTTCAAAGCTTGATCCAAGGCCATAATATTTGAATCGAGTTAGATTTAGAAATTATGTTTGACACCTTTGACACCGTATGGTCTGGTTCATTATGTCATGGTGCCTTGCTTTCACTAGAAGACCGCATGTCTATGAAAAATTACATATTCCCTTCATGTCGATTGTGACTCGTTTCCTATGATAAATATAGATGGCTGTTGCCACGTCCTTGCTTTCAATTTGTATTTTCTTTTAAATACTATTTATTTAACGATTTATTTGACAGTTGTATGGTGTAGCTATGCCAGATGTTACTTGGTAACATATGTAGAGTGCAAATGCAGCTTTGAATGGAACCCAATTGAACCATCTGTAGTACACTTCATAATGCTAAGCTACATCCGGGTAACTTGTCCCAAATTCTCAGAAAAAATCGATGAGATGTGCATAGTGAAAAATTCACTTATCCATCATCTCCTAGTAGCTAACCCATAACCATGTCTGCTATCTACAAGGCCTTGCAATCGAAGTCTTCTCAGGACACCTCTGAAAAGGCTAAGCACATAAATAGACAAAGATTATTGGTGATATCTTCCAGAGGGGTCACTTACAGACACCGTCATTTAATATCCGACTTAATTGCCCTTTTACCCCATTCCCGTAAGGAGCCAAAGTTCGACTCCAAGAAGAACTTGTACCAGTTAAATGAAGTTGCTGAGTTGTACAACTGTAACAACATTTTCTTCTTTGAATCCAGAAAGCACCAAGATTTATATTTGTGGATCAGTAAGCCACCTAACGGTCCTACTTTGAAATTCCACATTCAAAACTTGCATACCTATGATGAATTGAACTTTACTGGTAACTGTCTCAAGGGTTCCAGACCAGTGTTGAGTTTTGACAAGTCTTTCTTGGAAAACGACCATTACCGCTTATTGAAAGAATTATTCACACATACATTTGGTGTTCCACCAAATGCCAGAAAGTCCAAGCCATTTGTCGACCATGTCATGACTTTCTCCGTTGTTGATAACAAGATTTGGATCAGAAACTATCAAATCAACGAAACCGTCGACTTGAAAGATAGCGAAAGCAAGGATATCGACCCAGAAGAATTGAACTTGGTTGAAATAGGTCCAAGATTTGTCTTGACCTTGATTACCATTTTAGAAGGTTCGTTTGGTGGTCCAAAGATCTACGAGAATAAGGAATACGTTTCTCCAAACTTTGTAAGAGCACAATTGAAGCAAAAGTCTGCCGACCAAGCCAAGTCGAGAGCCGAAGCTGCTTTAGAAAGAAAGATCAAGAAGAGAAGCCACATCTTGGAGGCCGACCCATTGTCTAACGATGCTTTGTTTAAGGAATAGTGTATAATAGTTTTATAAAATGAATAGATGCGCAGACATACAACCACATACAAGCGGGATGTTACTGATTAGGCATTTGCGTGGGATAAAAGATCTCCGCCCCCTGAATTGCACGAGACAACTTATGCTACCAAGGTACCAAGGCGAGGTTGCAGTGTAAGACATTTGGTTGTTACACACCAACGCGTGTACAGACAAATACCTGACGTCACGTAGTACTAAACCTAATTAGTTGTCGTCGTCAACTGTTTTACATTTAGATTGGAAACAGAGCCACTTACCACGTACAACCCTTATAGGCCATGAGACCACCAAACATCCATCCCGCCTCAAAAACCACCGTAGCTCCGCACCACGATCTGCTTTCTGCACGGCGTCCCCTTTGTGAGTGCAGGTAAAATTTGTGCAATATTTTTTGGATCCAAATCTCTGCGGACAACTGAGTACATTCATAACCTTTACAAAAATTTGATCTTTTCTTTATTTAGCATCCAGCCAAGCTATACAAGGGTATTCACGGTATCTACATTCCTTGCATCACACCACGACTGTTATTTACACTCATTTGACCTTTGTGGGCTTCGTCTAAATGCAATCAAACTTCCGACACGAGTTTGTCTCGAACGCGAGTCCCTTTGAACACGAACAACAGTATCGACAACCACCTCCACCACCACCCCCATTATCGTACCCTACCGAGCCAAACAATAACCCCCTTCCCCCAACACCTGAAGACTTTGTGTTTAACGAATACAATCCTAAACAACAGTACCCTCGGCCATACATACCTTCTTTTCCTTCCAATATCAGACAAGCTCCGCCACCACCAACGGTACTGGACGAGTACGAACTCTCCAACTTGAAACATGACAACGTAAACATCAACCAGCGGCAACTTTCAGCTACTAACGAACCCCTCATCAATCCTTTCCGCTCCGATAACGACCTCCATAACGAATACAGATACCACAACAGCAGCAATAGCGGCCAGGACCCATTTAATGAACACTCTAATGCATTTTCGAACGATAAACCACCACATCCACCGGTCAGCGAGGAGCTCACTAGACTCCAGAGAAACGAAAAGAATAGACGCCGCCAACTTCGCAGGAAACCACGTTTTCACTACACTAAGTTACCTTACTTCATCATGATCGCCACCTTGATCCAGTTAATCGTGTTCATTGTCGAGTTGGTCAAAATGAGAGTACTCACGGGGTCTGCTTTCCAGACAAAACCATACTTCAACCCGATGTTGGGCCCATCTACTTATCTTCTCATTAATATGGGCGCCAGATACGTTCCTTGCATGCACGAGGTGCTCACCTTAACCAACGATACCACGATTCAATTTCCATGCCCCAACTCTACGTCGACAGAAACGAACGTTTGTTCTCTAGCTGAACTCTGTGGCTTGAATGGAATCCCCATAAAAAACAACGTTTATGTCCCAGACCAATGGTACCGAGTGTTTATTCCAATCTTTTTACACGCGGGATTTCTCCATATTATTTTCAACTTGTTGTTACAGCTCACAGTCGGCCTTTCCATTGAAAGGGCTATTGGCTGGATCAAGTTTGCTTTGATATATATTGCCAGTGGTATTGCCGGGTTTTTGTTGGGATCCAACTTTTCTCCTGACGGGATTGCATCCACGGGCTGTTCCGGGGCTTTGTTTGGCATCATGGCCACCAATATTCTTATGTTTGTCTACTGTGGCAGAAAGAACGCCAACATTTATGGAACCACCCATTACGTGACCTTTATTTGCATAATGATAGCCGAGATTGTTGTATCGTTCGTATTGGGGTTACTACCTGGTCTTGACAATTTCAGTCATATCGGTGGATTTGCCATGGGTTTGTTGACAGGTATAGTCTTGTTACCAGACCCATTTTTTGTATACATCGATGGTATCATCACCTACACGGGAACCGATAGCACATGGCAATCATTTGTCAACAACTGGAATCCAATGCACCACTGGGAAGATAAAATTGCTTCAAGAGTGTACATGTGGATAGGTGCCAGGGCGTTGGCATTGATATTGGTCATCATATACTTTGCCCTTTTGTTTAAAAACTTCTACGGAACAAACGACACCGGTGTTGATAGTTGCAAATGGTGCAAATATCTCAATTGTTTACCCGTGCACGGATGGTGTGACATCGGAACGGTCACTGTGGAAACGACCGACAGCACTCCGTCTTCGTCTCAGAGCACTTTTCCCTCAGCCACAGAAACCACCGAAGTATTACCATCCAGTATTGAAAACGGCAATGATCATAGCCAATTCCGGAAGCGCAACTCGTTTGAAGACTTAGATTATTTTAGGGGCTTGGATATGCTTACTAACGATGCCATACATGAGGACCTTCACCTTGAAGGTAACCCCTCATTCATGCATGAACACAATGTCGGTATAGGTTTTTACATTGTCGTGGCATTTTTGAGTTTTGCATACTTCAAAAGAAGAAGAGGGCACTAACGATTAGCATGCCTAAGTCTAGATATTAAACTACTATAAACGATCATGTATTGTATCACCGGGGCTAAAAATATCGCTCCGGTGTAAAATTTTTAAATTATGCATATACGTAACGGCCCAATAAATGCAATTAACACGTCAAATCACGTGTCTGACGTTTTTGCAGCCAATATATTTTAGCGAAGCATTACCTGATCAATGACAGAAAAAAATAATAGCTGGTGTTCATGCCGTGTTCGCTCCACAGTTTTAAAGAACCGAAACGGGAAGATATTTCCGCTCTCTCTATATAACTGCTCCAATGCCACCACTGATGAGTTTCTGACCCATTCTTTTGGCCGGCCATGTCATTCCCAGAGGAAAAGGTTGCCGACATTAATGTCAAAAACGAGACTGTTCCTGTTAAACAAGAAGTCGAAGTCATTAGTACGACTGAGGAATCAACAGCAGAATTCACCCAGGAAGAGATTGCCTACTTGGAAAGGGAAGATGTTCCACAAAGATGGTACCAATGGTTTTCGCCCACCGATACCAAGGAAGAAAAGAAGCTTATCATCAAGTTGGATTTGATTGTCTGGTTGTACTTGTTTTTGTCATCCTTTGTCAAGACTTTGGACTCCTCAGCCATCTCATACGCTTATGTCAGTGGTATGAAACAAGACTTGAAGATGTTTGGTAATCAATTGACTTACCAAGGGTCGTGTTACATGGCCGGGTTTATCTTTGGCCAAATTCCATTCACCATGCTTGCGACCAAGGTCCCAATGCGTTACTACTTACCTATCATGGACACGGTCTGGTCGTTTTTTACTTTGGGTATGTTCAAGATTACCAACTACCACCAATTGTACGCTTTAAGGTTCTGTATCGGGTTGTTCGGCTCCTTCTACTTCCCTGTCGCTAACTGGTACTTGGGTTCCTGGTACAAGAACTCGGAAGTCACCAAGAGATCCGCTCTTTACTTTGTTGCTTCTCAGGTTGGGTCCATGGTTGGTGGTTACGTGCAATCTGGCGCTTACACCAACTTGGATGGTGTCCACGGTATTGCCGGATGGAGATGGCTATTCTTGATTGCATTCATCTTGACGTTGCCAATCTGTCTTTATGGTATACTTCTCTTACCAAATCTTCCTGAAACCTGTACCTCCAGGTTATTTACCAAGAGAGAGGTCAGATTGGCTCAATTAAGAATGATCAAAGAAGGCAGAACCTCCAACGATAAGTTGAGCTGGCAAGTAGTCAAGAATCTTTTCAGCGACTGGAAATTTCCCATGTTGGTCGTTTTTGCCATTTTCTTCTCACAGGCCGATGGTATCTCATCTTATAACGGGTTGCCACTTTGGTTGAGTGCCAACAACTATTCTGTTTCCAACGTTAACACTATTACAACCATCATCCCTGCCATCACCATTCTTACTTCCTTGGTTAACGGTATTCTTGTCGATACGTGGAACACGTTACACCCTTATTGTATTGCTATTACCGCTGTCATCAACCTTATTTCTGGTATTATATTGGTGGTATGGAACGTGAGCAGAGCTGGTATTTTAGTGGCATTTTTCTTCTCGGGTACAGCCGACGGTATTGCTGCTGTATTGTACTCGTGGGCAAACATTATATGTTCAGGTAATTCTCAAGAAAGAGCCATTACATTGGCTACCATGAATACACTTGGTAATACTTTTGGGGTTTGGGTTCCACTTTTTGTTTGGAAGACGGTAGATGCTCCAAGATACTTGAAGGGTTACGCTTACAATATTGCCTTAGATGCAATGATGTTAATATTGTTGGTACCATTGTCTATGTTGTGGAAGAGACAACAAAGACAGGATTTACGGAATTTGGAAGAAAAGATGGATACAGTTGTTGTTTGAACATACAGCATAGACTAAATAAATTAATACAAATCAAGATATATATCTTGGGTAACCTTGGCACACATCAACCGCGAAGAGCTCTCTGCTGAGATGCAGACATGGTTGGGTGTATCTCGAGTGAGAATTCTAAACCGCTCATTGTCCTCGTACTGGCCTCGTTTCTCAAAAATGCCAGCTACAGCATCATAAACCACCAGCTGCACAGTAGTTTCAGGTACTTCAACGTAAAATGGTTCCGTATATAGCTGGCCATATTGCCCTGCCCCAATGTTGCAGGAATACGTTCCAGTGCAAGAAAATGAAGAAACCACAGACATGCCAACCAATGCACTCACGGCAAGAAAGGGAGCGGTGAGAGTTCCCAGGACAAGTAAATTATCGGTGTGTCCTATTTTGTAATTGTAGGAAATGCTAACAGTTCCTCCACTGCCAAACCTATTGTCAACGCACATGGTGACCGGAATCAACTCACCGTATGCCTGTGGTTGTGGTCTAGAATTACCTTTGCGCTTCATAGCCAACTTAACCCAAGACTTCACCTTTTTGCTGTAGTATACCGACGACTTCGAATCTCGGAAAAATAATACGTTGTTCTTGTTGACAAGTAGATTCGAGTTAGTCTTCACGTCTTTATCTGAATTTAAGACAAATAAGGTATTGTCTGAGTATTCGCTGATAGAAACTTGAAGCAGATGGGGATGTTTTCTATAATCGAGGAACCCAAACAAGCCGCCAAAGTTATAATCTTCATACCAAGTCGTCGTGTTTCGTGACAAATCAACCACCAAACCTGGCTTCAAAAAAGAAGCAGCCAAACTCAGAAGGGTAAAAATAAGCAAATAAAGTAGTTTTATCATTGCTGGGAAATAACTTCATTCCTCCTTCTCTTTATCTTATTCATCCAGTTTACTACTCTGCTTGATTGCAAAATATGTCCGGGTAAATCCTTTTGCAACAATATACACGACATTTCTCCAGCGACATTGGCATGTCGTTGAGAAATTGTACCGATTCCTAAAAAAATTTCACCAGTGCTACCAAAAACCATCTTTGAAATCAACCCAAAATGCTAAGACAGGTGTTACGTATAAGGGGTAACCAGATAAGGCAATTCTCCTCGACCAGTAACAGGCTTTTCTTGACCGACTTTTTTGGAAAGAAGGATTTAAACAAAGTGGTTGAAAAACAAGACGACTTTGAATCCGACAAGGAAGGAAAAATCACCATCTTATCCAAAGAAAACTCCCCAAACACACCAGACTTGTACTCAGATGTTGACTTAGAAGGACAAGTTCTCCAATGGAAAGATGCTAACGTGAAGAGCCAGGATCTTGAACAAACATACAACTCGCAAATCTTATCAGAAGTTTTCAACCAAACCTACCAGGAGTTGAAAGGTGAAGCAATAACTACCGACAAATACACAGAAGTGAGCTTAGAAGACATACAATTTAGATTTCAATTAGCAAAAGCCTTGCAAAAGAAGTTAGGGTTTGATTTCAACGATTATCAAGTCACAAGATCTCACACTTTAAATGACTTATATTCTTCGGTAAACAACATTGTTACCACCAGATGGGTCAGCGAGAGAAATCCAAATGGTATAGTATTGAGAGCCGACGACTTCAACGCTGGTAACATATACTTGAATGAAGAACTCACTCAAGTGCAACAAGACGATAAATTGAGCAAACTCGCTGCCCAGGCCGAAGAACATAACTTAAGCATCCTCAATAAATAGGACTCACTTGTATATATAGAACAACAATAATATGTTCCCGAGACTATAGCCAATATTTTTAGATTATCTGTTAGATACAGATGCGAGTGGTGGGGCTGGAGGTAAACTCTTAAGTATCGAAGTACGATTGGCCTTGGTGCTAACAACCTTTACCTTCAAGTTCTGTTCATCCATTATCTGCATGGTTCTGAAATAACTCCATTTTATTAGTATTCTAGTAATCGACCAGAAACCAAAATCTGGCCATAAAGTCGAAACGAATTCTATGGTGCAATTCGAATTACACTGCCAAAGCATAAAATCACTGAGTCTCTTATGACCGCTTGTTCTGATAAGTAGATCAAGAGGAGCGGTATAGTTGCTGCTCAAATACATGTTGCTTTCGATAGTTTGAGCGGTGATTTCTTTTGGATCAGCAGATTCAGCCACCTCGAGGGCAATCTTCTTGATGGCAATGGTGATTTCATCCCGGGAAGTATACGGAAAGCATATGTTAAGAGTACGGTACAGATTTTCAACATCTGTCCTCTTTTCTATGAGCTCTAAATCACGCAAGATATCCTCAGGAATATATGAGCGGTTACCAACAATACGAACTCGGATCTTATTGTACCTTGCGTACGAGTTATCGTACTCGGAGATATGCTTGAGTCTATCGCGCAATAAGCCAAATAAAGTGTCAATTTCTTCTTGAGAGCGGTTGAAGTTTTCGATTGAAAATGCATACACAGTGACATGTTGCACGCCTAAACGGAAACAAATATCCAAGACCTAATGAGTTAGTAACCAGCGACACCAAAAAACAACAGATCCAGAATAAAACAAAGGGTATATCATACTTGAATCAATGAATCCGCTCCAGCAAGATGTCCATCTTTGAGCGCCAAATTCTTCCTTTTAGCGTACCTCCGATTGCCATCCATAATCAAGGCAACATGCTTGGGAACTGGCCCGGTTTTTAGGATTGCCACCAATAAGTCCTTAAAAAAGGAAAAGAGATACGTAAGGATTGGGAACTTGAGAATCAACTCGTAAAGATTCTGTAAAGACATTGTTTGTGTGTTGACTGGTAACCGCCAGAAATTGGCTGCAAGAAAAAGCGTGGTGCGGTTTGGTGTGGGAGAATGGGAGACGGTGCGGCTTGTACGCAGTACCACACTATATATTATGACGAACCACCCGCTTGATCTCCTTCTTCTTTCTCTCTCTAACCCTTGCTTCTTCCACTCGGTTGAGATAGCCCATGTAAACCACCACCTCAGCGACCAATACCAATAAACCAAAGAAAAGACACAATAATACCCGGTAGCTGTCTTGGAGTCTCCACGACGTTGCCGTCCAGTACCAGATGGCATAAACAACACTAGCTACACTTATCAAAATATTGAACATGGTAGTTATATGACTCTTGAGTTCCTTGTGGGCTTGTCCCGCACTGATGGTCGAGCCCTTTGTGGGTTCATATAGCGTTTGGAACTCGGGACTAGGATTCACAAGACGTTGGTACTCCTTCTCCTTTTGCTCTAACTGCAATCTCTGCATCGTTTTGAGGTATTCCTTCGTCTTGGGAGCAACTTCTGACTTTGGTGGACGGTATATTCTAGTCTTTTGCAACAATTGAAGTAATGATTCGGTGGGCCGATAATACGTGAAGAAATCTATCAAGTTTTTATGCGAAACATATTCTTGATCAAGAATTGCATCCGCCACCTTTGTATCCAAATGCTTCTGGAAGAGAACCTTCAATTCCGGCGTTACTTCAAACTTCGTCATGCTTCGCCTGTTCCTTTGGTCTAGACAGTTTTTCCGTTTGAGCCTGTACCAATGTCAAACCTGCAGATAACATTTAATTGGCACTGTTTACATTTCTACCAAAATAGTAAAAAATTAAGGACTGGCGACTATCTCCATCTTCAATTTACAACCAACGCTCTTTGTGACTATAGCCCCAGGTGAAAATGTCGATTCCAAGAAACTCAACTAGTGCTGCTGACCAGCTTTCAGATTCAAGAAAGCGTCAGTCCAAGCGTGACGATGCCATCAGAAGAAAGATCGAGAATGATTTGAGCAAAAAGAAGAGAAGCGGAACTAGAACGACCCGTAACAAGAAGGGCCAGCCAGGTACCGTTTTGGCATTGAAACCCTCGGATCCCATTATATGTAAGACTTCATCTACAGTGTACGAAGTGGCACAATTGATGTCTGCCAAACGAGAAAACTGTATTCTCGTTGTCAATGATATTGGCGAATTACTTGGGATATTCACAGCCAAAGATTTGGCCTTCAGAGTTGTCGGTGCCGGATTGAGTGCTGCCAACGTTACCATTGACCAAATTATGACTCCCAACCCTACATGTGCCATTTCCACTACTCCGGCTTCCGAGGCTTTGTCCTTGATGGTAGAGAAGGGGTTTAGACATTTACCTGTGTTGGACGAAAGTAATCAGATTGTGGGGGTTTTGGACATCACCAAGTGTTACGCCCAGCAAATGGAAAAGCTCGAAAGAATGCATGCTTCTTCTAAGAAGCTCTACGAAGCATTGGACTCGGTTCACTCCGAGATCGGTATGTCCCAACAACCATTACAAGTGTTCAAATATTTTGAAGGGCTCAAGACTAAGATGAACGGACCAACCTTGGATAATGTCTTAGACGCATCCACTGTGCCTGTGTATACCAGCATCAAGGCAACCGTCTATGATGCAACCGTGTTGATGAAGGAGAATAGGACTACCGCAGTTTTGGTCCAGGACAACCAGGAAGAAGTTACTGGTATTTTCACTTCGAAGGATGTGGTTTTGAGAGTAATTGCCGCAGGATTGGACCCAAAGAAGTGTTCCATTGTCAGAGTTATGACTCCACAACCCGATGTCGCCAAACTGTCGTTACCAATCCAGCTGGCCCTCAGACAAATGTTTGATGGTCACTACTTGAATTTACCAGTGATTGGCGATGAAAACGAAATCACTGGCATTGTTGATGTTTTGAAGTTGACTTACGCTACCTTAAACCAAATCAAACAAGTCGAGGGAGCCGAATTAGAAAGTTCCAGCGACGCACCAGCCGAAGAAGGACCAGCATGGAATAAGTTCTGGACCTCTTTGGATAACGACGACTCCGATTCTGTGCATTCAGATTCCATTTCGGGAAGCGCTCCAGAAGTGACGGCTTCGGAATTCCAATCTTTTAACATCGATATCAAGCCATCGGACTCTGTTTCCCACGTTGAGTCTCCCAGGAAACAGAACAAGCTGTTCTTGAACTCAACCTTGAGCTTAGATCAAGATTTACCGTTTACGTTTAAGTTCAAGTCACCGGCACTTGAAGGCCGTGTCCATCGTATTTCGTTGAGACCAAGTGATGGGGTTTTGAGGTTGAGAGAGTTGATGGACGAGAAGTTACATGCTAAAGACTTTAAGCATTTGAATGTGGTTCGTTTGAAAGACCAAGGTGAGGAAACTGAAACGTACGCAATCAGTTACAGAGATGATGAAGGAGACATTGTTTCCATCACTTCTGACAGCGATTTGGCCGACTGTGTCAAGATCAACCTTTTGTTGGAGAACGATAAGGCCGACTTGTACATCCACAATCCTCACGAGCCTGCACCAGTCGAAAGTGTCAAGGTTCCAAAGAAACAGCGGGGCCACCCTGCAACTAACGAG
Source organism: Teunomyces cretensis (assembly GCA_003706575.2). Classification (NCBI taxonomy): domain Eukaryota; kingdom Fungi; phylum Ascomycota; class Pichiomycetes; order Serinales; family Debaryomycetaceae; genus Teunomyces; species Teunomyces cretensis. The sequence goes on along the minus strand of PPLT02000005.1, from coordinate 586,360 downwards.
CTTATCGGTGGTATACCCAACGAGGTTCTTATACCCGGAGCATTGGCCGTGTTGGCCTCTGCCATTGTGATTGTGTTTACTCTCAACAGAAAGTAATAGTAGAAGAAAGAATCAAGGTTAGGAGATTGTGACGGATCGGTGACGGATGGAGGGTAGTCGCAATTGTGACAGATGAGTAGTGCATTTAGTGGTGGTGACTAATTTGGACCATATGATTCGAGAAACTTCTACCGTACTATATATTTATCAATAATCTCATAGATATTTGCTTTAACAGTACAATGACTTCAGCAATCGTGGGAGCATTAGCATGCCAACGTAACTCTTTTTTGAAAACGCTAAACACCCGGGTGGTGTCTAGTTTTGAGTATGTTCCACCTGCCACCAGCAGAGACAAGCAAAACAAAAACAAAAAGACCAAAGAGACCAAGGAACCAAAGGAAGTCGCACCGGTGACATATGCAGTAGAGTTGGAAGACACGATATTGTTCCCTGAAGGCGGTGGCCAGCCCTTCGACCAGGGTAGTTTGGTTCTTCTGGGTGATAAGAAGGTCCAAGTCAAGACGGTGTTGAGAGACAAATTAAGGGCCTTACATATAACGGAGGAACCCGTGGACTCAGGCACAGAAGTGACGTTGGAATTGGACTGGAACCGTCGTATAGATCTCATGCAGCAACATACTGGCCAACACTTGCTTTCTGCAATTTTGGATACCTACAACTTGGAGACTTTGAGTTGGTCGATGGGCGAAACCATCAACTACATTGAGTTGCCCACCAAGGTTAGTGATGAGATTATTGATGAGGTCCAGGACAAGATCAACAAACATATTCTCGACGACGAAAAGATCTCCGTCGTTACCCCCGATGAACATGGGGGAGAGCTCGATGTCTCCAACATCCCTGACGACTATGACAAATCACAGGGTATCATTCGTGTGGTAAAGATTGGAGAATTGGACGCCAATCCGTGCTGCGGAACTCATTTGCAGTCGACTGTCCAGATCCAATCGATTGCACTCTTGCACCAAACTGCGATCCGTGGTGGCCACTCGAGATTACATTTCCTCTGCGGTAACAGGGTCAATAAGTACTTGAGAAAGTCTCACGGTATCCTCAAAGACGTTTCAGGAAACCAGTTGTCTTGTCAAATCGAAGAGGTCGTCGACAAGGTCAGTGCATTGAATGCCAGTTATAGAAAGGCTCTTTCCCGGGAATCGAGTTTGCTTAGAGAGTTGGGTGCCTTGGAAGCCTCCAAGATATTTAATGTCTTCAACAACACCGACAGATTGGTGGACTACGTCTACCGAGCCGATAACGGCCCAGAATACTTGCAGTTGTTCCAGAAGGAATTGGCTACCTTGATTAATAGCACCAAGTCCAATGTCAACACTACCGATAAGCAAACCGTTGTTTTGGTCAATGGAGACTATCCCTCAGGAACCGGCGGTATGGTCAAGGTCCTTGGACCACAGGCCGAAACGATCCAAGCTGAATTGAAGCAAAGAATCACCAATCTTAAAGGTGGTGGAAAGGGTAATTCCTTCCAAGGTAAAGTAACCAAGTACGAAAAGGGTGAGATAGAATCGGTGTTGAACTACTTGGAGACGTTCCGCGAATAGAATATGTTACTATTATAATATATACATGTATGAGATTAACGTTTGACCCAAGTAGGCGACTTTCTGGCCTTAACCTTACCTGGCTTCTTTCTTTCGACAGTTCTGGCGTCACTGGTCATCAAGCCTGCCTTGTACAATCTAGGCTTGAGCAATGGGTTGAACACGATCAATGCCTTGGCAATAGCATACATGATGGCTTCAACTTGTCCAGACTTACCACCACCATTGACAGTAGCGAAGATGTTGTAGCCACCCTCTTGGCTGATGACTTGGAACGGATATGCTATTTTCTTACGGTCAGTGTCTCTTGGGAAGTACTCCACCAAAGATTGGCCGTTGATCAAGGTTTCACCTTGTCCTCTGACAACGTAAACTTCTGCACGAGATGCCTTCCTCTTGGCCTTACCAAAAGCTCTACCAAACTCGTCCAAGGTCTTGGCCTTCTTGGCAGCTCTGGTGATGTCGTTAGAAGTATTGGTGTACTTTTCCAAGTGCTCCGTGACTTCACGGGGCATTAATTCTGGATCTATACTTCTTAATCTGTGAAGGGCAGAAGTCAATTCCTTAAAGTGAATACTCTTGAGACGGGTTCCCGATTCGATTCTTTCCTTATAAGTTTCGATCGAAATGAATCTCAGAGCTCTGAGTTCGGCGTCACTAAGAACTCTCGTGGGGAGATTGATGTACTTTCTAATCAAAGCATTAAGTTCGTTCAAGTTCTCGTCATGCACTGGGTTTCCACCAAAGAAAGTCTTTAACGTTGGCACAACACGGAGTCTATCGTATTCAGCGACTCTCAATCCAGACGGTAAAGTGGCCGGAATATGGACCCGCGAGGCAGCAGCCTCAACCCGTATTCTCTGCTTTAAAGATTCGGAAATCGCAGGTCTTCCGAGCTCCTGGCATCTAGGAAAAGCCTGTGATAAGCTCCTACTGAACGAAATCCTCATGTTTTCTCGTGGTTTATCAGAATTATGGCTAGTTCGAGTTTTTCACTTAATGAAAAATTTATTGAGTACGACACGAAACGAAAATTCCTAAAAAAATCAATGATTACATAATATCTTATTAACCATTCATATATATATTAGTACAGTTTATATTACAGTCAAGAAACGAACTGGTGAGTTCCTTTCTAGTCAGTCCTAGAAGCCGAACCATTCTCATCGCCATTTAAAAGGTCGTGGATACTTTTTCTTCTGGTATGAGTGTTGGGAGATTCTAAGGTAGTAGCAGGTTCCGGTTTGATAGGACTAGAATCTGAATTCAACAAACTCATGATGGACGAACGAGCTGCTGATACTTTGGGTGCCAACAATGTGGGCACTTCCTTAGTTTCCGGTGGATTGTCGCTTAATAACAATCCTATTGAGTTGGAACGTACTTTTGCAACAGGTTGTGTCGATGTGAACGAATTGGTTACAACAGGTATAGGCGCCGCAGTTTTAGCAGTAGCAGCAGTTCCAGTATCAACGAGAACACCAACGGGAGCAGTTGATGCAACGGGAGAAGTAAAAGTGTCAACAGGATGTGTAGCAACTTCAACGGAAGAAGCAGCCGTATCAACAATAGAAGAAGCAGCATCAACAGGAGCATTCGCATTGACCAATGGAGCCTGTTCAGAAGTTCCAGCTGCACCATGTTGGAAAGTTCCAATAGGAATATAAGGGCCAGTAGAGATTTCAGCAGGGGCTGGATAAGTGACACTGTAATTGTGAACTGCTTCGCCTTTATTATCGTTCTCATCTGGCTTAGTATTGAGAACAGCAGCAAACTTGGCCTCTAAGCGAGCATCTGCCACCTCAGCAATATTATTCCAACCATTCTTCTCTGCATTTCTCTGGTAATAATTGCGAACCATCGTTGCAGTCTTGGTAGTTAATTTATCAGCAATAGTAGTCCACTTTGTACCGTGTTCCTGCAACAAAGAAGGAAAAAGTGTAGCTTCAGTTATGCTCCAATAACTGGAAATGGTCTTCTTACGCTCCTTCGAATCCGCATCGTATTCCAATCCGTTGAGATCTACTTTATCACCATCTTGCATCTGCTCATCTTGGAGTTCATTAGCAGATGCGTCTGAAGTGGGTTCAGTTGCCAACAGTTCAATCGTTGGACCAGCAAACACTGGTGGCTCTTCAACTTCCTGTTCCACGGTTGAAGCATCTTGATTATCAGTAGGTTCATTTTCCATGTTTTCATCATTATTAGCTTCAGGTTCGTTGTCATCATTCTTTTTACGAGCTTTCTTCTTCGGAGGTTCTTGAAGGTCAATCTCACCAGCTTTCTCCTCCTTTTTGGCAGGTTTGCCTTCAAAAACTGGAGCGGCGGCCCGCTTCCGACGGCCAGTATCTGTGAAGTATTCCTCCGCCAATTGTTCTTGAGTCATTATTGGAACCTGAACATCTTTCTTGGCTTCAAGATAATTCTCCGCTTCTGTCTCCGTCGTTGGAGTTTCCACTGGAGTTTGAACCTGCGAGGTAGACCTTGACTTTCCACTCTTGGTGCGACGTCCTGCCTTCTTGCTAGCTTTCTTCTTATACTGTGCCAACAAGTACTTGTAGTTAACTGCTTTCTTGGTAATGTAATAGTGAACAACACAATCTCCTGGAGTACGTAACCCACCCATATGTCTTGAAATAGCACCAAATTGCTTAGGGTACATACAGAAACCTTCACAGAACAAGTCATGTTCATTCTCAGAAAAGTTGTTGTTAAAGTCAGTCTTAACCCTATTGGGAAACACTTCTCTCTTTGCGACAAAATTGTTCGAATCCATGTACTTGACATTATATCTCTCAACAGGATCCAAAATCAAGTCAGGTATGTCAGCTGACACTCTCTGTGCACGTACCAAAGGATCTTCATCTTGTTCCTGTTCCTTTCCTAAACTTTGCAAGATTTCTTGAAATTCTGCCTCCGTAGTCACCAAGTCACCATGACGTCTGTTACGGCGAGAGGTAGCATAAGGAAGAGTGTCAGGACCAACTTCTCCGGGACCTTGAACCACCTGCTGTTGCTGTTGCTGTTGTTGCAATTGCTGCTGCAACCGCTGCATTTTCTTGTTGTCACTAGAATCGATTTCACGTCTCGTTTCATCATCAGCTGGATGAAGGAGACGAAGTTGTTGAGCCATCATTTCACGCTCAGATTCCCATCTCTTGTAGCCCCTTTCATAATCTTTCCATAAAGAAATCCTCTTCTTGTGAATTGATTTGTTACGTGCTTTGAGTCTGTCTGTGAGCTTTTCCTTTACTTTGAAGAATTTTTCATAGTTGTCGTAGAAGAAAGCATACTGTTTCAAATCTTTGACTGGTGTAGCCAAAGAATACTTCAAGTAGTTTGCTCCTACTTCATTTCTTGGGGTACTAGAGTAAGAGAGTAATAATTCGTCATACTCTGTTTCCAAGCGAGTCTTTGGATATATGCACCCATCAGCATAGCACTCTTCGTTCGACACGTCAACTTTCACGTAGTTTGAGGGTTTGGTTTCTGGCTTCTTTTCTGGTTTAGGTTTGGTTTCAGTGATTGCTTCGGTTTGGTCGACGTCCATTTTACTAGGATCTCCATCTTCATTATCTGATTCATCACCTTCATCATTATCTTCGTCATTATCATCGTCTTCTTGGTTGCGTTCGTCATAATCTTTACTTGAATAATAACTTGTCCTTCCGATGTCTTCATCATCTTCATCTGACGCCTTTTGATTGTGATCGTCGTATTCTGCTGATTCACGCGAGGAACCATTTTCTTTGTATCTATATTGGTCATTTCCTCTTTCCTCTTCGTCGTCACCAAAAGATGATACTCTAGTCTTTTGATAATCCAATTGAGGGTACTTTTTGTTCGATGGATATCGGTCAAGTGACTTATTTGTGTGGTTTGACGATGAAAACGAGTTGCGTGAAGGATAATAGGTGTCACCAGACACACTTCGCGTGCCTGTGCTATTAACTAAAGATGACGAACCTCCACTGCTTGAGAAGGAACTTCGCACCTTCTCCTTTGAAGAATAGCGGGAACCCATGGAATTGGAAAGGGTGTTTCTATTGTTGGAGACAGGTATCTTGTTTGCGTTGTAGGCAGCACTAGAAGATCCGTACTTCCATTTGCTGTTGCTGAGAGTACTTCCAGAAGTGGCATCAGGTGGTTGGCTGTACGAATCGTATCTGTCCTTGCGATATTCATTCGGTGTGCCCGATGATGCGTTTCCGGAACGATATGACGAAGATGAGAGCGAAGGATTGCTACCCGTAGACAGACGAGGTTCGCTACCACTGGTCTTACGCCACGGTTCATTGCGGGAAATGCCACCAGAGGGACCGTTACTACCGGTAGGAAAGCTATTGTAACCACCGTAGCTGGGATAATACGAGCCATAGGAGCCTTTGGAAGAGGAAGCATAGCCAGAATTAGCGCTATAAGAACGATTATCTCGCACGGCCCCACTCGCATAACTTCCTGAACTTCCTGATGCACTGTTGGGACGTACGCCAGAGTTGGATGAAGACAAGGGAGTCGAGCTGGCAGGATTGGCATCTTTCTTATACGGCACTTTTGAATGGCTTAAGGAGGAAGAACCCGGTCCGCTGTTCTTGTAATCTCTTCGGCTTCCAGAGCTGGGAGAATAAAAGTTTTTCCTTCGTGAGCGGCCATAATCGGTGTATTCATTCCTGTCTGTGTATCTATTGGGCGGAGGGCCCCGTGAGCCTGACATCGTTTTCCTCCTTAGATGTGGTTAAGATGTGGTAATTTGTGGTAAACAAGCGCTTAAAAAGGATGCTGCGCTTGGAAAGTTCGAAGCTTCTGTTGCTTCTGTCTAATACGCGCCGAACACAGTCGATACACTGATTCGTATGAGTTGGTTTGTGGTGGTTTTGAGGATTGAATGGTGAAGTTTTTTTTTGTAGTTATGTATATGTGTGTATGCAGGAAACAACTAAATATAACCAGCCGACAACCGATTTTTTGAGAGGATTAGGGGATTACGAGTGGTTTAGTGAAGTGATGCTAGTGATTAAATTATGTATTGTTACATTTATGCATTAAGGATTTTCTTCAACACGCCGATATCGCCAATACTTCTTTGCAAATCGTTGTAAGGAACGTTTACACGAACAGTCTTGTTACCGATATCAACGTTGAAGACATTATGGGACTTCATCTTCTTGTCAGACAAAGTGATGACCGAGATCGATTCGAGAGCACTGATAATTTCCAAAAACTCGCCCTTCTTCAAGATCCCCAACAACTTGTCTATATTATTGGTGGAATGGGAAATGTAGAAGTCGTAGAAGTTGTTGACATTAAAGTCAGAGTCCGATTGGTTCTGGTTCTGATAGTTGTACAAGCAGCACAAGATGGCTTTCTGCAACAAATTCAAGTTTTGAAGCTTGGTGAGCGAGTTGTCACCAAATGAATTGGCGCAGACTCTTGCCACATGAGTGATCAACACTTTAGGACATGTTAAGAGGTCGGCACTTGGTTCTTTGGTGGAGTGTTCGACCATTTCTATACTCTTGTAGCAGAGATCAAACGCTTTCCTCAAGTCTCCGGTGATGGAGGCTGCCTTTTTGCAACAGAGCTGGATGGCAGCAGGATGGAAGAGTGGGATATCCCCGACATTTTCTTTATCTCCCAACAGTCTCAATTTGGAGACAATAACGGCTCTTATTTGGTCCGAAGTATATGGCATGAATTGGAGAGCCTCGGGATTCATTCCGTTACGCTTCAATCTGGGAAGAAACTTATCCGTCAAGTCCAACGCATTGGAGATACCGATCAAGATCAACTTGGTCTTCAACTGCGACGAAGAGGGTGTGTTTGGAGATGCTAAGTGGAAAAGCTCAAAGAGAACTTGCTGGTCCTTGGTGATGAGATAGTCCATTTCGTCCAACACTACCACAACAGATTCCAAACCACATCCATTGGTCAACAATTCTGTCAAGTCCTGCGAAGTTTTCTTTTTGTTAAACGAAATCGAAAGTGTGCCTGCTATCTTCGAGTAGACTTCATGGAAAATGGTTTCAGGATTGGTGATGGACATGCAATTGAGTTTGACAAACTTGACATTGTCGCGGTGCTGATTCGTCAAGTATTTGAAGGATACGTTTATCTGTTCAGTCTTACCCGTACCTGGAGGTCCTGATATGTACAAACTACCCGAGGTGTGGTTGTCGATGTTTTGGATAAAGAAATTGTTGAGGAAGTTGGCCTCGGTGTCTCGGCTGACCAAGTGCGAGCCATTGTGAAAACTGTTGCTGCCTCTCTGGAACAAGGCCTTTGCTTTGGAGTAGACTGAACACTCTTTGGTCTTGGTAGGCGTCGGAGGAGTGTTGAAGATCAACTTTTTCACACCTTCCTTAGACTCTTCGACATTGAACGAAGGCTTCGATCTCTTGGTGGGAGTGATGTTGGAGATGTCTCGTATTCTTTTTCTAGGGGTAAGCATGATGAATGATTGATGGTGGATATGAAGCTAAAGAAATTAACCTAGGCTTATTGCAAAGGGCGTCCCATACTGATGCTATATATTACCTGACTCGAGGTACACGTCTAAAAACGCGTACGCGAAACTTTTTATAGTTTTTCCTATTTCGGAAAAGTAATTGCACCCTCGCGATCCATCACTCGAGTAACGGGTTGTTCCGGGACAACAGGAGTCTCGATGAGCTTACCTATGAATCCTATAGGTGGACCAAGGGTAACTAGTGGAACTTCGATAGGCATGTGTTGGTCGTAGCTGCTACTGGGACTGGTTCGATGGATTCTTTAACAGCAGGGATGATTGATACATCCCAACTCGACTTCGCACTATTTGAGCCAGCGCTACTCCTGTATTTATCACACTGCTCCTTAGATGTTCTCCTTATTCTCGTCTCGAGACTCGTTCAATCGCTGTTCCAAGTCCTTCAAGCATTTGGTCAAAATATCGTTCTTTCTTGTAACCATGTAGACATCTTCGGTTCGTACGGTTGATCTGCCTGCGTGTTTGGCAAAGAGTTCCAAGTCCTCGCCCAAGTTGATGATTTGGTTGTACACCAACTCGACAAGAGAGGCAATGAAAGTCGGTGTCGCGACCACATCCGCCGGAACTTGATCTTCAACCATCTTGGCTACCATAAGGTACACTGCCGACTTGAGTTCGCTCATGATGCTGATAAAGAGCGATGGTTTCTGTTTTGCCAGTCAACTAAACGATGCGCGTAAATTTCGCGTCGTTCCTATTCTGCACTGCCAGCCTGATTGGTCACTACTAGACCCTTGGCCCAATTGTAAGCTATGCATTTAGCGAAATCGAGAACAAACTTTACAAGAATCTTCTACACTCCATAAAGCCAACGCCGTGGCGATGGTGGCACTGTTGTTAAACACCGAACTTCATGGTGTACCTGATAGGCGCACGCCAAAATGATGCCTCTGCCACAGTACTGAGTACACAACGCTCGACAAGTTTGCCATGGAAAAGTCTTGGGAGATCAAACGTAAGAAAGCCAAGATAAACCCTGGATATCAATCACAACATCTCCAACTCCATTGATCTGCTATAAAGTAATCTTTATGCCCAAGCGTCCATCTCTAGACTAGTTGTGTCAAGAACGGCACACCTGCCCCTTCACCGCCCCCCCATTGCCTATATGCACAACCACAGTCCGAAGCCTCAGGAGGAGCGGCTATCACCCCTTGGAGGGTCAATTCTGTTGTAAACAGTGTACTTGAAGCAATGAGCCATAGTCACCGTGAGGGTTCCTTTTGGAACATGATTATGTACGGAAAGGCAAGAGAACCTGTCCAGATTGTGACCTGTCAATTGGAAGAGCATCCAATTGACGTCCTCAATGAGAAGGGGTACCTCGAAGAAGAAACCACTTTTTGGTCGAGAAGAAGCCTTAGATCATTGTTAAGTGTTTCTGGCATTGTTATCGTGTCATTCTTGATGTTGTCAAGTATTTTGAGCGGATTCGTCCAAAGGCCCCTCGACAATGTCTTGGACTTGACTAACGGCGACCAATGGACGAAACAACATGGCCGCGAAATCATTGCAGTGTCCAATCCTTTTGTCCCACCATCAAGCTATGGCGAGCTTGTGTCTTCACAGGCTATTTTATCTCATTCCTTTGGATTTTCCTGGGGAAAGCCCGGAGTCGCCAAATTCAAACCCCCCAAAGACGTTGAATTCAATAGGGCTGTTCTCCGTTTACACACGGAAGTTGGTGGGGTTCAATACGACAGATTGGCCCATGTTTTTGTCAACGATATTCAAATTTGGAGAACTTCAACCATTGAACCTGGTGGAAACCCAGTCTACTCAGACTTTTCAAAGGATGTTTCAAACTACTTGACGTTATTTAAATCCGAGGAAAGCACGGTTGTTTTCCAATTGGATAATATTGTTTCCGGAAGACTTAACGGGGTGTTTAACGTAACATTGTCTGTTGACTACTATCAATCAAGCAGGAACAACTCAGGAAGCGAAAATCACTTGAAGAACGATTACAACGTCTTTTCCGCCCAAAAGGCTGCAGGATCGATCATCCCATTGATTAAACCCGACAGCCATCACTCTCCATTAAAGTACTTATCAGGGGGAAAGTTCAAGGTCAATTTGCCAAAGGTATCGCCAGGAAACACTAGATTAAAGCTCTCTGTATTTACCTCTGGTAATGGAGACGAGGAATTCTGGTACAGCAATGTTCTTGACAAATACACCAAGAACTTCAAGGATAGCGATGTTGGTGGCCATGGACCAATCAGAGTAGTAAACATCTACTTCAAGGGCCACAAAATTGCTACTCTGGTTCCAGAGCCAGTGATTTTCACGGGGGGATTATCTCCCGCTTTATGGTCGTCAGTGGTAGCTACTGACGCTTTTGACGTTCCAAGTATCGAGTTTGATGTCAGTGGTATTTTACCTCATTTATGGGCCAGCACTTCGGAATCCAACGAAAATTCGTTGGAGATTGAAATCAGTAACGGTATCAGTGAATTTTCGCTGGAGAAGCCGGGCACCGGCTCAAACTGGATTACTTCTGCTCATTTATCGCTTTACGACGATGACCGTGTCTTGGAAGCTTCCGGCGAGACTTTTTTCTCAGAAAATGGTTCCAAGGGTACCGTTATCGCAGTTGCACCTCCTTATAGTGGATCTATTAACCAAATTATTAACGGTCATTTTGGTGGCCAATTGGTCAGTAAGGTGGCCTTGAAATTGAAGAACGGCAAAGTTTTAAAGGCTACTCTTGGCTCTTACACAGAGGCAGACGTCAGCAGTGTCCAAACTTACTATGGATACGGCAAGAAGCAAAACCTTGTTTATTCAGGTGTTGCTAGAAAGAGTTTTATTATCCAGGATGAAGATCTTGAAACTGTGTTTGAAGTTAACAAGACCAATGCTTATCCCTTAGTTTTACATTTATCTGAGGCTGAGCTCAACAACAAGGCGACGAGCGGTTTTGAAATTAGTGTTGGTATTGTCCATGATAAACATACCGAATTAACTTTGAATAACAAAAAGGTATTGGATATCAAGAATGCCCAGAATGGTACGTCCAAGTTCTATATTACTGAAAATGGCAATTACGGCTCAGGATCCCTTGAAACTAGATATGGGTTAAAAACACAGGAAGTAGACGGGGAGGGTTTCCACTACTATAGAAAGGTCAGGGCCAGTAACGCAACAATCATAAGCGATGAATTAGCAGACGAGCCATTTAAATCTGTTGGTATTGACGTTGAAGCAGAGCTGCAAATGGCGGTAGACGGAACTCAGAAATTGGATGTCAAGTGTTCCGGAGTCAAGGGAATCGAAAAACCATTTAAAAACTTGATCCATCAAGGAATACGCTTGGACTATTAACCAAATCCAGCCCACTGGATGGAGAATGCAATTTTGTTGACAGGTGCAAAGAGTTTTTGAATGTACTTATCATCGATGGGAGTCTCGTTGTCGTCTTCATCGGGTTGTTTATCGTCAATAAGAACAAGATTTTTCTTGACACTAGTGGCCAATCTACCCCCGACAACAAGTTCATTCAAGTTGACAAATTTGAACTTGACGATGGAGTAGGAGTGGAACTTGAGAGGATCACCAGGATAAAGGACCAAGTCACCACCAAACTTTAATCCAGGACTGATGAAGTATCCCAAGTCCTTGAGGTACTTGAAGTTCTGGTAGTATAATCTTAGTGAATTTTTTGATATGTTTAATGAATTTAGATAATTAGTGAGGTATGTTTTAACCGAGATGTGGTGTTTGCTGGCAATGGTCAAGTCGTCATTCTCTGTAGTACTAGGTGTGACAACAAAGTTGCCCTCGGTGGATCTGGTAAACGAGCCGTCCTTTTCCAATTGTATATGATTAGATTGTGTTTCGTTGGAGTTCAATTCGGTTCGGTAAGAAAGATAATCAATAAGCAAGCCGGCATCTTGGTCCAATATCCATAGCACTTCCCATACCAGGAGCTTTAACGGCACCGAGAGAAAGAAGTTCTGTTGAGGATACTGGGCTAAGGTACCGATCAAAACGCCCAAAATGCCGTATGAATTTCTTAGTGTTCTGACATCCTTGGTATCAAAGATGAGTACCTCAGGATCATGATCTGGATTGATCACAGGAAGCTTTACAATCATGTATGAACGGACTGGATGGTGGGGCTTAAAGGATTTAAATCTATATTCGTGAGATGTTGTCTAACCTGTAATGTCAGATCGAAGCGATGCGCCATTTTACAGGTAAGTATTAATACGTAATTTAAGATTTGTATGATTGATATACACAATTATTCACAAAGATTTATACACTTTCTATTTAGAATGAAGACACCTGTAAGATGACCTAAATGTTGAACAAGTTCAAGTCATGGATGACCATACCGGCCATACAAGCGGACAATAAGGTGGCAATACCACCAGAAATCAAAGCACTAATGATGGTGGCAGAAATGTCCTTAGCTCTCGAGTTGTTGGTCAAGGTGTTCAAAACACCCAAGGTAATACCCATAGAACCCAAGTTGGCAAAACCACACAAAGAATAGGTGGCAATCAAAGTACCTCTCTTGGACATTTCATTGTATGGAGCTTCATTGATCAAGATGTTGTAGGCAACAAACTCGTTTTGAATGAACTTGGTAGCAATCAACTTGGAGATGTGGAAAATTTCATTACGAGGACATCCCAACAAAAAGGTGATTGGGTAAAGGATGTAAGACAACATCTTTTCCAAGGTCAAATGGTCAATGTTCCAGAAGTTACCGAACCAGGTCAAAATACCGTTAATCAAGGCAACAAGCCCAATGATACACAAACATTGTGCCAACATAGTACCGGCAATTCTAATACCCAAGGTGGCACCTTGAGAGAAAGCCTGTAAGACGTTTTGAGGTCTGTCCTTGTCGTCTTCCATGTGTCTGGGAAGTTCGACTCTACCGTAAGAAACTGGTCTTTCAGTCTCTGGGTATCTCAACTTAGAGACGGCCAACGAGGCAGGAATAGACATGACACACGAAGAAACCAAAGCTTGAGGGTTAAGACCCAAACCAATGTAACCAACTAAAACGGCACCAGAAATGGTGGAGAAACCAGAACACATAACTTGATGCAACTCAGCCTTCGTCAAGAATGGCATTAAATCCTTAACCAAGATGGCAGATTCACCAATACCAATGAAAGGAGACGCAGCAGCAGTGACGGATTCAGCACCAGAGACTCTAAGTGACCAAAAGAAAAAGTAAGCGAACTTACCAATTGCCCATTGGATAACACCGAAGTAGTACCAGATGTGGACAAAGGCGACGAAGAAAGCAACTGCTGGCAACACGGCGAAGAAAAACATACCGTAGTTAGCAACTTCAGTGTTGGTCAAGAATGCTACACCATCTTTGGCGAAACCTAACAATTCTCTAGCCAAGGTGGAGATGAAGTTGAAGACATCGTAACCACACTTGGTTCTCAACACGAAAAGGGCAATAATGAATTGCATGAGCATACCTCCAATAACCGTATTCCATTGAATCTTGCTTCTATTCTTGGATGTGGCCCACAAAGCAAAGATGGCAACAATAACACCAAAGAACGAGACAGCTCTGTCTTCTCTCTTAGAGTACGAAGTTTCTGGAGTTATAAACGTACCTAATAAGAAGACGGCGACGACAATAGTGGCGCCAGCGAGAAGTCTCTGATATCTTTGCGGTAAAAACCTGGTGTAAATGATGTTGACAGCGTAGTCCCAAACGATTTGAACTTTGTGAAACATCCAAGGCAAGATTCTGGTGTGCCAGGTGATTAATCTGACCATAAGCATCATCCAAAAGATGGTTGGAATCAACCACTTGTGACGTTGTTTCTTTTGGATGATAATGGAAAGCCACCAGGCAGTGAAAAAGCAGCCCACAAGGACAGAAATGCCGAGTCTCCACCAAGGGAACCTCAACTTGAGTTTCTGGACAATGGTAAGGGGGGAACCAGAAGAAGCGACATCGGAAACTTCGTTATCGATTTCGTTTTCTTCAGCGGAAAGACCCTTTTCCTCAGTGAGATCCTTTTCCTTCGAATTGAAGGAGGAAGAATCCTGTTCTGGGATGTTGTCCAAGATCTCTTGATGGGCGTATTTCTCAGCAGGAGTAGACATTGACTTTGGTGAACTATGATTCTGTTGAAAAAAATTAAATAATAGACCAAAGGCTTATGGGTTAGTGGACGGATTGAAGGTATGATTTGTAACTATGCGTTAACAAGTAATAGGACATAAGTCGATGCAAAAGGAAACTGTGTGGAGAAGAGTACAGAAATTGGCGAAAACGATAAAGGTTTTATACAAAAGGGCGAGATGAGAGGGCAAGAAACAGCGGACATTACACAAAAGAAACCCAGTGTTAAATTCCACTGAAAAAATTACTTTCCGCTCTTAGATCTTTAATGAGAACGTCAGAAGCCGTACAGAACGGTGCCGCCTCACACAGTAACGGGCGTGCTGGCGTCCTGGTCTGTACCTTCCCCACACTATTTTGTCTCACACAATTGGAACGGCTTCCGAATCCGCTTGCATCGACGTCTCGATTGGTCGGCATTAAATTTTACGTCTCTTGAGGTTCTGGTCTGGCACCTTTGAAGGGCATTTGGCGAAAATTTTTGGCACCCATCGACAGAAAATAAAAAGAAATGCCTTTTTCTGCAACCCTGGACGGTTTTTTTTTCTTGATGCCGTGGCCCGATACAAAAAGTCTTCTGATCATTGAGTTTTTTAGGGGTGACTTTGTTTTGGTTGTGAGGTCAATCTCCACTAGATTCCTCTACAATCTGCCGATCAAGCCTCCGTAGTTTTGACAGGCAGGGCAGATACCGATACGTGCTGCCCATTACCTTTGCGACGCCCTGGCATGCCTTAATTGGACCTTCCAAATTGGGCTTATCTCCAAGGAATTTTTTCTTGCTACTCCTCATAACCAGTCATGTCAATGTTATTTTTCTGGGAAAAAAACACCGACATCAGGACCGCTGTTTAGGGGCCGTACGTTCTACGGGAACCCCATACTTACATTAGTTCGGGATCTACATTAAGCCCCGCTCTCATCGGTCCGTGTGCGTGGAGCGCGAGGAATGCGGTACGGGCCCTTTGGGGAATTTTTCTCCATTAGGAAATCCTTCACGCAACATCGATCACTATTTCAAAATCATAAATTCGTTCATTTTTTTGCGGGGAACCACCGAGACACGGTGCCGCTCACTCATCTTCATACCGATATTTATCTCTAGATTCAACCAAATGCTTGGAATCGATCTCGTTCGAGATCCCCATCAATGCTTTCGATAACGCTTCGGTCGTTCCAATGATCGGCCTTATCAACACGATTGGCGAGGACTTAAGCACCGACACCAACGATTCCTGGAAATTGTCAGAGTCGTTCAACTCATTCCGTAAGTTGGCCAATGCCTTTTTCGTGGTGTTGTAATTCTTGCCAAGCGACCTATACGCCAATCTGAGTCCTTCTTGGAACGTTTCAGGCTGGTTCGAGTATAAACTGATGAGTTTATCTTCTTCGCTTAGATCCATCTCGTCATCGTCGTGTCCGCCATCTCTGAGCTGCGACTCTTCGAGCAAGAATAGCGATTTGTGCAACAACTCTTTATCTATTCCACTCTCTTCTTCATCTTCATCCAAATCGGCGTAGGAGTACGGCTTCCGGCTGCCAAACTGGTCTCTATCAAACCTGACACTCTGATTCAATAATTGCGAAGATGCCATAAGCTTATTATTTTGCTTGACTGCCTTGGTTGTCCGGCTCTTATCTTCCTCCCGGACTTCGGGCACCCCAACTCTCTTTGGTACCCTGGCACCCGAACCTTCACCACCCAAATACTCTTCGCCTTGTTCTAACAATACTTGGGTTCCACTGGCTAATTTAACACCTAGGTTCAAGATTTCGTACCCAGTGGTCCTTGCAAACGATTTGGTACCCTTCTGCAAGCTTCTCATAAGCCGACCATCCTTTTTATACTCCTTGATGGGGATAGCTATCAAATCTTTGAATCCACCTCCAATATTGACAATTGATCGGATTGGCAGAAGACCCGCCAAAATCCCCGCAATCTGGGTCTGCTGTATACCTGGTGCCCAAGCATTCTTTAAAGCTATGCCCAATTTTGGAAATCCCAAGATACCGTGCACCTTGACTTTTTCAAGTACGATATCTGATCCGTCTAGAATGAAAAAGTTGATAATTTCAGCAGAGTCTCCCGATCGAAGTCCCAGGAAATTCACCTTCTTTGGTTTATAATCCAACTTTAGTTTGATTGGGTTTATTTCAACCTTTTGCATGTAAAGAACTTCATCTGGTGGTAAATCAAATCGAGAATCTTTGAACCCCAAAAATCTATTAAGGAAATTGAGAGTGTCCTGGTCGACATGTAACCTTAATGGTAAAACAGACAATTTCAATATAGCTTCGCCGGATACCAACGCAGGAAATGGTCTCACGTTCAAGATCGATAATTTCAACATACTCGTTCCAATTTCCCGTTCGCCCAAGCCATTCATATAACTCAAGAACTTGTTCCACGTTGATGTCGGCACATTGTCATAGATTGTTATCGTATCGAGTCGCAATTCCACAGAATTCAATAGTTCACGCTCCATATTTGGATCGGTATAATCCTTACGCGGGTCTCTTGTGGAAAAGACAGTAACATTGGCCTCCATATTTTTGACATCAACGGATACCTTGTGAACATTAGACCGCCGCAACTTCAAGTTTTTGTAATTCTTGCCAAGTTCAACGTTAATTTGAATTCGTTTGCTGTCAGGCGGGCCGTCTTTGCTATTTTGCACAAAATTATTGATAGAATCAACAAGTTTGGAAGGATCTTCTCCTTTCGGCATTGACACATGAACGGATTGGAACAAAGTCTCCTCCACAATTGATTCTTCAGATTGAAAATCGGAATCATCTTCTTCGCTCACAATGCGGTCTGCTGACGTACCAAGCGAATCAATATCCAGAAATACGACTCTTTGTTTCTTAGCCTTTTGTTTTGCTTTCTGTTCCTTAGTGGCGGCGGCCAACGATTCCACTCTTTTAAATGCACCTTTGATAGCTTTGCGAGTTTCCTTCCAATCATAACCATCGTAGAGCAATATAGTTGATTTCGATAAATTGACATTCAAAGAAATTGGATCAACTTTCACGCGACCGTCATCATCACGTAACGTATTAAAATGGTCTTCCTCAAATGAAAGGCTCGATCCGTTAGCACTGCTGGGCGTTTGTGACAAGTTAAGCTTTTGAAGATCCAGCTCCAAGCTCGATGAATGAACACTGTCACAATAATCCTCGACCAAATTCAAAACTTCATGATTAATTTCGTCATATTCAAGCGCAATATCTTGAATATCTTCACGTTTCGACTTTAAGCGAACATCACCTAA
This sequence comes from Teunomyces cretensis, assembly GCA_003706575.2. Lineage (NCBI taxonomy): Eukaryota > Fungi > Ascomycota > Pichiomycetes > Serinales > Debaryomycetaceae > Teunomyces > Teunomyces cretensis. Next base: position 568,822 of record PPLT02000005.1, on the reverse strand, counting down.
ATCACTCAAGAGATTGATATTATGATCTAAACTTACCTTCATTCTATCTTCATCCTCAAAATTCAAGGGTAATTTGAGATCATTGATCAACTGAAGCAAGGTGTGAGATGAATCTGAACACAAATCAAGTTGTAATGTATCAACATTGATCTTGATATCAAGTAGTGATAAGCTATTATATATGTTCAAATCCTCATTCCTTTTAATGGTATCTTGTATACTTGTGTTCAAAGTTACACCAATATGTGCGCTGTTAACGTTCCCGATTGATATGAAACCCATACTCAAGAAGTAAGTCAAGGGAGACACGTATGATAAACCTGGTAATTTGGATTCATGCTTGGTATTTGGTTCATCTCCTTGAATTTCAATGTGTTCAATATCATCAATTAATAAGACTGAAATACTTCGCAAGGAAGATTTGACATAAAACTGGTTGACACCAAAGGTAATATCGGACAGGCCCTTCTCGACAATTAGAAAGGCTTTACACGCCAACCTTCCAGGATTTAGACCAACCACACAATCTTGCAATGAAAACCTGACATCAAAACGTTTCGGTGAAGAAGATGCTTTAGAATCCCTAACATTTTCCACAACTTTATTTGCAAAAGTATTATCATTGGGACTTTGTTCTTTTTCAAACAAGCTCAACCAATGTGTGCGATATTCTAACAAAAGATTAAGTAAAGTGACATCAACGCTATTAATCTTGTCTTTTGTCTTGCAGTGAATATAGATCAATGGTGATGCTGGCTTGATTGCGGAGTTTTGACGAAACTCAGACACAAAATTTTCATTCTTCAACTTATCAAATCGCCTGTCAACAGAAACGTTTAGAATTGTGCCTTGTATATCGCTATTCAACTGGTAAAATAGGATATCGCTCAAGGTAACCTCTAAATCTCCAAATTTAGGGACAACATTGGTTATTTTGCAATCAATTTCTTGGATGTGGATTTTGAAAGTTGCAAGGACTGGACGTTTGTTAATGAAAGTGCTAGAACTAATCGAGTTATTGAAGCCGGCACCAAATCTTCTTTGTCTTCTTTGCCCATGAGAAAATATCAGCGACGCTTGCAAAAAACTGGAATCTAATTTAGTTGAATTAGCCTGGACAAAACTTTCCACTGAATTGACCTGTTTGTCATAAAGATCATCCAAAAGACTAAAAAAAGACGTTGCATCGTTTACTAAAACAATCAATTCATCCAGAGGAACGCTAATTAGGGCATTCGTAATGGATATTGAAAGCGCAGATGACAACTGAGACTCTCTAGGCACGGGACTGTTGGTTCCATTCGGTAAGGATGCTCTTTTCACAAAGGCCCTAAATTCTTGAGTTTTTATGCACAAATTTATATCATTAATTGCTATGATTTCTTTTTCCTCCGTATTGGTCACTGAGCTAATAAGTATTTTTGATAATTTGAGTTGGGCATCTAGTAAATTAAACGATATGGGGAAAATAATCATTTTTATCAGTGACGTGGATGAAAGCTCGGTATTTATAGTTATTGGGGCAGTTTGGAAAACGACTTGAAGACTTGATTTCTTTTTAATTTCATTTTTAACAGTAGGAGGACGATTGGTAAACGATTCAACAGAGTCCAAAGTTGATTTGAGGTTGGAAAACTCAGAATTTATGAGATTGAGGGAGGAGATAAAGTTGCTCAATACCAAAATCGACTGCAAGTCCAACGATAGGGTTGCTGGCTTGGAAAATAACGTAGTAATTTCGGTCAACGAGTTTTCTATATTTTGGAATAATTCAAAACGAATGTCGGCCTTTTTTGCAGGCAGCGGTGATGCTAAAGGAGTTGGGGTATTGACACTTCCCACCAGGTTGCTGATATCTGTGCTATTTTGTTCAAAGTTAAAGATGCTTGTTATAATCCCTTCGACATTTCTGGTAACTGCAAATGTTTCAACCCCCCCATAAAGCAAATACTCGCTCTTTTGTTTCATGTTAAGATTAGTGAACACAATATTGAAAATGTCACTATTGCAAGCAAATGCTCCACCGGGGAGTAACGCCGACGTTGGGTTGATTATGATATTATTAACGTGAACTTTTTTGAAGAAAGTATCTGACGCAGCCAAATCTTCGTCCTCGTCTTCTTCACTGATGTTGATTTCGTCATCTTCGGCGTATTGTGGGAATTTTTTATTGACTGAGATTGCCTCCTTTCTCTTTTTGTAATTTCTGATTTTGATGTTTCTGTTGATGCCATTAAATGCAGAAATAATAGACGGCACCAAGGGGACAGATGCTAATTTAATGTCACCGATATCCAACTTTAAATTAGATATATTACTCAAGCCATCGAATTCAACATTCACGTAGTCTATATGGAAAATGATGGGGGGTCGACTTGGTGTTTCGCTAGGATCCAGTTTAATTTCAACAGGATCATCCTTTTGGAACGATTGGGAAGTAGCACTCATGTATATGGAGCTTGCCTCATCATGGGTAAATACCATACTGTCCATGAGTGACTCCTCTCCGTAGTCATTATCTTCTGTTTCTGAGTCTGAAGCTTCACTGCCCGCGGTTGATTTTTCAAATGATCCTGGATTGACATCTGGCTTCAAAGTTATCAATCGTACGCCGCGGATCCTGACATATCTGGTTCCATTATTTGTTGTCACCGATATTTCGTCGACTTCCAACACCAAGTCGGTTAGTTCGGACGCAAATTTGAGCTTGAAGTTGTTGATTTTAATTTGGAGTCTTGCCAAAGCCATTTCGACGGCCTTTTGCATGACCCCGCCTACCGCTGAAGGCTTGCTTTTGATTGTGCTGGTTGCTGAGGATGATCGGGAACGGGAACTTCTTCCTATGGTGGCGTCGTCATCGGACTCTTCATCGACGGCGTCTTCCATGATGGTATGGGCCAAGTCGGCGGTACTTTGGGCAAGCAGAAACTGGACACTGCTGCTTTGGTCTTCATTGGTATCAAAATCAGGAGCTATTACCACTTCAACGTCGGTGGCCTCAATATTGACCCCGCCACCTGCAATCAAGCCGCCCGACGTTGTCTTGAGTTCCAAGAGCCCCACCTGGCCATAGCGAAGATTGCAGCCAGGCAACTTCCCCACTTTGTCGGGATCTATCGCTATGTTGCGTAGAACAATGGTATTGAGCGAGACCTCCTCGAGATTGGGCATATCCACCTCCGAGAAGAGACTCAATTGTTGAAGCACATATAGCAAGAGCCGCTTCTGGATATTCTGGGGTATCCACTGTGGCATCGTGGTCTATTCGCTTCGGTTTTTATAAGGCACTGACCTCTCACTGTTATATTGATTGCCTGCAGTTGGTACGGCTCTTGAGGGTTGTTTTGCTGTCTATTACTATTAAATATTGTTGCCTTGTTACTAGTACACACCTTGTGATCACAATTTCGTGATTAGATAACGGATCGGGTTTTGTGTAAGATTGTGCTGGTTATCCTGCACACAAACAGGTATACCGTCTTTCCTAAAGGTACCCAAATGGAGCTGGGGTCCAGTCGTCGTGTTCCTCTAGAAGGTAGAAATTGTCTGTTCTCGTCTTCTTCTGTGCTGTAGGAGGATCTGACGCCAGTCTCTTTTTGCCAAGTAGCTCTTCGAGCGAGGGGGGCGCCACGTACTTGTCCAATTCGACCGATGAGGTGACGAGTTGAAGGAAACTGGCAGCTTCTGCTTGCGACGCATCATCAAATGTTTCACAGCGTTTCTTCAAAGTAGTGGCAATTTTCTTGAAGATTTCGACGTTGTCGGTCCTGTTTGTATTGAATAAGTCCTTGAGTTGGCCGGACAAATCGAGTGTTGATGTAGAGTCGCGGGCCAAATCCTCAACCAAGTAGTCGAGCCACTCCAAGAGTTGAACAACTTCAAACGGATGGGTGAGATGGAAACCGAGGTCTCGTGTGACCCGCTTGAGCAATGGCCGCGTTTCTTCCTCGACGTTGTAGCGTTTGATTTCGTCGACAATGGCACTAAAGAGGGCTGCGCGGAACTTTAAGCTCAAACTGTCCAAGAGCGGCTTGTAGAGCCTGATAAGAAGCGGATTAAACTTGAGTTTGTTTTCAATCTTGTCTTGGTTGTAGATGAGGTAATTGTGGTGGATCAACACCTTGGCAAGCAAATCGGTGCCGTTCCAGGAAGTTTCCATGTCGATGTCGACTAGTTTGTCCATGCCGACAAGCTTGGCAATCCCCTTGACGGCCTTCCAGTACCTCGATGCTTCGTTGGAGTTATCATCACTGGCAAACACTACATCCATCGACGATTTACGGATCTTCTTGTATGCCTTGAGGTTATTGGTGAGTTGGGTCGAGCCCAAACGGTACTTGACCTGGGAGACGATGGATTCGTGTTGGGACTTGATGCCGAGCTCCGGCGGCTCCGACTCGGTGTTGTGTTTATTTTCGTTATCATCATTGTCGTTTTGTCGTTGTTCGTTATCGTCGTCGATTTTGCACCAGTAGTATTCGTATAGCCAGTCGAGGGCGCGGTTACAGGCGATGCGGAGGATTGGCAACGTCGGCAATGCTTCATGGGTGCCCATGTGTCTGAGTTCGACAAAGAACCCCGGCAAGTTCAACGTTTTGGCGAGCTGATTCAACGGGATGGCGTGCGTTGCCTGCTGGAACGGGTCCAAGAGGCCGTTGACGAAGCGGATGAGGGCCATCGAGTACGAGAGCTGTAATACATTGGTGTTGAGGGCGTTGGAAGTATCGTCTAGAAGCACCGACGTGAGGTACGACGTGGCCTCGACGCCGTGTGGGAGTCTGCCTCGCGTCGACAACGCCCTGACTCGCTGGACGGCCCGCAACCGGTGGTCGTTTTGTCGGTGGTGGGCATCGAAGTTGTAGAACCAATCCTTGAGCACGCGGAGATCTTCCTCGGACTTGTAGGCCGTGACCGTTGGGGTGGCAGAGTTCGGGGCCGGAGGCAGGGGTCGTACCGACATGGTGGAGGGGTACGATGTAATTACGGTGATAAGGCGAAATTTTGGTTAGGCGAGATGGAGGTGTGCAGGTAAGCAGAGTGATGAGACAAAACGGTCCCCACAGACAAAGACAATGTCCACAGACAGACAATGTCCACAGCCAGACAATGTCGCGGTCCAGTCTCAACCCGAAAGGGCAGTCGGGACAATAACAATACCCCGACGCTGGAGAAACCCGCAAACGTTAAGCCCGAAACAAGGTTACGGTACCCTAAAATTAAGCTCGGCCAAAATGGTGTGATCGTGTCCCTCTCCCAAACGGGACGGGTGCGCGCAAGTGCCACCACCATACGGAAACAGTACCACCGCCATAACTCCGCGTGTTCCTCCCCTCCGCCAGCCTAAACCAGCCTATAGTTACCGGTTCCCCACTCTCAAGACACCCATACCGACACCAGGCCATTGTTGGTGGCAGCCGGAGTTTGGGGACGGTGCCAGCGGGCCGGGGTTAAGGCTGCCGGACGGCCACGCTGGATGCAGGCCATGTCACCTGGATTTAAGCACCGCACAAAAAAACAGAAATGCAACCCCTCACCATCAGCACACACCGACGCCCACAGACCCACACGACAAGTGGCAGGCGATGCTAAATCCGCCGGCGTCGGTCTACAAAAATAATGTTAAGGCATTAGGGTCGACGGACGAGCGCCCCCGGGGTTAAGACCCGTTGTGGCAGGTATGTGTATCGATATATATAGAGACGGCCCGCGCGCTTCCAACAACCAACCGTCAAACTATTTGCAGCCGCCGCCGTTACCACATCCAACCGCAAAAAAACAATTGTATAGTCGGCAACTTTAATCCCCCGTCCCAAAGCAACCTCGCCAGATAATATTAAAATAGCCACTGAAACATGTCATCCATCTCCAGCGTCGATGAAACCAAAGATGCCACATGGGACCACCCAGTTACCAAGGTCGAATACTCGGGTGCCGGCGACGAGTTTGTTGTTATAAATAACCGGAGGTACCTCCGCCACGAGTTGATGCAAGCTTTTGGAGGTACGTTGAATCCAGGCATGAGTCCGTACCCTGTTCATGAATTCGGTAACGCCGCGGCCCTCGGGTTGTTTCTGTACTCGGTGTGCACCTTGGTGTTGGGTCTCTACTACTCGGGCGCCATGGGCATAAAAATCCCCAATGTCGTTGTTGGCCTCGCCATCTTCCATGGCGGCGTCATCCAGTTGCTTGTGGGCTTGTGGGAGTTGGCCAAGGGCAACACGTTTGCCGGCACGGCTTTCGGCAGCTATGGGCCTTTCTGGCTCAGTTTCGGCGCCATCTTTGTGCCGGCATTTGGAATCCAGGACGCATACAAAGACGTCCCTGAACAGTTGGGCAACGCCATTGGCTTGTATCTTATCGGCTGGGCCGTGTTTACATTCATGCTCGTGTTGTGCACCCTCAAGTCCACCGCGGCGTTCTTTGGACTCTTTTTCTTCTTGGACGTCGGCTTCATCCTCTTGGCCGCCGCCAACATCACGGGCAACGCCCACATCACCAGAGCCGGCGGCATTGTCGTCATCCTCAGCTCGGCTTGTGGCTGGTACAACGGGTTCTCCGGGGTCTCCATGAAAGAAAACTCCTACATCCGTCTTCCACCATTTGCCATCCCCGTGTGGGGACAAAGATCTTAATTTATATGTCCAACAGATTTAATAACTGATTTTGTTCAAACGACAACACCCGGGCTTCGGAGCGGATCGTAGACACGTTCGATATCCCCAGGCTACCGGCGCCTGGTTGTAAATGCAACGTGCCGTAGCCGTGCAGGGACTTGCCCGTCGCCACGAGTTTCGAGCACTCGTCGGGCTGGGTGGTGTAGGGGAACCCTTGGTAGAGGATGGCTTCTTCGGCGGTGAGCTCGGGACACACCAACGTCTCCAACTCGTGGCCATCGTCGTCGACAAAGGCACTGTCCCAGCTGATCACCACCACGCCACACAACACACTCAACAAACCGAGCAAGATCCAGCCAAACTGGACGTACGAGAGACGGTGGCTCGAAAGCAACGAGTTGAAGATAAGGTCGTTGATCAAGTTGATCAAGTTGTAGATGAGGAAACACAATGGATACAAGATGGACGTCGAGATCAGCTTCAAGCCGAGGTTGAATGCCGTCAACTGGAGCCCAATGATCGACAACATCGTGAGTAACAAGGCGTAGGGCGTAAAGTTCTTGAGGGGGAGTAGTCGGTTGTTATCAAAGATATTCTCGACAACGACATCGATGATGGACTTGGCAAAGAGAAACGTGTGTGCCGTGAGAGTACCGCTGATGATACCGTAGTTGACCCCCTTGGCAAATTGACACTTGATGTTGGATTTGGCCGTATTGTTCTTCAATATTGTCTTGTTGATAAGCAAGAGGATGCCGCTAACGATAAATGTAGCCAAAAACCACATCACAAACCATGGTGCCACGAGCTTGTGTAGGATACCGGCAAACCGCTCGTCTATCGTGGGTGGTGGCACCGGTGTGGGGGCATCTGGAACGTTGCCGTTATACGCGATGATGAAGGCGCCGACAGCGATGACGACGGTACCGACAGCAATCTTTCGCGTAAATCTCTCGCCGGGCAAGAGTAAACAACTGGTGATGGAGTTGAATATAAGCCCGATACTCTGTAATGGCGACAAGATGATCAACGGGAGGGTGGTGATTTGGATAAGCGACCCGAGGATATTCGAGATGATAAAGAGCATAAACCCAAAGAACCACATGTTACGCTTCTGTCGCTGGTGGTGGACGCGCTGTGTCGGCTGGCTTGAAGCAAGGGGTGGGTGTGGTAAGAGGTGTGACTTCCTCTGGAGCGTTATTCCTAGCGACTGGATGGCAGAAGAAACGACCGCCACTGAACAGCCTAGCATAATCGAAGACATGCCAGACGCAGGCGACAGTTGTAAGGAAACCATCTTGTATTAGACCAACTAGTGACGCCCCGGTGGTTTCTCAAGGTGACGTTGTCCTACTCCACCGTGCTTTGTCGCAAATCTGCATGTAATGATGTTTGGTCGTGTCTCGGCGCCCAAAATAAAAACATTACTTCATTTAGAACATGTACGCCAAACCACTTGACACCTTTGTATTACAACGAAACTACCATGGAAGACACCATCAGCGATATCCTTGACCTATTGGACTCTGGAGATATTGGTGATGTCCAGCAGGGAATCAACCAATTGGACCTTTTGTTGTCGCAGCTCTTACCCCAGATTAGCCACTACCGTAAGAACGCCAGCGTTTCGGGACTGTTGTCTACGTTTATAACTCTCCAGGACACATTCCAGTTCAATATCGCCAACCATCTACTTAACTATTACAAACGTGTGGACGAAAGCGACACCGCCACCACCATCACATGTAACCGACTCTTGCAGGGCTTGTTACTTATACACGCGTCTTCTCGTAAGCTCTTCAACAGACCCGCCAATATGAAACTCGTATTGACGTTGTTGGACCGTGCTTCAAGCGACGACGACGACTACATCAAGCTCACCATCTCGTATATCTCGACCTTGATCCATATCCTCTTGAAAGACTTGAAGAACTTCCGGGTATTTGAAGACTGCGGCGGCTGCTCGATTCTTTCCAAGAAGTTCAATCTCTCGTCGTTTGACCAGCCACAGAAGGCACCGGAACAGGCCAAGGTGCTCAATCAACAGTCGTTGAATTTCAAAATCATCGAATTCTTGATGTTTTACTTGACGGACGAATCAAATATAGACGGCAACATTGCGACCAAAACGGTGTCCGAAAAATCGGCTCTCTTCAAAGACGATTTCCCTGAGATCGACAGTCTAATCGAAAACTTGAAGGAATTGAAGTAACATCCCCGGTACCGTAAAGGACACTGACCACGCCAGACCGATGCAACGTATTCCCAATTGGGAAATTTTCTGTTTTTGCGACTCTGGTGTTTGTCTTTTTGTGAGGTGGTCCTCCTACCGAGCCGCGACACATTGTCTACTTGTCGTACCGCAAGCTTGTTTCCACCGGCCCCATACCAATCCCGCTGCTTCATCTTGCTTTGTTTGAACGACTTGGATCGTTATCAGCCCTAAAATGCCCGTATTCGGATGGCGACAAGCCTCCTATATTGGCGAGGACTGCAGATAACCACGGATCGCAGGATTCTGAAAAAAGTCTGCGTGAACTGATAAACCCGGGACGCTCCTACAGATACAAAACTCACTGCACCTGGCAACTCATAACCTACAAATACAGGGACACGGTTTGTTAAAGAGTCGTATGCCTGGAATTGTATAAAGGGGTGTTTGCTAATAACTGAAGATGTCCATCAACTTATACAAGAGAACCGAGATTGTGGGCCGAGGAAAGTTTGGTGTCGTTTATAAAGGCTACAACAAACAGACGAAACAAATTGTGGCAATAAAAGTGTTAAACCTTGATACCCAAGAAGACGAAGTGCTTGATGTCCAACAAGAGATCCAGTTCCTTACTGAATTGAAAAATGTCCCCAACGTTACCCATTACTACGGATCGTTCCTTAACGATACAAAGTTGTGGATCATCATGGACTATTGTGCGGGAGGATCCTTACGGACGCTATTGAAGCCTGGAGTTTTTGAAGAAAGATACATTGGGGTGATTCTACGCGAATTGCTCGTAGCATTAAGCTCAGTCCACAAGTTGGGCGTTATACATCGAGACATCAAGGCGGCCAACGTCTTGATCACCAAGGAAGGTAATGTACAGCTCTGTGATTTCGGTGTTGCCGCTAAAATATCTTCAAACTCCTTGAAGAGAACAACAATGGCAGGGACTCCTTATTGGATGGCCCCTGAGGTCATCAGAGAAGGCGACGCCTATAACAGTAAAGCAGATATCTGGTCTTTGGGTATCACCATGTACGAGATTGCTACAGGCAATCCGCCATATTGTGACAAAGATGCTATGTGGGCAATGCAACTCATATCCAAACTGACACCGCCAAGATTGGAGGGAAGAGAATACTCCCCGGCTCTCAAAGAGTGTATTGCATTATGTCTTGACGAGAATCCAGAGGAAAGATTATCTGCTGATGATTTATTAAAGTGCAAATTTGTTAAGCTTTACAAGAATCACCAACGTGTCATATTGAAAGAGATTGTTTCGAGGTATTTGTTATGGAGAGACCGCCACGCGTCGCGTGATTCCGTATTTATTAACCTTGAAGACAATATCGCCAACAACGAAGAGAACGGGAACGATGCCAAGCATAACGAAGCAAGCGAACCTACCGGGGTAGAAGATACTCAAATTCATGTGAAATGGGACTTTGATTCGTTGAGCAGCAGAGAATATATCGTTGATAATGACATAGACCTTGAAAAAGTGGATGATAGTTATCAAGACGATGATGCCACCCAAGATACGTATCAGACCTTGCCAACTTTGCAAGCCAACAATAACACCATAGGCCCTAATGCTTTTGCTTCATCTACCCTACATAATACTACCAAGTCAACGAATAACGAGATCCCCAAGTCATTACAGATGTTGTTTGAAGAAAACGAAACATCACCACAACAAAATCCACTTCCCAGTACCTATGGAGGCTTTGAAATCCCTCAAACTTCATATAACGATCGTATGGAGTCTCCTACGATTGAAATCCCTGATATGGATAACCTTGGAAACTACAATACTGCCAGTGCCTCGACCTCACATACCGCATTGAACAAGCCCCCCACATTATATCATTCGCAGTCGGCTTCGGGAACTTTGGAAACGAGATTCTCGTCTTTGAGCACCAACAAAACCAGTCCGGGTACCAGTATTGGCAGCAATGCTCGTCCAAGAAAGAAGACGATTTCCAATACTCTTGGAAGCAATACGAGTGGGTTGAGTTCTAGTAATCTCACGCAGCAGCAAACCAAGCAGACCACACCACATACCCCGCCATACTCCAGTAACCCGGGCACTTTGAAAACACCATCCCCGAAGCCACCAGGTTCATCGGCGATGTTAACCTCAGCATCAAAGGGCTCGCCTTCCAAGTCCATGAAGGCGTTACATTCTACTAATAATCCATTATTGCAACCGATAAATTTCAAGGTTGACAATTCAACCAACGGATCAACCCCGCAACCGGTTGCCGCCCCAGTATCTGGTATTACGATGAGTGCCAACTCGAGTACTACTTCAGTGCCAACATCAGCGCCTCCGCCAGTTCCACCTGCAACCACGTCAACTGCCGCGGCCGGAAGAACGGGAAGAGCTCGTCCAGGGTTCCACATCCAAATGCCAACACCATCGAATGCGTTTCAAAGCTTATCGGCTCTTACCAACGAGAACTACTCCCAGCCCGATAATGAAAACGTCAACCAATTTGGTATAAACCCGGCACAGCTTGCCAACCAGCCTTTGACCATGACTCCAGTCACGGAAAAGGAACAATCGTTCACGACAGATCCCGAATCTGAGGACAATGGTCACCAAACATCTCGGGAGAGATCTGAATCGATAATCATTGCTCAAAGGGCAAAGAAAGCTAGCATTTCCAACGGCCTGACCAATGGACCAGTCGTACCTCCAAAAGACACAAATCCACCTAACCCCACGACGATATCTCGAGGTCTCTCGATCTCGGCGACGAATTCTGTTGCCAGTATCTTACCGACGGCCAAGTTTCCTGCGATTCCCCAGATCAATGGCGAATTTTTCATGGACTCAACCCCCAAACAGAAGTTGGTAACGGAATTGGATAACATGATCAAATTGTTCAGCCAGGGGTTGGAAGCATTGGAGGTGAATTTGGGTACAAATTAAACCAAGAGTGATATAATGTACAGATAGAGTAGCGAAAATAAAAAGGTAGTGCGAACAGGCGAAAATTTTACTATTATGGAAAACATTCCTAACAAACATTAGAGGTAACCTTTCACCATAGCCATGCCACCACGAATTAGGCGAAGAATCACTTCTGCCAAACGGGAAGAGATAGAAAAGGAACAAGAGCGGCTTGCACTGCGCATTGTTCGTCCGTTTGACATTTTGACGGGGCTCCCAGTTTCGTTTAATGAGCCACCAAACGGACACTACGACGATGTGCTCAAAAACCCACTTACAGTGAAAGACACGGGTGTTTTATATCGATCATTGATGAAGTCTAGGTACAACTACGTTCATTTGTGTCCGATGTACGAATTGTATTGGGTCAAGCAGAGTTCGTACGCAAAGAAGTTGGCTGAACAAAACAAGCCATTACCCAAGTCCAACAAAGAAGATCCCTTGGGCGACAGATTACCCGTTCTTGGGTATGATGTGAGTGCTAGAGACGTGATGGTGAAGCTTTGCGACGCGGGCGCTACGCTAGGACCACATTTCTTTGAGATCAGATTATTTATTGCAAAAGATGGCAGACCCGAGAAACCCAAGGCCAGAGAGTTGAAGGCGGAAAATGCTCGGTTGGAGATGATGAACAATGGCCATAGGCCGTATGGATATCCATCAAATGGACCAACAACCTCTGGACCTGAAGCCAGTGGTCCTTCTAATACGGAAACAACCACATCCACTGGTCCACCAGTCGCTGCTTTACCCACACCAGCCGGACCAATTCTGACGCCTCCCACATCAGCATCTGCATTAACAACAGCATCATCTCCTACATCTCCGCCATCACAAACGCCCGTTTCTTCCGAACCACAACACACCAACGAGGACAACGAATTGGCCGCTTCCTCAGAAGCTATACCATCAAACGCATCGCCTAGCATACCACCGGCCACGATAACCGGCTCCTCAGGTGTGCCTGCAAACGCAACTGGTTCCCCACCGGCGTCTGTACCGCCACCTAGCGATCCCAACAATATGCAATCAGTAGAAAACACCATCATGATATCGAACTTGAATGCCATTGCAAGAGTGGATGAATCTCTCAATCAATTAATGAAAACCGTTGCTCTGGGAAGCGCGTCTCCCCAACAAATTGTCACCTTTCAAGGATATATCAAACGTGCCCGGGAAATGGGACCGCAACCACACCATGCTTACCTCTTTGCCCCTCTAAAGAGGAAGGAGCTGAAGATAAAGGAAAAGAAACCCAAAAAGATAATACCCCGGGACCAAAAGTTAACTGCTTTCCAAGAAAGATACTTGAACGATGCTACGATATTGTTTGAGTACGTTGAAAATGCCAACGTTCGTTACAAGATTCCCCAAGACGCAGTGTGCGAAGTTCTTGAACCTCAATTTACCCCAAAGGATGATGACCTTGAACAGGACGTTAAGGATGTTTTGATCAGTTTCTTGTGGATACATAACCAGAAAGAGGTAAATGAATATCAGCGGAAATTAAACGAGTATAATGCCAAGAAGGAGGAGGAACGCAAAAAGGAAGAAGATGCTAAGAAAGAAGAAGAGAGAAAGAAAGAAGAGAAAGAAAAGGAAGAAGAGAAAAAGGACGACGAAACTAATAATGACGGAGAGAATGGTGTAAAACCTGATGATACCACGGCGGAGAAGACGGAGGAAACGGAATCAAATGCTGGCGTGCAAGAAGCAAACCCAGAAGAAGAAAAGGAAGAAAATGTTGAGGTAAAGGAGGAGGAACCAAAGGAACCAACGCGAAGATTGCCACCTAGAAAGTCTGCCCGCAAGCAAAAGAAACGTCCGCCACCAAGAAAAGCTGCACCTAAGAAAATGGAACTTCCCGTTGAGCCAGAAATCAAGTTTACAGCGATGTCATTTACAGTCCACGGCATCCCAACTAGATTTATTCCTATAATGGTAAACAGTTTCAAACCGTTGGAACAAGTTCAAGAACGTATGCAACACATCATGCAGAATGGGAGTCGCCAGCCCAACTTCTACTTGTGGTACCAGGTTGATGGTAAATTGGATGAAGGATTGGCTGAAGATATTCGTGGACAGTTGAACCAGGAAGAGAAGAAAATGCAGGGTGTAGATGCGGCTGCTTCAGAGAAGGCCAGCCAGGCAGCAAAGAAGAGAAAACTCAAGGAAAAGCAAGAAAGCAAAGCCAAGAAGTTGAAGGAAATAGAAGGGAATTCTATCCAGAGTCAACCTCCATTCCAAACGCAACCCCAGATTCATTCACAGCCACAGGCACCGCAACATCAATCACAACTGCAACCACAGCCTCCTTTGTTGAAAGTAGAGCCTACAACATCTTTGTAACGATTGTTTGAATGTTAATTATATACACGATGTAGATATCTACGATTATTGGATGATCAAGTTTAACAATCTTTGTAAGTTTTCACCCTCAGACTTGTTTCTTTCGGCAGCACTACCAAAGTTAGGGTTGGAGGCTTCGTACTTGGATCTGTCGGCGTCGAAGCTCGAGATATTTCTTTGCATCCACGAACCAGCCTTAATACCGTCGGCGTAGAGCTTGATGCCACCGTTTTCAGTCAATTCGGCTTCCGTAACTTTGAATGGCATGTTGAACTGTCTCGAGTGTTTGCCTGGGTAGTTCTTGGAGTAGTTTTGTTGTAACAAGGTGGTACGCTCATTGACACCAGCGACAAAGCCACCAATGGCCACTTCCTTGGTGCCAACAATTCTACCAGGAGCCACAACACCATATTTGATACCGTTAGGAGTGTTGGCGAGTCTTCCCTTGAGGTTGTATGAGAACCCACCGGTACCCTGGATGGCCGAAAGGCCGCTGTTCTTTGAGTCCTTTCTGATCAAATCCTTCAAGTTGACGGTTCTCTTTTTCACATCCGAAGACGAATTCAAGAATTGCTTGACCAATTCAATGGTTGCTCCCTGGGAAAGAGGAGAGACGAGGGCTTGTGGGTGGTTTTGCATCAACCATGTCCGGTACTGCTTGAACAATTTGGGGTTTTGGCTCAAAATGTTACGGACGTCCGATGGAGACACTTTGCCGTGCAAGTTAAGAGTGTTTGTAATGCTATCATCGGTTTTCAACGAATCGGAGCGGTTGTTTGCAGAAGGGAACAATGGGTTGGAGTCGGTGAAGTGGTTTTTCAACACTAAACCAGTTTCCTGAAACTTGAGTCTATTGTACAATTTCCCCGATGTTTTCTCGACATCCGGCATGTTCTTGAAGTTATCTATGTCATTGAATGCAATGTGTGAGTAGCCGATTTGTTTGGGCAACGCCGTCTTGATCCCGTAGTTGGATCTAATGGCACTGGACTTGGGTGTGAAGATGACTTGGTGCGTAGGAACCGCCGATTTGCCTCTGATTTTACTCAGTATGGGCTTGGCAACTTGGGCCAACTTGGAGTTCTTCACCAAGTGGTAGAGTTCCTGATTGTTCATGCCTTATTCGGGTTGGATGTTGGTTGTTTCCAACGGTGAAATTTTTCAGTTAGGTAAATTACATGTGTGCAGGATTTACTAATATACAGGAGTTCATTCACGTTCATACAAAATTACATAATTTACCCGGATTCATCTAACAAGCATACGAGAAACTCATGCCGATCTTGTTGAACTCGGGGTTATAGTTGTTGGGGTTGACGGAAATCTTGACTCCGGTGCTCACCAAGAAATCCTTACACCGACCCTCCCATAGCAATTTGACCATTTTGTCGTTGAGACTCGTCGACATCTTGATGACGCTCGAGAAGTCACTTTCCTTGACGAGGTTTTGGAAGGCCGACGTCACGCTCTCACTGGATACATCTCTTGTCTCTATCAAAGAGGGATTTATCTGGTAGTAGTTTTGGGAGTTTTCGATCAGGTTAATGATGACGTTGTTGGCGGGCAGGTGGGGAATTGGCGACGGTGTGGGAGGAGCGGCGCGTGATGCCGAGTTGTTGTTGGAGTAGTTGTAGAGCTCAAACCCAAGGGACAAGTTGCTGGCATATGAGAAGATATTGAAGTCGTAACGCGAGCAGAACGTCGACGAAACCGATGTTTTGACGGTATAAATCGACGACAAGTGGCCGAGGATCGGGTTGACGGCCAACGTCATGGTGAGCGGTTTACCCGTAGATGTCGACCGGGTCGAGTACCGGAAAGCGGCAGAGAAGCCGGGACTCATGGTGCGGGCAGCGTACCAGAGTTCTGTGCCGAATGAAAACACCGAGTTGTCGAACTTGGGCAACAAGTTCTTGCTCAAGTCGGGAGAGGTACCAAGGTTGTAGAGACACCTGAACCCGAGCAATGCTTCGTTGGTGGAGTAGATGAATTCGCGCAGGAACTTGGGGGTATTGGTCTGCAAGTAGACGATCATGGTGCCGTTCTTGTTGAGATGGGGGTTGTTGATGCATTTGACGAGCAACTGGGTGTGCTGGGTGAGTTTCTTGATGATCATGGCCTCGAGGGCCGATCCAGGGAAGTACATTCTTCCGTAGAGAAGCGAGTGTCTGCCGGGTCTCCTTGTTGAATGCAGTTTATCGACGCTGGGCTCAATGATGCTGAAGCCGGCAATTGCGTCCTGGAGCGAAATGTCCTTGGTGCCCACGGTGTTTCTGAGGGGCACCAGTGAGTAAAGGTACGCCACCGAGCCATTGATGGTGTGGTAGTTGGAGAGGGTAAAGCTCGATGCCATGTGGTCGGTCGACTTGTTGGAGGTGTCGACCTTGAGGCCGTTGGGAACGGAGAAATCAAGCAATGCCTGCGACGACGCCGTTATGTTCGAGAAGATGTTGCCCTCATTCCAATTGGTGGTCTTGTAGAAGCACTTCTGGAGATACTCCATGTAGGTGTACATAGTTGTTGATGGTTTTTAAAAAAAACCGCTGCGTCTTTGTGTCATGAGTCATATCGCACGCGCGGTGCAAAAGTGCGTTATCTGCAAAAAAAAAACCGGCGGCCAATCTTTAATCTTACAACCTGCCACTACTTATCAGCATGCGCTCGGCTACAGTCAAGAGAAACACCAACGAGACCAAGATCCAGATAGCGCTTTCGTTGGACGGTGGCGCTGTGGCGTTGGAACCGTCGCTCTTTCCACAAACGGCGAACGGAGACGACGTCCACGCCGCCCAGGCCACCTCGTCGCAGCAAATCAACGTCCACACCGGCATTGGGTTCTTGGACCACATGCTCCATGCGTTGGCCAAACATGCAGGCTGGTCCTTGTTGGTCGAATGTATTGGCGATCTCCACATCGACGACCACCACACCGCCGAAGACGTGTCGATTGCGTTGGGCATGGCGTTCCACCAGGCGTTGGGCCATGTGCGTGGAATCAAGCGGTTCGGCACGGGGTTTGCGCCGCTCGACGAGGCCCTCAGCAGAGCCGTGGTCGACATTTCGAACCGGCCGTATGCCGTGATCGAGTTGGGCTTGGTCCGCGAGAAGATCGGCGACTTGTCGTGCGAGATGATCCCCCATGTGTTGGAGAGCTTTGCCCAGGGCGCCGC
Source organism: Teunomyces cretensis (assembly GCA_003706575.2). Lineage (NCBI taxonomy): Eukaryota > Fungi > Ascomycota > Pichiomycetes > Serinales > Debaryomycetaceae > Teunomyces > Teunomyces cretensis. The sequence goes on along the minus strand of PPLT02000005.1, from coordinate 551,512 downwards.
CATCACGTTGCACGTCGACTGTTTGCGCGGGTTCAACGACCACCACCGTGCCGAGAGCGCGTTCAAGGCGTTGGCCGTGGCCATCCGCGAGGCCATTTCCAGCAACGGAACCGACGACGTGCCGCTGACCAAGGGCGTGTTGTTCTAGTGACTCTGGCGGCTGGCGATAACCGGTATAATTAGTGTATATAACCTGCGATGAGAAAAATAAAACTGCAAAAAATCCAACGGGCCATTTGCAACACCACCACTTCCATCCCCCATCCATAATGCTTGTAAGACGGTTCAGCCAGCTCCTGGTACGTTCCAAGCTCAAGCCGGTGTTTGCAGCTCACCATAGCGGCAACGACGACGTTCGTTCGTTCGAAAAGAACCTTCCGTTGACGAAAAAGGTGGGCCGCCCATGGGAAGACAAGAACATGACGAAGGACGAATTCTTCTCGAGAAAGTACGCCAACATCCTGCCCGAGGACAAACAAAGGCTACAGGAGAAAGTAGAGCGTCAGAGACGGGCGCGTGACGCCAGAAAGGAGCACGAGAAAGACGAGTTGGAGAAGGCACGCCACGAACGGTTCTTGAAGCGCGAGCAGAGAGGACCCAGTAGCGGCAGCGGCGGCTTCTCGTCGAGAAACAACGACAACAGTCCACGTAATCCGCTCTTTGAGTATGTTTACGGAACCCACAGCGTCAGGTCGGTGTTGAGTGCCAACAGACGGGCCTCGTACAACAAGCTCTACATCCACAACTGCAAGGACAACGCCATTATCAAGCAGGCCGAAGCCTACGGCATCAAGGTGGTGGAAAAGAGTACCAAGAACGACTTGAACATTCTCAGCAACAACGGCGTCCACAACGGTATTGTCCTCGAGACCAAGGCGTTGGAAATCCCCTACATCCATAGCTTGGCCGAGTGTCACGAACACGGCTACGACTATTATGTCTACAACGATATGCTTGACCACGAGGAAAAGTTCACCAAGCCCGTGGTGCGTGGCGAGGGCCACAAGTTCCCCCTCGGACTCTTTTTGGACGGCATCACCGATCCCCAGAACATGGGAGGGATCATCCGGACCGCGTACTACTTTGGGGTCGATTTCATCGTGGTACCCGAAGGGAATACGGCGCGTTTGGGACCCGTGACCAACAAGGCGTCCGTTGGGTCATTGGACTTGATGGATATCTATCAGACCACGCACAGTCTCAAGTTCATTGACCGCGTTAGGCTGAAGGGATGGAGTGTAGTCACGACTTCGTCCAAGCCCAAGGTAGAAGAGTTGGCCGACCTCAAGAACAAGCACGACAAGGTCGAGCACGAACTCAAAAACAAGTTTCTCGAGCTCGATGACTTGGCGGCGGTGCTACAGAGAACACCGGTGCTCTTGGTGATGGGCAGCGAGGGCGATGGGGTCAGAACCAACATGAAGCTCCGGTCCGACTTCCTCGTCGGAATAGAGAAGGGCAGGCCCGATGACGACATCGTCGATTCGTTGAATGTCAGCGTAGCCGCAGGGATCTTGATCGGCAAGGCCGTTTCATGTTAGGGTTTGGTCCCACTAGACTTGTATATAGCATTAGAACCAACATTGCGCAACCAAAAGTTGGGTATAAACCGTGTGCGACCAACATTTATGGTGAGTCCGCAACCGGCAGAGAACCGCGGCCCACCGTTGGTAGCGTAGGACTAGTACATAAACAGACAACAACACCCGTTGTTTACATCACGTTACCCCTCCGTTTGGCCAGGGCCGCCCCTACTGCGGCAGCCCGTGCTCCCCCCACCCCCGAAAGTAACCAGATTTTGGCTCGTTCCGTAAATTTTGCAATCGCGTGCATGTGTCTAGGCTTATGCGAACTTCGCCATTCCGATATCCTGTGAAGCAGTATAAAAGGCCAAGACGCCGCCGCCCCTTCGTTGTTTTGTAGTAACACAACATTTATGACCAATTTTCATCTAGTAGTGTTGGTGCACGGGTATGTGACGCCGCGAGATGGCCAGATGTAGCACGAGTCTCCTGCTCCACTCCGAATTACCCCCTCATTACTAACGCGTTTAGGCTCTGGGGCAACCCATCACACCTTCTGTACGTCGAGTCCCAGCTCCATAGCTATATCTTTCCCGACAAGGAAACCGTCGTCATTCTCAAGACAGGGTCCCACCAGGGCTATTTGACCTACGACGGCATCGATATCAACGGGAAACGAATCTCGGACGAAATCGTCGCCGAGATCCAGCGGCTTCAAGCCGACGGCACCGTCACCAAGTTTTCCATCTTGGGATATTCCCTAGGCGGCTTGATAGCCCGCTATGCCATTGGCGTGTTGTACAAGGACCAATATTTTAGCAACATCGCCCCTGTCAACTTTATCACCTTTTGCTCGCCGCATGTTGGTGCCTTGACTCCGCCCAATGGCCGGATCTTTGTCAAGATCTACAACTTCTTTGCCCCACGTGTGCTTGTCCATTCGGGCAGCCAGCTTTTCTTGAAGGATAGAATCGATAATAAACCGTTGCTCGTCAGAATGGCAGACCTGCGGTCCTACTTCTACCAAAGTCTCCAGGGCTTTAGGAACAGGGTGTTGTATGCCAATGTCGTCAATGATAAACGTACCAGTTGGTACACTGCCAGTATATCGGAACGAGATCCGTTCCAGTCGATGTACAACGTCAATCCGGCAAACTTGCGTCTTGGCTTCTTGGAAGTGTACGATGAGGTCATGGTCGACTTGGATGCACCAATCAAGGTATTCAACGAGAAACCAGACCGGACTCCGAGACAGCCACAATCCTTGATCCGCAAGATATTCAACTGGATCATTCTTATCGGGACCATGATATTGTACGTTCCGATTTGGGGCCTTAGTATCTTTGCCAAGGGCATGTTGGAACGGATCAAGCTAAACCACCGCGTACACCATTTCGTCAAGGATACTTCAAATAACTTGCTCCATCTCTATGAAAACATCAACGACGAGTTGTCGCTTGAAGAAAGCTCGGGAGGTTCCAAGATCTCCGACAACGACGACGACCTGTTGCTCGAACACATCGAGGAGACGATTACGAATCGTGTGTCGGACCGCCAGGAATCGTTTGTGGCCTCTGTTTACGATGCCATGGATACCGACGAGCCGAGTGACTTGATGTTGAACTTGACCCGCGACCAGAAGTACATCATCCGGTCGCTCAACGGACTAACATGGAAGAAGCACGGCGTCTTCATCCAAAAGACCAAGGCTACACACGGTGCAGCTATAGTTAGACATAACGATGCGACGTTTGATGAAGGAAAGGTGGCTGTCCGCCACTTGGTAGAGCAGACTTTCCAAACGTAGGAGTATATACGTATATAATGATTTATGAATATTGTGACGCTTTTAATTTGGCTGCGAAAAACAGCCGCCCAAGAAAATCTACACTTCACCTGAGCAGCTCTCTTCCAAGCGGCAATTATACACCACTTAGGGCATGCTTGAACACATCAGATCTTTCAGAGAAGCAATCCGTCTGATGAACCCCAACCGGACCATTTCTATTTACGATTCGCTGCACCGGTTGCTGCGTTCGGTCACCGAGCTCTGCGCGTTTCTGGACCCCCAGGAATACCTCTGTGTGTTTGTCAACCCTCGATACAAACATGCAATTAGGACAATTATACGAAGCTTTACCAACGTCAAGTTCCTCGTACAGGGTAAGGGGCCCGTTTATTTGGTCTACACCAGTCCCAGCAGCGAGTGTTTCCATATCGTTGCCCGTTACCACGCCGAGATATCAACATACATCGACAAGTTTGCCATGCTATTCTTCCTGCCCATGTACGTCCACCGCCAGCTTTTTGACCATTGCTACAATCATGTCATACAAAGGAGAAGACACCGTGTGTTAACGGTCACTCTTATTAAAATACCCCAAGATACATACAAAGATTATTTCAGCCAGTTTGGGCACGTCATTTCGCTTAAACGTGAAAAACAACACAGGTTCCATGTCCAGTACAGTGTCCACGAGGACTTGGATCAAATCAGAAATAGCATCATCCGCAATCAAATCAACTCGACATAATTGGCTGGGAAAATACCGGTGTGGCCGTTGTTTCTCCCCGTCCACCAGTCATCAACGGTTTCGGACTTTTTAAGAATGTCAATGACATCTCCCTTCTTGAAGGGCAAGTCGCCACTTTGTTCCCCCTTGAAGCTATAAAGCGCAATTGCTTGGTTGGTGTTGGCCTTGTGCGATCCAAAGTTGGGCTTGGACGACGCTGGCGGTCTGGTGGGACCTCCTGATGAAATTCTACTGCTTCCAAGTCTAGAACTCAAGTTATCCACATCGTGATTATTTTGTCTTCTACCCGAACCTGTATCGTAGATATCGTCTTCCCAGTTGGGCTTTCTCGAACTGCCGCCACTATGCGAAGTGTCGCGGGTCGATGTGTTTCTTCTATTTCTTGCCGAATGGCCGTAGTCGTCAGAGTTGTCCGAGTTGTCGTCGGAGTAGTCGTCAGAATATCTTCTGCTTCCGGCACTTCTGTTGTAGCCCACGCTTCCAGCACGTCTTCTTCTCGAAGGAGAAGATCTGTCGGACGTAGTGTCGGAGAATTCACTAGGAACATCGTCATAGTAATCGTCGTCGTACTCGTCGTCGTCGTCTGGTAATCTGTTGTTGAACACTCTGCTTTCCAAAACTCTCATCAAGGATTCACAAGCGGGAGGAGTGTCAACCTGTCCAGCCAAAATGTTTCTGGCTTTACAGTTGCTGCCGTAAAACTTTCTATTAGCTTCTCTTCTTTCGATGATGGCCGAACCTTCCAACGACACACCGGCGAACAACCCCTTGGTCTTGGAGTAGGCAAAAACGGCGGATGCGCTTTTGAGAGACGCAGTCCCAGCAGCCTCGGCATTTCTACCCAAGGGACCCGCAGCAATGGAGACGTTGGTACCCAAGGTAACCGACCCCATTTGGGCAAACGAGTCAACGGCGGACTTGGAGTTCAAAATAAACACGAAATCGGTAAGCTCGGCCCCAATCTGGCCCCCAACACCAGCACCGGTGGTGACAATGGCAGAGGGAGGCGACCATGTGCCGTCGGGCAATCTGGCGACTATAACTCCCGACCCTGCTCTCCCCGAGAAAAGGAAGCCGGCTTTCAAAACGGTGATAATGGCCAACCCCTTGGCATTTTTCAAGATGTGTGGGGGGATGATTTGGTCGGGCCCAACCACTTGGTTAGGTTTGACGAAGGAGGCAAGGATTTTAGCGGCCTTTTTCGACTCGCTCTTCAACGATCTTGGAATGGGATTATTGATTCCCATGGTTTGGTCAAAAAGTCAGGTGCAACAATCTATAAACAGCTGTGAGTAAGTCTTTGTATCTTACTAAAGGAAAAACCGTGGAGTGACGGATGTTTGAACTAACGGATGTTGGTGGTGTTGGCAAAAACTTGGTGTGGAGTGGTCAAGTCGTTGGGGGATTCTTGCGGTACACCGATTGGATTTCCGGGCTGTGTGCAGGGGGGTGTGCCCAGGGAATTTATTGCTCGAGAAACAGGCAGAATATTCGACGGGAAACTGTAAGCGTCGTCGGAGTTGGAAAATGCTACCACGATAAATGTTCCATATGCGACGTCGGCATCTTATTTAAGCTTTGGGTACGACAATTTTGCCCGGTGTTCTGCCGACGGTTCCTGGCGAGAATGACTGATTACACTGGATCGGTGGAACGGCCCAGGACGCGCGCGTCTTACAAATCTCGGCCGTAGGCGGGGGGCAAAACGGCTCCGCGGCCAAAAAAAAATAAAAGCTTCCCCACCAGGAGTCGAACCTGGAATCTTCTGGTTCCACAGAAGTAACTACTATCGTAGCCAGACGCCTTGACCATTGGGCCATGAGGAACGAAGCTTACCAAGATGTTTTTCTGTAGGGTTTTGACATGAGAATGGAGCAGGTTACTTTCCACTCTGGCATACATCAAGGGCTGATGGTGGACGTGTTTGTTGTTTTGTGGACAACAGGACCCCATCCGTTAACTTTCCTTGATTGTTATAGACTTTGGATATGTTTCTAAAGTCCAAAATCAAAGACAGCGAAAGTATTCTCATGAACACCTCATACCTGTTACGCCACGGAAGTATGTTGCTGCTGTTACAAGCGTCTTCTTGTGGCCATCTGGCCATAACAACCAAGCCCTTGCCAGTTGCCTACCAATTTGCAGTGTGCTGGTGTCTTATCTCGATAAACAACACCCATTATTGAATGTAATCAAACAAAATTGCAGCTGAAAAATAAACCTCATTATCTCATCACAATACCACCACAAACCACCACCACCACTCGTACATGGCCTCGGATACAGGTTCCATATCGTCGTCGACGTCACGACCTAAAAACTACCACTGTGACGTTGAAGGCTGCGACAAGTCGTACTCAAAACCGTCGCTCCTCGAGCAGCACAAACGGTCCCATACCAACGACCGGCCCTTCAAATGCCCCGTTCCCGATTGTGGGAAACTGTTTCTCCGCAAATCACACTTGAAAGCACACGCCATCTCACACGAAACTGATACGGGGAAGCCATTCCACTGTGAAGTCTGTGGCAAGGGCGTCAACACTCAGCAGCACTTGAAGCGCCACATCGTCACCCATACCAAATCCTTTGCATGCCCTTACTGTCCCGAAGCATTCTACAAGCACCAGTCCTTGAGACATCACATCTTGTCTGCCCATGAAAAGACATTGTCGTGCAATATATGTAAAAAGACATTCACCCGGCCCTATCGACTAGCCCAACACACCCAAAAGTACCATAGTGAGTCACCCGCATACCAATGTGACCATCCCGGGTGCTTCTCCAACTTCAAAACATGGTCAGCACTCCAGCTACACATCAAATCGGAGCATCCCAAAATCAAGTGTCCTATATGTGGCAAGGGTTGCGTAGGGAAGAAGGGGTTGAAGTCTCACATGGTGTCGCACGATGACGCCAAGATGGTCAAGCTCTGGAACTGTAACTACTGTAATATGGGCCGGTTTGGCAAAAAGCTCGACCTTATAGACCATTACAACACGTTCCATGACGGTAACATCCCTGATGATCTCCTCATGCCCAATGAAAGAATTCGGTTGGAAGAGTTGTTGCTGGAAACCGACGACAAGAAATCAAGTCTCTCCAAACTACCACAGTACGAAACGATATCGTCAGATGATGACTCTGAAGACGACGAAGACGAAAGAGAAGTGCTGGGCACCCCACATTCCCACAGGTCCTTGGAGGTGTTTAACAGTTCTCTTAATTCACAAGGCATCATTGGGCTAATCGGAGACAACTTTGCCTCAAAGAAACTCCGATGTCCGAAAAAGAACTGTGACCGTAGATTCAATCGTGAATATGACTTGAATCGCCATTTGAAGTGGCACGAAGCACACTTGAAGAAAGTGGAAGCTTTCTTGTTGTCGTTGGAGGGAGAAGCAAAACAAACAAACGCAGAAGACAAAGAGGACGACGACGACGATGATGAAGTTGATGACGACACGGAAGAACAGAACCCTCCAAAGAGACAAAAACTCGCAACACCAGAGCCATACAACTCCCATGAGGAGGATGATGACTTGAATTCATTAATAGACCTGGAGCTTTTCCTGCTCAAAGCCGGCGATAGCTTATAATGTACATTTACTAATTACCTAATACCTTGGCTTTTTCTCGTAGCCACCCCTAGAAGAATACGAGTCGACCTTACGTTTGTTCTTATAGTCGCTTCTGTAGCCATCACGATTATAATCGTCTCTCGAAGAGTTGTAATTGGAAGATCTTTGACCACGGTAGTCACCACGGTCGCCACGGTCGTTGCGATCATTACGATCATTACGATCGTTTCGATCATTCTTGTACTTCAAACTCACTGGCGGAGGTGGTGGAGGTGGAGGTGGCGGTGGAGGCGGTCTGCCTTTACTGCTTCTATCACTTGCTGCCTGGCTGCTTGGAGGCCTTGAAGATCTAGAACTGACAGGAGTAACCGAACGCGAGTATCTGCTTTCATACCTTTCCTTAGGAATTTCATCCTGTGGAGGAAGAGGAGCTCGAGCACGAGGTTCGGAAGGACGTGAGTGACTTGGTGCTGCTGGTTTATCGGAGCGATTGGATTTCGATTCCTGATAATCCCTCTTTGCTTGCAACAACTTGGTTCTCAAATCGGGTTTATCCTTCTTTTCATCTTCCTTATCGTCCTTCTTTTCGGGTTTCTTTTCTGATTCCTTCTTATTCTTCTCCTCCGCCTTTTCAACCTTTTCAACCTTTTCGGCACTTACTTTATCGGATTCCTTAGTTTTGGCTACCTTTTCGGCATTTACTTTATCAGCTTCCTTAGTTTCGGCTACCTTTTCAGTTGGCTTCTTATCAGTTTCTTTCTTATTAGCATCCTTCTCGGTTGTCTTACTGTCATGTTCCTTCTTCTCGGTTTCCTTCTTTTCGGAAAGACTCTTTTCAGGCTCCTTCTTCTCCACTTCCTTCTTCTCTTCTACCTTAGGTTTTTCCTTCTCGGCATTCCTAGGTGCGTACTTGGAGTAATTATCGTAGCGTCCTCTTGTTGTTGAGCTCAATCCTCTGTGTTCTCTTGGTGCTCCAAGCTTTTGAGAATCGTAATTGATTAAATTCTGTCTCTTCTTCTTATCCTCCTCTTCTCGTGCCAACTTCAATTTTTCTTTCTTTTCTTTTTCAACCTTCTCCTTTGCTTCTCTTACTTTTCTTTCAGCTTCATCTATGATTGCTTGTCTCTTTGCCATTTTGGCTTCCTTGTCTTCATCGGACAAAGGAACAAAGTCCCACAAATGGACCCATTCCTTGGCTCTTGACTTGACGTGTCCAATCAATGCACTCGACGACAACTTTAAATCTTCTCTGTCTTCTGTACGACTGATATCCTCAATCAACTCCACCACCTGTTCACAGTGATCTTCCACATTAGGATACACACCAAGAAGATTCTTCATGAACGTGATGGCATTTCGACGTGCCATGTACTCCTTCACCTTCAAAGCTACTGCGACATCTTCCAAAATGGTGGAGTGGTATCCATAAAGCTTTGTGCGGAATGCATCATAGGTTATTTGGTTGCTGTCGCCGTCTGTCAACTCTTTCTGTTTGTCGAATGTTTCTTTCACAGTCCAGTCGTGCAAAGTTTTCAACAAATCAGCATAAAACAACCCCAAGTTCTCTGCCTCAGTGGGAGTCAACGTGAACAATGTTCCAAACAAGATCTTACTTTCAACCAAAACATTCAAGAGTTCAATTAGAGAATAGTTGGCAGTTTTTAAATCGTGCAACTTGAACAAGAACCTAGAAGTGAAAATTGCATCAAAAGAAGAATGAATAGCCCGAGGCAACACACAATACTGTAAAAATAATTGAATTCCTGTCGTATCTGTGGTTTCTGCAAACCATTGAGTGGATTCCTTGGTTAATCTCGTCACAACTGATTCATCGTGAGCAAATTGGTTTTCTTTATCGTTAGGAATGGCAGCAATAAACTCCTCGGTTTGAGCGAGATCCTTCTTGGACTTTTCAATAGCAGACCTAGGAATATCCTTATCCTTCATGTTAATGGCAATCGATTCCTTAAGACTCTTCAATGAGGATTGAAGTTTAATCAATTCATTGTCGTATAACTCATTTGAGTAATTTATATCGTATAACGATAATTGCCAAAAAGTAACAAAGAGGCCCGGATTAAGATAATCAGTTACTCCTGGTGGAAGGAATGTATTACAATCAGCGATTATTGGTTCCAATGTGGGATTCCAGGTACCTTCATAATTTTCAGCAAGCCTCTTCGCCAAAAATGGTCTCCATAACTCGAAAGCCCATTGAACAGAAACGTCATACTTCTTGACCAAGTCGGCAATTGGCAACAAAACGCCATCAAATTCTTCTTCGTTGCCAAAAAAGGCAAGAAGTGTCATGAATAAGTGAATGACAGTGTCGAAGTCATCATTTCTGCTAGCCAAGACTTTCAAATGAGAAAGTTGGGTATTAGCAACAAGGTTTTTTGTGGCATGACAAAGCAACACCAATAATTCATTAACGGCACCTAAGTCCAAAAGGTTTTTTACCAAGACAGTACCCGACTTCAACCTTTCGAATCTAAGATCGTCAATTGTTCTGTAAACAATTTTCTCCAAGGACGAACCACAATTAATCATGTCAATTTGTTGCGAGGTTAAATTCGTAATTGTTTGGATACCACCCATGGATATAAAAATTTCCTTCAAAACAATTAGTCCCATGGTTTCTCCACTATGGAATGATTTCAAAAAGAATGAGAAAATCGTCGATATATCGATAGCATTTGGATAGCGTTGGCATATTTTACCAATAAACGACGACAAAGACTGAACCCATTGACGCTCGTTGATACCGTTATCCTGAATGGAAGATCTGCCAGCAGCGGTCAAACGCATCAAGATGGCTGCAGTCAAAGTATCCCAACCGTAATTGTTAAAATATCTGGCTGTTTCTACAACCAAAGAGTTCAAATTATCATAACTTTCAATCTGTTGCAAGATGGTTAATAAACATGGCAATGGGTTAGAGAAACTGATCTTTGCAAGACGTCTCATCATAGGACGAACATTTTCCTTAGATAATCTCTTGAGAACATTTTTGGTCGACTTTTCGGCCTTACCGTAAGCCATTTTGACATATGGATTGTTCTTTGCCAACACTTGTTGGAGTTCTCCGTATACAGAGAACCGATCTTCGATGGGGTAATGTGCAAGGATTGCATAGGCTTCATCAACTGCAATAGAGTTTTCTTCAATGGTACACATTGCTGGAAAAATGAAATTCCGGAAATAATGGAACCATTCTTCCTTTCTAGTTGAATCTGCACCATTTGTCAAATCCCAGACACCAATGCGGCAAATCTTAATGAAAAGTTCAATGTTTTGGGCAAGTTTAACCCCATTGAACTTTAAAAATTGTTTGGAAACATCAAAAAGACTAGGAACATCCAAAATTTGAGGTAATTGGTCATTCCATGCCGAGTAGAAATATACAAATTTCTTCTGGCTGTAGCTCTTGATGGTAGGTTTGAAACTGAAAAGTTCAATACAAGGATATTCCTCGTATGCGACTCTATTGTGTGGCCTGGACAATGCAACCTTCTTTGATGTTTGTAATTCTGCCAATTCGAGGCTGGTGAGTGGCTTCACTTTATCATATAGTGGAGTCAACATCGAATCAAATAATCTGTTTATCAAAGGATGAATGTCCTCATCCACATATGCAAGGAATGGGTATGCAGTTAATATGTAAATGGATGGCCAATAGAGGCCATTGCCTAGAAATACCTTAAGGAATTGGAATTTGAAGTTAGTATGGAGTTTTGTCAACAACAGTTGCTTCTCCTTGGGTTTCTGCGTGTTCGAGAGTTTTTCTCCGGAACCTGCTGATTCTTCTTCATCCTCAGCCAAGGGAGCAGCCATCGATAATGCGCTGGCGCTGGCTTTTGAGACTTCATCCTCCAATTTCTTCTTGTATTCTTTCTCGAGCTGTTCCATTTCCGAATCATCTGGTCTTAAATAGTTCCAAATAGAACCAAAGCTAACAAACCCTTCTTTAATCAATACACTGACAACCGTCTTGAATGTTTCGGGTAGGTCCTTTTCAGCGGGGTACTTTACAAACTTCAAGCCCAATATCTTGGCTGCAGTCTCGCTGCCTCCAGTAGACAAAGATGCAATAGACGAACAGTCACTTGGCACCCTGGGCCACCATCGGGACAGTTTCAACAACTCGATAGCAAAGTCCGATCTCGATATAAACGAACTAGTGAATATTTCCAAAAGAATATCGAGACAACGGTTGGGGTCCAAGCTGTAGTGTCCAATAAGTTTTTCAATAATTTGAATAGCGTAGTTTAACTGGTAGTTTGTGTCTTCGCCCTTAAATATACAGTAAAGTTCGATGGTGAACTTGGAGTACCCTTCTGTTTCTTCGTGTAACAAGTTGTATTTTTTCTGGGTGTAAAACTCGTCTCTGATCCGGCCGTTCAACGTTTTGGTGAGGACATCTTTGGGAACCACACCCAGCTCTTTCAATAAATCCAGATTTATGTAAGATGAAATGGTTTCTGGTTTGATGACGTTCTCCTTACGACTAAGAAGGAGCAATGATTTCTGGATATTCTCGCTGGCAGGGAACACGTTTAGAACCTGGCAGAACACACGCGCAAGCATGTCATTCTTGATAACAGCAGTCAAAAACTGAACCATTGCATCAAGTTCCAATTGGTTCTCTTCAAACACCAAGATCAATTCAGTGAACAACAGCGATACCACGGTTTCATTGTCAAGACTAGATTCATCGAGCCCGTCCAAAATCTGAATCAAGGATTCAGATCCGGCACCACTGAACTCACCAATGACCTCTGGTGTAAAGTATTGGTACGCTTCACTCATGGCTAATGATACTAAACTGTATTCATACAATCAACAAATTTTCAAGTCGATTTACATCACGTGCATTTGCTGCAAAATCTGGATACCAGTTACAAGTCACCAGGACAACACCAGGAACAAAGATGCAAGAGCGGCCATTAAGTAAGTATTGTAACATTGGTTATAACTGCATTGCTCCAAGGGTTGTGATTTGTAGTTTATTTAAAAATTATTTGGTTTTTACAGTATATTTTGTGTTAGTATGTTAAATTTCCAAAAATTGTAAGAATCTGACACGATATTATACTCAAGTCAAATGGTGTGTCTTATATAAACAGATTAAGTAAACATAGCTACGTTTATATGGCAATAACAAGAGCTTTATTTATATAGTGTATTTTAGGTGCACGTTGTTCCTCTATCAAAAACCACAACGGCCACTGCAAAGTCAGCTTTTAACCATTTGCGGTTCATTCTTTTCTGTTCCAGCAGCAAATTGGCAAATTACGCTAAAAAGAGCTTTCTCAACAATAATTAACACTCAGTCACTTTAAAACTTGATGATTTCTAGAATACAAAGTATCATGCAAACACCAAATACCGAAAGGTAAGGATTGAAAGTAAGGCAACGCTAGGAAATTCAGAATTCATCATCTTCAACAAAGTCCGTGATAGTTTAGTGGCTAGAATTACCGCTTGTCGCGTGGTAGACCGGGGTTCAATTCCCCGTCGCGGAGCTTGTACTGCGCAAATGGTTTAGTGGTAAAATCCAACGTTGCCATCGTTGGGCCCCCGGTTCGATTCCGGGTTTGCGCATATTTTTTGAAATTTGATCATATTTTTTTGCATCTAATCGGTAAAAGAAAGGACGTGGATAAACTCAACACGAGAATATATCGGCACCATGTTGTTTTCTTCCAAGCATTGGGAGTTTAAACTTGCCATTTTTATAGCCGTTTACTACGTGATAAGTCATTACGTTCTCGGCAGTACCAATATTCACAGGGACAATGGTCTTACCGACCATCTCCGCGTTTTGCCCTTGGAAGTCATTGAGCACTTTGGCACCAAGCCACTCGACCGTTCCCAAAAATATGCCTATATCCAGTATGCCACCAGCTATGAGTACGCTAACTTGGTTATAATCAATTTTGCCAACTTGAAAAAGGCAGGCACCAAGATCTCAGACTTGGTACTTTTGTACGGGGAAGATTTGGAGAACGACGACCCCATGGCATGGAAGCAGTTGTCGGGCCTTGCTAGAGAGCTTGGTATCAAGTTGAAGTCGGTCCCATTGATTCTGATGCCCAACAGCGACAGCTCTTCGTGGTCGTCTTCTTTCACCAAGTTGCACGTCTTGGCTCAGGCCGAGTATGACCGTGTCGTGTACTTTGATGCCGATTCGATGTTGGTGAACAATCAGAACCTTGACGAGCTATTCAAAATCCCTGAGGATATCACGTATGCATTGCCCCAGGCGTATTGGTTAAACAACGTCGTTGAAGGTAAAACGAAAACGAAGTTGTATAAGCAGAAAGTTGATGTTCCTTCAGTCAAGAGGATCAAGTTGAAGCTGGAGAAACTTGTTCACGATCTTGAGAAGGCCGGTTCCACTGCCAATGTATTTGAAGCGTTGCCTACCTTGGTATACGAGAGCCACAAGTACGATAACAGAGACGATTTCTTTGCCAACCACGTCATGGTGATCAAGCCTTCTATGGAAACATTTAAGGAAGTGATGCAATACGTTGAAAACCCATGGCATTGGCTGCTCACCAACGTCAAGAACGTCAGAAAAAGCTCCGATTATGATATGGAAATTTTGAACAAGTATTTGGACGACCAATTGAAGCAATCCAAGGTAAAGATCGGGATCTTGCCCCACCGAGTCTATGGGGTATTGACAGGTGAATTCAAAGAAAGATTCCACAGACGGTTTGTAGTCGACCCACAATATCTCCCTTTTATTGATAAGCACTCCAACGAAGACTGGAACGCCAAGGAAGTCTACAAACAGGTCAAATTGGTGCATTTCTCGGATGCACCCGTTCCCAAGCCGTGGGAGGACCAAAATAACCGCGATTACTACAACTCGTTCAAGATCTATTGTCTGCAAAAAGCAAGAGAAAACTTCGCCGAGTTCGAGCAATTATACCCAAGCGACTACAGACCACGCATGACCGATGATTGTGATGCCGTGGCTATCTGGGACTCCATTCGCAGGGATTTCAGCCAGCAGGAGCACTGGATTTTGCACCAAGTTTAAGGTTTTATAGTGTATAAGTGGACTGTGTGCAGGCGCGACCACACCCTAACCTAAATATAGATGAAATTTTTCTGTTCCTGATCTGTAACCATATCAGTATATAAACCCGAGTACAAGACGTGAATTTGAAGTGGTTGTACTGTCCAAGAAACAATGTCGTTGCCCTCTATCAATTTGCCTACTCTTAGTAGTGCCTCGCCCACCAGTACTTCTGCGACTTATACTACTCCTGCCATAACTGTGCCTCCCTCGAGCAACAACCCATACATCATCCGGGAATCAAACATCAACGGAACCGTTTTTATTGCAGTTGGCGCCATTGTCGGGGCCATTTTGTTGGGATTTGCCCTCTACCACTTGATCGTCTCGATCACGGCCTCGCGGATGGCCAAGCGGTCGTTGGACGACGATAAGCTTCTCTACGAGAAGTATCAAAACAATAACAGTACGGCGTACGGCGGTGCTGGAGGCGGCAGCGTCGCTCCATCTGTGTTTGGCGGAGTCAGCAACAACGAGTTTCTGTCCAAGTTGCCATTCTTGCAAAGCAAGCAGCCGTTCGGCGGCTTGGGCGGCGGCATCTACTCGCCAGGCTTCAACGGATCTCAAGTCGGAGACACCTCTACGATCTACGCCTCGGAAAACGGCAATGCTACATCGAAACACGACTTGACCAAGATGTTCATCTCTCCTACCGCCGAGGTCATGCAACACAAGCGTGTTCGTTCGACCCAGTTCGGCAGCTCGACTACCAACTTGTCGCTCATGGGCGGCTCCAACCCCAACTTGGCCTCGCCAGCCAACCGTCATTCGCAAGTCGTCCCCAACTTGTATGTCAACCAGGAGACCAACAACAGCGACTACTCGCTTGCCCACAACCCAGGCGCAGCACCACCGCCTCCGCGCTCGGGCAGAAAGACCATCCCTTCCATGTACTTGGAAGACTTGATGGACGAGATGTAGAGAGAGTGGTACAGAGTATAAGGTTTTTAGGTTAGTTAGATCACGAAATGCAAAACGCTTCGTTGTCGTTGTGTAGAGCCACGTCGCTGCAGGGGCGCCGACGATTAATTAATTAAGCATCTAAACGATGTGTTGTACAGTGTTTATTTTGATCCCCAAAACGGAAGGGGAAAAAAAGTCACCTCGAAATCACCATACACAACCTTATCAATAATGCCTCTCTGTGGTGGCGGTCCTAAGACCAGTAAGTACTCGCTAGACGACACTATCGTGTTTACAGCCGTCCATATAGTTGGTCGGGCTTTTTCCGCTGTTTGAAACCGGCCGGTTTCAGCCTCTTGAGGCTCTCGGCGTTTTTGAACCACCAGTTTACTAACGGTATCCCAGTACAACGTAAGATCGTCATTCTAGGCGATGGGGCATGTGGTAAGACCTCTCTTCTCAATGTGTTTACCAGAGGCTACTTCCCCCAGGTGTACGAGCCCACCGTGTTCGAAAACTACGTGCACGATATTTTTATCGATGGCCAGTCGGTCCAACTCTCGTTATGGGACACTGCCGGCCAAGAAGAGTTCGACAGACTCAGATCCCTTTCATATTCAGATACCCATTGCATCATGTTGTGTTTTTCAATAGATTCGCCCGACTCGCTCGAAAACGTCCAGTCAAAATGGGTGGGCGAGATCGCCGACCACTGCGACGGTGTCAAGTTGGTTTTGGTGGCCTTGAAGTGTGACTTGAGAAGTAACGAGGAAGCCGAACATGAACAGCAGGCTGCGGAAGAAGAGGCTTACAACCCGTACTCCCAGAACGCTGCTAACCCGTACCAACAACAGAAGAGATTAATATCGTACGACGAGGGCTTGGCTGTGGCCAAGAAGGTCGGTGCGTTGCGGTACTTGGAATGCTCGGCCAAGAAGAACAGAGGTGTGAATGAAGCGTTTTCGGAAGCTGCCAGATGTGCCCTCAACGCCAAACCAAAGGGTGCCAACGACAACGAACCCGAAAGCAAAGGATGTATTATTATGTGAACAAAGACTCGACCTAATGCACGGATAGATATTAAACTATTTACAACTAACGTAACTTCTCTTTCTTCTTACTTCCCACCTTGGAACGGACGGCTTAATAACTGTTCTCTGGCGTCCCAGATATCCTCCGATGAGCCACGGGCCTTGTCTTCCAACAATCTCTTCTTGTAGAAGTCGTGGATTTTGTTTCTCTTTTCGATAGCCTTTGTGGTCAACTCTTCCAATGGCACTTCCTTCTTTTCATACATGTCACCGTGTTTCACGGCAAACCAGAACTTTTCCCGTTGTTTCAGACAGGAATCGTAGGATCCGTAACGGTAGTAATGCTTAACTTGACCACCCAATGCAAAGCAGCCCAAGAGCTCATCCAAGGCTGTTATAATAGGCATCTGCGTCGGAAACTCGGCGGTCTTATCCTGATGGATCGCCTTCGTTATGTTCTGTCTTCTCTCCTGGATATCTTGGGGCGAGTCCTGGAAAAGTTTCCATACTTGTTCTAGTTCGTCGTCTTTCTCCATTATAAAAAAAACTTGCTATTAATGAATACCACCGTTTAGCCTGGAAAACGACGTTCTTCAATGAAAATTGGCGTTAGCGTTTCGATTTGATATTGCGGATCCAAAAAAAATTATGCCTTCAGCCAGATTCGAACTGACGATCTCCTCATTACTAGTGAGGTGCCTTACCAACTTGGCCATAAAGGCTATTATGTACCAAACCAACATTGCCAAATTAGGACGAGTCAACCCAAATATAAATAGACTTGATTGTCCCGAAAGTTTAAAGACAATTAGGCAACAAACCGAAACTACATTAAAATGGTGTAATTACACCACGAGGGTCATCTACCTTGATACCACACCCTTAAAAACTCCATTTGACTACTATGTTTCCCTTGACTGACGAGGAAGCATTCGACATGTTCATCAGAACGTATGGTGGCATTGACAACAGTAACAATGACATTGCAGCATTTGTTTTCAAAAGCTCGAGTCTAATTGACAAGTATGATGGCTCAGTTGTGGCATTGTTGGATACTAACGAAGAACTACCCGTTGCAGAAACCATAACTTCTAGCCACAAGGAAGCATACCGGCGGTGGTTCAAAAAGAACTATTCCCGTTACAACAAAACCGTACCCTACTACAAGGTTTCCAACTATTACATCAGAGGCCTGGATATTACCGAAGAGGAATTAGAATTGTTTTGGGCTACAGTCGAAAAGAAAAACGAGCCGGTGTAACGGCAGGGTTTCGATGTTGGCCCTTTTTTTTTGCAGCTATCTACACCATGACATGGCTGTGGCAGACAAAGGTTTGCGCCTGTGCTACTTATGCAGAATATCAGTAGTGTTTTAGATATGAATTGAAAGATTTATTGATGAGCTATTTTAAGTGACGGGGCAACAATCTTTCATGTTCCCATTGTAGTTCGAAAACAAGGTACAAAAGAAACGGTATTTGATCTGACCAACCAATAATACCCCCAAAAAAGACATTTCTCTACCATTTTTCTTCAGGGTTGGCCTTGTAGGCGACGTAATCGTTCCAATTGAATAAACTCAACTCGGTTTCGTTTTCGATACCCAAGTCCCATAACGACTTTCCAGAGTCGATTTCGGGACTGACCAAGATCCATTCGTCGTCCTTTTCGAAGTTGATAACCAAGTTCATCGATTTGGAGCCATGTGCCTTGGTATAGACCTTGATGGTGTCGTAGGTGATGGATCTGTACGGTCTCAAGCCGCCAGTGGTGTTGATGATCAGCTGGACTTTTTCCAATAACTGCTTGGGAGTGGTGTCCTTGAGGTCGACTCCATTCAAGACGTGGTTCTTGACGTTTCGGTATGGGAACGACTTGATGATTCTGATGGTCACAAGAGCATTTGTGGCGGGGCGCACATGCGAGGTTAAAGGTGAGTCCATTGACAGAGAAATATTACGAGATGACTTTGGGGAAATCAGTGGGCCCGAATGTGGAAATGGGTGTGTGCAGGAGAGAACAGGCTTTTGGCCGGCCCAACACGTCCCCAAAGTAACGAGGGTGTGTCAAGTATATCCGGGCCGTGGACTAATCGAGAACTACTGGTAGCCAGGGATTCTACTGGGCACAGGAAAAGTCGGCGGTGGGTGCCTCGTAAATTGCAATTTGTTACTGATTGGGATAAAAACACGGTGGACGAGCGTGTGTGTTGTTTGTACACGCGACAAGTGGTAAATCGAAGGTTTTTCAAAAGCAACGTGAGCGTGGAGAAAGAGTAACATAAATGTACCATATCCTGCCCGGTATAAAACTGGCCATTGTCGCTGCTGTGCCAATTACCTTCTGATCCGTACCGCGTTTGTATCGTGAATACTGTTTCAAGTCCAAGCACACTCGTTGTCACCCAGCTCCTAAACCCTGTGTTCTTCTTTCGCAGTAAAAATACCCTGGAACAATCGGAATTGACGCGTAAGTTTGAACTCGCCTTATTTTCCCCCGACTTCGTCTAATTGTTTGTAAACAAGACAGAGCTAAACAGTACACAACTAAACTTTTACCATACCCTTGAGTGATAAACAGACAACAAAACAATTGATCCGTCACCTTCAGAACGAAAACAACACCAAAACCAAAAAACTCGCCCGCTACAACACTCCCACACTCTTTTCACCAGCCCCCTGGCCTCCCCCTCCGCTCGCTACCACAAACAAAATTCTCACTAGCCAGCACAATCACCCACCATGCGCCAACCACTACAACAGCCCTCCTGGGTCCAGCTCCAGCAGAAAACTACGATACGATGGCTAAACACCAAGATCGAAGACCCCAATTACGACAAGGCGGCCCCTGCCATCACCTGCAAGCCCGTCACCAACTTGGTCACTGACCTCCAAGACGGGTTGGTTCTCATCAAGTTGGTCAACCAGCTCATCCACGAACGGTCTCAGGCCAAACCGTCGGCCGACAACTTGTACTACTTGACGCCGTTGTATCCGAAACCCACGTTCAAGTTGCAAAAAGTCGAAAACTTGAACGACTTCTTGAAGTTCATCAAACTCATCCTCAACATTAACGTCAGCACCATTTCGGCCGACAACATATTTGACGGCGACCTCAAGCTCATACTTGGACTTATCTGGAGTCTCTTTTTGCTCAGCACAACCAACTCGTTCCGCAGCTACTCGAGCTCCCCGTCATATGTGGAAATCAAGACTATCTTGGCCAACTGGATTGATACCATCCTTGTAAAGCACAACTTGTCCATTTCCAACTTTAACAAGGATTGGTCGGTCGAAATCAATCGTCCTGAATTGATCCTTTCTTTAATTCTTCAACACTACAACATTAACAATTTTTCAACCACATCATCCAGCCAAACGAGACTCAACACCTTGGCCTCGATACTTGCATTTGCCGAACTGGAATTCGCCATCCCCCACTTGATTGACGTTGACGACTTTACCTTGTTGGTACCTGACGAAAAATGTATTGTGACCTACTTGGTGGAATGGTTCAAGGTCTTTGAAATCGAAAAGTCGTACATGGCAAAGGCCGCCGAAAATGAAAGGTACGACGACTTGGTAGAGTTGATCACATTGACAGATAAACTCAAGAACAAGTATGAGACAAAAGCATTACGATTTTTGAACAAAACAAACTCCCTAGTGGCCCTGTTGAACCAGGGCCTCGAGCACTTGCAAGAATACGCCGATGAACCTTCTAGAGTTGTCAGGGTGTTTGAAACTGTGGTGAAACACTCTCCCGAGATACAGAGATTGATCGGCGAAGATTTCCCCGAATTACAAAGATTGTTAAACTTCATCGAGGGCAACTTAGACGAACTCAACTTAGTATACTATCCCGTAATTAAGTTGTTGAACATGCATCACATAGCTGAGAAACAAAACTCGCTCTTTGAGACATATGGCCAACTAGCTGCAAAGAGCCAGCAGATAGCCACCAGCTCCAGAGACGCACAGGTTGCCAGCTATGCCGGCAAATTTGGCCCCATTGAACAGGCCGCTGTTGTTAGTGAGGAACACGATTCCTTCCACTTGACGGCCGGTTTCTTCCACAACTTCAAGACTGCATTCACCTCCTACGACAACTTGTTGACGCGGTTTGAGTTGAAAAAGTTCTTGCGGTTGCAGATAGTTACCCACGAACTCGACCCCACCATTATGGATTCGTTCATCAAGCTAATCCCAACAAAATTGACCAAGACACTAGTCACGTCGGGCAGCTCACTGTCCATCAACGACGGTGACGAGTTCAAGCTCTTGTCTGCGTCTTCGTCAACGCTGTCCTTTAGTGACCAGTCGGATGACGAAGACTTTATGTTTGACGAGATCCAACTGAGATTGGAATCTCAGTTATCGGGGATGCGGGACAAGGTGTACGATATCCACGAGTTTATTGACAAATTAGGAAACGGGTTTAGCATTTAAGGTATAAAAAAAACGGGGAAACAAATCAATCGAAAGCAGATATATATATATTAGTAATATTAATAATAATAGTAAAGGATTAAAAGAACTATAAATTCAGTGTACAAAGAACATGCAGTCGCTTATAGCTTGAAGAAGGGGTGTTCCATGGCTTCCTTGGCCGTGGGTCTGAGCTGGTGGTCAAAGGTCAACAAGCACTCGACCAAGTCGAGGACCTCGTCGGAGATGAGGTGCTTGTTCTCGCTGTTGATGTAGCTGCGGAACGGTTTCTTGGAGTAGTTGCCCAAGATGTCGTCGTAGTCGGAGCTGAGCTTGAGGCCGTACTTGGAGACGTACTTCATCAAGTCTTCAGTTCCCAACACCTTCGCTATTTGGACCAACTGGTCGTTGTTGGAGTCGCCACGGAAGAACGGTTCCTTTTTAAAGATGATGGCGGCGAGCATGCACCCGACGGACCAAAGGTCCAACGAGTAGTCGTATTGTTGTAAGTTGATGAGCAATTCGGGGCCCTTGTGGTAACGCGAAGCGACTCTGACGTTGTAGTCCATGCCCATGTGGTAGAATTCAGCCAACCCCCAGTCGATCAAGCGGAGTTTTTTGTTCAACGGGTCAATCATGATGTTTTGAGGCTTGACATCACGGTGGATTATGCCCATCGAATGGGAGTAATCTAATGCAATCAAGAGTTGGGTGAAGTAGAACTGGATGTCGGAGATGGTGAACTTGGGATACAACACTCTGAAGTCGACGTTGTTGACTTTTTCAAAGATGAGGGCCGGGATCTTGGACTGGTCGTCGCGGACAATGTCCAAGAGACCAATGACGTTGGGGCCGCCCGTCAAATTCTGCAAGATCTTGACCTCACGGTATATTTTCTTCAACTTGACCGGCTTCAACACCTTTATGACGCACGGCTCATCGTTTATCACGTTGACACCCTGGAACACTTCGGAATACTTGCCCCGGCCAATCTTGGAGATGATTTCGTAGTTCTTAATCTGGCCCCAGCTGATCTTGTAGTTCTCGTAGTCCCAATATTCAGAGGGCTTGTTGCTGTTCACGTCGGCATACACCCGCGCAACCGAATAGACTTTGGTACTAACACTCATCGGTAGCGGCTGGTTTGGTTTTGGTGATGGGTCGCTCCTTTATTTTCGATGAATGAATTTTCCGCACGCTGACAAGTTTCGTGGGCTGGGCCGCCAATAAACATCCAGTGGCGTCATCTCCTCCCCATGCTGCCGCTGCCATGATCCAATTTGCTTCCGTGCTGCTACGTGATGGTGATGGTTTGGTGGACGATGTCCAGCTCTGGAATCGCAACAAGTCCACTTTCCCGCAAATCACCGCGTTCCACCGCCTTCCCTTCTACATAAACCACACCTTACTCCCGCCATATATGGTGTCCCAGGCGCCGTGCTACGTTTATTCGGCGACGGGCGCTACCGCTGACTACTTCAAACACAACTTGGTCCTGTTGGCTCTGCTGAGCAACGCGGCGCTCTGTTTTGTCCACGACAACACCTACCTCATCTTCTACTACGACGGTAGCGATATCCGCTTGATCGTGTTGGACTTTACTGTCGTCGACGAATTGGCACTCCAGATCGAGTCCGATACTTTGCCCGACATCACCGCGTTCTTGGACAACTCACAACCGCCCCACCGCCAAGACAACACCTTGGTATTTGATAAGGTGCTCGAACGCAAGAAATCGCGATCTCTGCCCTTTGTTTCGACCTCGACTTCTACCTTGGCATCCACAGCATTCACAAAGTCTCTCTCCCTGGTGCTCACCTCACAGGACCAGATCAACCAGGCCATAAACAAGATAATCCTCTCGGGGCTCCGCATCCGTGGATTATCTACCAACTTGAACAACTCGGTCAACGATAAGCTCAGCATAAAGGAAATCTACCATATGACGTACAAGTCAACCCTATTTTCCCTACGCAAGTTCAATTACTCGTTTGGTTCCAAAAGGAAGGAACAGAAACCTCTCCGTCTCGCCGACCTCCAGGAAACCGTCGAACGGTTGTTGGAGATCTACGTCGATGTTGACGATACAAATTAATTGCATTAATACTCTTTTGACTATGTACATGTTATGTTGTCTATAACTGGTCGACAGAAATGGCCTTGTTTTCGTTGAATTCGGCGTACTTTTGTGTGTTGGCACTCTCCGATTGTCTCTCCAATGCAGATTTCCGCGAAGACTTGGTGTATGTAGCGGCAGCTTCGTTTTGAGACAAGTGGTCCAACAACAACGAGCGGTCCTTCAATAAGTATCCTCTCTTTTCTTCGCTGGAGTAGAATTCAATATCTCTTCTATGGGTAGGTCTTGCTGGCAAAGGCACGTATCCCTTCTTCAACAAAAACCGTTCGGGGTCAATATGAGCCTTCAACGACAACTTGGTGAAATACACGGCGCTGAATGTCTTGTCCAAGCCTTCAATGGTCTCTATGGCGTTGGAAGAAGCTCTCGAAGCCTCTATGTTCAATGGAACATTGTATTCCTCCTTTCCGTTAGCTAAGATCTTGACACCATCTCGCAAAGTACCAGTGATTAATCCACATTCACGCATGGTTTTGATAGTCAAGGTTTCGCCGGCTTGTAATGGGATTCTGCCGGTGTTCCAGAACTCCTGGATTCTTTCCAAGTTCAAGTCGTAGTATATTCTTCTGTGTGGTCTCTTAAATCCGATGATAGGGAAACGCTTGTAGTATGGAGTTTGACCACCTTCTAACCATCTAGGGACCTTACCTCTGGCCTTCTGACCCTTTTGACCTCTACCAGAAGTCTTACCCTTACCGGAAGCCGGACCTCTACCGAGTCTCTTGTAGCTGACAACAGAACCTTCTGCAGGGCTAAGGGCACCCAAATGGGTCAAGTGGCGTAATGGGTTCAACGCAGTAACGCCTCCCAACACCCTGGCCTTCAAGTTGCTTATTCCAAACATGTTTGTCGATAGGTTTCGTTGTTGGTGGATAGCGTGAAAAATTTAAGACAGTGGTCGTGTGGGATGCAAAACGACAAAATGTCGCAACATTCGATTTTTTTCACGTTCATGTCGCAAATGTCGGATCTCCAAATTAGGCTAATGGGAGACGGTGGTTTTAGGCGAAATCGAGTTGCAGCCCCTTCAGAGTGGGGTTTCTGTAGCGTTATAAATAGTTGTTCATCTGGAAGGTTTTCAATTCGGTATACCTGGTGAATTCAAGATGCACAGATTCACATATTTTATAATTTTTTCCCTATTTTTAGGATTGGTCAGAGGTTTTGAAGAGCCCCAAGTGGTTCTTGAAGTCCCTACAAACGAAGAAACCCCAATTGAAGTTGACAATCCAAAGGTGGAACAAGTAGAAGTCTCCAAATCGTACGAAGTTCCATTATTGAGCGAAATTGTTAGCTCAGTTAACGCCTTTTATGATGAATTGGATAAAGAGAGGGCAACCAAGGGCTTTTTACTGCACCTCAAATCGAAGCCTAGTAGTATTTTGAGTGCCGTGAGGGTAAAGGTGTCAAAGAAAAAGCAGTGTGGAACCCATTGCAGCACCAAGGTTGACTCCAGAGGTAACCATTGGTCAGCATGTGTTTCGACATGGCACAGCGAGCGGGTCAGTTGTGGATCCTTGCCCAAACACAAGGAAACCGATGCCATGCTTAAAATCTTACTTGAAACCACCAACTTTGACGGAACCTGTTACGTTCTCAGCCATGGAGGTACATGGAGAAGTAATATCAGAGTTCAGAGGTTCCACAATGACCACCCTCCTCCTAGTAGTTATGTCATGGGTATTCCTTGTGGTGACGAATCGGTTACACAAATCTTGACCTACGACGAGTTGAGAGACCGCTTGAATACGTTAGCATAGAAATTTAAGAATGAAGCCTAATTGGGCAATTATCAGATGTCACAAGTTAATCTGCCATGTGATATTACGTAGTGGAGTAGTGGGGAAACATCCTCCTTGTTACTTCCTCCACTTCATGGCACGGTGATGTAGTAACCTTGGTTTGATGGTTGGTTGGGTTAGAAATGAAGTTGACAGTATTGGTTGCAAATAATTGAATGTTTTCAAAAATTCCATCAAATTGTGAAAACTATCACGATGGTCGAAAAAAATGGCAATCAAATCAGAGTACCTTATCATCGAACTATTTATTTAAATTGTAAGCAATAACGTAGATGACTTTAAACGATACACTACGTTTAGTTTTACAAATGGTCAAGTCCCAAAGTCGTAAGCATCAACGGGTATAATTTGAGCTGCCTGCAGTACCTAAGTACCTGCAGTACCAAAAATAGCCTATACCAATCGAGACATTAGCAGTTCGGTAGAAAACAGGCAATCCTACCTCTTCACGTCGGGAAAAACTTCTCGAACTAAGGAGTGGATCGAAACATACGTGTAAATTAGTATAACCAACTCTCATGGCCAAGTTTGCAGCCGTGGGGCCCTGTTTCTGTAGTTGACGGACGGGTGCCAAAAATTGTTCGTCACACGACTTTGGTCCAACCAATGAAAACTCACATTTTTATAAGTACCATAGTAGCGCTACCAAAAAAAAATTAGCACAAAAAAATTGAATGAAAAGTTCAATTGGATCGTTGTTATTAGCATTATAGAATAGCACCATCAACTATTGCAAACCATACAACTGTGCATAGGAAGACATACTGACCAGGTATACTACTTAAGTTCCAATATCACTGTTGACCTATCTGTAATTAATTGTTGAATCTTTTTGTTTGTGTTGATAATGTTTAGAGCTACATCCAGATTGGCATCTAGCCCAATGATGCAAAAGGTTTTAACCGGTGCCGCAGGTCTCACTGGGTTGACTGCTTCGTACATGTTGTACCAAGACTCGATGTCTGCCCAAGCCATGACCGCCGCTGAACACGGTTTGCACGCTCCAGCTTTCGGCTGGTCCCACAACGGGATGATCGATTCCTTCGACCACGCTTCGATCAGAAGAGGTTTCCAAGTCTACAGAGAAGTCTGTGCTGCTTGTCACTCTTTGGACAGAATCGCCTGGAGAAATCTTGTCGGTGTTTCCCACACTGCCACCGAAGCCAAGACCTTCGCCGAAGAATTGGAATACGACGACGAACCGGATGATGAAGGTAAGCCAAGAAAGAGACCAGGTAAGTTGGCTGACTACATTCCAGCTCCATACGAAAACGAACAAGCTGCCAGAGCCGCCAACCAAGGTGCTTTGCCTCCTGACTTGTCGCTTATCGTTAAGTCCAGACACGGTGGTTGCGACTACATCTTCTCTCTTTTGACCGGTTACCCAGAAGAACCACCAGCTGGTGTTGTCTTGCCTCCAGGCTCCAACTATAACCCTTACTTCCCAGGTGGTTCTATTGCCATGGGTAGAGTTTTATTCGACGAATTGGTTGAATACGAAGATGGTACTCCAGCCACCACCTCTCAAATGGCCAAGGATGTCACCACCTTCTTGAACTGGGCCTCTGAACCAGAACACGACGACAGAAAGAGATGGGGTATCAAGGCCATCGTGGTTGTGTCCTCGTTATACTTGTTATCCATCTGGGTCAAGAGATTCAAATGGGGTCCAATCAAGAACAGAAAGATCAGATTCGACCCTCCCAAGAAGCAATAAGTTTTGTAAATATAGAGAATAAGGAGTGCTTCTCTTTATGGAAAAATGCAAGCTAACCAAACAAAAAAAGACATCTTGAAAAAATCTCCTTAGCGACTTCGGTCACGTCATGTTATTCGCCCAATTGGTCGTTAAGACTCATTCATCTTTATATTCCATTACTACGTTGTTTTATTCTAAGTTTTTTAGATAAATCTAATACATTATTCGTTGAACTGCCCCATGTAGCCAAGGTACTGATCCAGATGTCCCTTGACGAAAGTGCAGGAATGGCGCCTCCATGTTGCGGTTCTGGTTTTCTCCGCTCGTTCAATTTCGCCGGGCAATCCACGTCTGCCGCCGCCTTTTTAGGGGCAGATCGTCCCAGCAATTGGGCGAAAGGCGTGCGTGGACCAGAACTCCGGCGAAATCCCGCGCATCTGCATGAGCCCCGCGGTTGCATCGTGGCTGTGATTGGCCCGCGCCTACAAGGTTTCGGCGAAAATTTTAGCATATATAAACTAAACAATTCCCCTCTACACTTGTTGCGTGTTTCTCCTTAACTTTAGCATACACATTCTTATCTAAAAGATGGCTACACAACAAAACAACGAGGACTTGCTGCGCCTCAACAGTTTGGCATCGTCCGCCAACTCATCCAACGCCCTTCTTGTCGAGAGCGGGTCCTTGAACAAAAACTCGGTGGATTCAGACATCCAGTCGTTACCATACTCCGAGTCACAGGCCAGACCGTCCAAACTCGTCATCATTTTGACACTTGCTTCTTCTATCTCTGGTTTCATGTTCGGGTATGATACTGGTTACATATCCTCGGCCCTTGTCCAAATCGGTACCGATTTGAGCAACAAGGTATTGACCTCGGGAGAAAAGGAATTCATCACATCTGCAACATCCTTGGGTGCCTTGATCGGTGCCATTATTGGTGGGGTATTGGCCAACCTTATTGGCCGTAAAACCGTCTTGTTGGGCTCCAACGTCGTGTTTGTCGTCGGTACTATCATCCAGTTGGCTGCCCACACTGTGTGGACCATGATTGCTGGAAGATTTGTTCTTGGTTTGGGTGTTGGTATTGCGTCCTTGATCTCGCCTTTAATGTTGAGTGAATTGGCCCCTTCCAAGTACAGAGGAAGATTGATTGTCACCAACTGTATGTTCATTACCGGTGGCCAGTTGGTCGCCTACTTCATCAACTGGGGGCTTACCCACGTCAACCATGGCTGGAGAGTCAGTGTTGGCTTATGTATGGTTCCACCAGTTGTCCAGTTTGTGTTGTTTTGGTTCCTTCCAGACACCCCAAGATTCTACATCATCAACGGCCAAATCGACAAGGCCAGGGATGTGTTCAAGAAGACCCACAACAACCCATCCGATGCATTTGTCAACGCCACCATCGACGATATGGTTGCTTCCAACTCGACTGTCCCAGGTAACGGTCCTCTTCAACAAGCTTGGAACTCCATTAAGATCATTCACAGATCACCAGCAAACTTCAGAGCCTTGATCTTGGCCTGTGGGTTACAAGGGATCCAACAGTTCACTGGTTTCAATTCGTTGATGTACTTTAGTGCCACCATTTTCGAGACCATTGGCTTTAACAATGCCACTGCTGTCTCCATCATCATTGCTGCCACCAACTTTGTGTTTACCGGAGTAGCTCTCTGTATCATTGACAAGGTCGGCAGAAGAAGAATCTTATTATTTGCCATTCCTGTGATGGTTATTGCCATGATTCTTTGTGCTATAGCATTCCACTATTTGGGCATCAAATTCACGTCAGGAACGAACGTGGAAGTTGCCACCAAGGGGATCTCCGGTTGGGGAATCTTGGTTATTTTATCTATGGTGTTATTTGTTGCTAGTTACGCCATTGGTATTGGTAATTCTGCATGGACCGGGGTTGAGTTATTTTCAGACGTTAATGTCAGATCCATTGGGGCAATGTATGCTGCTGCTACCAACTGGGCCGGTTCGTTGGTTATTGCTTCTACATTCTTGACCATGTTGGAGAATATCACCCCTACAGGTACGTTTTCGTTATTTGGAGGGTTGTGTTTGATTTCGTTTTTGTTTGTCTACTTTTTGTTGCCAGAAGTGGCCGGCTTGGAGTTGGAAGAGACGACTCAGTTCCTCACCAACGGCTTCAACGTCAAGGCTGCTTCGCAATTATCGACGGAGAGAAAGAGAAACTCAAAATTCAAACAAAACCGCCTGGCCAGGGTCTAGGTATCGCATATTCATCTTATTCAGTTCGAACATTCTATTTAGCACGGTTTAATACAAGGTTATTAATTAACTAATCGCGGCGTTGTACGGTAAGTCGCTATCAGGTCACCATGTCCCAGTCGCCCGACATTTCGATGTCGCATGTCGCAACATCGCCAAACCGAAACTCATCTGCTACATCAGCCAAGTACCATTTCTTTCACTACAAATGACGGATCTAGGGCGGACGAAGGCTACAAGAGGACTACGCGAGCGTAAGTTGCAGACCCTTGACTCCAAGTCATTTTGCGACATGGCCAAGCTCCACGATTATAGAATTATAGAGAAGTTGGGTCAAGGTACATTTGGTGTGGTCCAGAAAGCCGTCAGCAAAAAGACGGGTAATTTGGTAGCTCTCAAGCAGTTAATCAACCACTCGGCCAAGGAAGGGTTTCCTATCACGGCGATGAGGGAAATTACCATCTTGAAACAGTTGCATCACCATAACATCTTGAAAATAACCGAGATGGTATACGACGAGCCCAAAACCACCAGTTCGGCCGACGTCGTGACCCAGCGCGGATGCTTTTACACAGTATCGCCATACATGCTGGCCGACTTGGTCGGTTTGCTAGAGAACCCCAATATTGAACTCGAGTTGACCCACATCAAGTGCTTCATGAAGCAACTTTTCCATGGCATCCAGTATATTCACGAACAAAAGTTTTTACATCGTGACATCAAGGCTGCCAACATCTTGATTGACTCCAGAGGTGTGTTGAAAATCGCAGATTTTGGTTTGGCCAGAACCTACCATGGCCACATCCCACGGTTGGGGTTGGGGCCTGGAGGCGGTGAGCGCCAATACACGGGCTTGGTGGTCACTAGATGGTACCGACCACCGGAAATATTACTTGGTGAACGTAAATACACCACTGCTGTTGATCTCTGGGGAATAGGCTGTGTGTTTGCCGAGCTCTTCACACACAAACCGATTTTGGTTGGGAAATCCGATGCACACCAGGCCCAGTTGGTGTTTGAGTTGATGGGGTCGCCCACAGAGTGGACCCATGCTGCTACGTTGCCCAATAAGTCTGACTTCAATATAGGATTGACGTGTAAACGGACGTTGGAAACGAGATTCAAAGACATAATTCCTGCTGATGGTATCGAGCTTCTCAGCGGACTCTTACAACTAGACCCGTACAAGAGAGTCAACGCATTGGACGCTCTTAACTATGCTTTTTTCACCAACGACCCCAAACCATTGCAGCCAGAAGAGTTGCCCAAGTTCGAAGAAAGTCACGAGATCGACAAGGAACGGTTTAAGAAGCTCAAGCAAATGGGACCGGAAGCAAGAAGTGTTAGCCAACCTGATTTGCGTAGTTTGAACCATGGAGCTCGCGAAGGTCTGAACTTCCAAGCTGAGAGACCCAACTATAAGGAGAGAGTGGGGACTTACCAAGAAAAACCGAGCTACCCCGAAAGAGTGAGCTACCCGGAAAGAATTGGCTACCAGAAACGACCAAATTACCTGGAAAGACCAAACTACCTGGAAAGGCCCAACTACCAAGACAGATCCAACTATCAAGACAGATCCATTTATCACGACCGATCCAGTTACCAAGATAGAACCAGCCAGGCAGAGAGGAGCAGCTTTCAGAAGGATAGGCGATATGACCGAACCGTACCCTACAACAGCCACAAACACGACACATACATACCTACCAAAAGAACGGCGCCGGAACCCAAAGCCGAGTCCGAAGCGCAGTCACAGTCCAAGCCGCTTGACTACACCGCCGAACTGGAAGCCTTGGCAGGTCCGAGAAAGAAGCCGCGGCCACCGCCCGTCGACAAGTAAGGCCGTCTATACGGAGCCACAATGCATTATATAAGCGTAATACTATATTTATTCTGTGTGATTAGTAACGTGGTGTGCGGCTAAGGCCCAAACAGGAAATGTCGTCCGGCAAACGACGGTACCGAATTCCACTTGGGCACAAGGCACTTGAGACCCCGGTGCCGCGGCGCAGTAATCTGATCGATCAGATAAAAAAAAATGTCTCCTCATAAATAACCACCTTTTCCCACCACGGGCAGCCGCCATCTATACCGATATATCCCCTTCACATCATGGCCGGCCTTGAAGACTACTTCTCCATCCAGGTATTCCTCATCGTATTGAGAGAGACCTTGGAACTGGCGATCATCATCTCGGTGTTGCTTGCGTTCTTGCATCAGAGTTTCAAGAACCCCAAGCTGAAACCCGAGCTGGACTATAGTAGCACGGGCGAAGAAGGCTCGTCTGGCGAACAACAACAATCCAACGCTGATGCCGACAATGATACCTTGTTCAAGTACTTGCGGCTCCAGATTTGGTTCGGTGGACTCTTGGGTTTGGTCGTGTGTCTCTTGTTTGGCTCGGTGATCTTGGCCGTGTTCTATACCTTTGGCAACGACTTATGGGCAGTCACCGAACATTACTGGGAAGGAACGTTTTCCATCTTGGCCAGCGTTATTATTTCCGTCATGGGGGTCAAGATCTTGAGAGTCAACAAAATGCAAGAAAAGTGGAAATACAAGCTCTCCACCATCATTAGGGAATCCGACGTCATCAACAAGGTGGTCAGGGGCCAAAAGAACTCGACAACCGGCTCATTGTCCGAAAGGTTTTCCATTTGGTCCGAAAAGTACGCCATGTTCATCTTGCCTTTCATCACCACTTTGAGAGAAGGAATGGAAGCCATTGTGTTTGTCGGAGGCATTGGGATTAATGAAGACACCTCGGTGTGGGCAATTGCCAATTCGTTTGCCTTAGCACTCATCATCGGATGCACCATTGGTGTGTTCTTGTACAGATCGGGAAACACCCTTTCGTTGCAATGGTTTTTGATTACTTCGACATGTTTCTTGTACTTGGTGGCAGCAGGATTGTTTTCCAAAGGGGTGTGGAACTTTGAGCTCCAACGATTTATCGATTTGTGTGATGGGTTCGACGTGAGCGAAACCGGCCACGGGCCCGGATCGTACGATATTACCACCAGCATTTGGCATGTGAACTGTTGTAACGGAGAAATCCAGGAAGACGGAGCGTTCTGGATGTTAGTCACCGCCGTGTTTGGATGGACCAACTCTGCCACCTACGGCAGTGTCATCAGTTACATCGGGTATTGGGTTGTGGTGATTGCAACCTTCAACGCATTGATGTACGAAGAAAAGCATGGATTCTTGCCGTATATTCCTATCCAATGGCAAAAGAAACGAATCCAGAAAAATGCGGTGTTGTACCAACGGTTGGATGCCCAAAGTAGAACCAGTCTCGACTCAGTCAATTCGGCAACCCCCTTGCAGATGTGAGCCAAGAAATCACAATTGTTGGTGCGTCGTATTTTAATTATGCCAGTAGATCACCGAATCGGACATAATCCACCCAAACTGACATTATCTGATGGATCGCCTCTTATCTGATTGGATCAGTTGCAAAATAAAAAGTGCGCCCAGAATTTACAGTTAGCATTTAATAATATATCACCAGTGACACATAATTGTTGGCACATCTATTCAGGGTCAGTGTAACCGAGCCACCTGGTTTGTTCTTTCAGGGTAGGGCGGGTCAATTCGCTGGGGTGTAACTGGCCAGCCGGATTAACATTTCAACCGTTCAACGGAGCCCCCAAACAGAACTGTCAAAACTCGAGCGATGAGATTTTACGTTGCGCAGCCAGGCTTAAAACGGGGCTGGGTCCTTGACAGGACTAAAGGACGATTCTGCTTCAAAACAGGGGAAAATTACGGGCTACATTGACTTGCCTAAGGTGACACCCGCCAAAAAAAAAATAATGGCTGCCGCCCTAAGGGTTCAATACGAATTTTAGCTGTAGCAATCTTTTATAATTTGTGTAATGCCGATGCCTACCGGAGCCGGGCCAACAGAATAGGAAATAAAAAAAAGACCAGGTCGACATAACCAGACAATGGTCTATTGTGTTTGAGATGTGCGACTACGGTAAGACGTTTTAGCTACTGATTGATCAAGAAAGCCGGCAACCAACGACATCCCACAAAGGAACTCGTTAGATGTGGCCACAATAGCTGGGAAAAACACCGCTCAATGGCACTTGATATTACGTGGGTACGCATTGTTGCAGTCGGTGTCGCTAAGGTTAATCTAATAATAAATCCGCCGAAAATGCAAAAAGATATTTTGTGTTCCATGTGAAGTGGAATGTAGCCCATGCGGCTAACAACACTACTACTATTGTCTACGTTACATTCAAACTCTAGCCAATAAGTGTTGTAGCATGAAAAATTAGACCGAATCGACGGTGCTAATTTCTTCAGGTACGCTATAAAACCCTAATGGAAACCCTCCCATTTAATTTTATTCAGCAACTACCATGAAGATACTTAGATTACTCTTTATAATATCTGTGGTTTACGCAGCCGGTGTACCCTTACATGTGTTTGATGATGAGGACCTTGTTATTTATACATGCCAGCAAGTCATCAGTTCGTCTGTTACTTACTGCAGAGGAAGAGTGACAAGAGCAGCATGTGCCTGTACGAATGAATATTACTT
The DNA here is from genome assembly GCA_003706575.2 of Teunomyces cretensis. Classification (NCBI taxonomy): domain Eukaryota; kingdom Fungi; phylum Ascomycota; class Pichiomycetes; order Serinales; family Debaryomycetaceae; genus Teunomyces; species Teunomyces cretensis. The sequence goes on along the minus strand of PPLT02000005.1, from coordinate 517,986 downwards.
GGCAACGTTGTCTGCTTGTTTCCGTCACAAAAGGTTTGCGAAGCTCTATTCGACATCGATAGAAGATGTAATCATCAAGACGTGCGAGGCAAGCAATGTTACTCTCACGTATGAAGATTTCGATAAAGCGTACGCTGATTACACTCAAAACGCTAAAGTTCCAAGACAAGTCCCCGGATTTAATAGATCTGCTCCAGCAATGTTTCCTGTCAAACTTAACGACACGTTTCTTGAATTGTACACTGACTCCTACGTGTCTTACTTCAGAAACACCAACCGTTCATACTGGTACGGCCTTGCTATTGTGGGCTACTTCTGTGCTATATTCGTCGTCGCAGGCATTGCCAATTGGTCCTACTTTTTGGCCCCACAACTTGTTCTGAAATTTACTGGTCCAGTATCAAATGCCTGGAGAAAATACATAACATTGCCATCATTGGCCAGGAAGAAGAAAACCCAAGAGCAAAAGTTTTTAATCTTTTTTGATTTCTTGGTTCCATCAAGGTTTGAAACCGTCGTCCTAGCAGGTTTCGTGGCCATGGTGATTGGGTTCTGTGCTTCCGATTTGGGTTACTTGGAGGGAAATCAAATGTACACCGACAGAGCTTCTATGGTTCGAAAGTATCTTGCCGATAAGACTGGAATTATTCCTTCTGTGATTATGCCGTTGATGATTTTGTTTGGTGGTCGCAATAACTTTTTGCAGTATATTACCCGGTGGAATTTTGCAACCTTCATCACATACCATAGATGGGTGGCCAGAGTGATATTCTTATTGCTTGTGATACATTCGATCTTATACACGATCATTTTTTCCCTTAGGGGCAGCTATACTCGTTCGTTGCAAAGAACGTACTTTTTTTGGGGGGTTATTGCAACCGTTTCTGGTGGTATCATCATGATCCAAGGTATGATGGTTTTGAGAAGGAGATGGTACGAGATTTTCCTAATTGTTCATTACATCTTTGCCGCCGTTTTTATTGCTGGAGCCTGGATCCACGTCGTAGACATGGGGTATGTCTGGTTCTACTATGCCACAAGTGCCGTTTGGGTCTTCAACTTTGCCGTTAGAATCGGAAGACTAGTTGCTTTCGGGTTCCCCACAGCCAATGTTAAATTGCTTGCCGACGAGACCTTAAAAGTGGTTGTTCCCAAACCAAAGTACTGGAATCCTATCCCCGGAGGCCATGTTTTCCTTCATTTCCTTAGACCAAGTTGTTTTTGGCAGTCCCATCCTTTCACATACGTGGAAGATGCTACCACAATTACTTTGTACTGTAAAGTGAAAGGAGGTGTTACCCATGGGTTGTATCAGTACTTACGCAACCACCCAGGAAGAACCAGAGACATCAGGGTGGGAATCGAAGGTCCATACGGAGACCCGACGCCCGCTAGCAGATACAACACCGCTGTATTTGTGGCCGGTGGTAACGGTATTCCAGGAATTTATTCCGAGGCGGTCGACTTGGTTAGGCACTCGCCGGACAACACCAAGCAAACGTTAAAGCTTATTTGGGTGGTGAGAGAGTTTAAGTCGCTTGTGTGGTTTTATGAAGAATTGATGGCCTTGAGGAATACGAGAATCGAAACAACCATCTATATTACTAGACCCAACGAAAAGACCAGTCCCGACGAATTTAGAGAAAGCGTTCCTTTCTTTGACAGTTCTAGCGAGAAGACCAATAAGTTCGACCAAAAGGTGGAAGAGTTGTCTATCAAGGAGAATGAGTACGACGAAACCAACGGTTCTATCATTGAGTCAATCAAGGGCCAATTAGACCATATTACATTTATCGACGGCCGTCCTGATGTTGAAAACTTGGTCATCACCGAAACACGAGAATCGATGGGATCCACCGCCTTCATCGCTTGTGGTCACCCAGTTATGGTGGACGATGTGAGATACGCCGTAGCCGCAAATTTGGACAACACCGAAGGCAAACGGTTGGACTACTTTGAGCAGTTGCAAGTATGGACCTAGTCGTGAAGATGGTGTCATTCTATATTTCTATGTCTAATTCATTATTGTCGTATACAAAAGTTATTGCTTATTGTCAATTTCGGCGAACATCTCGTCTACCGAAGCTCCGAGATATACCCGTAGTGTTTTCCTGGTTGCAGGCAAGATTTTGCACTTGACCATTGGTTCGTGGGCTTCTTTACTCTTTTTATCGTAGGCCTGAAAACGGTGGCACCCGCCAAATGCAAAGTAGTAATCCTTGCCGAGCTCACGGACCTTGAAAACGTCGATTGGCGGCAACTCGCCCGAGGTGATTTGGTCGATTTTACAGGTGGCCGATGCCATGGGCACGCCGTTGAGGGTCGATACCATGGCGTCGATCTTCTGTAAGTCTAGCACCGGTGGGATGGGTCTCCTTATTTGGCTTAAGGGAACGTAATTTATCTTGAGCTGCGAGGACTGGAGCGACATGTTGTTATGGCCACCATATCTACGGATCTACGTTGAGTTATATACTTCTGGTACTGCGCGATTCTGGACTTTTCGATTACAAATTTTTGTTTAGTGAGCAATGACATGGGCCATGGTCAGTCAGTAAGGAACCAGCCAACGCATAGACTTGCCGTTGGCCAGGCTCGATTTGTCATCGCCGGTTCGATGGCCGGCTAAATGTGTTCCATTGCAAACGGATGCATAAATATCACCGATGAGGGGCACCGTTGTGATCTGCAGCCACTGTTTTGTCGTGCCTGGTATGTTCTATTATTTTAGTAATGCCTTATCAATTGCTAAATTATCTTGCGGGATCACTACATCGTAATTAAGCCATGATATCGTATAGGGTTGTGTTTTGGTGGCGTACGGCACGGTTGCTGCTGCCATGGGTGCCACTGTAGCGTAACTGTGGAAAACTCCACCATGTTACGCCAAATCTCCGTGATCGGAAAAGGTCGCATCCGGCCCCGAGGTGTCGCACCGCATGTAGCCCAGAATCATCGGTACCTCTTCGGTATATAACTTTATCAGACCCTTGAAATCCCAACTCTGATGCTTGCTCTTTGTTGCTGACAAGACATGATAGGCCCCATATTAGTGCTAGCTGGACTAACACTATTCTTTGTTCCTCTGAAGCACCGTCTCGTACGAAACTTCAAGACCCACGCTTCGATCGCATGTCTCCTAGCCCTCTTCGTGGTGTGGACCCCCGAGAAGGCATGGATGGGTGCCCCCTTCCTGACATTTGGCAAGGACAAGATCTCCTTGTTGAGCTGCAACTACGAGATCTCCACCATTGCCACCTTCTGCGAGGACGAAGCCCTCGAATGCAGCTGCAAGAACATCAACGCATTGGCCACCATGGCACATTGCTACACGCTAGCCTTCCCGGATCAAATCGACTACTTCCGTGGCCAGTGCAAGGCTGAATACAACATCACCATTTCCAGAAAGGAATTTGACAGAGCACATCAATTCTATTTGGACCACGCCGTCCAAGTTGCGGCCGAAGCTGCCTCCATCAGCACTTCACCAGTTCTTCTTAACGATTCCCAAACGTTACTTTTTCGAGATGCCTTTGACCAGTTCTTGGGGAACTACGACAGATCGGCACACTACAGCCACCTCTTGATATATTACTGGGCAGTCGTGCTAACGGTAGTGTCCATAGGCAACTGGTCCAAGCTCTTATTCCCTGGGGTATACAGACAGTTGGTAGATCCTACAACCAACTGGTTCAGGAAGTCACTCACTTTACCAGCAGCATACGGCCCAAAGAAGACCAACGAAAAGAGATTGGGAGGTATATTTGATATGTTAGTCCCCACAAGAGCAGAGACCGCTATTCTCAGCGGATTTACTGTTTTAACAACGGCTCTATTGTTCTACAATATCCACTTCTTTGAAGGAGATCCAGTATTTCCTTCAAAAACTTCCGCTATGTTGCGGTATCATGCCGTCAGAAGCGGTATTCTTGCAAGTGCCATGATGCCCTATTTGATTCTATTTGGGGGACGTAATAACTTCTTACAATGGGTTACTAGATGGGATTATTCCACGTTTATTACTCTCCACAGGTGGATCTCGAGAGTCCTTGTCATTTTATTCATGATCCATGGGACTTGCTACTCGTTACTTTTTGCCAGCAGAAAGGAATGGAAAGAGCCCTACATCATTGCTGGATTAATTGCCATTTTGTCGGGCGTAGTGATTCTAATTCAAGGGTTGTTGGTGTTGAGAAGAAAGTATTACGAAGCCTTCTTGATAATACACATTGTTTTGGCGTTTGCATTCGTCGTTGGCGGATGGTATCATGTGTTGGACCTTTACTATATCTGGTTCTACTATGTTTCAGCAATGATTTGGTTGTTTGACAGAGTGGTACGGGTTGGAAGACTTGTTTCGTTTGGATTTCCTAATGCAAAGGTATATTTGCTGGAAGAACTCACACTCAAAGTGGTTGTCCCCAAGCCTGAAGAATGGGAAGCTATCCCTGGAGGACACGCATTCATCCATTTTCTTAGCCCAGCATATTTTTGGCAATCCCACCCATTTACATATACTATTACCGATACTGATATCGTGTTGTTTATGAAAGTTAAAGAGGGTGTAACTTTATCGTTATACAGGGATTTGCTTAGAAACCAGAGTGAATATGCAACAGTTCGTGTTGCTATTGAAGGGTCTTACGGCGAAACCACGCCTGCAATCAACTACGACTCAGCCATATTTATTGCTGGAGGAAATGGTATTCCGGGAATCTACGCCGAGGTGTTAGATTTGTACAAGCATTGCAAATACACCAGAAAGAACTTGAAGCTTGTTTGGGTTGTACGAGACTACAAGTCTTTACTTTGGTTTTATGAAGAACTAAAGGAATTGAAAAGCACAACCATCGAAACAACTATTTATACTACACAGAAGACTGTGCTTCCCGAAGTACGCGCGAAGCTTACCGAAGAGGAGCCTTTACTCGGAAAGAATTTGCCCAAGTACGTGAATGTCAGATTGACTAGCTACAACGAGGTGAACGGATTGGAAGATATAAAGGCAGACCTTGATCACATCACATTTAAAGAGGGTCGGCCAGCAATAGGTGCTTTAGTCAGACAGAGTGTAAAGGAATCACTAGGGTCGTCTTGCTTTGTCACCTGTGGCCATCCGGTGATGGTGGACGATATTCGAGCTGCAGTAGTCAATAATATCGAGAACGACGAGAAGAAACGGGTGGACTACTTTGAACAGCTCCAGGTTTGGGCCTAGGAATACAATAGGAGTTAATTAATAGATTACAAAGTGAAACTAATATAAGACTAATTGAATTTGTATTGGAATATTAACTATCGTAAATTCATAATTGAATGAGAAAAAGAGATGAATATTAAAAGGGGAGCGTAAACCTTTCTATAATTAGACTTGTTGGTCTTCTGGCTTAGCTTCTCTGGCGAATCCGGTGCTGTGGGCCATTTCTTCAATCGAAGGTGGAACCCAGCTGGAGGACTTCCATGGGGCAATTCCTTGGGCGTACAATTCATCGACTTCTTCCAAACTCAAACCCTTAGTTTCAGAAACAAAGAAGTAGACGTAGAAGAACGAGAATAACAAACAGCCGGTAAAGACAAAACCGTAGTAGAAGTGGATAGCACCAGTAATGAATGGAGTGAAGAAGGAAATCAAGAAACCCCACAACCAGTTGGCACCGGTAGCAATACCCATAGCCTTAGATCTGATTCTCAATGGGTATGTTTCGGAAATAATGGTGTAAACACCACCAGCCCAGGTGGAGGCAAAGAAGAAGATGTACAAACAGGTAACGAAAATCATAGCATCACCGGATGGTTTGTAAGTGTTGGTGTTGTCGTGTTCACCGTCCTTGTACAAGTGAATGGAACCAATGACGGAGTAGATGATGAAACAAACAAACATACAGGCGGAACCAGTTAACAAACACATTCTTCTACCGAACTTGTCAATGACGTAGATACCGAGGAAAGTGGAAGCAAAGTTGATAACACCCAAAATGATCGAGGTTTCGAAAGAATCCTTCAAACCGACAGCTTGGAAAATAGTAGTACCGTAGTAGAAGAAGTAGTTGTCACCACTCAATTGTTGTAAGGATTGCAACATAATTCCCATAATGACTCTTCTGAAGATAGCTGGCTTACCAGTGATCAATTCCATCCACGAAGCAGAACCAGCCAAAGCTTCTCTGTCAATACCAGCTTGAATCAAGGCAACTTCAGTGTAGATGCCTGGGTCTTCTGGAGACAACTTATTGGATCTGGCGAGGGACTTCTTAGCTTCTTCAATCTTGTTCTTTTCAATCAAGTATCTTGGAGATTCTGGCATAGCAAGCATACCGGCAACCAAGAAAATGGCCCAGAGGAAACACAAACCTAATGGAACTCTCCATTGGGCAGAGTTGTTCAACTTCTTAGTACCGTAAGTGACACAGTAACCAAGGAAGATACCAAAGGTGATACATAATTGGAAACAACAGACCAAGGTACCTCTCAACATCTTTGGAGCAGATTCGGAAATGAACAATGGACAAAGGACGGTAACGATACCGACAGCCAAACCAGTGATAGCACGGCCGACACAAATTTGGTACCACTTAGTGGAAGCGGAGATTTGAACAATAATACCAACGACGTAAATGACCATGGCAAACATGATACCGACTCTTCTACCGTACATGTCACCAATCTTAGAAAGCAAAATACCACCGACGGCACAACCAATGTTAAAGATGGAAACAAGCAAACCAACTCTGACGTTGGACATGTAATGAGTACCATCAGCGTGGGTTTGACCGAATCTTTCCAAGAAATCAGTCATGTTAACGAAACCGGAAATGGTACCGGTATCGAAACCAAAGACGAAACCACCAAAAGCGACTAAAAGACAGAAGATGGAGACGGCAATGTATTCCTTAGCATGCTTTTCTGGAATGAGTGGTAAAGCATCCAAGTGTTCTTCAGGGTTTTCCTGTTCGAGTTTTTCTTCCTTTTCAAGTAAGGAATTGTTGTCAACTGGTGTTTGAGTACCAGAAGGTTGTTCTTGAGACATGATTATTATTGTATGTAAGTGATGGAGAAAGAAAGTCAGAACTTGGGTCGAAATTGGGCAAGTATTTATACTGCAAAACTTTCCGGAAAAATTGTCACGATTTAAAAAAAGTTACGTAGAAAATAATGCTTAAAAAATAAAAAGAAATCTTTTTGGGTTACAATTTTTTTCTTTTCGCGCCAGTTTCCCCCACTGTCCCACAAGTAACCTCCAGTTTCTCCGGTGTTTTTTCCCCACCGCGCAGAAAAAATGGCGTTGTCGTCACGCAGTCACCTGTTGTGCACCGTATGATGTTTCCCAATGTTACTTTTACGGCAAAAGCAACCCATGATGGTACGAATATGGTGCCGGCAGTCGTCAAATAACCTTTGCTGACACCTTAACGTTTTCTTCAGTCGGGTACCTGTTTCCATAGTGTTCTGCCAATATTGTTCCGTGTTTAGTTAATATTGGGCTAAATTAACCTAAACTAAGTAGAATAGTCCTCAAGCCAGATATTGGGGTCCTTTTTGAGGCGAGCCGATAGCGTAACAGAACAACGTGCTACATATGCCGAGACCCTTGCTGTCCAAGGAAACCCGTCTTGTCGTAAGAACAGATCACCAGCTACCTCTTGATGACATTCGGCATAAAATTCCTAATTAGGCATATATAAAAAAATAATTTCTTGCCGTTCACACCCGGATAAATATAGTCATGTGCGTGGTTTGATTATAAGCTTTATGTTCGCATCTTCGTTGGCCGGAATGACTGGTAAGGCGAGACATAAAACTACGACAGCCAAATTTTGTTACGCCTTGCGCATCAGCAATGTTACATCAGGTGTAGTATTCCACCTGCCCACTCCAAGTCTTTGATGACTATTGGCAAGAACATCTTGGTGTGAATTTCATCGACCTAGTCCGCAAAACATCAGGTACCAACGTTGGGTGGATATGTAGAAAAATAAAAACTAAATGAGATGTGTCGATTTAATGATCGGCATTATGTTTATATGACGGGTCGGATGTTAGATTTTCGTATGCTACATTTCGGAAAAACATCCTCCGAGCACTGGCATGCTTATGCAGATACACCCGTTAATTTGCCTGAAAAGTTTTTCCATATTTAAAAAATATTATTTTCAGTGCTCGTGATTTTCCTTTTTACTCCATAGGGCGCCAGTACATCACTTGGGGTAAATGGAGGGGGACGCTCGGAAAAATACAAGTCTCCCTTTTTGTGTAAATTTTGCCTTTTACTAATAAATATTTGGGAAGGCATTTACTAGGCTTAGGCGTTGCTACGGTGTCGACGAGATGAGATCCTGCAAGACCTAATTCTCATCGAAGATGTACGCCTAAGTTGTTGAGTTAAAATACATCTCTCCAATGAATAGCTTTTTGCTCAATATGTTAAACATGCCAGTGTAAAATTCTTTGTATGTGTAATCGTCACCCTCTAATGACACGATGTCAGGCTAGCTCTCGCGGCCTGCATATACACGCATGTAACGTTACTAGTGGGAATGGTTGACTCTTTTGTTTATACTCCGACGGTAACGGGAATGTACACTTTCACCGATGTTGACGTGGTATTGCCTATTATAGGTATATGGAATAAATCCGGTTTCAATATCACATCAGGAGCCCTCTCGAGCCCTGCCTCCTCATCAGCCTGATGGACCAGTCTGCTCTTTTCCAACTTCAGTATACAAATGTACTCTTTTTAAACGAGGGAGATTCAAATGACTGCAATATAAAGTGAAATTCATCAGAATTGTGATTTTGACATAGCTGTTCTCCCGAAAGACCATCTCCCAAGATGAAGAGGTGGAAAAGCGACAGAAAAACGTCATGGACCAATGATGCTATTTGTTCTAGGGCCCGGAAAGTCAAAACGTAGAGAAGTACAATGTCTTTAAGCTCTTCCCTCAAAATGGTAAGCGTCACGGCAATTTACAAACCTGTTTCTTGATATTTTTGACTAACTGTAAGGAATACATCAGATGGAGAAACGTTTATGTCTGACTCGCCTATACTAAATTCAACCAGAGGGAGTGGGCAAGTTTACTTTGTCCACCGTAATAGCAGCACTTCGTGTCACCATTTGCAGAGAAGCAAGACAAGCAGAGGTCCTAAATCAGCCGCTGCGAGAATAGTAGTGAAGTGAACAATCAGGTATTGAGATTCTTCACCTTCCCAGAACACAATACAATTGTATGTTGATTCAATCGGAGCATAATCGGTGGTCAGATTAGAAGTCACTTTATTGCCCAGTAAAGCAGACCTATTTCATGGGTTCAAAATACGACTAATAGTCTGTTGAATTGATTGATATGCCAGAATGTGCATGCTTAACACAATAAAGTAATGGTGTCCAAACAGTAAAGAAAACTATGAGAGCTGATTACTTGACAAAGGACAATAGACGTATTCACTATACCCTACGTGACCTTATGTGCCAGGACCGCCTGATCATCTGACTGCAAATATAATAATCAACTGCAACACAGAACATGTATCACGTGTTGCCATCAATTTTAGAACGGGCACAGGAAAGCGTGGTCACGTGGATTGCAGAGCAGAGAAATATTGACATCAGAAGGTCCCATCGATGCTGACGTGCAAGAACATTGTTATACGCAAGTGTCTATATTAGGCATTTCAAGAGTACAGTAAATTAAGCAGCATAAGTCATTGCTGGTAGCCTGTATATGCAAGCATACTACCAATACAGTAACTAAATCATGCCCTTGTTTTCGGTCTAGGCATGCTATGTTTTAAGTTAACTTAAATACAAAATAGTCTTTAAGAAAGATCTCGAAGACCGGGGAAAAGTATATTTGCAATTGTACAGCAACTGAAAAGTGTATTATAAATCGGTAGCTATGCCACCACAGCTTTCCGATGGGCTGAAATTGATTAATTTCTTTTCTAATTACCCCAACTAGTTCCAGAAAGGCTTGCCAATAGAAGAGTTTGCCACAGACCACCTAACAATATGTTGCATTCACGCAATCTGTTGGACCTTCCGTTTTGGGAAGGTTGCGATGTTCCCACGCATCCACTATCCAAAAACCGCGAAAATGTCGATTGTGCCTAGCTTAGACAACAAGTAGACTCACTTGCAAACGGCACTGAAATATGATATGAGTTATCACGTATCAGACTAATAAGATGATAGTCAACCGATGTTATCGGTACCGGCAAGATTTTTTAACGTCAAAGGGGCTTATATAATCTAACCCTACTGAGCCGACCTGTCTCGGCTCAGCTTTTAGTCATATAACTATAGACGCCACAATGACTTATCCCGACCCGAAACGATTGCAAAATTTAATACTGAAACGGGCTGATCGATGCGAGCTTCATTGAGTATATATACTATGCAATGCACGGTGTATTATTCCTCTGAAACCAAGTAACCATGGCAAATCAGAACGACCAAGCAGTACATTTACTCAACCAAGGAGCCGGGTACGGCGTCTTGCTCGGCGTGGGCGCACTCTTTGCAGGTGGTATGATATTAACGACCAGATTCTTGTCTAAATACCTTCATGAGAATGCAAAATCAACAGAAACCTTTTCTGTCGCAAATAGAAGTGTCAAAACTCCGTTAACAACTTCGGCGGTTTATTCTTCGTGGTCGTGGGCCGATGAATTGCTTTGGTGTGCCACCATGGTCTACAACTACGGTATACAGGCATCTTACTACTACGCGGCTGGTCTTTGCGTTCAAATAGCTGTCATGGCAACTATTGGTATTCATGCAAAGAAGAAAATGCCTAAAGCCCATACTTCGCTAGAAATTGTTGGGTTGAGATACGGCAACGCATGTCATATCCTTTTCATGTTTTTGGCTTTAGTCAACAACTTGTTATCTTGTGCCTCTATGATTCTTGCAGCATCAGGCGCAATTTCAATTATTGCAGGCAATTTGAACATCGCTGCTGCTACTATGCTTATTCCATTTGGTGTCATTCTCTACACTGCGGTCGGTGGCTTGAAAGCAACCTTCTTGACTGATTTTGTCCACACGTTGATATTGCTCACTATTTTATGTTATTTCAACACAGCTGTGCTAACTTCAGAACAGATCGGTGGCCTTGAAGGCTTATACAAGTTGATGGTGAAGAATGACGACGAAAGATACATCGAAGGAAATTACAAGGGCTCGGCAATGACAGGTAAATCACAAGGTGCCTTGTTCTTCGGATTGATTTTAACTGCTGGTAACTTTGGTTTAACAGTTATGGATTCTTCTTTCTGGCAAAAGACCTTTTCTTCCGACGTTAGATCTACTGTTCCTGCTTATTTGATTGCAGCAGTGTTGATTTTTGCCAACGTATGGCCCTTGGGTGTAATTATTGGAAGTGCCAGTATCGTTTTGGAAAACACACCAGCCTTTCCTACCTATCCAAGACCGATGACTCAGTTTGAAATTGATTCTGGTTACGTACTTCCTTACGTTTTAAAAGCTGTGCTAGGCAACGGAGGTGTTGGTGCCCTCCTCTTAGTCATCTACTTGGCAGTTACTTCTACCGTCAGTTCACAGATGATCAGTGTCAGTAGTATCATTTCATATGACATCTACAGAAAGTATATCAACCCACAAGCTCAAAACAAACACATGATTAGAATATCTCACTTTGGTGTTGTTTTCTTTGGGTTGTTTTCAGCCGGATTTGCTCTCATGTTGCACTATGTTGGTGTTGATATGACTTGGATGGGATATTTCTTGTCGATGGCTATTTGCCCAGGGGTGCTCCCATTGATCTTCACCATTACTTGGGACAAGCAGCCTAGAATTGCGGCATTCGTGTCTCCCATTGTTGGAATGATTTGTGGTATCGCTGTTTGGTTAAGTACAGCATACCACTATTTTGGAGTGATTTCAATCGTCAGTACTGGAGCCCAATTGCCATGTTTGTTTGGGTCGATGACTGCCCTTTTGCTCCCAGGGGTAGTCAGTATTATCATAACTTTGATCAAGCCTGAGAAGTTTGACTGGGCTCTGTTGAATACTGACCACTTAATTGTTGAATATGACAGCGAGTCTGAAGAATCTACGGCAGATTCAGAAACTGAAGTGAATGAGAAGTCTGGGGAGAAGAAGGCTGAGAATGACGTCAGGGTTTCTAACAAGGACAGTTCAATAATCGAAGAAGAGGTAGGGCCAGCACCAATCACAGATAAGGAGTTGGATTTCTACATCAAGGTGGCGACGATCACAACTGTGTTCATCCTCTTGATAACGTGGGTTCTTTGGCCATTACCATTGTATAGAGACTGGGTGTTCTCTGAGGCTTATTTCAAGGGGTACGTCGTGATGGGACTTATTTGGGTTTACGCAGCACTTCTCATAGTTGGGATTTATCCAATTATTGCCGACAGGGAATCGATCGCCATCGTGTTTAGAGGCATTTACAGAGATTACTTAAGGAGAGATAAGAAATAGATTACAGTATCAGATGTTATTTTTGATTGGTGCGAAAAAAATGTAACGTAGTAGTTTTATTTCGGGGTTTGACTCATGGACTCAAGGGCCCTTTGTAAAAATACCTCAGTTTTCCAAGGCAAACAAGATGCATCTCATGCCACAATACAACGGCGGATTGCTACTTCAAAAATAGACGATGCAACTATGGTGTTTGATCGTCGGTTACAGGGTTAGCGGATAATTGCGGATAATTTGGATAATAGTGGCGTTTCCACAAAGGCGACAGCAAAATGTACGTTGTTTTTGGATAACACTCGAAAGCAACCAATCAAAAATGACAAGAAAAGTTGACTAAAGTGAAACTACACCCCCACATGCCCGCCACCGTTACTGTCAATCACCCATGACGTGCCAAGCTTACAAATTGAAGGGCATCTGAAATATTTTTGGTGGCGGTTTGCCGCCGTACAGGACCGTACCAGAGTACGATCTGCGAGCGCCACCGTCCGTTCAGGTATTAGAGGGCTTTTCTGACGCCCTGCATGGCATATTTTCCCAAGGCATTCGGCAAAAAATCGCAGAGCCACTTGCCGATGGGCACGGAAAATTCCAAATCCGGAAAAACGTGAGACCAAATGAGAGACCCGATAAGATGAAATGAAGAGGCCCAGAGGTTAGAGAAGCATCTACGAGGGCTTATTGTTCCCTGTACGCAGGGTTAAACTTGCTAGCGAAGCCAGAACTTGGCCATTTCCTTCTGTGGAAAACCCTAACTGATAAACCAACCTTAACTCTACTTCCCGTTCGGGAAATATTGCGGGGCTGATGGAATAAAATTGGCTGCGACAATAACGTAATTACGGCATCCTTTGTTTCACTGCGGCAAATGATTCCGCGGACCGCAGCCGTTAATCACCTAATCGATAAGCGGTGCCGTACCCCCAATCCAGATTAACTCCGTATCTGACTGGGACCATATAAAGCCAGGTGCTCCCCACACCATCTGGGAATCTGCAGCTACACCATGCCCGAAAGTTTATCTGCAAGAAGGTTGTCCAGCAACGATTCTGTTACCAAAGGCAGCGATAATCTTATCGCTGAAACCAAGGAAAACACAAGCGTTGTCGCTTATGACTACGATGATGAAAACAACTACTCTACCAACTACGTTGATGAATTTAACCCCAGAGGTTTGAGAGTTCCATCGGACGAAGAAGCTGCTAGTTTAAGAAGAATCTTGGGAAATGCTGACATCAGAATGTACTTGCTTTGTCTCTGTGAGTTGGCCGAAAGAGCCTCTTACGTCTCGGTTACCGGTATTTTGTATAACTTTATCCAAAGACCCTTACCGAAAGACTCGCCTCACGGGTGGGGTGCTCCAGCTTCCAAGACTGGTAACGAAAGTGCCGGTGCCTTGGGCCAAGGTCTTCAGGCTGCTACTGGTCTTACCCTTTTGTTGAGTTTCTTGGCTTATGTGGTTCCATTGTACGGTGGTTTCATTGCTGACACCAAGATTGGTAAATTGAGAGCCATCTGGATCGGGGCTATTGCTGGTTTTGTCGCCCATATTTTATTTGTCATCGCTGCCATTCCATCCGTCATCGCCCACCCCAAGGGTGCTCTTGGTGTGACTTCTTTGGCTATTCTTGTCTTGTCCTTGGGAACAGGGTTCATCAAGCCAAATCTTTTGCCTCTTTTGTTGGATCAATACCCTGAAACTAGTGATGTTGTCAAGGTGTTGCCTTCCGGAGAAAATGTCATTGTTGACCGTCAACAATCTTTGGAACGTATGACTTTGGTCTTTTACTGGGCCGTCAATGTTGGTTCTTTCTTCCAGTTGGCCACTTCTTATATTGAAAGAAGAATTGGTTTCTGGTTTGCATTCTTTATCCCTATCGTTGTTTACATGATCTTGCCTTTTGTTTTGTTCTACTTGAACTCTAGATTAAAGAAGGATGAGCCACAAGGTTCTGTTTTGAGTACCGCATGGAAAATTGTTCGTGTTTCATTCCAAGGAAACTGGATTTCCAGAGTTAGAAAGAACTCGTTCTGGCAATGGGCTAGACCAAGTGTCATGATCGAAAGAGGACAAACCTGGTACAAGGAAAAGAAGCAATCTCCAATCACTTGGGATGACCAATGGGTTTTGGATATCAAGCAAACGTTTGACTCCTGTAAGATTTTCATCTACTTCCCTATCTTCAACTTGGCTGATAACGGTATTGGTTCTGTTGAAACCTCGCAAGCCGGTTCTATGTCTCTTAATGGTGTTCCAAACGATTTGTTCAGTAACTTCAACCCATTGACCATTATCATTTTGATTCCTATTCTTGATTACGCCATCTACCCTACCTTGAGAAAGTATAAGATTGATTTCAAGCCAGTGCAAAGAATTGTGTTTGGTTTCATTTTAGTTGCTATGTCCCAAGTTGCCGGTGCCGTCATCCAACACAAGATCTACCAGACTTCTCCTTGTGGAAGCTTTGCCACCAACTGTGCCGAAACTTCTCCTATTTCTGCCTGGCAAGAAGTTTCGCTTTACATTCTCGCAGCTGCTGGTGAATGTTTCGCTGTCACTACGGTGTACGAATTGGCTTACACTAGATCTCCACCTCGTATGAAGAGTATGGTCTTGGCATTGTACTTGTTCAGTACTGCGCTTTCGTCTGCTCTTTCGCAAGCTCTTTTACCTGCTTTGACCGATCCTCACTTGGTGTGGGCTTTCGGTGCTATTGCCGTTGCCACCTTTGTTGCTGCTCTTTTGTTCTGGTTCCAATTCAGAAACTTGCATGTTGACATGGAAAAGGAAAGAATCGACAGAGAAATCTACGACAAACAACAAAGATTGTTGGGAAAGAATGAACAAGAAATTGCAGTTGCTCATGGTGGTATCGAAACCGATTTGAACTTGCAGGCTGTTACCTCCATCAAGTCTGCTGTTGGTAAATAATATTTTTGCACCCAAAAGTTCACTCTCTAATATGTCACATTTAATTCAAATATATGGTAATTTTTTAATCTCGCTGTAAGTCTTGTATTGTATGGATTGGTGAATCTTGGAACAACATTAGAAGGTGCAAGAAGGTGGTCTGCTTGTTAAGTATTGTCTTTATTTTTGTAAAAATTATTGTGAAAATTTGAAATTAATACAAAAAATTTCACAATTTCATCTGTCTTGGCAGTATCCACCAGCCAGCAATTGTGACGCTTTTTCACTGTAAATACTCTTCCATGTAATCGTCCAGCTCTTATTTTAGCCCAATCTTTCGTCGTGGTCTCGTGCAATTCGGCGCAGGTAGTGTTGTTGGCGCGACACGACCAAAAAAATTTACGCCAGACGTGATTTACAAAGGTTATTTACTGCGAGAGGCAATCATAGTTGACGGTTGTTACTTACCCCTCACGACACAGCATCACAATGGCATACTATCAGCAGCAAATTAACAATCCGCAGAACATGGAGTTCTACCAATCCAACTACGCCAACTCATACCAACAGCCCAACAACGTTAGCGGAACGTCGAACTTGGGGTCGATGGACACCGGATTCGGGTCCCACATTGATGTGAGCGGGGCCATGGGCAACGGCGAATTGAACTCGGGGTTGCTCGCAGCCTTTGGAACGTCGGGCTACCCCGACGAACCGCCATTGTTGGAGGAGTTGGGAATCAACTTCCAGCACATCAAAACGAAGACGTTGGCAGTGTTGAATCCGTTAAATAGAAACATCACCTCGGACATAATGGCCGATTCCGATTTGGCAGGCCCAATCCTCTTTGTTTTGTTGTTTGGAACACTCTTGCTCTTGGCAGGAAAGATCCAGTTTGGATACATCTACGGCGTGGGTCTCTTCGGTACCGTCAGTTTGCATTACTTGTTCAAGTACATGAGCAACGATATCCAGTTGGATTTGGCTCGTTCAGCATCGGTCATAGGCTACTGTTTGTTGCCGTTGGTGTTGATCAGTGTGTTTGGCGTCGTGATATCGTTGGACAACTTGGTGGGCTACATCTTGAGTACAGTGGCTGTGTTCTGGTGTACTTATTCTGCATCGGGCTTCTTTGTTGCCGTGTTGAAGTTGCAGAACGTCAGACCTTTGATTGCCTATCCTCTAGGCTTGTTCTATAGTGTTTTTGCCTTGATGGCGATCTTTGTGGAAAAGACCGATGTCTAGAACCAGAACCACGGGGCGCCGTGCTATTTCAATACTATACTTTGGTATATAATTGACCGTTTTGTAGCGTAGAAAGTGGCCGTATTCGGTGGTTAGTGTGGAGCACGCTCCAAGTTTTTCAAACTGAGAATCAACACGGTACCACAGCAAAAACCATTCCATCACCATGAGGCGTGCTTCCACCATTGTGAGGGGCCTTCGCGGTGTTGCCACGTCCAACAAACCGCTTTACGTGACAACACCGATCTTTTACCCGAACGCCCAGCCCCATTTGGGCCATTCGTACACCATGGTCCTATGTGACACTAGAACCAGATGGGAACGACTTGATCCCACGAAATCTGCGTTCTTGTTAACGGGAACAGATGAACATGGATTAAAGATTCAGGCTGCTGCCGAGAAGAGAGGTGTGCCGCCCAAGCAGTTGGTGGACGAAGTTTCGCAAAACTTTAAAGCTTTGGCCCTGATGCTCAACATCAAGTACGACCGCTTCATGAGAACCACAGACGATGACCACGTTAAAACCGTCAATTTCTTTTGGGAGCTTGTTAATTCAAAGGGCTTGATCTATCAGGGATCACACAGTGGATGGTATTCCATCAGCGACGAGACGTTTTACCCAGAAACCCAGCTTGAAGATATTGTGATAGATGGCCAGACGAAGAAAATCGCTTCGGAAAGTCGGTCAGAGGTGGTTTTCCAAGAGGAAACCAACTATTTCTTCAAGCTTTCGGCGTTCCAGGACCAGTTGATCGAACATTTAGAAGCAAACCCCGACTTTATCTTGCCCAAGAGTAAATACAACGAAGTATTGCGAGAATTAAAGTCGGCCAAGCTTGCCGACTTGTCGGTTTCGAGACCCGCTTCGAGATTGAACTGGAGTATCGAAGTGCCCAACGATCCATCACAAAAGATCTACGTGTGGTTTGATGCATTGATCAACTACATATCGGCTGCTGGGTTCCCCGACAAATTTCATCAACAAGCAGGCAACTTCATAGCACCACAAGATAACATCTGGCCTGCAACCCATGTGGTTGGTAAGGATATTGTCAAGTTCCATTGTATTTACTGGCCGATTATCTTGATGGCAGTAGGTGCGCCACTTCCTAAACAAGTTATTGTCCATTCACACTGGTTGAGTGAAGGATTCAAGATGAGTAAGAGCATAGGAAACGTTGTTGATCCCGTTGCCACATATGAGCACTACGGTGAAGATGCTCTTCGGTTCTTTTTGAACGAGTACTCCAATATCGACAACGACTGCAACTTCAGCGAGGGTGCTTTCAGTGCTACAAGAGACACACTCATCAGCAAGTACGCTAACTTGGTCACTAGAGTCGGTGGAAACAAGTTCAACATCAAGGAAAGTGTTGAATACTTTGCTGAAGACAAGTATGGCGATATTGACCAGCTCATTAGGGACAAGAGTCTCAAGCCCGAGGTGGCCGGCGATATTATCGCATTAAAAAACGAGTTAATCCATGACTTGAACGGCCTATATGGCAAGATGAATAGCAAGTTTGTCAATTTTGATAGCATGAAGGGTGTCCAAGAATGGTGGAGCATCATCGAGAGGGCCAATCTTTTCTTCCAAAAAACCGAACCTTGGCTCTACAACAAGGAAAAGAAGACGGTTGCCGAGTACGAGACGTTACAAAACTATTATGTGTTTTTGGCAGCAGAAAGTAGCAGAATTGCCTCGATCTTAATATCACCAGTCATTCCTAAGTTGGCCGGCAAGGTGTTGGATCGTTTGGGCGTGCAAGAGTCGGCCCGGAATGCCCAATATGCGGTTGTCGGTGGCGATTTGCAATATGGAAGCGGTGCAAACTCCAAGAAACATCCCATGCCAATCGAAAGAGTGGAAATAAGAGTAAAAGTATAGACTATGTAAATAATCGTGTAAATAGACGGGACTATACGAAAGAGGTAGAAATAACAAGGGAATTTTTGACATAATCGTAGCGGTCCTGGTGTTTGCCTGATTTATTTTTATTATTGTCTGCATATAAGCATCCAGCCGCCATTCCTGCACATACTTCCGCCACTCTCCCTACTACGCCTACTAAGGTGGCAGCAGCATGGGCTAACCAAATGGCTGCAAACTGCCAGGTCTGTATCGGGGAAGATTTGGAACCGTCAAGATGGTGCAGAACGGTAGACCGGCGTGGAACGGCGATTTAAGATTTTTTTAAATTTATTTGAGTCCCAGCAGTGGTGGTCAAAACAGAGCAGCAACAACTAACTAGTCTCTGGTCTCGACGACCTCTCCAAGACCTCATAACTTCGAGTACAAACAGTGATTGATGGAGGGGATTTTTTGTTTATCCTAAAAAATCAGCAGGTTTTGTGTCATTCTCAACTGAACGAAAATTGTTTTGTAACCCAAAAACGACACTTAGCATCCATCCATTTTGGCCGTCAAAGTCGTTACTTCTAGTGGAAACAACTACATTGGACCATCTGCTAAACTAAGGATACACCATGTCACGCGGTAGAAGAATAGAAGATGACGAGGACGAGTGGGAAGCGCCCGAAGCATTACCTCCCAGGAGAAGACAACCCGCGTCATACAACGAAGACGAATTGTACGGCAACGAACTTGGGGAAGATTTTGAAGACGAAGCCGGAATCGAACCAGAAGTAGTGAAAGACGAATCTCCCAAGGACGACGAGCCCGAAGAAGATTACCTCGACGAAGACGACGACGATGGTGACCAGGAGATATCTCGGAGGAAAAGAGGCAGATCGAAACGACCAAAGATAGATTCCGAGGATGACGACTTCGAAGACGATGATGTTGTCAGCGATGATGACTTTATCGAAAAACTTCAACAGAAGGCCTTCGTTGCTTCCGACGACGAAGAGGCAGATGATTACGGATACGGCGACGCTCCTCCTCCGAAAAAGAAGAAGAAGTCGAGATCTAGATCGTTATCTGAGCCCCGGACAGGTCGCTTGACACGGTCAGGAAGACACCAGGTTGAAGAACCCGAAGTTGTACCTGTTAATGGCGAGACTGAAGAAGAGGAGGATGATATCAAGAAAGAAATCGCTGACTTATATGACTCGTCTCCTGTTTCCAACGAACCAATTAAACATAAGTTGAGAGAAAGACCCCAGATTGACTACACCATCCCTCCTCCTATTACCAACGATTTTCAATTGCATAAACAATCCTCGCCGTATACAACCGGAAGAAGGGGTCGCAAACTTAACTCTGCGAACGAGTACAGAAAAATCTTATTCCCAACGGCAGGACCCTTTGGTGGAAGTGATGTCATCTCGTTGTTAGGTACTAATATCCCACCAGGCGGCATTCCAATTCCAGGAATGACTAATGAAACCAAACTCAATGCAATCGGCCAAAATGTCAGCGACTCTGACACTTCTGACGATGAAATAGCGCCTATCAATGGTGACGCCACTATCACAAGGAAGCCTTCATTGGGTGGTAGCAAGAGCAACACCAAGATGCTTGCTGGCGGTGGAAATGATAAAGATAAGAAGAAAAACAGTCTTAGCGATACAGACCCATTAGGTGTTGACATGAATATCGACTTCTCGGTAGTTGGTGGGTTGGATAATTATATAAATCAACTTAAGGAGATGGTTGCTTTGCCGTTGTTATACCCTGAGTTATACCAGAATTTTGGCATTACCCCACCAAGAGGTGTGTTGTTCCACGGTCCTCCTGGTACCGGTAAAACTCTCATGGCAAGAGCCCTTGCTGCAAGTTGTTCTACTGCTGAAAGAAAGATTACATTTTTTATGAGAAAGGGTGCTGATTGTTTGAGTAAATGGGTTGGAGAAGCCGAGAGACAATTGAGGCTCTTGTTTGAAGAGGCCAAGAACCAGCAACCAGCAATCATTTTCTTTGATGAAATTGATGGTTTGGCTCCTGTTAGATCTTCCAAACAAGAACAGATCCATGCCAGTATCGTGTCCACTTTGTTGGCATTGATGGACGGTATGGACAATAGAGGTCAAGTTATTGTGATTGGTGCTACCAACAGACCAGATTCGATTGATCCTGCTTTGAGAAGACCAGGGAGATTTGACAGAGAATTCTATTTTCCATTGCCGGACATTAACTCCAGAAAGGAAATCTTGCAAATCCATACTAGAAAATGGACTCCTCCTTTGCCAGAAACATTCCTTGAAAAGATTGCAGAATTAACTAAGGGGTATGGTGGTGCTGATTTACGAGCCTTGTGTACCGAAGCTGCATTGCATAGTATACAAAGAAAGTATCCTCAGATCTACAAGACTAACGATAAGTTACAAGTGCATCCCTCAAAGATTAAGGTTGTGGCGAAGGACTTTATGAATGCCATTGATAAGATTGTACCATCGAGTGCAAGATCTACTTCTTCGGGCTCGGCACCACTTCCTGATCACTTGTCCTGCTTGTTAAAGAAGAGTTTGGGCGAGGTTTCCACAAAGCTTGATGTTTTGTTGCCTAATTCCGTGGGTTTACCTGGACAAAAGAAGAAAACTGCATTAGATGAAGCCTTTTATTTAGATCCATCTGTGAATGATCCTGATGGAGGCTTTGCCAAACAGCAACTTTTGAAGAATTTGGAAAGTGCTAGAGTGTGTAAACCGCATTTATTGATAAGTGGTAACCAAGGAAATGGTCAGCAGTATATCAGTGCTGCAGTACTTAACTACTTGGAAGGCTTTCAAGTCCAATCATTGGATATGGGTAATATATTTGGAGATGCCACTAGAACGCCAGAGCTGGCCATTGTCCAAGCCTTCATTGAGGCCAGGAGACATCAACCATCTATCATTTTTATTCCAAACATTGATATCTGGTTCCAGGTCGTTCCATTTACTGCTAAAGCTACTTTGACAAGTTTATTGCGGAATCTCAAGAGTAACGAAAAGGTTTTGTTACTTGGTGTTGCAGAAACTACGTTTGAAAATTTGGATACCGAAATCAAGTACCTCTTTGGGTTTGAAAACAGTGCCAACAGTGTGAGTTTGAATAACCCTTCTAGAGAACAACGTAAGGAGTACTTTGACACGTTGAGAAAGACTCTTCTTATGAAGCCCTATGAATTCATCAACGATTTCGAAAACAGGCCAAAGCGGAAGTTGAAGCAGTTGAAAATTGTGAGCGCGGAGAAGAAATCACTGGATGAGGTTTCCGAGAAGAAGAAATTGAAACAAATTGAATACAATGATGCAAAATTGAAGAACGTATTGAAGATTAAATTGGCGGCGTTGATGGATTTGTTTAAAAACAGATACAAGAGATTCAAGAAACCTATAATTGACGAAAATTTGCTTTATCATTTGTTTGATCCTACAGTTCTTGATAATCCGTTGAATCAATATGAAGTGTTGTACGAAAAATCTTCTGATGGTAAGCACGAGAACATGATTAGGGAAATATCTACCGGACGTTACTTTTACAATATGGATTTGGACATCGTCGAGGAAAGATTGTGGAATGGATTTTACAGTGAACCAAAGCAATTTTTGAAAGATATCAAGATGATTGTGAAGGATTGCATTACTAGTGGAGATCGTGAGAGAATATTGAAAGCAAACGAGATGTTGACAAACGCACAGTTTGGTATTGATGACATCACCACTCCCGAGCTTTTGAATTCTTGGAAGGATTTAAGAATTAGAGAGATTGAGAAACAGAAAAAGATTTTACACGAACACAAGAAGCTCGAGGCCGAATTTAAGGATAAACAACGCGCCAACATCCAAGAGTTGGCCACTCCGTTGTTGATTCAAGATACGCAAGCTAATGGATATGTTGCCAATGGATTTGTGGAAGCAGGCCCTGAAGAGAATGTTGCTATAGTCGAAAGAGTAGTGGTGACTCCTCCTGCTGAGTATCAAACGACACCCGCTGTGGATGCAACCATTACTGTTGAAGATCAAACAAAGCATGTTGAGGAACTTACCCAGAAAGATGAAATACAAGCAGAACCTGTTCTTAATGGGGAAGCGGCCAATGGTATTGCTGAAGTTCCAGTTCGCGAAACTGGCGTCGATAGCATAGAACAGATAACAGACGAAGCTCCTGCTAAGCCACAAGAGCCAGAAGCGGCAACTGTCGCTAAGGAAGATAGTGAATCTGAATCTGAAGCAGAAGCTGAATTACAAATTGACATGGCCAGATCACTCATACTTGACGACAGATTGGACTCACTCTTCAATGACCAACTCTTGGAGACGACGGATAACTTCAGCATCGAAAAGTTGGAAATTATCATGGCTGGTTTGATGGACATCGTGTGGAGTGCCAGAAACAACTGGGACAAGACACAGACCATCGACAAGTTGGTCGAGAGCGTCAAGGGGTTCCATTAAAAACTTTTATTATGTACCATACATACGAGAACTAAAATACATCGTCTAACAGACATTATATTACAAATGAGTCGAGGCCACTAATCCTCGGCGGTACCATCTCTTGGTCTATAAACAACATTCTGTTCCTCCAAGTCGCTGATGACATGTGGAGGCAACTTCCCGTTCACCTTGACGGCATAGAGACCGGGAGTGAAAGACTCGATTCTCAACCATCTCGCCACCCAAGACGATCTATTGTCGGCACCAAGGGCAACCAAACCTTCGAAAGAAGGCGACGTACAGTCTTGGACTTGGCCATCTTCATTGTCCTGGAAATGGATCACACTTTCACAGTTGGGACATCCCGAGTCCACAAACTTTCTGAAGGGCTGGATGAGCCCACACAACATGCATGCTCTTTCGGTTCTGGTGGACATGATTGATGGTAATAAGATTGGGTGGTTGGAGATTTTGAAAAATGTCAATGAATATTTTTGTCGCGTGATGCTTTGTCACGTGTGTACGTTTTGAGCTATGGGGCCGGTGACATTTGGCCATAAACTTTTCATCTCCAGATTAGCCCAAGCAGATAGTCTTACAAAGAATGATAGGTTTACGGACGGCATCAGTACGTCCAGCAAGGTTGTCCACACCCATACGAATGGGTGTACGGCATTTTTCCTGGGAACCACAGCTCGTTGTATCGACATTGACCGAGACCTTACAGTCGGTACACGCATACTCGGGCCTACCATGGTGGGCTGTGATTCCGCTCACTACATTTGCATTAAGATCTGCATGGACGTTACCGTTGGCGATTCTTCAAAGAAGACGGATTCGTAAACAGAACGAGTTGCGGCCCATAGTTGCTGCGATGAATCCTATCTTGAAGATGAACTTGGCGCAGAAAGTGCAGGCTGCCAAACAGAGAGCCAAGGTGTCCGTCAAGTCCGATGGTGGCAGCAGCGATGAGTATGCCTCATTGAAGAGTCCTCTTGCATCGATGAAATACGAACAGATATTATTGTTGACTTCGAAGGAAACAAGAAAGAGACAAAAGAAGCTCTTCCGCGAACACGGTGTCCAGCTCTGGAAGAATATGTTGTTACCTGCATTCCAAATCCCCCTTTGGGTGTGCATGTCGTTGACTATGAGAGACTTGAGTGGGTGGTCGACCTGGGAAAGTGTTCGTAACAAACCGTTAGACCTGGCGTTATACGACGAAGGATTGTTGTGGTTTACCGACTTGGCTCTGAACGACGCGATGCACATATTCCCCGTGCTTCTCGGGATAACGGCGTTGTGTAACGTTGAATGGACGTTTAAGACGTTGGAATTGGCCAGACTTACCCCCAAGACAAGGTTGCGGCCGACGTTGACCGATTCCATGGGGAACATATCGAGAATGACCATTGTATTCATGATGGCCATTTCGTTCAATGCACCTATGGCGTTAACGTTGTACTGGTTCAGCTCGCAGATCTTCTCGTTGGTCCAAAACATCTTCTTGGACTTGTTGCTTCCTATCAATTACACCCCAAACACAAGATGGAGCACGGGAGAAGCAAGAAAGGACGCAAAGAGCGTGGTTAAAATAGAGTAAAATAGCTTGTACATATCCTTTACTTTGGAGATTAATGATAAATTTCGCAATCGAATCTGGAAAATATAATCCCAAAATTGCAATTCTTTCCATGACCAGCACCATTATCTCGGCCAGTGACTCGCTTTACAAGGCAATCACCAAAGATCTTTCTAGTCAGTCGGTCAAGCGGTACAACAATGACGAGTTTACGTTGGAAGAACTCGACAATTGGCGCACAGATACATTCCCGCTTGAGTTGCAATCAAGGTACCAGAAGGAAAAGCACGCGTATCTCACCAAGGACGAACTCGTGTTGTTGATGAACTGGAAGCTTGCCAAGGGAAAATTCCGGCCGACGCTTCCTAAACTCATCAAGTCCAATGACGAAGACGCTGTTAAGGAGGTAACCACCTTGGGGTTGGATATCTTGCTCGAGTACTTCTCTCAGGACAAGAAATGGTCTGCCAAAGAGTATACCGACGTGGTCAAAAAGGCACTCAAGAAGCTTTGTGAATTGAGAGGCGTGGGTCCGGCTACGGCTTCTTTGATCATGTCGTTATTGGAAAAGATCGACCCCAAAGCTCCGCCCTTCTTTAGCGACGAAAGCTTCCTTTACTACGTAGTGGAGCCTACGCGTCCCGATACCAAGATCAAGTATAACGTCAAGGAATATACCGATGAGTTGTTGCCGGTGTATTTTCCACTTTACACAAAGGAGAAGTCCTCGTTTGGAACCTTTGAAAGAGGCGGATGGGCGTTGAAGATGTACCATATCTACAGAATCGACAGATTGGTGAACGTCAAGCCCGAAATCAAGGTTAGTGACGAACAATTGAATAAGTACCAAGCTGTAAGTGAAGATACCAACAACGACGAAGACGAAGAAGAAGAAGAAAAGCTAAAGGAGGAACCTCCTAGAAAGAAAAGAAAGTAATATTTCTATAAATCCATATGATCCTTCTCAAAATTCACCAACATGAACTTATCATCCTTCATGCTAATCGATAGCTCGGTGATGTTGTTGTTGACATTCTCAAATATCTGTTCCAAATTCGAGTTCTTGTGGAACCCCAAATGCTGCAAGATTGAAATGTTGATATCCGACGCAAGTTTAACCAACGACTTGCGATAATCGTTCAAGATAATCCGTACTTTTGGTAAATGGTTCAATCCATTCTCGTCCTTGACCAAAAATACAGCAGAAAGAGTGTCAATACGGTCAATAAATTCCGGTTCCTTATATTCTTGACGAAGCGAGTGTCCGTAGTTGTATGCTCGAGCATACAACTCTTTCTCTGGCTCGTCAAACTCAAACTCAAAGTTATTGACGTTCAACTTCCTTTCAATGTAGTTTTTGATCAAAAATGTAAATTTCAAGTACTTGATTTCAAACACAAGGGACCCTCTTTGCGACTGCAACGTCGGATAGTTCAAACCCAAGAATTTCAAGCACAAGTCAAACTGGTTCTTGTACAAATAGTTCTTGATGAGTTGTCGGTTGACAATGTGACTCTTCTCCAAGTCCGTCGAGTTGTCGAGATCCAGCTCTTCTGTTTTGTTCACCTCGTGTGATAATTTCTGTAAATCATTATTAAAAGCCTTGAATGTTTCCAAGTATCCTTCATGGTTCAAATAGCCCTTGATTAAATTGTTGAGCATTTTGGAGTCATCGTTGATATTCAAAAGAGAGTTTTCAACTTCGGATTCGGTGCTGAGGATTTTGTTATTCTGGATTTTATCCAAGAGTGACAAGTACAAAAACCGTTGGTTTTCTGCCTTGTAGCTGCGGACATACTTTGAAATATTAAACTTGAATTCTTTATAGCCCAAATTTGTCTTGATTTTCATCTTGCTTTCGTCCATTGCCGAGGATGAGATATCGACTTCGTTAAGTCTGAAACCTATCATGGGATATACCGCATCAGTAGGCTTGGAGTCGCTAAATAAGTCGTTGGATGAACCACTCGAAGCTAATTCGTCCTGAGATATGACTTTGGCCAACACTCCATTTAATGTAATGAAAATGGACTTATCGATAAAATTGATCCCACAGCCTATCGTATCCGTCTTGTATGTTCTTTTGGATGGTGTTTCGTGGATCAATCTGGTACTGAAAGGAATCCCTATATCAATCTTTCCGGAGTCAATACCCGTGATGCTGGCTCTATTCAAAGACGACAATCTTCTGTTGACATTAAGAAGCGCTGTACGTTGGATTGATTCAGAAGCCTTCACAGAGTTGTAGAAAGCCAGGTCTTCAAAGTTGACAGCAAAGCTGCCCTTGAAATCGCCTGGTTTTGCACTTAAAAACGATTCAACTTCACCTCCAAACAAAGATTCCAATACACTGCTTCGAGAGTAGAAAATGTCGTCCTTAAGCTTTTCCAAATCAAGTTCCTTGACTGATTTTGATTGAATGGCAATGCTGTTGGATCCCAGTCCGTCAACATGCAAGAATTGTTTAACAAATCCTGCCGAAAAGCTCAAAGAGGAATCGGAAGACACCGCATTGTCGTTCATGGCAATGATCGGCTTAAAGTTGGTTGCATCTGATGCCTCGTGTTCGATTTCCACTTCGTAGTAATAAATGCTTGCCGAGTTGACCACTGGTTTATTGGAGATGAAGTTGTAGTAACGGGTTTTGGCAAGTTCTTCCAAGTCTTCGAATATTTCTGTGGCAGGATTGGTTGACAAGTTGATGGTGGAGAACCCATTTTCAAAAACGACGACGAGATTCAACGCCTTGTTCAAGTAGTTCAAGTGTTTGGACTGCACCAAGGGAATCCACGAAATGGGGAGTTGGTTATCGAAATAGCGACCGGCACCAAAGAGAACAAAGCTGGGAGGAAGCATGTACATGTTGCTCTCCTTGTAAGAGTTGGACAAAATGAGGTCCTTTAAGGAGTAGTCCAAGTATTTGACGTATTGCGGGGGCAATTGGTCGTCGGGCAAGCTGGCAAAGTCGATTTCGCCCACTTTTGAGGAGATCAACGAGTTTCTTTGCTCTGGCGTAGTGCTGTCCGTCAATGTCTCATGATCAACGGAAGATCCCGGTCTGACCGTCTCGTCCA
Organism: Teunomyces cretensis; assembly: GCA_003706575.2. Classification (NCBI taxonomy): domain Eukaryota; kingdom Fungi; phylum Ascomycota; class Pichiomycetes; order Serinales; family Debaryomycetaceae; genus Teunomyces; species Teunomyces cretensis. The sequence goes on along the minus strand of PPLT02000005.1, from coordinate 490,384 downwards.
AGAGTCTCGACTTGAATATGGTGTAAAGCTCGTACAAATGGGGCGAATCGTGGATGAATTCCGTCGGACTATCGCCCAAGGCGCCAATGACCGCCAACTTATATAATACCTTCTGTTTGATAATGGCATCAAGATACGGATCCTGTGAAAAGAGGGTATCGGACTTGATTACAGGCTTCTTGCTCGAGTAGAACGGAGACTGGGACGATATGACGTTCAAGAGCCCCAAGCCTTCGTTTTCAGCCTGGAGCAGCTTCTGAAGCTCGGACCCGAGCGTCGAGTCAAGAAGATATGGAGGAATGATGTATGATAGTGTCATGGCACCGTCAATGTGTGGAGAAGCGGAGTGGTGGCTGCGGGTTTGGTTAGTTTATGTGGTTGGTGCACACAGTGCGCGACATTGTTATCACCACTCCAATCTTTTGATCATCACGAAAAAGGCTGCTTCTGTGCTTGAACAAACCGTCTGTCCCCAATCACCAGCGTCGTGGTGAACTATCGGTGTCTTTCCGTTGCATATTTGCACTTTTTGTCAGCACCAGTAGTTGAACTTCAATTGTTGTAGTTATATTTGCTTTCTACAGCTATCATGACCGACCGTCTCATTGCCAAGGCCCAGACGATACTCCCCAACATTCCACTCGCAGTGGTATCACAGGGAGCAGAAGCATTGGTGTTTCAAACATCCGTGCATCCGTATTCCACAGAGAAGAACGATCAATACATCATCAAGTACCGTCCTTCGAAACCATACAGACATCCCAAGATCGATGCCCAGATCACCAAAACCAGAACCGCTGGTGAGGCCAAGTTCATGCACAAGTTGGCCAAGCTCGGTATCAAGGCCCCAACGCTTCTCCTGGTGGATTTCGACAACGGGATCATTTGGATGAGTCACTTGGGCACGAAATTGCCCAACGGCGAAACCAGCACCCTCAAAAACTGGCTCTGGTACTTGGAAAGAACCGGAGACCGTGATCTCTGTTTGTCTACCGAGGTTGAACAGAAACTCGGCAAGGTCGGCGAAATCATTGCCCGTTTGCATCTCAACAACATGACACACGGCGATTTGACGTCGTCCAACCTTATACTCGTCGACAGCGAGCCAGCATTGATAGATTTCGGGTTGAGTTCGTTTACGACATTGATTGAAGACAAGGCGGTTGACCTCTATTTGTTGGAAAGAGCGATCGAGAGCACTCATGGCCGTTACGGTGACAAATGGGGCGAGTGGATCATGCAAGGATATAAGGCCCTCTACCTCACGAACGAGTTCAGAGGAAAGAAGGCTGAATTGGACTCCATAATGAGGAGATTGGACGATATCCAGCTCAGAGGAAGAAAGAGAGGTGCTGCCGGACTGTGATCATGCAGTTTGTACATACTCATCTGTAAATTACAATAAATATTAGAATATTAAGAACAAACAGCGTTCATTCTTCATTGTTTGGAGTATCACTAGATCATTACTGGACAATCCACTGGATCTACCAACTCTTGCCATCTTGTACAGTTGATCTTACCTTGCATCAACTACGGCGTAACTACGTAGATACGACGAGGTTTTGTGTAATTTTTATCCCGACACAAAATCAGCCAAAAACACCACCTCGAAAGCCGTTTGAACGATACGGTAACAGCACTAGTAGCCCGAACCACCAGAGATGTCGCAATCGTTGATTATATTCAGGCCGTCAGGAAAGGTCGAGTATCAGGTCAACAACAAGACCAACCCTTTCAACGAGTTCATCGCCAATTTGGTCAACGAAACCCATGTTGAGTTGGAGCCAGGTTTCTTTACGGCCAACTTACACCAAAAGAGATTCTACTGCTACAAAAGGGACAGTATCTACGCAGCATTATATTTTGACGCCGTCACTACCATAGATAGCGACAAGATCAAGCAGACTTTGGTAGGAGTCATCAAGACGTACAACAAGCTTGAAGATGAAGATGATGACGACAAGTTGGCGAAGTTGGTCGATTTACAATTTAACCAGCTCATCAAGTTGAGGTCCGACACTCCCAAGGATACTCCTACTGCTAGTGGTGCCAGCACTCCCAAAAGAACACCAATAACAAAGGTGGCCACTACCAAGAAGATGAGAAAGTGGGAAGGTGGAGAGATGGTCGAAGTTGGGAACGAACAAGGGTTGGACTTCTCTGTGGCCAATGCCGCACAAGAGTCTGCTCAACATGACACTAGTAAATTGGCTGACCGGTCGGCATTCACCAAGGAAAACGAATTGGTGTTGGTGAACGAGTTAAACGACATATTGAACGAAGACGACGACGACGAAGAAATCGAAGAGGGGACAAAAAAGCGTGGGTTCTTCGGCAAAATCTCGTCATATTTTGGCGGCAACGTCGATTTGGAAGAGGTTTCAAAGAAGTTCTACGACCAATTGGTGTCCAAAAACATAGCACCACCCACAGCACAGACCATTATCGACAAAATCAAAACCAACTTAAACAATACTAGAAACGTTTCATTGGCCGTTTACAAGCAATCTTTGGTTGACGAATTAACCAAGATCTTGACTCCTAATGTGTCGACAGACTTGTTGTACGACATTAAGCGCAACTCCCAGAACCCACGTCCGTACGTGATTTCGGTCGTTGGAGTTAATGGGGTTGGTAAATCGACGAATTTGGCCAAGTTGGCCTACTGGTTCTTGCAAAACAATTTGAATGTGTTGATCTGTGCCTGTGATACCTTCAGATCGGGGGCTGTTGAGCAGTTGAAGGTGCATGTGAAGAACTTGAAAACGTTGAACAGCAGTTCCAACCTGTCGAAGATTGATATCTTTGAAAAGGGGTATGGTAGCGGGGATCATGTTGTTGCTACGGCTAAGCTGGCTATTGCCTTTGGTACCGAGAACAACTACGATATTGTTCTCATTGATACTGCTGGAAGAACCCACTCGAATGCCAAGCTTATGGCCCCGCTTAAGAAGTTTGGTGATGCTGCTGATCCCGACAAGATCATCATGGTTGGAGAGGCTCTAGTCGGAACCGACTCGGTTGAACAAGCCATCAACTTCAACAATGCCTTTGGAAACAGACGGAGCCTCGACTTCTTTATAATATCCAAGGTCGACACTGTTGGAGACTTGGTGGGGACCATGATCAATATGGTGATGGCCACACGCGTGCCAATCTTGTTTATGGGTACCGGCCAGACATATACTGACATCAAGAGATTGAGTGTCAAGAGGGTGGTTGAGATGTTGATGAGCTAGGGTGAATTAAGCAGAGAACAAACTGGGGTTTTTTCAGTTCCCTCCTAAATATAGATCCAGGAATGGGTCGGCATAGCCAACCTTAATAATACGTCACTGTCATTTAAGTCGACCAGAACACCGTATTGTTGTTCTTTGTAGGGGTCCAAGCATCATTGGGACCCTTTTAGTGAATTCACCGTGGAGATAACCGGGGCTTTTGTATGCTCATCGACAACATCACCAAACCCGCGCAAGTCACTTTTCTTAAACGACAGCAATCTACGACGAATGCACCAGCCATGCGTTTGAGCCGGAAACCCAAAACACAAGACGTTGAGTCCGATGGCCAATTGTATATCAAGATCAATGCCAACCGGGCGGCGGATCTCGTCGGACACAACAACGCCACCACCAAGCGGATCAATCCGCTCTTGGTGTGCCAAATAAACGACGTGAGGAAAAAGACATCGAGAAAGCTCAATACCAACCAGCCGAGCTGGGATCAAGAGTTGCTACTTCCACTCCAGATCAATGCTCCCTCCGAACTCCTAGTGTTGACCGTTTGGGATAAACACAAGCGATACAAGAACTACTTGGGCGAGTTGCGGTTGAACGTTAGCGAACTCTTCCGGTTCGACGACCAGAAGCTCCAGCCCCACACCGAGTTGAAATGGTACAAGCTATACTCCAACAAACAATACCACAGCTATGTGACGGGTTCCTTGTTGGTTTCGTTTGAGTTGGTTCAGAAGAGAAGAAGAAGAATGCTGCGGATGAAGAAAGAGGCGGCGGCGACTCCGGAAATAAAACCAGAGGTTGTTCCGGTGGTCAAAGTAGACCCTCCACAGGAAGATGAGGGTCTCTTGTCTTCACAGCTAGAGCTGTTGAACGTTTCCCAAGAACTGGTGGTTCCCATTTCAGAAATCGAGTCCCAATTCGAAGTGTGGAGCAAGTCACTCATCTGTCCAGTCGATGCGGGCATTACTAAACCGGATGAACAAGGATTCTATTCTGATTCGAACGAAATAGCCAACCTTGGCGATATTTCTGATATCGACTCGATAGTAACTGGCTCTCCGCCTGAAAGCGGAACTTCCAATCTATCGCTTGATCCCACCCACACAGCAAGATTGGCGCCTCAGAACAAGTTTCTAGATGTTGAAGATGATGCTAGCTCCATGTCGGACATGTCGGTTGCATCGTCAGACAACCTAGGAACCGATGGCGATGGTTCAGAGAAGAAGAAGAGATCCAAGTTTCGCAGAAGATTCGATAAGAACTTTGAACTCAGTAACAGAAAGGTGTTGGGCATAGTGTTTGTGGAAATTGTATCTGCTACTAACTTACCTCCTTTGAAGAACTTCACTCGAACTTCGTTTGATATGGATCCGTTTGTGGTGGTGACGTTTGGTAAAAAGACATACAGAACTAGTTGGAAAAGACATACTTTGAATCCGATTTTCAATGAACGGTTGGTGTTTGAAATACTTTCCCATGAAACCAACTTCAATATCCAATTCTCCATCTTAGACAAGGACCATTTCTCCTTCCACGATAATGTTGCCATGGTGTCTGTTCCAATGCGTGATCTTATAGACATGACCACACCAAAGGAGACACCATTGTCATACATATCCCTTCAGGACGATTCCAACTTTCATTCAGGAGACAACGAATCGCTGCAGAACTCCAGTATCCAAATCTTGGAAGACGACAACGTGGTTCATTCAGTCAAAAAGAAGAAGTTTACCCAGCGTAAGAAGGTTACAGCACAATATGCCGATACCTCAAAATTTAAAACTATGAACTTATCTATGGAATTGCATGATTCCAAGTACGTTGGAAAATATAACCCTCAGTTGAAAATCAGGGTTCGGTTCCAGACTTACGAGACGTTGAGAAGACAATTTTGGAATCTTTTGTTGGAACAATACAACCTAAATGAGAGTGCCGAAGGCTTTGACTACTTTGAACTCATCACTTTGCTCGATACCTTAGGGGGTAACAATAGTGAGGACTTGGTTCTGCGCTTTTTCCTGAAGTACAACAAGTCGACCGATGATGATTTGTTGACCCAGACTGAGATTGTTGATGCATTGGAATCACATATCAACTCCAATGCCAGTGGAGACAGTACCATATTTGAGTTTGAAAAGTGTCCTCTCTGCATGAAAAAACGGTTCTCCAAAAAGCAAGATTTGGACATCATCACCCATGTTGCCATATGTGCTTCCAAGGACTGGAGTATTGTCAATAAGTTGCTTGTTTCTTCATATGTCTCGCCCCAACTTGCCACAAAGCGTTGGTTCACGAAGTTCCTCATCAAGTTGACCTACGGGAAGTATCAGTTGGGAAGCAACTCGGCCAATATCTTGGTCCAAGACAGACTTACTGGTGTAGTCTTGGAAGAGAAGATGAGTGTTTCCATCAGACTCGGAATTCGTTTGGTCTACAAGTTGAACCGGGCAAGAAAGAGACGGATTAGAACCATGCTTAAGACTTTGAGTGTCAAACAGGGAATCAAGTTCGATGCCCCAACCCTGAAACATGATATCCATTCATTTGTCAAGTTCCATCAACTAGACTTGTCTGAGTGTCTTGAAGAAGATCCCACCAAGTATGATACCTTCAATGAATTCTTCTATCGTAAGTTGAAGGCCAGTGCCAGGCCAGCGGAATCTCCAAATACTCAAATAGCCTTGTCTCCTGCTGATAGTCGTTGTGCATCGTTTGATACAGTAACGGAAGCCACGGAATTTTGGATCAAGGGAAGAAACTTTACGTTGGCCAAATTGTTTAACGGTAACTTTAACAATTACGAAACCACCGACTTGTTCAAGCCCAACAACTGTGCCATTGGTATTTTTAGACTTGCACCACAGGATTATCACCGTTTCCACTCTCCAGTTACCGGTGTCGTCAAGAATATCAAATACATCGATGGAGAGTACTATACCGTCAATCCTATGGCCATTCGGTCTGAATTGGATGTGTTTGGTGAAAATGTCAGGGCCATCATTCCCATTGAAACGGAAGATTTTGGAACTGTGATCATGATTGCCGTCGGAGCCATGATGGTTGGCTCTATTGTGTTGACCAAGGGTGAAAACGAAAAGGTTTCTCGGGGTGAGGAGATTGGATACTTCAAGTTTGGTGGATCGACGATTCTCCTTCTCTTCCAGAAGAAATACTTCCGGTTCGATAGCGATTTGACCAACAACTCGCGGTCTTGCGTCGAGACCTTGGTCCGGGTAGGACAGAGTATTGGCCATGGCCCCGATGTTGAAGAGCACAAGAGAGACCACGTTGAGTTTGGAAAACAGAGCAAAGATTTCAAGATGAACTTGATCCGGGTGCTTACAGGCGGTGATTTGAGCAATAGCAAGCAGTTGAGCGACTGGGAGAGTTCCAACATGAAGATCACCAAGGAAGACTTGGACAATCTCATCAAGCAAGCCGGGGGTGAAGAAGATCTAGACGATTTGGAATCATTTGACGAAGAAGGCTCCGTGGACGAAGAGGAGGAAGAACTGGAAGTTCTCGAACTACTGGGGATTTAACCCCAGCTGCTACATCTTAGCTGCAAAAACAAAGTACACCATGTCATTATTATACATATAAAGAAACCCTTTTGAATGCACAGTTAAGCAAACCGGCCCTGGATATGAGTTAACGGAACGTAGGCATCCTCTTCACGCACACCCAGTCTTTCCTCAAGGGACTTGACCTGCCACCCCAAGTAGTCAAGGTAATGGATAAGCTCGTCAATCTCATTGTACTGAGACTGGACAAGGGCAGGATACAACACGGCTTTGGTGACAACGGGAGGAAGTGCAAGACCAGCAGCTAATCCAAGGAATACACGATTTGACATCAGTAAGGACAAATTGACAATTGGAGCCCTCCGATCAGGCAATTCAAAGCCTTTTATTTAAGGATTTTACCCCGGTATAAACACGCGGGGATCCGCCCCGGACTTTTACGCCGGGAAAAATCGCATCGCCTACTCATGATGACTTGTTTATCGTTCATTATGTAACTATTGTATGCGGTTGTCACGGATTATAAGGGTGATCTAGTCTACTTCTGGGTACCGCCGTAGGCAACTCTCCATTCCTGGATCTTCTTTTCGTCGATTCTTTGGAACAAGTATTGCGCCTTACCGATGTTGTGGCCGGCTTCCAACACCAACTCGAACTTGTCGGTGATAGACAATGGTGGTGCGTTCAAGATGTCGGAGATCTGGTCTCTGGTGGCTGGCATGTATGGAGAAATCACGGCACTGACCAAGTAGATCAAGTTCAAACCGACACCAACAACGGCATCGGAGACTTCTGGTCTGTCGGAATACAAGGTGTTGTCCAACTTGTTGTCCTGCAAGAACTGGTTACCACGAGAAGAGATGGCCATGGCGATTTCTAACCCCTTTCTCAAGTTGACGGCTTCCATGTTTTCAATGTAGCTCAGCAACAATTGGTTGACTTCACTCTCAAACTTGGCGTAGTCAGGGATCTTCTTGGGGTCGTAAGCTGGAATAACCCCGTTGTATTTGGCAATGGCAAACTTGACCAATCTGTTGACAAAGTTACCCAAGTTGGCCAACAATTCCGAGTTGTTCTTGGTGACAAGTTCTTCCCAAGAGAAGTGCGAGTCAGAGGTTTCTGGTCTGACAGAGGCGAGGTAGTATCTCCACACCGATGGTGGGATACCACTGTCTTCGGCATTGTTACCGAAAACACCAACACCTCTCGACTTGGAGAATTTACCGTTTTCGTATTGAAGGTATTCGGTGGTGCTCAAGTGGTGCAACTTGGTCCAGGTATCTCTGGTACCAATTTGCGAGGCTGGGAACACCACGGTGTGGAATGGAACGTTGTCCTTACCCATGAATTGGTATAAGTCGACGTTGTCGGGGTTCTTCCACCATTTCTTCCAGTCTTCGAGGTTCTTGTCCTTAAAGTAGTTGGCCGTGATAGAAACGTACCCAATGGTAGCGTCGAACCATACGTACAACACCTTGTCTTCGTAGTTGGCCAATGGCACTGGGGTACCCCATTTCAAGTCTCTAGTGATACATCTTGGTTCCAAACCCTTCTTGGTCCATGAAGCGGTGATGGTCTTGGCGTTCTTGGACCAAGCACCCTTGGAGGAAGATTCGTCGATCCACACTTGCAATTCATCTTGCAATTCGTCCAACTTAAGGTAGATATGGGTCGATTCCCTAACGACAGGAGTGGCCTGGTCAACCTTACAACGAGGGTTGATCAATTGCAATGGATCCAACAAGATTCCGCACTTGTCACACTGGTCACCTCTGGCATCCTCGTACTTACAGTTAGGACAGGTACCTTCGACAAATCTGTCGGCCAAGAACGACTTGTGTTCTTCACAGTATAACTGTTCCACGGTCTTTTCTTCCATGTAGTTGTTTTCGTTCAACTTGGTGAAGATATCCTGGGCGATTTCAGTCTGGAGTTCGGTGGTGGTTCTGCCAAAGAAGTCGAATCCGATTTGGAACCAATCGTAGACGTCCTTGTGGATCTTGTGGTACTTGTCACACAACTCTTTTGGAGTGACTTTGTCTTCCAAAGCCTTGGTTTCGGTAGCGGTACCGTATTCGTCGGTACCACAGATGAACAAGGTGTTGTAGTTTCTGTTCTTGGCGTAACGGGCGTAGATGTCGGCAGACAATACGGAACCGACAATGTTACCCAAGTGAGGAACGTTATTGACGTATGGCAAGGCCGACGAAATCAAGATGTTTCTTTCGTTATCCTTTGGAACAATACTGCTACTCTGTTTCTTGACGAGGAACCCGGTCTGGACCTTCGTGGCGCCGGTGTTGGCTTCCTTTTGTCTTTCCAATTTGGTGATTTCACGGGCGTGCTTTACGGCAGGGGCAACCGTGGCCAATTGGGCAAACTCGTCGACCCACGCATGTTTCACGTTCAAGGCTGCAGCGGTTGCAAAGAGAATGATCTGGGAGGCAGTTGGTTCGGCGGTGGTGAAGGGAATATCGATGGAACCGACGGAGTTCTTCTTGAGAGCACTGTACAAGGACTCTTCCAACTTGATGGCCGCAGTGTGGGAGAAATCCTGGGCCAAGTACTTGACGACAGCGTTGGGCTCGACCAATTCGAACCCCGTCTTCTTATCGTGGTACAACGCTTCGGCGTCGTCCTTCACGGTAACGGAGAGTTTTGGCTGGAAAACAGCAGCAGCAATCGAGAGCTTCAAGTTGGTCGCAAGATCGGCCACGGACGTACCGGTGGACGCAAAGAGAGACATGTTTGGATAGAGAGAGGAGAGAGAAAGGTTGGAGGCTCTGGAAAATTTTGACTCATATGTGGAAATCGCGGAGTGCACATAGCGAGATGCCACAACCTTGTGCCATTTGAAGCGTTAGACAACGACGGGAATAACGGGCATAAACCGGCGATACAACGACATGAAACGGTATGTTGACAAGCTCAAGAGTGTGGTGATGGCGGCACTGCCACGAGTGGGCCCCATTGAACGGAACTACATTGTTAAAGACAACATTGCCACCACGACGACGACGTGTGGATCACACATGCTCGATACCTACGCCAGTCCGTTTGATGCCACCGTGGTGACGCTCTTGAACGGTGCTGGGTATGTGCTAAGCGGCAAGGCCAACCTTGACGAGTTTGGCATGGGCTCGTCGACGACCAATTCGTACTATGGCGCCACCATCAACCCGCGGTACCTTCCCGAAGAACGGATCGCTGGCGGTTCTTCTGGCGGATCTGCTGCTGCTGTGGCCGCTGGCTTGGCTTCCTTTAGCTTGGGGACCGACACGGGCGGCTCGGTCCGGCTTCCAGCGAGCTATTGCGGTGTCGTCGGGTTCAAACCAACGTACGGCCGCCTCTCGCGCTGGGGAGTCATACCGTATGCCCAAACGTTGGATACGGTGGGGATCTTGGCAAACAAGGTCAGCGTGGTCGAGGAGGTATATAAAGTGTTGGACAAGCACGATGAAAAGGACCCTACTTCGATGCCCGACGCCATACGAACGTATCATGGTCCCCAGCAGCGACGCCGCTTGGTGGTGGGGATCCCTGAGGAATGCATTGTCGACGAGCTCTCCGAAGAAATCACCCAGTCGTGGCTCGAAACTGTGTGGAAGATCCAAGATATGGGCCACGAGATCCGTCCGGTATCGATTCCGTCGATCCAGCAGCTGTTGCTGGCATATTACACCATCGTGACGGCCGAGGCTGCGTCCAATCTTTCGCGCTACGACGGGGTCCGGTACGGGTACCATGGCGATACGGCCGACACGTTCCAGGAAGCCATAGCCGATAACAGAAGCACGGCGTTGGGCAAAGAGGTGCAGCGCCGGATCATTCTCGGCAACTATACCCTCTCGTCGTGCCTGGGGAACCATCTCTTGAAGGCAACCCAGATCAGGAAACAGTTGGTGGAGGAGTTTAACGGGGTGTTCAACCGGAGCCATCCGCTCTTGGGTGGTGCTGAGCTGGTGACCAAGTGTGACGTTCTCATCATGCCAACGTCAACGGCAATCCCGCCAACCATCGACCAGTACGTCGAGCAAACCACCGAGAACTTCTTGCAGGGCTACATCAACGATATCCTCACGGTGCCGGCGTCGTTGGCGGGCCTCCCGGCCATCAGTGTCCCCGTCGGCGGTGAGCACGATATCCAAATCATGGCACAGTACGGCGACGACGCGGTGGTGTTGGCGTTGGCCACCAGCCTACAGGCACTAGAATAAACGTTGATGTATGTTGAATATCATAACTCATTACCAATTTAGCTAAAGTACAAACGGAGAAGTGAAATGCAATTGGTGGCTGTTGAATAAAGGAAGCAACGACGTGGGGGCATATCGTGTCTACTTCCGGCCCAATAACGTCAAGAACTCTTCTCTGGTCTTTTGGTGATCTCTAAAGCACCCCAACATGCAACTGGTGGTGGTGGAGGAGCCGGTCTTTTGGACACCACGACTCACCATACACATGTGTGTAGCCTCGATGACTACGGCGACGCCTCGCGGCCGCAAGATCTCGAGAACGGCCATGGCAATCTGCTTGGTCAACCGTTCTTGCACCTGGAACCGTCTCGAGTACATCTCGGCCAACCGGGCCAACTTGCTCAACCCCAACACGCGTTTGTTGGGGATGTAGGCGATATGGGCCTTGCCAAAGAACGGAACCAAGTGGTGTTCGCAGAGCGAGTAGATCTCGATGTCGCGCACGATGACCATCTCGTCGTGGTCCTCTTCAAACACGGCTCTCTTGATGACGTCGCGGATGTTGTCTTCGTAGCCCTTGGTGAAGAACAACATGGCACGGGCGTACCGTTGCGGCGTCTCCAATAACCCTTCACGGTCGATGTCTTCGCCCAACTCGCTCAAGATCGTCGACACGGCACCGGCAATGCGCTGTTCGCGGGCCGCAGCTTCCTCTGGCGTCTGGTCAATGCGCTGGCGGGCGCCCTTTGACGGCCACGACAACCCGTCGCTGTCTATCGGTGGGTTGATGGTCATGGGCGACGCGACGCGGGTCTGGAGCGGCGTGCTGGCGCCGTCGCCGATGGCTCCGCTCATCTTGGCCCGCTTGACGGCCGGCTGCACCGGGTGGTGTCCGTTGATATCGTTGGAAGACATGGTGCTGCGGGAATAACTCGAGTTGGTTGTTGAAAATTTTTCTGGTATACGGGCGAAATATAGTTTTTACGAGCAGGGTCAGCACAATTGTGATTGGCGTGGTTTGCGGCAGCGACAAGTTATGGCGGTGGTGGTTGCGGTCGTGGTGTTGCTGGCGGTGGGCCGGTGGTGATGGTGGTGGTGTTTTGGCGGCGGTGGCGGCTCTGGTGCTGGTGGTGGTGATCGTTATCTGAAAGCTTATCTAATCGTATAGATCGATCTGCTCCCCTCCCCATCCTGTTTGAGTCAATCAGTGATACAATTGAATATGCCAGACAAGGTATATCCAATCAGAACCGCCTTCCATACCATTCGTACTGTCACTGACCCGCTGACGTTGTAATTACTTAGTATGTCTCTCATAAGCATCTGTACTACTACACACCTACACTGTGATAAAACTCGTATCTCATTTATTCGGAAAACGGATTCAACACCCTAACCGTCAAACATGGCAACGCCATGCCGATCTCGGCCCGGATCAATACCGGAACCTGCTCCAATTCCTTAATCACTTGCACGTACGAATCACCTTCGACCCTCGTGATCACATTCTGCAAGTATGGAGCAAGGCCCAGAGCCTCGTCGGTAACAACCAGTGACGACTTTGTTCTGACATTCTGCGGAGCAGCTTGCGTTGGAGTGGTGGGCAACGACTTGGCGCTGTCCTTGGCTTCGTCCTGGCCAGATCCCAACGACGGAACTTGCAACTTGGGCACTTCGAGGTTCAATTTGGCCAACTTCTCCACAATCGAATCGCTCTGCTTGTCCAAAAGAACCTTGCTCTGGATCTTGGCGGCCTGCAACGAAGAAGTACGGTACTTGTTCTTGATCGACGACCGGTACGACAACGACGACTTTTCGTCAGGTGGAATGTACGTGGCAGAATCAACACCCTTCTCCCAAAACAATTCCAAGATCCGCTCGGACTTGTCAAATTCGGCCTTGACTAAGGGAAGCTGGTCTCCGTGTACTCTCTTTTCAACACCAAACTCAGGAATAAATACATCAAACGACGATTCGTACACTTGAACAACGGTACCCATGCACAACAATTGACCGGCACTTTCACTGATCTCATTGATCGTTTGCGATAACAACAAGTGAATGGCCTGTTCTTGCGCATTGGCAGCACAGTCCTTCTTGAAGTTACAGTAGTCCGCAGTGGCCTTCAACGATTCCAAGTCCCTGTCTTCGACACTTCTGTTCAACACCGACTTCAATTGTCTGTGTACAATCAAATCGGCATATCTTCTCAATGGCGAGTTGAAGTGAGTGTACAACGGAAGGTTGTTGTAGTAGTGGCCAAAGCTGTCAGGATCTTGCTTTCCGGCAACATAATACTTACCTCTCGACATACACTTGAACAACAACGTCTCAACACATTGTCTCTTGACAGGATCTTCAATAGCCAAGATCGAGTTTTGCAACGTAGACGACGTAGTAGTGTCAATCTTGAAACCCAAGTTGGTGGCTTTTCTGACAAATGTCTCCATCTTTTGCAAGGTTGGTAAGGCGTGACGACGCAAAAAGGCTTGGTCTCCCAAGCCAGCATGTACCTTGGCAGCAATGGCACCATTGACCTTGTGAGAAATTTCGGAAATAACGTCAAATGCCAAACTGTCAGTGAATACATTCAAGTTCAACCGAACCTTTTCATCATCCAACTGGTCCAAGAGTGTCAAGTTTGGAGCGATTCCCAATTCACGGTTCTCCAATCTTTGACGACGGAATTCTTTGGCGATTAAACTGAATGTTTTGATGTAGTCAGAAGTAGCGGACGAAATGGTGTCAACATTCTTACCTTCCAAAATACGGTCAAAAGAATCGTAGTTGACCAATTGGTTGGGCACAATAATCGACTCATGGATACTCAAATCATCAACTTCAAAGTTAGTAGTATCAATCTCAAACACAATCGAAAGTGCCAAGTTACGTTCGTTTTCCTTGAACGAAACAAGGTCTTTGACTTGGTTGGGGTACAAGTGTGTGGTTTTTTGGGGCAAGAACACCGAGGTAAATCTCTTCTTTGCCTTACGGTCCAACGTGGAGCCTGGCTTAATAAAGTAGGAAATGTCAGCGGCATGGAAACCTAATTCAATCTTGGTATTGGATAACCTCTTGACGTGAAGGGCATGGTCGACAAAAGTGTTGTCTTGCGAGAAAGCAATGATGTAATCATCACGGTACTCGATTCTATCAAAATTGTTCAATTCCGGGTCAATGGTTGGGAGATCATAGATATTGGCAGAAGTATTAACATCATCGGCATATTCGTCACATAAAAAGTTATTGTCTCTTAAAATGGAATCAATTTCGGTATTAGGGTCCTCAATCTTACCCAATTTACTAACGAGTGTTCCGAATGGGTGCAAGGACGTGATTGGCCATCTCTTGATCGATGCAACAAATAATTGGTCTTGGTATTGTTCGTGGTTTTCAACGAAATCCCGTGGGGCTTGATCGGTAGGAATAGCAATTAATGGGACTTTCTTGTCGGTTGGTTTAAACCAGACAATCTTTGGCGCTTTTGGAATTTGCACCATCGATTCTCTACCACTTTTCTTGTCCTTGGCAGCTTGAGCAGCTTGGGCAGGTCTCAACAAGCCCAATGTACCGGCAAATAGCTGACCTGGAATACGATCTACCACGGCAACAACATGACCAGCATACAATGGCTTAACATCATCGTTGATTTCTTCTTCTTCGACCAACAATAACGATTGACCCTCAACTTCGACATCGTCATTCTTCTTCATTGTTGGTCTTTGTTTCAACGAACCTCTTCTTCCAATGGTTGGAGAGTTTTCTTCCTGGTCATCATTGTTGACTTCCGAGGATGCAGAAGTAGCATCGTTATGAATATCGTCATTCAATACCGAGCTTGTGGGTGACTTTGAAGAAAGGTTGTCCTTTCTTCTCTTTTTTTCTTCCTTCTCCTTTTTAGATTCCCAGACTTCGTCGACAACCAATAATTCTACTGCAACCAAATCACCTTCTAAGGCACGATTACGGTCTTTGGAGCCACAAATAAATATATCTGCGTCCAACAATCCGTCTGTGGAGACATAGGCGTCGGATCTGTTTTTCTTGTTGACTCTCAAAGTACCTGTGACCAAACGGCCCTCGTTGATCAAGTCAGGTAAAGATGATTGGGGCAAGTAGGGGGCAAATAGAGATTTGCGCCCGTTAGAATTGGAATTGTTGGAGTTGTTTGGCAAAAAGTTCGACAACGACGAAATCGAACCGCCACCTCCTCCACCGTAGGAGCTGTTACGGGGCTTGTGGCCCGGAACAAACGAGGTTGGAGGTTCCAATTGGGACGATTGTCTTTGGTGGTTGGGCGAACCGTTTGGAGGAGGTTGATTTCTCCAGTTGGAGTTCATATTGCCCAGAGAGTTGTCAAAGTTTCTCGAATTGGTTCTGTAATGGGAAGAACGTCTTTGGTGGCCCTGGCCCCGTTCAGGCGATTGACTGATGGTAAAGTTGGGGGTGGGGGGCAACAAATTGTCTGGAGTAGACGAGTTCGAAGGAGGGAACTTGAATGCGGGCTGGCCGTATGCTAAAGATTTTGACCGACCATGGGATGACGTTGGGGGCGAGGTGTCGAGGGCGTCGGAGTCGGCAGGGAACTTGAAAGAGCCCGGGTTGGGGTTGGGGTTGGGGTTCGGGTTGGGGTTGTTATCCGAAGACAAGGACGAAGAGTCGTGGCTGTTTGTGGACAGAGAAGGGCTCAATGTCGTTCTATTAGTTTGGCGTTGGTTGGCGGCGGCCTTGATGGCCTCGTTCAACACCAACGAGTGTCTTCTGTTGTGGCCCTGGGCCGAGCCCGTTCTTCTGTGGCCCAGACCCTGGCCCTGGTTCTGAGACTGGCCCTGGCCTTGGTTCTGGCCCTGGCTTTGGCCCTGGCCACCCGAGGACGAGTTGATGGACGACGATCTCGAGTGGGAGGCGCGAAAGTTTGCGGGTGGCGGCATCAATTCGGGCTGCTGTTGCGGTTGCTGCGGCGGGTAGACGAATTGGCGCAGCTGTTGCTGTTGTTGCAAGATCTGCTTCTGCTGGGCCTGGACTTCTTCCAATTGGCGCTGGAGATGGTACTGTTCCACCATCAAGGTGGTGAGCTCGGAGGGCGAGCGTCTGTGTGCAATGTGGAGGTTCTTGGGCTTTCTGGCGCCGGGGCCCTGGCCCTGGCCCTGGCCGGGGATGGACAAGTTGTCGGAGCTCATGTAACGATTGGTGGGTGGAGGAGATCAATTAGGAGCAATTAAGGATTGGAGTCGGCGGCAGATGCGACGGCGTGACGGTCGGAAAAGTGGCGGCAGATGCGGTGGGAAGCGTGTGGGGGAAAAGCCTGAGGATAAGTCGTGAGTAAGTCGGGCCGCCAGGTGTAGCTTGAGGAGCAAAGGATTGATGGCTAGCAGACGGGATGGATTGGGTGGCGGGGCTTGCTTGTGGACGGGGGAAAAGAACTGGAACACAAGTAAAAACGAAACGAAGCACGAATTGAGACAGCAAGAAAAGAGATTATTAGCCAACAGACAAGGGATAGAAAATTGTTCAGCAAAAAAAAACCATTAGGGAGACAAGCGACGGGAAAAAAAGCGTGCGCGCGCCTGCGGCCATTTTATTAATAGAAAAAAAAAACACACGCAGAGCCCGAAAACGTAACGAGACGCACCACGACAGCGGTGGCAGCAGGTTGGGCAATGGGATGGAGACGTGGTGAAACCGGGGCTGGAAACGGGCTGGTGGTGTTGAGGGGCGGACGTGGGGTCTGTAGGCGGGCAATTGGCCATGGAGGACGTCGGAGTGTGGAGTTACGCCCACCATGTAGCCGTCCCGGCCTCCCCAGATGGGCCTCATTTTTCCCCCGGACCAGGTGACGCCTGGGCCCGTCGTTTGTCGTGCCAGACATCGAGTTTACGACACGCGGCGGCGCACCGACGTCATAGCAAATGTAAGTCATGTGCCAAGGCCCCGAAACGCTCACAATCTACGCCTACACTAAAGCTTAATGGGGAACTGTCTGACAGTGGTAGTTGAGTGGTGTGGCCGTAACATCGGCATATATAAATTAACCTTTGGTGGTTAGACTGGTGGTTAGGCTTTGGTGGTTAGGCTTTGGTTAGGCTTTGGTTAGGCTTCTATGCGGACCACCTCGGCCTCAAGGGTGTCCAAGTGTAACACCACCACCTCGCCGGCGTCACTGAACCGCGGCACGCCAATGAGTCGCACGTCGACGTCGCCGTCGTGGTACCTTGTCGACACGAACCGCCGTTGGTTCCCCACAAAATACACATGGGGCGTTTCGTCCTCCAACAAAAACGGGTCGTTGTCCTCGTAGGGATAGCAGTAGAGGGTGTCGGGCGCCGTCGGCACGATGTTCTGCCACCGGACGCCGGCTGCCAACGCCAACTCGACGTCGTCGTGGCGCGAATCGCCGACATACTTGAGGATATCGTCGACGTTCTGGCCCAGGGTGCCCAACATCCGCACCCCGCCGTACTCGAGCCACTGGGGGTTGGTGTGTCGCGAAATCCGGCTACCGACGGCCCTGGTGCTGCTGCGGAACATCGACCGGTGCAAGGGCTGCTGCGGCAAACAGATCTCGGCCGGGTCGTGGTGCCCTGGCATGATCGAGATCGGCATGCTCGTCACCACCTCGTGCACAAAATCGTCAAACCGTTGGGCCAGCGTCGGGTCGAATTTCGACAAGTTCTTTGAGCCGTAGTTGTTGGTGGTGATGAAGTTCTTGGTGTCGGCCTGGTCGATCTCCTTCATCGGCTTGATCGAATCGCCGGCAATCACCAACTGCACTATTTCACTGACACTCTGGCGGTCGCTGCCCAGCCCCAACTCGCCCGTCAAGTACTGTGCCAACATTTCAAGCTTCAAATCGGCCACCTCGCCGATATTCAATCCCGACACAAACGCCACTTTCTTGCCGGTCCTGCCATTGTCCCCAGTTGGTAGCGGTTTCTGTGGCGCCACCTCGGGATACACGACGTCCATCACCTCAAAGATCCCCGCCTGGACCTCCATCCCCAACACGGCAACGACACACCCCGTCACAAGAATGTTCTTGCTGAAAAACGTCTCGCTGTGTAGAATGGCCCGGCCCGATTCGTCTTCCAACATCACCACGGGCGTACTGCTGGCGTCCTCCACGTATGTCAGTGGTGTTCGTGGCAACACGTCGTCAACGCCCTTGTCGACATCCTGTAGGATATTGAGCTTGTTCTTCAAGTCACAAAACACCGTGCCGACCACCCAGCACAATTGTCCGCCTTGGATATCCAAGATCTTGTCTTGTTTAACTATGGTTGTGCCGTCAATCTTCTTGTCACCGTGGCCCCACTTCTTTGCGGCGTTCGTTGCTGCCCGTTCGTAGAGGTTGTTGAAGCGGTACTGGTACATCGAGAAGAACTGCTTGCCGTAGCTCCGCGTAGTAAGCTCAAAGTGGTTGGCTTTGGCAAATACAGGCTCCACATCCACCGTGCTCCGTACAACTGTGTCTTGGGCAAGATCTTTGCCTATATAGTCGGCGTATTCTACCATGGTATAACGCGTCTAGTAGTTTAAATCATCGCTTGTTGCGCGTTATATGGTGGTGTCGCAGATCATGTCGTGGTGTCGCAGATTATGTCGCACTCTCGCAATTTCTTAGTCTCTTGTCGCTATTTTTGTCACTAATTTCTCGCTAAATTTTTTGTGTTGCCTCGCTATTTTCTTCCTATTTGTCGCTATTTTTGTCACAAAATTTTGTCGATTATTCAATTCGTATATACATCTACTGATCTAGTTCTTGTCTCTCCTTTGCTTCTTGTGCTTCTTCTCTAAAGATTGGCCACTGGCTCCAATGGTGATGTTAACCTTTGGTGGAATGTCAAAACCGAAAGACTTGGCCACCTTGACCAAGTCCAATTTGTCGATCTGGTACACCGTCTTCAAGTGATGCGAGGCATATGCTTGCAAGTACGCACGGTAACCGTCCTTGGCCGATTGGTGCAACCAGTAGTTGCTCTTGATCAACTTGGTCAATTGCGATTGCACGTTAGCAATCTTGTTGGTAGGGAACTCGTATTCGTTCAATGGAACGTTGGCCTGCTTCAAGTATCTCAAGAATCCCAATTCGGATGGGGTCAAGAACATAAGCGATCTACCCTTACCACTGGAACCTCTGGCGGTTCTTCCGACTCTGTGGATGTAATCTCTTGGATCATCAGGTGGATCGAATTGGACAATCCAGTCAACAGATGGAATATCCAATCCTCTAGCAGCAACATCGGTACATACCAAGATACCTTGCTTGGCGTTACAGAATTCAAAGAATGTGTTGGTTCTTTTTTGTTGCTTCTGCTTTCCGTGCAAGTCCAACACTGGCAAATCAATATAGTTCAACAATTCCCCAAAGTACTTGACACAGTTACACGACGACAAGAACACAATGATCTTTTTCTTTGCGTTTCTCTTCAAGAATGAAAACAACAACAAGAATCTCTTGTCGGATTCGCACACAACGTAACCCTGTTCCAAACCGTCGGCAGTCGAAACTTCGTTTTCGGGAACGACATTTATGTATAACGGACCTGCTCTCAACGATATTCTGGCCAAATCTTCAACCTTTCTGGTCTGTGTGGCCGAGAAAAGCATCGACTGTCTGTCTTCGTTAGGCAAGATCTTGATGATTTGCTTCATTTCTTCTTCGAAACCAACTTCCAAGATTCTGTCGGCTTCGTCGATAACTAAAGCCTTCAAGTTCTTGAAAACAAAACCTGGAGTGTTTTGCAAGTGATCCAACAATCTACCTGGAGTGGCAACCAACAAGTTGACCCCCTTGGCCAACTTTTCAGCTTCCTGTCTTCTGTTGGCACCACCTATGACAATACCAAAGGTTTGGGTGTGGTGAGCCATCAACTCTCTGGCAACACCAAAGATTTGCAACGCCAACTCTCTGGTTGGAGACACAATAACAACACCGGTACCGTTTCTAGGCTTGAACTTCAACGAGTACAACAACTCGATGGCAGGAATCAAAAATGCAAGAGTCTTACCAGAACCGGTTTTAGCAGCACCCAAAACGTCTCTTCCGGCCAATAATGGAGGGATAGTCTTGACTTGCACTTTGGTCATGGTGGTGAAGCCCATCTCGGTGATGGCCTTCATCGTTGGTTCCGATAATCCAGCTTCGGCAAACTTATCATTGTCTATGTCTTCTGCTGCAGTTTCAACAGCTTGTGGTCTGGTAAGTTCTTTGGTGGCTTCCTCGGCTCTCTTTTCTCTCTCTTGTTGCTTTTGCAACTTCTTGGCTTCTGGGTCCTTCACGTCTTCCCCCAACAAGTTGGCGACTTCATCGAACTCGTCATCCAATTCATTCACCAACTGTTCGTTGTCTACTTCGGATTCCGAGTCGGATTCCGCACGGCTCCTTTTTCTGGACTCGACTTTCTTCGAAGGCTTTGGTGCCTTCTTGCTGTTCTTGACCATTATTGTGTGTGATGTGTTGTAGGAATCTTTGATAATTCATCTCATCTCATCAAATAAAAATTATCTACATGCAGGATTCTTTTACAAGATTTAGTTTACCGGAGTTTATTCATATTTAGCATTAGAATACTGAGGAATTTTGGGTATTTCACCCAGTAGTTGTATTTCCAAGTTATTGTAGGCTTTGGGCATGTTTACTAATGTGTTTAGTTTTGGTTTTCGAAAATTTGTGGGTAATTTTCAGCATCTTAAGTAATTCTCAGACCAAGTATGAATCATAGCTCTCTCACTGCGTTTTATTTAAGGTAGCTTCGTTTTGCCGCCAAATTCAATTCGCCAGACCAAACTATAGAGGAAATGGCATCGTATCAAGTGACTTCCACCAAGTCGTACATGCAGGCTATGCAACCATTGGTTGACATGGTCGGCACATTACCTACTTCCGATGCAAAACTTCCCCGAATTGATAATGAAGTGTCCAAGACCTCACCATTAGAGAACTTGTTAAAGACTTTTAGCGACATTTCTACCGAGATATTGAACAGCATTGCCGATGGAGCACTCCCGGCGTCTAGTGGTGCTATTGCAGCTGAAATTGAGGACGAATGTCGTAAAATTAGCAACTCAGAAGAGACTTTTGACGTTGTAAAGCAGATCTGTTCCAATTCCAGCAACGACGAGGAGCTCCAGTCGTCCTTGTTTGACATTCTCGGCTTTGACGCCTTCGATTTGATATCCAAAATTGTCCAGAATAGGGACGTACTTCAACAATCCCTTGAGCAATCTGCTGAAGACCAACCTAAATTCTTGACGCCCGAAGAACGAGCCCAATTGTTGGTAGATAACCACGAAAAAACGAAGAACCAGAAGTTGGCACCTAAATCACGTACCCATCCTCATGTGTTTAGGAATCCTGAACAAGCGACCCTTGAAGCAATAACTGGTAAGAAGTTTGCATTGCCAAAGGGCACTGAACGTCTCTCATTTGCAACACACGAAGAAATCACCATCCCATACCCAGACCAGACGACTAACAGGTGGATCACCGACGATAAACTTGTAAAGATTGCCGATCTTGACTTTTTATGCCAGGGTACTTTCAACTACAAAACCTTGAACAAAGTCCAAAGTTTGGTGTATCCAGTGGCATATAATACCAATGAAAATATGTTGGTTTGTGCACCTACTGGTGCTGGTAAGACCGATGTGGCATTACTTACTATTTTGCATGCAATAAATCAGTTTGTAACTGAGTCTGTTGGAAGTGACGGTGAAACTACCGTTGATATTGATTATGACGAGTTTAAAATAATTTACGTTGCTCCATTAAAGGCTTTAGCAGCTGAAATTGTTGCTAAGTACAGCAAGAAGTTGAAATGGTTGGGGATCAATGTCCGTGAATTGACCGGTGATATGCAATTAACAAAGGCTGAAATCATGACCACCCAGATTATTGTGACTACTCCTGAAAAATGGGATGTTGTCACTAGAAAGCTGACAGGTGATAATGAGTTGGTTTCTAAAGTTAAGTTGTTGATTATCGATGAAGTCCATTTGTTACACGAAGAGAGAGGGTCTGTCATTGAGACCTTGGTTGCTCGTACTTTGAGACAAGTGGAAAGTACGCAGCTGATGATTCGTGTGGTAGGTCTTTCTGCTACTTTACCAAATTTCATGGATGTTGCTGACTTCCTTGGTGTGAATAGAAACATCGGGATGTTTTATTTTGATCAGTCTTTCAGACCAGTACCTTTGAAGCAACAATTGATTGGTGTCAGAGGAAAGGCTGGGTCCAAACAAGCTAGGGAAAATATCGATCGAATTTCTTACGATAAGCTTGCTCGTTACGTTAACGAAGGTCTTCAAGTCATGGTCTTTGTCAACTCGCGTAAGGACACAGTTAAATCTGCTAGGACCTTTATCCAATTGGCCCAAAGTCATGGCGAATTGGATATTTTCAAGGGTGAAGAAGCTGAATCTTTCCAGAGATTCCAGAGAGAAGTCACGAACAAAAATAGAAACAAGGACATGAAGGAATTGTTTCCCAACGGGTTTGGTGTCCATCATGCTGGTATGTTGAGAACTGATCGTAATTTAACTGAAAGGATGTTTGAGAGTGGGGCAATTAAGGTCTTGTGCTGTACAGCTACATTGGCATGGGGTGTTAATTTGCCAGCAGCAGTGGTTATTGTCAAGGGTACACAGGTCTATGATTCCAAACAGGGTGGTTTCGTTGATTTGGGTATCTCTGATGTTATTCAAATCTTTGGTCGTGCAGGTAGACCTCAATACGAACTGTTTGGTACTGGTATCTTGTGTACCACGAGTGACCGTTTGGATCATTACGTCTCGTTGATTTCACAGCAGCATCCGATTGAATCGAGACTTGCTGCTAAATTGACCGACAACTTGAATGCAGAAATCTCTTTGGGAACCGTCACCAATGTTGAGGAAGGTGTTCAATGGCTCGGTTACACATATATGATGGTCCGTATGCGCCAAAATCCATTTGCATACGGAATAGAATGGAAGGAGTTAAAGGAAGATACTCTTTTGACTAACAAGAGAAGAGAAATGATCATTACCTCAGCCAGACGTCTTCATCACTTGCAGATGATTATATTTGATGAAAATTCGGGCGCTTTAACTCCAAAGGATCTTGGAAGAATTGCCTCTGACTTTTACTTACTTGGTAACTCGGTTGAGATTTTTAACCAGATGCTCAATCCGCGTGCAACCGAGGCTGATGTCTTGTCGATGATAAGTATGAGTTCCGAGTTTGACAGTATCAAATTCAGAGAAGAAGAGGCAAAGGAATTGAAAGACTTATTAGAATCAGATACACCGTGTCAAGTTGCTGGAGAAGTTGAATCTGCTCCAGGAAAGACTAACATTTTACTTCAAGCATTTGTTTCTCAAGCTCAGATCAAGGATTCGTCCTTAATTTCGGATTCCAACTACGTGGCTCAAAACTCTGCAAGAATCTGCCGTGCCTTGTTGCTTATTGCTATCAATAGGCGTTGGGGTATGTTAATGAAGATCATGTTATCAATTTGCAAGTCGGTCGACAAGCGAATTTGGGCTTTTGAGCACCCATTGTCTCAATTTGACTTGCCTGCTGCAGTCTTGAGAAATATCAAAGCCAAAAACCCGTCGATGGATATCCTTAGGGATATGGATTCGGGTGAATTGGGTACTTTGGTCCATAATAACAGTGTTGGGAAGGTTCTTTATAAGTTGATCGGACGCTTCCCATATTTGGAAATTGATTCTGAGATCTTCCCAATTACTAGTAATGTCATGCGGATTAAAGTGAGCTTAGATCCCGACTTTGTATGGGATGAAAAATACCACGGTAATGCCCAATTCTTCTGGCTTACTGTCGAAGAGTCAGATAATTCTGAGATTTTACATGTTGAGAAAATCATCCTTAACAAGAGACAAATGCATAGCCCTCATGAATTGGACTTCATGATTCCATTGGCTGACCCATTACCTCCACAGATTGTTATTCGTGTTGTTTCTGATACTTGGATTGGATCCGAAAGTTTGCACACTATTTCCTTCCAACACTTGATCAGACCATCAAACGAAACTATCCGTACCAATTTGTTGAGATTACAGCCATTGCCAGTTACTGCGTTGCATAATCCTGAGGTTGAAGCAATTTACTCTTCCAAATTCCGTTACTTCAACCCTATGCAAACCATGGCTTTCCATTCATTGTATAACTCAAACTCAAGTGTATTTGTTGGTTCTCCTACTGGGTCTGGTAAGACTGTTGTTGCTGAGCTTGCAATCTGGCATGCATTTAGAGATTTTCCTGGCACCAAGGTGGTTTACATTGCTCCTATGAAAGCTTTGGTTAGAGAAAGAGTTGATGATTGGAGACAACGTATATGCCGCAATACCAAGTACAAGTTAGTTGAACTTACCGGTGACTCCTTACCTGAAGCTAGAGATGTTCGTGAAGCAGATATCATTATTACTACTCCAGAAAAGTTTGATGGTATTTCTCGTAACTGGCAAACGAGAAAGTTTGTCCAACAGGTGTCGTTGGTTATTATGGATGAAATCCATTTGTTGGCAAGTGATCGTGGACCTATTTTGGAGATGATTGTTAGTCGTATGAACTACATTTCCTCTCAAACTAAGAAGCCTATTAGATTGCTTGGTATGTCAACTGCTGTTTCGAATGCTATTGATATGGCTGGCTGGTTGGGTGTCAAGGAAGGTCTATTTAATTTCCCCCAGTCTGTGCGTCCTGTTCCCTTACAGATGTATATTGATGGGTTCCCAGATAACTTGGCGTTCTGCCCATTTATGAAGACGATGAACAAGCCCGCCTTTATGGCTATCAAGCAGCACTCCCCAAGCAAGCCAGTTTTGATCTTTGTGGCCTCTCGTAGGCAAACACGTCTTACTGCTTTAGATCTCATCCATTTATGTGGTATGGAGTCCAACCCAAGACGTTTCCTTAAGATGTCTGACCATGAACTCGAAGATATTTTGGACAATGTCAAGGATGACACTTTGAGACTATCTCTTCAATTCGGTATAGGTCTCCATCATGCCGGTTTGGTTGAGTCGGACCGTCAAATATCCCACAAGTTATTTGAAGCTAATAAAATCCAGATATTGGTTGCCACTTCGACATTGGCATGGGGTGTGAATTTGCCTGCCCATTTGGTTATTATCAAGGGTACCCAGTTCTTCGATGCTAAGATCGAGGGCTATAGAGATATGGACTTGACCGATATTCTTCAAATGATGGGAAGAGCTGGTCGTCCTGCTTTCGATACTTCTGGTATTGCCATTGTTTATACTAAGGAGAGTAAGAAGGTTTTCTACAAGCATTTCTTGAATATCGGGTTCCCAGTTGAATCTTCGTTACACAAGGTGTTGGATAATCACATTGGTGCAGAGATTTCGGCTGGTACTATCAAAACTCGTCAAGAAGCCATGGATTTCCTTACTTGGACATTCTTGTACAGAAGGGCCCACAATAATCCTACCTACTACGGAATTGAGGATATCAGTAGCGCCGGTATTTCTCAATACTTGGGAGACTTGATTGACGACACTATCGATAACTTGAAGGAGTCCAAGTGTGTGTTGTTGGGCGGCAAGGACGAGCTTATTGCCACTCCATTTTTGCACATTTCGTCTTACTACTATCTCTCGCACAAGACCATTAGAAATTTGGCCAACAATATCAAACCCGAGTTTGGATTCAAGGAATGTTTGCAACTTCTTTGTGAAGCCGCGGAATATGACGAACTTCCAACCAGACATGGAGAAGAGTTGATCAACATGGAGTTGTCGCAAGCCTTGAGGTACCCAGCAGAAGACTTGCAGTGTGAATTTATTTGGAATCCTCATGTCAAGGCCTATTTGTTGATCCAGGCGTTTATGAGTCGTGTTGAGCTTCCTATTGTGGATTATTCCCAAGACACGGTTTCGGTATTGGACCAGGCATTGCGTATTTTGCAAGCCTACATCGATGCTGCCGCTGAACTTGGCTATTTGTCGGTAGTATTGAGCTTTGTTACGTTGATGCAATGTATCAAGCAGCGTACTTGGTACGATGAGGATCCGGTTCTCACTTTGCCGGGATTGGTTGCTGGAAAGAAGAGTGGAGGTCCAACGTTGAAGTCAGTGGGTAGAATGGGCCAGGGAAAACTCTATAAACTTGCTGAGACGTTGGGAGTCAAGGGTAATGCTGCTGAATACATTGAAGACGACGATGCTCGCAGACAATTTGTGAGAATTGCGTCTTCGTTGCCAACAGGTCAATTGTCGGTTCAACAACAAGAGGCCACGTCGTTATCGGTTGAAATCATCCACGACAATATGCCACTTAACAAGGAATTCAAGATGCACTGTCCACATTTCCCCAAGGCCCAAAGAGAGTCTTGGTTCATTATTGTTTTCAAAGACGCTACCAAGGAGTTACTTTTGATTAAGCGGGCTGCACCACGACTCTCTGGCAAGAAGGGCAAGGTTTCGTGTGTGTTGGACATTCCAGATGAGCTCAGAGGCCAAGCTGTTAGTGTTTTGGCCATCAATGATGCTATGGACATCAGTTACTCTTCACAACATACCTTGGTATAACTAGAGCTAGCTTAGGGGGTTTGATCTTATGGAATTATATTGATATGCTAATATACATGTATGCGACGCCTATTCGAAGAAATCGTCGGCCTCCTGTTCGGTCTTCTTTTGTTCTGGAGCGTCGATCTCTTGTTGCATGACAGCTCTTTCTCTTGGTCTGTTGTCGAAGTTGGTGGCTCTTCCGCTTACCACGTCGTCGATAGAGAATGGAAGCTTTTCTTCGTCAATCAACGTCTCGACCTCCTTTCTGAAGTCACGACGTCTCTGGTCGGTCTGTTGCAAGCCTGCCTTTGCCTTGAGGTTGCTACCATCGGCTTCTTCATTGCTAGCATTAGGATACAACGAAATGTACTTTTCGGTCTTGGGGAACAAAACCACATAGGCAACATCAACCTCACTGTGCTTTACAACCTTTCTGGCCTTCTTGATATCTTTTCTGACTTCGGTCTTGGTTACTTCTTCAAGGGCCTTTCTTGCCAGTTTCAACTTACGGACAGCCTTTTTCCTTTCAAAAAACCGAACCATGTGGTACTTCTTGGCAATTTCCTTTGTCTTTAAGTTGAACTGGGCGTTTTGGAGCTCGACATTCAACCCTTTCAATGCTCTTTCGTTGTTGAGTCTGATATCAGCAGGAAGCGACTCTTTCTTCAATAACCGTTCAATGTCTCTGATTTTCTTTTTGAGCTTGGCGGCACCGCCTCCTATCACTCCTGTGAGCTCTATGGCACCACCGTTGGCTCTGGTACGTGGTGCTTTGGGCATGACTCTGGAATTCTATCGTTGGTATTCCCAAATCAATTTTGCGATGGCATCGACTTCCTGTATGGGTGGAATGAGTGGAGCCTGGGTGAAAAAATGTGGTGCATATAGACGCTTTTCTTGCATATAGTCCCTAGCTCCATAAATATCGATAAATGTCGTCAAATTTTTACCATCTCCACACAAACCATGGGTATTTTAGAAAAGATAGCGCAGATCCAGGAGGAATTGGCACGGACACAGAAGAACAAGGCCACGGAGTACCATGTTGGGTTATTGAAGGGGAAACTTGCGAGATACAGGCGAGAGCTCTTGGAACCGCAGCCTGGACAAGGTGGAGGAGGAGGCGGCCAAGGGTTCGAGGTGGCCAAGGCGGGCGATGCGCGGGTGTCGTTGATCGGGTTCCCGTCGGTGGGTAAATCGTCTTTCCTTTCGAAGGTGACCAATACCAAGTCGGAGGCCGCCAACTACGAGTTTACCACGTTGACATCTGTCGGTGGTATTCTTGAATATAATGGAGCTGAAGTACAAATAGTCGATTTGCCGGGGATCATAAAGGCGGCAGCGCTGGGGAAAGGTAGAGGACGTCAAGTGATTGCTGTTTCGAGAACAAGTGACTTGATCATGATGGTGTTGGACGCAACCAAGGCCGGAGACCAGAGACTGATCTTGGAGAACGAATTGGAGTCGATGGGGATCCGGTTGAACAAGGCCAAGCCCAACATCTCGCTCAGGATGAAGAAGACGGGTGGGGTCAAGTTGAACTCCATCAGTCCGCCCAAGTACTTGAACGAAAAGATCGTGGCTGCTTTGTTGAAGGACTACAAGATTCACAACGCCGACGTGCTCATCCGTGACGAAAACGTCACCGTCGACGACTTCATTGACATCATTAACGACCAGCACATCTCGTACATCAAGTGTTTGTACGTGTACAACAAGATTGACGCCGTTTCGTTGGAGGAATGCGACCGTTTGGCGCGTGAACCCAACACGGTGGTGATGTCGTGTGAGTTGGACTTGGGAATCGAGGATCTCAAGGAGGAAATCTGGAGACAGCTCGATCTTTTAAGATTGTACACCAAGAGAAGAGGGATCCAGCCCAAATTCGACGACCCCATGGTGGTCCGGGCCCACTCGACCATCCAGGAAGTGTGTGATGCCGTTCATCGTGATATGAAGAACCAGTTCAAGTATGCATTGGTGTGGGGCAGCAGTGCCAAACACTCGCCCCAGAAGTGTGGATTGACCCATCCAGTTAATGATGAAGACGTTGTCCAGATTGTCACCAAGTAATATAGAAAATTAACGGTGTTTTGGTGGAACGTTGATAGTGTTGTAGAGAGGGGTGGTCTGTGTGACCTGCACATAACCGTATTGGTGAGTGGTTTTTTGATTCATATTTCCTGCATACATACATACTCATTGAAATACTTCCTGTACATTAAGACGTGTACTACTAAACACTTGTACTGATATAAACAACATGGACAAGTACAGCGGTCTTCCGGACATCGACACGAGTACGTGTGACGTATTTGAGACGTCGGATGTGGAAAGCGAACGGCTGCTTGGCCACGAGCCCGAAAACCCCCACGGCGATATCATCACGACTCAGCATCAACCGTCGGACGCCGCCAGATTCCACCACAGCACGGTAATTGGCGCCGAAATGGACTTTCTGGGCAACGTGATGGCTACGCTAGGCCGGAACGGCTACGAAATCGAACATGTTCCGGAGACAAGGGCGCAGAAATTGGCTCGGATCGCCCGCGAGCTCCAGGAACTCCAGCAGACGCCGCCCCAAGACAAGGACGAGGACGTCAATGGCTTGGTCAAGATGTTGGAGACAATGCAAACGGACGAAAATGGTAGCAATAGCGACAAGACAGACGTTTATGGTGCCCGATTAGACCAGCTTCTTGCTGTCGCGGTCGAAGGACCGACAGAAGGCGATGCCACCACCGTTCCAGAACCACTAGACTCATCAGCGATCCTTGAGCTCGACTCACGGATCCATTCTCTAGAAGAAACAGTGGGGATCGGCGGGGTGGACGCCCGGCAGGTCTCGCTTCGGGCCCATCTCAACGATTTGGCCCGCAAAATCAACATCATCCACAACCCCGAGTACGAATTGAGTCGCCTCAAGACCGAGATTACCCTGTTGGAGACAGAGGTGGCAAAACTCACCGCCAGTCGCAAGGTGCTCGAGTTTACAGCGACGCAGCCGGAGAACCACGCCGGTACAGGCGCAGTTGATGAGCTCTACGCAAAGTTGGCCGACTTTGACCGCGTCAATCACACCGTCCCCACACTCATCGGGCGGTTAGAGTCATTGAGCCGCGTCCACGCCGATATTGCCAATAGTGTTGGGATTGTCGGCGAGTTGGACGGCGTTCTCGGCGAAATCAAGGCCGAAATGGCCCACTGGGAGCTGTCCATCGTCCTGCTCAACTCCAACATTGACCAGTACCGCGAAAACTTCAAGCTCAACAGCCAGATCATCACCGACAAGCTCGATGCGTTGGAGAAGAGGTGATCTGGGGCCCGCTCGCTTACGGATGCCGCGTCGCTTGTGCACGCCCCATCTCGCTTTGGGATGCCGTGCGCGAACGAACGTGACACAAAACTGCCCGCTGCCCCTCCCCCATCTTTTCCATATATAACGACAAACGTCTGCCGGGAAAATTTGTGGGACAATATTTTTCGTCACCACTAGAACCATGTTGAGAGCAGGAACCTCGAGAGCCGTCCGTGCTGTAACCAGAACCGTCAGAATCTCTGCACCAACCGCAGCCATTGCGGCTGCTCGTCGCGGTGCCGGTGTTGCCCTGATGGGCGGCGCCGCCAGATACGTGTCGCAGATCCACCACCCTAAAACTCCTGTCATTGACAACGAGCCCATCAAGGAGTTTGCTGCTGAAGACCAGAAGTCCTGGGACTTGTTGCGTGCATCTATCACCAAGTTCACCGACAACGGTGCCTTGGACATCCCCTTGGTCATCAACGGCCAGAAAATCTACAAAAAGTCGACGTTACCCCAAGTCAACCCGGCCAAACACGCCCACAACTTGGCCAATGTTTCCCAGGCTTCTCCTGAAGACATCCAGGCCGCAATTGAGGCTGCTAAGCTGGCCAAGGCCGAGTGGGCTGCTACCCCATGGACCGACAGAGCTGCCATCTTCTTGAAGGCTGCCGACTTGATCTCGACCAAGTACAGATACGATATGTTGGCTGCCACCATGTTGGGCCAGGGGAAGAACGTTTTCCAGGCCGAAATCGACTGTGTCGCCGAATTGATTGATTTCTTCAAGTTCAACGTCAAGTACGCCGAAGAGTTGTACGAACAACAGCCATGCGAA
The DNA here is from genome assembly GCA_003706575.2 of Teunomyces cretensis. NCBI lineage: Eukaryota > Fungi > Ascomycota > Pichiomycetes > Serinales > Debaryomycetaceae > Teunomyces > Teunomyces cretensis. The sequence goes on along the minus strand of PPLT02000005.1, from coordinate 459,746 downwards.
ACCGCTCCAGGTGTATGGAACCGTGCCGAATACAGACCGCTCGAAGGGTTTGTGTACGCTGTGACTCCATTCAACTTCACTGCTATTGCCGGTAACTTGGTTGGTGCTCCAGCCTTGATGGGTAACACTGTCGTCTGGAAGCCATCTGCCACCGCCGCTTTGTCCAACTACTTGTTGTTGAACATCTTGGAAGAAGCTGGCTTGCCCAAGGGTGTTGTTAACTTCATCCCTGGTGAACCTGTCGAAGTTACCGACTTGGTTGTCAACGACAGAGACTTTGCTGCTTTGCACTTTACCGGATCGACCGATGTGTTCAAGAAGTTGTACGGCAAGATCTCTTCCAACGTTGCTGCCGACAAGTACCGTGAATTCCCCCGTATTGTCGGTGAAACCGGTGGTAAGAACTTCCACTTGATCCACTCGTCTGCCTCTGTTGACCACGCCGCTTTGTCGACATTGAGAGGTGCTTTTGAGTTCCAGGGCCAAAAGTGTTCGGCCTTGTCGAGATTATACGTGGCCGAGTCGGTGTGGCCTGAATTCAAAGAAAAGTTGTTGGCATCCATTGGTCAAATCCCAATTGGTAACACCTCTTCTCCTGAAGCCTTGCACTCGTTCATGGGTCCAGTGATCCACGAAGCCTCGTTTGACAAGCTTGCCGGTGTCATTGATGCTGCCAAGTCCGACCCCGAGCTCAAGATTGTTGCTGGTGGTTCCTACGACAAGTCCAAGGGTTTCTACGTCCAACCAACGTTGATCGAAACCACCAACCCTAACCATCCATACTTGGCCAACGAGTTCTTTGGTCCCGTGTTGACTGCCTACGTGTACCCTGATGCCGAGTACTGTGACATCATGGACACCATCGACACTTCCACCAAGTACGGTTTGACTGGCTCCATCTTTGCCAGAGACCGTCAAGCCGTCAGATTGGCCGAGGAGAAGTTGAGATACTCTGCCGGTAATTTCTACGTCAACGACAAGTGTACTGGAGCAGTTGTTGGCCAGCAATGGTTTGGAGGTGCTAGGGCCTCCGGAACCAACGACAAGGCTGGTAGTGGTAACATCTTGTCGAGATTCGTCAGCATCAGAAGTATCAAGGAAAACTTTTACGAGTTGACCGACTTTAAGTACCCTTCCAACTACAATTAGGTAGTGTAATGAATGTAACGTATATCATATGGTATTAGTGGTGTATTGTCTGACGTTTATATATGTTCAGGTGGTATGTTCAGGTGGTCAGTAGGTTATTTGATCTTTTTCCATTTTCACGTCGACTGTACTCCTTCAGTTCTTATAAGTGCCCTGGTATTGCCAGCCCAGCTGGGGCGGGCCCGGTGGTGGGCCCTGGAATTGGCCCGGGAACGGTGCTGGGTATTGTCCGGGGACTTGGCCATAATGGCCCTGGTGCATGGGGGGAGGGGGAGGTGGTACTGGGGGACGCGGATTAGCTATGATTCTACCCAAGCCACCGCAGACAGTACAGAGATCGTCGTCAAGGAACCCCAACACTCGTCCTGCTCCACGACACCGGCCACAGAGGATTCCTCCGAGACGGGGATCGCCGGGCTGGACACGGACGGGAGGGCCCGAACCGCTTCCAACGAGCATGGTGGTGACGGTGCTGCCGCCAAAGAGCGACGCAAACGGGTCGTATGCCGCGCTGGGGGCGTATTTCGACAGGTTGCGCGGGCCGTAGTGTTCCCAGCAGTCCTTGCACGTCTTGCCGTTCTTGAGTTTGTAGCCGTTGTTGTTGCACTTGTCGCAGAAGCGGCCGCGTGGATACTTGAACGGGAGCTCGGGGTTGGGATTGTACGTCATCGACCGCGTGAAGTACTTGTCCCAGCACCGGTTACAGAGCAGGCCCTTCGAGGACTTGAAACCGGTCAAGTTGCACTTTTTGCAGTAGTAGCCGCGAGGATACTTGAAGGGAAGAGTCATGTTTTGGGTGTAGAGTCCGTCGGTGGCGGCGGACGACGATTCGGCACTGGCACTGCCGTTCGGACGAGATGACGACAGCGACAGCGACCGGTGGTGGTCGCTGGGGCGAGGGGGTTGTTGCGGGGGCCGTTGTGGCGTGGGTGGCGGTACGGGCGGCCGAATCGGGGGCACGGTGTGTTCCTCGTGGACCACCGGGTGCTTGATGGCCTCGTTGTAGCTCGGGGGCGCTTCTTCCTCCGGATTACTCATGGTGTTGCTCGATCACTGCAAAGTTGGCGGTCATTGGATTTTGGGGGGGAGGTGAAAGATTGGGCTGTGTGCAGGCGGTAACCTTGGTGTGTATGCAGGACAAATGTCGATGGATTTTTCTTGTTCTATCTGCAGGAATGTAATGTGATTACACCGTTGTCTGCAGGACAACCATATTTCTCGCATTTTCGCCATTTCCCCTGTGGCACCTGCAGGACCCGCGCGCGCCCTCTCATTTTTTTTTATCGTGACTTGAATGCTGGCGACGCGTATACAGTCTTCTTCCCACAACACACAGCATGATTTGGTTATCCGAGAGACAGAGTGAGTAGCTTGGGCCCATGTGTGGCCTGCTGTGGTCCACCTCCAGCGTACTAACCAGCAGAATTTGGCGTGGGGTTCACTGCCGCCGGGATTTTCTTCTTCATCTTTGGCATCATGGCCTTCTTTGACTCGGGGTTCCTTGCCTTGGGCAACATCCTCTTCATCATCGGGTTGGTGTTGATTATCGGCCCGCAGCGGACAGTGACGTTTTTCACCCGACCCACCAAGATCAGAGGCACGTTGTGTTTTGCCGTGGGGATCTTGTTGATCTTGATGAAACGGTCGTTCGTGGGGTTTGTGTTGGAGAGTTTTGGGATCTTGGGGTTGTTTGGTGACTTCTTCGGCACCATTGTCCAGTTCTTGCGGTCCATTCCGTACATTGGCGATCTTTTGAGTCATCCTGCCGTTGCTCCTACTATTGATAGATTGGCCGGGCTTAATACGTTGCCCGTTTGAGTATGAGTAAGGGATGAGTTTGAGGTTTGAAATTGAGATTGACGTTTGGGGTTGACGTTTGGGGTTGACGTTTGAGAGTATAGACGGCAGTGGAGTGGCAGGTACAGTCGAAACCAACCGTGGCAACAACTAATGTGTTGGGAACCTTCCTCGGCCTAGAGCTTGCTTCTGACGTGGCCACTCCCATCTATAATGTACAACACAATATCTGCAGCTCGCAAGCCATGGTGGATGTCCACATACGGAACCACAGCGTGGGACTCGTGAAATCTGTAGAACACAACGCTGTTGCCGGCTTCGACCTGCGGAACACCGGCGTCGACCGGCCGGAAATGCGGCAACCAGAGCACGGTGGCCGGCAACCGGGTAGATTCGGACGTATTTACTTGCAACAAGTTACTATTGATAGCTAGTTCGTTTGTAGTGGCGCCGGTGTAGTCAAACACCATGACAGGATCGCTGGTCGATGTCTGGCTCGCGACCAACCGGTGTAACGACAGCGGGCTGGCTAGCGTGGTGGCCGAGACCTTGCCCGTGTGAAGTAGACGATGGCGGAGCTGGTTGGTGATCTCGACGGGGTGGTAGAGGAGCGCCACGGCGTTGGTCCCTGTGGTGACGGCGAGCTGGAGACGCGTCGCCGGCTTCTCCATCGTGTATTGGTTCTTGACGGGGGAAATCGCTATTGACGACAACGGGATGGTGTCAAAGGTGTCGGCCAAGCTGCCGAGGAACTCCGAATACTGCAACCGTTGGTTGTTCAACGTCGTTACTCCACACCACGGCCGCGGACCTTCAAACAACGTCGGTTCCACCACAATGATGCGGAGCCGGAGGCTGTTTTTGTAGTAGTGGTAGATCGACGCCGCTATAATGTAGCCACAGAGACTCGACGGATGTCTGATAATGAACGTAGGCATGTAACTGTGGTCATTTGGTTGAGGCTTTGGGTGAAAATTGTGATTGTTTGGTGGTTTTGTACCGTCCCAAAAGGGAAATATGTTTCCATCGCCATCTCGGCACAAATGGTGGCCATGGCTGGTTATATCGCTGGTTGAAGGCCATAGTAAGCTGGGAATAATGGTGGAAAGGATAAATGTCATTATTTGTGGCGGAACCATCGCTTTTACAGTTGTTCAATGGAATTGTTGCAAAATGAGCTGAAACTCGTCCGTCATTCTTTGGTTCAGTACTGTCTGCTCTGGTAGAAGTGTTTTGGGTGCCTCTGGATCGCTACAGCGTCTGTCAAGACTAAACCTAAGTTTGCAAATTTTACAACAAGTACAGAAATTGATAATTATAGTTATCATGGCATCTGCACAAGATTAAACTTTCAAACCAAGGATAATCCCTACAATCTTAAGGATGAAAAGCTAAAACATGCTGCCGGATCTTGACTCCCAATTTAGGTTGGCTACTGTCAAAACCACGACAATACTTAGTTTCGAGATTTTGTGTCGGGAAACCCAAACTGGGGTCAATACCAGCCACAAACTGGTGGGGTTTTGGAACAGAATTGGCGTTGCTTTAAGCTTTGCTGCAAAATATCGCTAAACAAAGCCGAGTCTTTTTTAACAATAAACTCCTGGAAGAAAAGTAGCAACATAAACGTTTGTGGCGGACGATTGTTGGATGTTGTTTGAGCAACATTCCCGATTGGTACAAGAATTAACGGTGGCTTGTTTGGACGAAGAATTATCGGGTTGGTACGTCGGATAATACGGCCCGTATTTAGGGGCCGGTATCCGGAGCCGTTTACTGTCTCTAACGCAACATTGACACCTTGAGAGCGCCGGTGCCACTAATGGCATCCTTATCTAATCACTGATTCGCATTCGGTTATCACCATTGTTGTTTTAGTCACATGCACCATGAAGCCACCCTGGTTCCATGATAAGACCATCCCTGAATTGTATATATAGCGTGAAAGTGCCACGGAAGCTGATGGTATTTTTAGGGCTATGAACTTGAAGCATATACTTGTTCTGGCTCTATTTCTAGACAAGATAAGAGCAGCTGCAATCCCCAAAGCAGCAAAGGAAGACATTGACTTGAAACTCAAACGGTGCTGGACAGTCAAGAAAAGAGAACAGGGTGATATTGGTGTTACCAGACGATTGTGCGACGATGATAACCCCGGCATGGAACCCGACACTGCGTCCATGTAAGATCAAGGACGAACCGTACTTTAAGGTCAAGCACTGCAGTGGGAAATTTTCCCGGTACACGGAATGGTGCAGCATGAACGATAAAGACCCCAAGGTTTGGTCCAACAGTGATGCGGCGATGTTTTTGGATTATTACAAGAGAAGAAATGGATTGGAGTCGGAGCCTTTAGCCAGATTCAAGTGGAAAACAGTGTCAGAAACAGACAAACAATAAGTGCAGACGTCAAACGTCGTGATTAGCTGTCAAAGTATCCTGTTGAGAGTTGACTCCTCCAACGTTCCAACAAAAATCCGTGATAGTTTAGTGGCTAGAATTACCGCTTGTCGCGTGGTAGACCGGGGTTCAATTCCCCGTCGCGGAGCTTTCTTTTTGTCTCGACGGTGAACATCATGCCCCTGGGGCTGCTGGTGGTCTAGACGTTCTTTTTACCACAAGTTACCGGCTATTTGTTGATTTGAAACGGTATGGGCCGAGAAATGGGTGCGAAAACCATTGTCGGTGCCCAAAACGGCAATAGTCCCTACAATTGCTGCAAAATCGTGATTGTACCGCCTGGATTGGGCAATTGTCGACACAAGACACCGGCCATGGCGACGGAACGTGGGGGCATGGCATGCGGTATAAATAGACACCGATATTGAGGTCTTCTTTCGCTCATCACTACAATACCAAAGACAATCACCAAAAATGGCCGCCCAACAAACCACCTCCGCTTCTGCTTCTGCTTCCGCCTCCAAGCCTCAATCCGCCAACAAAGACAACGGCGGATTCAGAGTTCCGGGAGGATTCGTTCCTAACAAGTGCGTTATTGTTTAATGGCACGGTTTTTTGCACCCGGGTTTAACTGCTGGGAGATAATGGTATAGCCACTTCTTACGAAGGTTCTTGATGTGAATAGTTATCTAGTTGAATAGTTGAATAAACTCGAGCTTCAGTTAAACAGTAGAGCAAAAAAGAATGATTTTGCCCAGGATCGAACTGGGGACGTTCTGCGTGTTAAGCAGATGCCATAACCAACTAGACCACAAAACCATTTCTGAGAATTTTTATTTTGCAAATGGTCATGCCATGAAACAAAAAAGAGTTGTTGGATATGTTAGTTAAATGACGTAGAGCTAGTAAATGACCTCAACTATACATTGTCAGGTGTATGGTTGTTGCCGAGCTGAAACAGCTTAGATTTGGCGGTGTGGTGCCGGAATTTTAATCTACAGTACTGCGGTCCTGGTCTGCGGTCCCGGTGTTCTGCCCAACCCAAAACGAAAATCAAATCGATGAGCATCACCACCATGTCGAAAGTCAACCGCCGCAAAGAGATCCGCGAGAAAGAAGAGCTCCAGGCCCGGTTCCAGACATCAATTGCCCGTAACAACAGCAAGGTGTTGGGGTGGCTTGATGTCGGCGGCGGGGTCGCCGGGAGTGAGGCCGACACCGAGGCCAACGTCTCGTTCCTTGGGTTGCCGATAGTGCGCCAGGGCGCCGGGCTTTCGTCTCTCGAATCGGACGCCGCCACCATTGGAGACTATGTCAACGATGTCAAGAGTATCAAGCAGGCGTCGGAGTCTGCTGGGCGTGTTTCGTCCAAGCCAATGCAGGCGTTGTTGAACCGGATGCGCGATACGGGTCGTAGCAACGCCGGCGGTGGGCGTGGCCGGGTGCAGAAAGCTGGAGGTGTCGCAGGACGCAAGCCGCAACGCCAGGGCGGCGCCCGGCCCGCACCGGGCCCCGTGGCCGGCAATGGGGACGACGATTCCGACGATGACGCGACGTTGGTGCAGAGCCGCGGCGTCAAGAAGTCGGCGGCGATGTTTGTCGGCAAGAAGAGCAAGAAGCCGTTTTGAGAGTATCCGACACTTATCCGGCGCCGCCAATCAGACACAACCGACACCGTTGCTGGTGCAGACCAGAAAGTGGACGCTGCTAACGGTGCGTCGGTATTTTTATGCGCATATTTTCTTGAGCAGAGGCGAGAGAATAGTCCGTGCATAACGTCGAGGGTTAATGTCTGACGGGGAGCACGAGGACAACGGAACGGGACGTCGGGTTGCCGGCGCAGCAGACAGTGGTGTGTCCCCGCCGGTTTTTTGGGGCATGTTTTGCCCTGGGCGATCGCGTGGGGAGTGGAGAATGTTCGGTGAGATCGGATCTGGCCAGAACGAAAACCGCCAGATCGTTGTCAATTGCCGGGGAAGTGAGCTGCCACTGCTTGCAGGCGAAAATATATTGCTTGCAGGACAATGAACCCAACATTACTTAACCAAATGATGTCAGTGACTTGCAGTAGATTGCAGGATGCTTGGAAAAAATTAAAAAAAAATAATTCATATTAATAATAATAACAACGATAATAATAATAATAAAATAAAACAGTGTCGTGTCGGGCAAAATAATAATTTCAATGTCCACACCCGTGCTATCCATCAGACAGACAATCTACCGACTGGGTTGGGGGGAACAGACAAAAATAATAGGGGAATAATAAATTCATCGATTAATATAATGAAGAAATCTAACTAGTAATACAAAACATATAGTCACTCACGTAAAGAAATAAAATGTCATTACTGGCGGCAGCAGGCCCTGGACAACGCCGCTCCATTGCAGCCGTGGTCCGCGGTCCCGTACCAACGAAATCCGGCAATTGTAGCCGAGTTGCGGCCATTTGTGTCAGCAGCATGCGAAGCGGAGTTCCATGTCGACTAACGAAATTTAGCCGGCGCCAGGGTCCGGTGGTCCTGGGCCCTAGCTGAGGCGCCGTCTTTTGTCGGTGTGGTCGTCGTCCTCCTTGGGGTCTTCCAAGAGCGACGTCACCAGCACCTTTTTGTTGAACTTTTCCTTGCGGTCGTCGTCGACGAGTTTCGACAACGGCAGGCTTGTAGACGAGCGGAGGGGCTTGAACTTGATGGGCGGCGTCGATGCCGTTGGGGTGTCGGCGGTGGATTGGTCGGCGACGTCGTGGGGCCCGAGCGAGATCGACACCTTGCTGTCGATGTTGGAGATGGACCCAAACAGCAGCGTGCGTTTGAGCAGCGACACCAGCGAGAGCAGCGACTTGTTGGAGAATAGCAGGTTGTGCAGCGACGTCGTCGAGCCGATGGAGTCGTTTTTGGGCTGCGGGCGGGCGTGGAGCTCCACCAACAGCGGCCGGAGCTTGTCGTGGATGCCGTTGGCGACGGGGGGCACCAGCGGTTTCTTGACGGCGGGCGACCCGGGGATCGACACGGGCCGGCGGGCGTCGTTGGGAATGCTACGGGGCGGTGCCGGCGGTGCTGCGGGCGACTGGTGGCGCGAGGGCTCGGGCGAGTTGGGGTAGTAGAACAGCGATGGAGGCGGCAACTTGACGGCAGCCTTGTCGTCGTAGCGCGATTCTGGCGCCAGCACCGGCAGGAGAATGGAGTTGGGGGCCGGTGCGAGGGGGTCGTAGAGAAGCAGCGGGTTTCGTGGGCGCGGGTTGGTGCTTTCCCAGATCTTGCGGAACTGGAGGTTGGGCGAGTAGTGTTGGGGTGGGCCCGGTGCTGGTGCTGGTGCTGGTGCCGGTGTCGATGTAGGTTGTGTATGTGCTGCTGGGTGTGCTGCTTGAGGTTGGGCTGCTTGTGCTGGATGTATGAGGGGCTGGGGCTGGGGCTGGTGTTGGTGTTGGTGTTGGTGTTGGGGCTGTGGTTGGGGTGGCTGGGGAAGAGGCTGGAGATGTGCGTGTCCGTGTGGAGGAGGAAGATGTGGTTGGTGTGCTGGTGCTCCTGGTGCTCCTGTTGGTCCTGGTCCTGGTGGTCCTGGTCCTGGTGCTCCTGGTTGTCTGTCGATCGGCATTGGATGTCCTTGTGCCTGTGCTTGTGCTTGGGCCTGGGCCTGGGCCTGTGCTTGTGCTTGTGCTTGTGCTTGCGCTTGCGCCTGGAGAACCTGCTGCTGGTGTATTTGTTGCTGCTGGTGTTGATGTACCTGTTGCTGCTGCTGCATCTGTTGCACCTGCTGCGAACTCATCTGGACCTGCTGGCCGTAGTACCCGTAGGCATAAGCATACTTCTGTTCGTCATACACCGGGTAGTACCCCGGGTAGCCCGCGTAGTACGGGACGTACTGCTGGTAGTACTGCGGCTGGACGTCGTACGCCGGCGCCGGCAGCGACGTTGCTGCCAACAAGTAGTCGTTCAGCTCGCCGTAGCTGTTGCGCGAACTGTTGGACGACGACCGTCTCTTGATGTAGATCAACAGGCTCTCGTCGTCCTTCTTGAACTTGCCCAGCAGGTGCTTGAACTCCCACACCGGCGGCGAGTCCTTGTCGCCCGTGCTCTGGTTGGGGTCGCTGACCTTGTGGAAGCCGTACATGTGGAGCTGGCGCACGAAGCTGGCGACGTTGCCGTGCTTGAAGTACCCCGTGAGTGCCTGGGCAAACTCCTTGCCGGGATAGAGCGCAAACGTGTTGTTGTCGGCGTTGTTGGTCCACCAGATGAGGTGGGCGAGCTTGGCGTCGGTCAACATCGTGTAGAGCTTGTGGACAAACGCATTCTTCTTGATGGGCGGGTCGGCCTTCTTGCTCATGGTGGAAGAAGGGACGGGCGGGTGTTGCGGTGGCGAGGGTCGGATTGTGGTGGGGGTGTCTGTTTCGAGTGGCTGGGTGGGTCGGTGTCTGGCGCAGGCTTTGGTGTCTGGCGCAGGCGGTGGTGGGTCGTGTCGGGGTGTCTGTCTGTGTCTGACGGAGCCGGGGCTAATGTTTCGGCGTGGACGGGTATATTCACACTCGGTACACTATTAACAACTGGTTTCTATAACTTTTTAGCTGCCTCCCGCCGTTGGTAGATAATCTCGATTCTTTTTAAAGGAATTCGCTAGACTCAAAAAAAAAAATCCCAATCGATTTTTTGTCAATATTCCTGCCCAACTCAATATTATTTCTCTGTTGCCTCCTGGTGAAAAAATATTTGGCCAGAAAAAAAACCAAACCATAAAATATTGTTTTTTTCTATGTCGGCGGAAAAAAAAATATCTTTCTGTCCGACAAAAAGAACATTCACCAAATATCCCTCGAGAGCTTAATACAGCGGCTTCCTCCCCAGGCCACGCCGGAGCCGCCCCATTGCCGTCTCGCTATCTTGGAATTGTTCTCTGCCCACTTTGGGCACCTTTTGCCCTGGGTGTCGTCTGCTGCCTCCTCCTCCCCTCCCTTCACCGATCGGAGTCCCCAATATTTTCTCCAGTCTACGCGAATCCTAAACTACACTCGGGTTTTCTCAATCGGGTAATGTCTGATTTATCCAGTCGCACCACCTCCTATATCATTAGCCACAACTTGTCCTCATCCTGCTGCCCATCCACATAATGTCGGTCTCCGCTTTATCTCACTAATTATTTTCTTTTTGGCTGGGTAGCCGCTCGTGCGTCTCCTGGTGCAGCCTCCATGTGCCGTTTAAGGTTCCCTCTGCTAAATATTTGGGTTGCTTTTATCGCCATGGTTTGCTTTATTTTTTTTTTTTGGCGTCTGCGTTTTGGTCAGACAATTTTAGTATGCGCTTGTATGCACCATGCAAGTCTTGTTCACTAATTACAACCGTTATGTACGGATTGTCATCTCAAACATACCGACGTCTCCCGACACCCAACTCGACTCTACTGGACCCGTTCCCGGATGCACAATGTCTTCCGCCCGGCCCCCTGTTTCCCTACAGCATCTCCTATTGTTGGTGCCCATGTCGTCGTCGAGGTAGAAAGCTTGCCTCGTCTATCGCCGCCCGCTCCAAATACAGTTCCGTTTACGTCTCCAAATTGTTCTATTTGTTCTCTTTTCTATTATTGGCTATTTTTGACGATTAGAGAAAATGTCCGCTTTGCCTTGCCCATCTCTCCTACCCACCACTTGGTCCCTGTTCTCCTGTGCAACAACTGACGCACCAGGTGCAAAATAGCCCTATACCGCCGGCATAAAGCCCACTGCTTGCGTTTTTGAGCACATACCACCAATGACATTGGAAAAAATTTTCAGCAATTTATTTTTTGACTTCGGCTTTTTTTTTTTGATTCAGGCTTTTTTTATTTTGCTATTTTTTTTTTTAAAAACTAACTTTTTGTCTGTCTGATCAGCTGCCGCCGTGTGGCACAAGATTGACAATATGAAGAATCTCGGGCAGACTGTTCTCTGCCGCGACTAAATAAGTTTGTGGCGGTTTGATTGCCCGCAATTGCCCAACCTCCGTGAACGCCGGCCTGCTGCAAAACGCACTCTCGTGCCCTGATGTCCAACCCCGTGCACAATCCAAGCGACATTTCCTGATCTTACGCAAAAAAAATTCCGTGTCCGGCCACTTTTTTCCTATCGTAATTAGAGCGATGGTTGTACTTGATGGACGCTGTCGTTTATTTTTGCAATGTTACCAAAATACCACTTCAAACAGCAGGTTACATGCACCATGACGGCCAAAACGGAATATTGTCGGGGTATGTTTTCCCCCTCCTGCCCCCCAGAGAATATTTTGGTGTCCGATTTATGCACAAGCATGCCAGGAAATTAATAATCTGTCGCGGCTGCACGATCACAGTAATGTTCCGAGAGATAAACCTACATATCCGGATTTGCATGTATCATGCATGCACGCATTTTATGCATGCAGCCATTATAATGTCACAGCGGCGCCGCCATACATATGACCATGACGGAGACCAACGAGCGTTTAAGCTTCCTCACCTGCCGAATACATTCTCCTATCTAGACAGCCAATGCAACGTGTTGCCATCGTACGATTATTAGCGTCCTTGTGTAACCTTCGGTGGACTTATCCCACTGTAACATTATTCTATTTTTATAACCGTTCCCGTCGACCTTTTCGTGAAAAGTTCTATGATCTAATTTAGGAACAGGAGAATTTCATTTGCATGCATGGCACCGTTTTGGGGTTTATGCAGACAAAACGTCACCGAACATTTTTGTCTATTCGATAATGGGCCTCAAGTTGATGCCCCGCGCTCCTCCACCCTCGCCGACACCTTCATGGCCGACAACGGTTCGTCGTAGTCGGGGTACTCCTGCAGAAGCTACATTGTCTCAACAGACATCGGACATTGTTAGTGCAAACACGGTGGTGCATGCAATGATGTTGATACAATACACTAAAACCGGCTAACCCATACGTATCAAACTCTAAAGTGTATTCGTAATAGGCGGGTTTTTTTTTCTTCTCATAAATGTAGCATAGTTTTCGTTCTATACACACATGTGATATCATTCAATAGCTAAAACCTGCTAATTATGTCTCAAACGTTACATCGAGCCATTTGAACAAAAAACTCAGTTCCGATTTCTCCTTTCCTTCACCAACAACCGGCCGCTCAACATATCGCCAGCTGCCGTCAAGTCTCCCCAATGTATCGTCTTACCCTTTCTCAACGTCATGTTGGCTTCGTTGGCATACAAGTCGCCAACGTCAGTGAACAGAACTTGGGCGCCTTGGATACCAATCACCACGGCCGACGCACGGACCTCGTCTTGCAAAACACTTTGCTCAGAGCTCTCTAACCCGTTCCATTCTTCAATAAATTGAATAGACTTTACTGCAAACCGCACCGCCGTAACTCTATCCATCGAAGACGGCGTGTAACCCTGTTGCACATGCCCAGGAATAGCCGTTCTGGTTTCGAACCGGCCCTTGGCACTTTCCTTGATTATGTCGGCAATAAGATCCGTCGAGTACACGCTACTGGCCTGCTCGTTTCTGATAATCATTTTCCCGTTTTTGTCTTCCCCTCGGTCCTTCTCGAAAATGTCAAACAAAAGCGAGATGTCTTCCTGGATCGTTCTCAAGTTGATCTTGGACTCAGGCGTATACGTGGCGATGGCACCAGTGATTAACCCGGCGTACGACGCCACAAATCCCGAGTGTCCACCTTGTACTTCAACCACAAACACTCTTCTTCTTGACGACGATGCCGACTGCTTGACGGCATCACAGTAGTTGACCAACTGGTTTAAACAGGTATCGGAACCGAGAGAATATTCGGTACCAGGAACATTGTTGGAAACGGTGGCAGGAATCACAATCAGAGGAATACCAAAGATAGGATACTTGGCCTTGTTTTCGTTCAATTCGTTCAAGGCTGTGAATGCCTCGAACCCACCAATGATGATCAACCCGTTAAGATTGTATTTCTGGAGGTAGAACGCAACTTTACCAAAGTTTTCCGATGGCAACGATCTGTTGGTTCCGATTTCTGAACCACCCTTGTTGTGCCAGTCTTCTACGTCCAACCATTCGAGTTCTCTGAGAGTTCCATCTTCAATCAATCCAGAGAACCCATCTTGAATACCGAACAACTTGTGGCCCTTGGAAAGACAGTATAATGCTGCAGCACGCGTAGCGGCGTTCAACCCGGAAGAAGAAGCCCCGACGTGAACGACACCAATACGTAATTGTTTCTCTTCAGGTAAGATACCCGATCCGTCGTCGTTGAGCGAAGTTTGCAAGAAATGTTCGTAGCCTTCAGCAAACGAAGAATCACGCAAACTCATAGCCTTATCAAAGTCCTTGCTCTCGATAGCCTCAGCAACGGACTTGGTCAACCTCACGGCATCAACCAATGGTTGTCTGACAATCTTGTTCTCCAAAACACCAATCATAGGAGATGGGGTGTCTGGAGTAGTTTCCAAAACGGCTTTGACGGCGTCGACACCTTGTAAAGTGGCTAACATTCTATCGTAAGCAACAGCAGTACCACCTCTCTGGACATGTCCCAAAGTGGTGATTCTGGTGTCCAAGCCCAATTCAACAAGGACATCCTTGACTTGTTCGGATGAAATAGGGTTGAGCTGGTCATCAATTGCACCTTCGGCGACAATGACAATAGTCTTACGTTTACCCTTAGCTCTGTGTCTGGAACAAACCTCCTTCAATTGTTCTGGCCATTGGCCTGCCTTTGGTGGTCTTTCTGGAATGAAAATAAAGTCGGCACCGGTGGACAATCCCGACATCAATCCTAACCAACCACAGTGACGTCCCATGACTTCAACGACAAAGGCACGCGAGTGCGAGTTGGCAGTGGCATCAATATAGTCAACCATTTCGGTAATTCTTTCAAGCGAAGAGAACGCACCGATAGTGGCATCGGTCGAGGCCATATCGTTATCAATAGAACCAACAAGACCAACGATGGTAAGCGTGGTGTAAGGAGCGGCTTGGTTCTGGGTCAATTTGCCGGTTTCAACAAGTTCCTTAACCAAAGAGGGCCATTCTGCACGGAACAAGTCGGCCCCTGTCAAAGAACCGTCCCCACCGCAGACAATCAACGCATCGATACCGTTGATAATCATATTGTAGGCGCCGGTAAGTCTCCCGGCACGTTCACGGAACTCAGCACATCTGGCGGTCCCGATGTTGGTACCACCAAATGACAAGAATGATCTGACGTCACTCCATTCCATCTTCTTCAAGAGGTCTCCACCACGGACAAGACCCTCGTACCCTTCGTAAACTGCAAACATATCGCAGCCCAAGTAGATACCGGTACGAACAACGGCACGAACGGCGGGATTCATCCCGGGGGCATCACCTCCAGAAGTCATCACGGCAATTTTCTTCTTCTTTGTGAGTTCATTGACAGGCTTCTCGGTAGTGTCGTCCTGAGGGGCACGAGCTTCCAAGATTTCTTGGGCCTTGGCATCCAAGAACTCGGTGGGTGAATGGTATCTGGTCTTAGATAATGGGTTCTCTCTGTTAGAAAACCACAATCTGTTGCCAAGAGGGTCCTGAACCGAGATGACTTCATCTTCCTGGTGGAATTTTACGTCGTTTTCACCAAGGATGGCTGCGATCTTGGCCAAGTCGGTGGAGAAGAACGTGAGGTCCTTGTGAGTAGAATTGACAGAAGACAAGTTTGATAACCGGATCTTAATGACCGGCGATTGCGCAAGGGCCGCACAATCGTCCCCATTGTAAACTTCCAACTCCTGCCATGGACGGACGTTTCCGTTTTCGTCCAAATTTTGAAGTGGGAAGGATTCCAACCAAATTTCTCTCAAGGAGTCGTTGGAAACACCCAAGTGGAGCAGGGGCGAGTGGGAGGCCGAGGCGGCGCCATTGTTGCTGACTTTAGAGAAGTTCTTTGCGAGACGGAACCCCAAGTGGGCATAGAACTTGCCCAATTGCAGGAACTGCTCGGGTTTGTTGGTGACAAGTGACGTAAAGCTGATGCCGTCTATGTTTTCGCCCATGTTATGTGTGGATATCTAGGGAGAACGCTGCAGAATACCGTAAAAGCCGCTTTTATAGCAATGTGGTGATGTCAGGCCGTCTGGTGATTTCGGAGTGTGCGTGGCCGAAAGTGGTCGGCGCACGCCTTTATGGCTGCAACCCACGACGGCCGACGGTGGGGCACGCCATTGGTGTAGCGCGGCAGCAGATGTCTGTGTCGGTGGTGTTCGTTTTGGGGCGGTTGTTTCTGTGTGTCTTCTAGTTTCTGCCTTTGTTCTTCTTCTAGTATTTGTCTGTCTTGTTGTAACTTCTGTTAATGCTTATGACTGGTCCATTCAGCCTCACTCTTCAACACCACCAAATCCTGCTTACTGCCATCTCTGTATCCGTAAACATACCCAACACCAGCAGTGTAATCTTCAACATAAATGCTCTGCACCACCATTGTCACCGGCAACTTTGCGTAATCGGCAATGCCGCCAGCCCACTGCACAGTTCCAGGCTTGTTGGAAGCATCGCCGCCCGCCCAAAGCAGTAGTTTGATTGCCATGGGTGATGTGGGAAACCCGTGGATGTTTTCACTAAATACCGTTCTTGTAACGACACCATCAAGCGTCCAAACAATCTTTTGCGAAGTCCACTCGATGCCATAGCGGTGGACGTGGTGTTGTGGCGTGGTACCAATGTCATGATACCCGCCGCGTTCCCAGTTAGACGTGTTTCCCTTGACAAAGAAGTTGGTCTGGTACTGGAACGGATTGCCGCCAAACGTCTCAACAATGTCGATCTCGTCGAGGTCGTCGCTCTGGAGGTAGAACGACAGCACCATGCCCGTTCCGGATGCTGCCTGGATCACCGCCTCGACACGGCCGTATAGAATGTAGAAGTTTGAGATTAGTGTTGGATTGTCGAAGCGCTGGTGGATTGAGAGTTCGGCGCCGGCACTGGTGTATTCGATCCGTGATGCAAAAGTATCGGCGGCAAAGTGCTGCGACAGCGCCTGGAAGTTGTGGTCAATCACCAGTGGTGCAGCTCTATTGACAGCCAAACAAGTATGGTTGTGGTGAGGATTACACGCCAGCACTAGTGCCGCCACAAAAAGAAGTAGCATGTTTTTGCAGCTATTTGGATGTGGGAAAAGCGCTCGCTTTTTGTAGTCAAAAAAAATCATCACCAATTCGAGCCGCTAGACGCCAACAGCCGCATTGCACCCCATAGCACCCCGTTTATTGTCAATAATCCCGCAGAATTACGTTGCCACCGTCGTGTTGAGTTTATTCCCTATAAATATTGCTGATTCGTCCTGTTTTTTGACTTATTTTGTCCTTCTTTGATTCACCTTCTGCATCACCATTTCATGAACGAAGTTCACCGTACGCTCCTCACGTACCTCCGTGCCACCAAACTCGTCCGTTATAAGGATCTCCGGGCCGCATTTGAAACTATTTGCGCCAAACTCACAAATGAGCCGATAGACGCGTCCTTGGATGACTACATCGCCGCCATCAACACGCGGATCGTGGCCCACGGCTTCAAAATTGACCGTAGAACCCACGAGATCTCCGGTGATCTCATGGTCATCTTTATCAACACTGCCATAGACGAGCCCATCAAGGCGTCGACGTCCTATTCTGTCAACGAGCTTGACGCCATCAAGTCCATCTTGGACAACATCGTCGACCTGGGCTTCTCATTGGGCAAAGTTAACGCCCACCAGCTTATTGCCGACTCACTTCGTCGAACGTTACGTGAATCGGCCCTGTTGGTCGACCGTTTGATTGACGACGGTTGGCTTGTACTTACGTCGCAAGAACGACTCGTTCTCTCCATCAGATCCCTCAGTGAGTTGAAACACTTCTTGGTGGACCGCTATCCCAACAAGCTCCACGTCTGCAAACAATGCAACGAGCTTGTCACGGTGGGATACTTGGTGGACACCGAAGACCCCTACCACTACAGATGCTACAGCATTTTCAACAGAAATAACCCCAACGAAAGACAGTTGGATACCATCGGTGTTGATCCAGAAACCCTCGTCTATTAGTGTGTGCCTTACGTAGCGCTAATCAAAACTGTCAAGGTACTGGGCCTCGATTTCGTCAACAAGATCCCAGTACCATTCTTCCACTACATGTTCGTCGTACCGCTTGCACAACGGCCTGACGTCGGCCTCGGCAACGGGGTATGCGAACTCGGGCCCAGCATTGATGCCAACGATCCCACCCTGGAACACTGACAACATGGGATAGTAGCCCAACGAACCGTCGTCGGTGTTGCGGTAGCTGGGGTTCTGTTGTTGTTGCGTGTTGTATGCCATTCCATGCTCGGCGCTCTCGACATCGGTGGGCAAGAACGAATAGAGGTTCTCCACCAGACACCCCTGTTCGACACCATTTTTGAATATACGGATACGTGATCCGGGGATGCGTGGTAAGTTCTCGGCATTCTTGGATTCCTGCTCGACGTTCTCCAACACGGCCTTTTCTCCAAAGATCGTCACTGGGTTGAGCAAGTGTTCCATGGTCTTGGTGCCGGTATATTCGTATTGTTCGTAGTACAATGCATTCTTGTACTTGATGGGGATCTGGTCCCTGCTGATGTTGCCATTCTGGTTGAAGGCACTGTTTTCGATATCGGGCTTCTGTGTCTTCTTTCTCTTTTTGGATTCAGGAACGGTCCGTTCGGTCTTGGCCACCAGGGTGAACTTGTCAACGGCACTGCGGTGTGCTTCTACTGTGGGGAGCTCTATCAATACGCCAATGACGTCGCCCGATTGGAATCCACCGTCAATATGCTTTCCCTGCGGCCGACTGAGCGTCATGAGCTCACCTGTCACGTCACGGAACCCATAACTGTATCCATCGAAGCCCACGGGAGCCTCCAAGCTCGCTTCCTTGCGGCCCACGCCCACGCGTACATGGCTGTTCCCGCCGGCGTTGACGATCTTGAACTCGAAAAAGTGTTTGCCTTCACGTACACCGACATTTGTCCGCACCGACCGCCAGCCCTGCTGCGTCAGAATAAGCTCCGAGTCATCACTGACCAACACCCCCAGTGACCGGTCAAAGTAGCTAGGACGCACCTTGAATGGTGCGAGGTCTGTCGACGAATAAAGATTGGACACAAAGTCGGGGTTGGGCCGACACGGTTTATACTTGAACCCGCGCTTGTTGAACGGGTGTTCCTCGATCTGGTAGAACGAGACGCCATTGGACGTGAGCGCCTGGTTCTTTTGTGGCGGCACCGCCGTGCTGTTGGATTTCAAGTCCAGTTTCTTGAATGGCACCGGCTTGAGCCGTGGATGCACCACGACGTTATGGAGTTTCTGCTTGAGTAGTGACTTTTGCAATTGTTCGTCTTCGCGTTGTTTCTCCTTCGACCGTGTCGAGTATGTATGGGATGATGCGTCTGGGGTGATATTGTTGGTATTGTTGTCGGTGAGGGCTGCAAGTTGCGGCGCCATCCCCACTTCGGGGATTGGTTCCTGTTTGACCTGGAGCTCAATCGCCGGCTCTGCCGATTCCGATTTAAGCTGCGGGATGTTGTCCAAATCACTCATTCGTTGGTCTAGTATCGATTATGGAGACCTGGGTGAATTTTGAAAAGGTTTCTGGGTTTTGTGCAGGACGTGTAATTCACCTGGCCTGAGGTCACGAGATCAATATTATTGTCGGAAACCGACATTTTTTTCCACTTGATCTATTTTGAGGAAGGATCTGTGAGAAATACAACTCCGACATTTTTTTTCATCCTGCAGAAGATAATCTAATGCCTCCATTCGCCCAGTTTTATGTAAGTATGGTGATACTGGGAAAATTTGCCTAATGTGGATTTGACGAACGACGATCCCAGCGCACGATTTAACCCAAAAATGTACTTTAGATAATAAAAAAATACAGCAATAAAAAATCAAAGTTTGAATTATTTTATTGAAGGTCTGGTTATGAGAGTTTGTCCTGCTGGTCCATACAAACGGCCGTAGAATTAGTTAATTATTTTCTAATGAGGACATTTTTTTTGTCGTGGAGGTCAAATGTATTTTCCCGTTAACTAGCGACCACTGGGTAACGCGGGGGTCGTGATGTTTGTTTTTTTTCGGTGTGTCTGTCCGGCCTACAAAAAACAACCGCCGATCATTTCTTATTTGTCGTTTCGTGTTATTTTTGTCTACCGAAAGTTTGTTACGAAGCCGACGTCTCCACTCTAAATTAATGTCTGCACCGTACAATTTCCTAACTTGACTATTATTGTTGGAAAGACAATAATAAATGGAAAAATAAATTGCGTGTCTCACACATGCACCAATGATAATTCCGACACTTTTAGCATACTAAAACAAGGAGAAAAAGCCTAATTTAAGCTACCAGACATGTCTCCATGAAACAGTCAGACATTATATCGGGGTGCCGCCGTCGCCGCTGCCGCCTCCACAGCAACTATAACAAAAAATTTGTGTCGGAGTTCAGCCCCGTCTGGATTTAAGGGTGTGTCGGGACGTATAGGCGACCCGGATAGAAAAATCTAGATCTTCTTCCCCGTGTGTCGCCTTGCAGTTTTAGGTTCGTATTGTCGTGTCACTTCCATCCGTACCAGCCTTGTTTGGAAACGGACTCGTGCGATGCTCTTCCTGTGTCTCTCAAAACCGCCTCACTCTTGACTAAAACTTTGCCCTTTCTGTTTTCTATCGTACTTTCAAGCACAATCGACTTTTTGTCGTCGCCGTACAGTTTCCTTTGCGTCTTGACTATCAAGAACTGGTTGGCCAAGGTAGGGGCCTTGTAGGTGATGGACAAGTTTTCCACCATAAAGTCGTCTTTCAAGCTCGACGCCGTTTTTTGCGAAAGCGAGGCGTTTCTCTTGAACGATTCGTTCAATAACGTGGCGATCATGCCTCCGTGCACCAAGAACGGGTATCCGCTGAGCTTGTACCCTACGTGGACAATCATCACGCCGTCGTCGCTGTCGATGTTGTGGAAAATCACCGGCTTGATCAAGATGCCTCCCGGTCTCGCGAGCGTCTGCGTCGTCAACGTCGGCTCCTCGTACTCCTTCTGTCGCCTCACTGTGGTGGTGGTGTTGTTCTGCTTGTCCAACACATTGTGGTCCAAGTTCTCCCACAGCTGCAACCGATACCACTTGTCGGCGTTCTTGGGATGGGCGAGCTCGAGGTAGATGGGCAAGTTCTTGAGCTTGTAGGTCAATTGCAATGGCAACAACTCCTGGTTATGGTGGTCGTTCTCGTCAATGCTGGTGTACGTCTCGTACCAATCATACAACGTCTCGTTGTACGCAAACAAGCTGCCCAACCCAAAGAAGATCCCCACGGTCCGCCACTTGATCCACGGCGTCTTGCGCACAGGGAGGTGGTCAAAGGGAGAATCGTTTACCGATCGGGTCGAGTAGCGGCGAAGAGCGCCTATTGGACGAGACTTGTGGTTCTGTATAAGTCTGGAAAGCATGCCGTCGTTGGGAAGGGATGGTGTAGTCTAAGGTCGTTTTTACAGAAGAAGTGGAGAAGCGGTAGAAACACGTCTTTGCGGCACGGGTCCTTTGTCCTGAATTTGTATATTGTTGCAGTCCTGGTGCTAATTCATATCCGTTCATAATTCCCATTTCCAGTCAATTGTAAGTCAAACATTGCTGCTGTTGGGGTGAAAGTTTATGACTATACCGAAACTCTCCAAACTTAACCACAAACTTAACCAACATGCCGACATTTCTTTATTTTTCGTTAATTGTTGCAAAAATGTATAAACCCTACAAAAGTGGTGTTGAGTCAAAGTACATGAACATAACCTTAATTAACCCGACAAAACCATGCTGCCATACACACATTGGTCTGTGTGCATCTGGACCCAGATGGTTTAAAACTAGATTTCGTAATCGCAACCGTAAGTATTCCTAACTCTAACCTTAGAAACGCATGTCCATAACACCAGGACCGCACGAAGTTAATTTTGGCAAAAAAAGGAAAGCCCGATACGGGGGTCGAACCCGTAACCTTTTGATATCCTTATTAAGAGTCAAACGCTCTACCGATTGAGCTAACCAGGCTTCTAGTTGTACTGTTAATTTTCTGTGTTGGCACACGGTGAACGAATTATAAGTGTTTGGGTTGTTGAGGAAATGTTTTAACTTACATCCATACCCATGTTTATCCTAGGAAATGGAGTTCTCCTGCTACTTATCCAGTATGTAGCTGCCATGTTCTTCTTGCTGTGCTATTACTACTTCCAGTTGCCTCAAAAGATAGGCAACTACTTGCACAGACATGAGATCCATACAGAGCCCTCCGAATTTAAACGGCTCCTAGCAACAGTGTATCTCCTAATCACTGTCCAGGTTCTTCTTCCAGTAAGTTTTGGCATAACTGCAAGGGCAATTATCATGGGTTTCTTTGCCGTGTTCATTCCGTTTTGTATCTACGTATTACTTCCGCCCCAACCGTAGCCATAGATGATACGGAACAGGTATAACCCCAACGTTCCAGTACATTCTACACTGCTCACATCTTTGCTTTTATTGTATCTACAGAGTACACGGCATACTCCAGCCATTGACAGCCACCGAAGCCTTGGCTACTCGGACATCGGCCTTCCAGCCACCGTCGAACTTCTCCCTGAAGCACCAGCCCACGTAGTCTTTGCTTTCAACCACCTGGATCAAGTGGTCGAGTCGCTTGGTAATAGAACTGGTGATCTCGTCGGTGTCACACTCTTTGGGAGACTGCGGCGACACGTAGACGTACCACCGATCGGTGCCGTCACTCCATTCGACAATAAAACCCGGACAATCGACAAACCGGGCAATTTCAAACGGTCTTTCAAAGCCAAGAGTACCAACTCTTGACCCTACCCATGCCTGAGCGCTCTTGACGGCGGCATAGACACCGTCACTCAACCAGGTCTGGAGATACCCGTCGACATACGCATGGGCATACGCAACGTACACCCAAGCCTTCTGGAGCAATTTCTGGCTCTCCCATACCTGTTCCGACAGCACGCTGTCCTGCAGATTCCAGAGGTTCTGCTTGATGTACGACGTGGATATCAACTGCTGCAACACCGCCAGGTCGTTGGTTGCAATGGCATCGAGTAACAAATCGGAAAAGTAGTTGCTGGTGGAATTTTCACCGAGAATGGCCTGAGCTGCCGTCGTGTTGACGAGTCCAATCACGGCCTCTGGTACGGTGGTGTTGGTGACAATCTGCCATGACAAGAGAAGCTGCGTGTCTCCATGCTTGGCTGGTGCTGCTTGGACAACAGCCGATAATGTCGCTAATAATGCCACGAGTAGTTGTAGCATTAGTACTGTTTGAGTTAAAGAATGATGAATAGAAACATCAGCATTGTCCAAGAGCCCATCGAAACCTGCCCAACATCAGCCTCGTATGGTTTTCGTGGAGAATACGAAACCTAAAATTATTTCACATGCGTAGCAGGAAAGTGAATGTCTGGGTGTAAATGCTACAGTTATCGGACTGATGGAATGCCAATGCAATGGTAGCGGCAGTGATAGCGGGATGCTGGTGGCAGTGATGAAGATGGTGATGTTGCCTATGGTGTAGTAGTATGGATGATGTCATAAAAGATAAACGAATTTCGGGCCAATTTGACGTATTTCTCAACAACTGTACGTTTTAATCGTCAATAGTCTCGTAAATCTTCAAGAGCTTCATGGCGAGACCTGACCTACACTTGTTCATCAATGGTAATGGTGCTTTGGGTTAAGTAACTGCTACAATGCTTAAATCGAACAACGGAAAAGCCGTAGACCACCATAAAAATTGTCATCGTATCCACTACTGACACTATGGCCACACAAAACACTCCGCAAGAAGGCATACTCTACACATATGGTGATGCCTCGTCGTATGATACTTGATGGCCAATTGCGTTTCACTACTGGCAAACGTTTCTTGTCAGAAACAGGGCGTGTGGCGCAGTTGGTAGCGCGTTCGCTTAGCATGCGAAAGGTCTCCGGTTCGACTCCGGACTCGTCCATTTCTTTTTGCATATACGGATATTTTTTTTGATATACGACACAGCCACCAGCTACGCCTCGTTGACGCAACTTACGCCTCTTTGGTTACATCCGAGGCCCAAAGTGTCATGCTACAGCGCCGTGAGACAGATAGGAGTGAAGTTTCGTTAATACATGAGCTATTTATGGAAATGAATGTAAAAAACCAATGGAGAACGACCAGTCTAGGCTGACTCTATTTGTGGGATAAAGACCCAGGTCCTTGGCCCGAATCTATTAATAAGAATTGAAAGACATGTCAATTGTGCGTAATTACGATTTCTTGATGCCGATTTTCTGCCAGAACGATTTCTTGTTCTTGGCCAGCTCCTGGCTCTTGGTCGACAGCACCGACTTCTGGCGGGCCTTCTTCAACTTGCGCATGCGTTCGTTCTCGGCCTCCTCATCTTCGTTGTAGCTGATCATGCTCTTGACCTTGTAGATGCGGTCGCTTGAGCTGTTGCGGTCCGAGTCGGCCAGGTGGCCCCGTGTGAGCGAGTAGCCGTTCAAGGCCGCCGCCGCGTGGCCCGTGCTTTGGTGTCTGTAGATGGAGTGGATCTTGCTGTCGATCTTGATGGAGTCGTCCTTGGTGCTGACGGCCTCGAGGTACGTCCGGGAGGCGTCGAGCGAGCTGTCGGAGATGGCGGCCAACATGTCCAGGAACCGGTCCTCGGACGGCGAGAAGCAGAGGGCCGTGAGGTTGGGGGTCAACCCCGAATCGTCTGAGTTCTTGTCGGCGTTGTCCTGCTCGCCAAAGAACACTTCTGTCGATTCGATCGAGCCATTGGACGAGTTTGTAGGCGACTTCTGGGGCGACACGTCGTGGAACGTGATGCTGCGTTTGGGCACGTCGTTGAACCGAAGCCCTTCATCATGGTTGAGGGTCGAGTTGCCAACCAAGATGACGGGGACCGTCGAGTATTTGATGGCGTACGACGACAACTTGATGAGATACTCGCCGCGTTCGTTCTGGCGCTTGATCTTGACGGGGTACTTGAAGTTGAGGTTGGACGAACGGTTCCCGACAACAAACAAGTTGGGCTGGTACTGCTTGAACAAGTGGTGCAACATGTACTTGTTGCCCGAGAGCGACTCTTCGGCGTCGTCGTCGGTGACAAATTCGACGGTGATCTTGACCCGCAAGTTGTTTTCCGTCAATAATTGGTTGCTGGAGATGTAGTTGAGCAAGTTCTCGCACTTGCGGTAGAGGTAGTCGTCCATCAGCACGCGCTTGTTCTTCTTGGCAGCGTACTCCTTGATGAACTTGCTGGGGATCAAGCTGGCGACAATGAGGTAGTCGCCGTTCTGGAGAAACAGCGTGCCCAGGGCCGTTGGCTGGAGAAGCCAGTCGATGGAGTTCCACGTGTGTTTGCGCCCCGAGATCACCGTGAGGAGGGTCCGGTTGTACTGGAAAGTGTCGTATTCATTGTGTTTGATGGTGAGACTGATGGACTTGTAGTTGTTTTCGTTGGACGACGGGTAGCCCTGGGGCTTGAGGGTCGACGGGCCCGACGTCGACGAGCGTTTCGTCGGCAAGTAGTAGGTCTTTTGCGAATCAAACTTGAACTGGTCGACGTTGCCGGTCTTGGACTTGGTGGTCAGGAACTGCGGGTCGAGCGCCATGAGCTCTTCGTCCGTCATCTGCGAGTACGACTTGCGTCTCGGCTGGGCGGCGGCAAGGGCGGCGGCTGCTGCCGTGGGCGCCGACAGGAGCGGGTCCTCGTCGTCCAAGTCGTCGACTTGTGCTGCCGGCACCAAATCGACAACGTAGTTCTGTTTGTTCTTGAGGATCGACTTTGATGGCGGGTCCGGCAACCTGAGCTTACGCCTGGGCGCGTGGGTCTGGTACGCCTTGGAGATGTCGTTGAAGAGGGCGGCGCCGTAGCCGAAATCCAAGGGGGCATTGGCGGTGGCCGCCGCGGGGGTGGCAGCAGCACACGCTATGGAGTCATCGGGATTGAGATTGTTGAAGGAAACACGCCTGGTGAATTGTGTAGCCACAGACATCCAGTTGAAAAGTGGTTGGCGGGTGGATGATTTCGCAGTGGCAGACGGCCTGCCTTTTATGGAGGGCCCCGCTAGTCGGATGACTCGAGCTGCCAAGATTATGGGGAAGGGCGCCAGGTGCAGGAGGGGAATTCCGTAACTAGCGCCTGCGGTCCTGAAGTTTGTCGCTCGCCGCAGCCTCGTTGCTCCTGCCGCTGGATACGAGGGGTGGCAGTGCCACGTGATGGTATTTTTAGCTGACCGCCGACACTTTTGGCGTCGATACGAGCGGCGTGCGGTGTTTTTCCTATTGGAAGCATTTGCGCAGTTTTAGCTGTTTCTGTCTGATTGTGTCAATGACGTTCGGGCGTCATTGAGATGGTGATCAGATAGCCTGTATATAGACCCGGGGCCGATATTGTCTGCAGCCCAGCGTGGCGTAGTTGCCCAAAATAGACGGCCGAATATTCTAATTAAGGAACGCGACATGTGCGTAGCGTGCGTTGGGTAGTAAATTGGGATGGCAGCAGCGCTTGGCGCCCGTGGGTCCGTGGTGCATGGTGCATTAAGCCCGTGGTGCATGACACATGAGCCGTGATGCGGGTGCTGATCCCAGGGGGGGCTGTTCCGTTCCACTTCCCTGATCCCGATCTGTCAGCTGGGTTATTTTTCTACTTTGGCTTCCCTGCATAATATTGGCACCAGAAAAAACACCAGGACCGCTGATTTTCTATCTCCGGAACCTACATCATCACCCTAACCTGTAAGCGATGGGTGGACCAGACAAAAACCACGGCGCCAGACACAACCACCGCCAGCGACATTTGTCGGTCAAACCCCGGCACCCCATGTATTGGGGTATAAATACGTAGCCGAATCCGCCCCCCGAATGAGCCCACCGTAGTGTTGTCGTGTCGTCTCGCCAGAGCCATCTTCGCACAGCCGTTTGCTACTTTAGGAAACCGTAATCCACCAGCGTCAATTGGCCACAACAACCATGTCTTCCCAGAACACCTTACTCGAATACTTGCACCTCAACCAGCACGCGGGCACCACCGTGCCCACCACCGTCCCTGCCGGCGAGCCCATTGGCGGCGTCGACGTCCGCTGCGGGCCCATTTTGAGGCTCAGCGGCACCCACGAACGCCATGCGAGCTACCGCGGGTCGCTCATGATCGTGGTGAAGGACATGGCAGAGGTTCCGGAGGTCCGTTACCACACCGAGGCTGTGAGTGAAGCCAGGCGTGGTGGCGACGGCGAAGCTCCAACTGAAGCAGCTGCCCGCAACACCGAAGTTGCTGGCGTTAAAGTTGCTAAAGATGAAGAAGTCGAAAATCAGCGCCACGACGATGCCGATGCCAACGGCGAAGCTGCTGGAGCAAGTGGCGATGGCACAGCGCAACTCAGAGCCGAGATCGAGGCGAGAGAAACGGCAATTGCTGGAAAAGGAGCTGACGCAAGGGCCAGTGATGGCAAAGTCAGAGAAAATGGAGAAGTTAATGGAGAAGTTAATGGAGAAGTCAATGGAAACGCTACTGAAAAAGTCAATGGAAACGCTACTGAAAAAGTCAATGGAGACGCTACTGCTACTGCTACTGCTCCTACGCTTCCGTTCCTTGACCGTATTCCGTTTCCCAATGTTGGTGATAAAGCTGACGCGCAAGCTGCTGAAGCTGACGCTCCAGCAGCTCCAGCAGCTGCAGCATCTGGTACCTTCCCCGGCACCGTCTTCCACACCCAATCTTCCTACACGTTCATCCGCTACGACATCAACCTCGCACTCTCGTCCCACGAAACCCTTGTCCGCTACGCCATCAACAACGACCACCGGCTTCCGTTCACGTTCTACGTCCCATCGGCCACGCAGTCCATGAACGTCATGTCGTTCTCGTGCAACGGGTTCTCGCTCGGCACCGACGCCTCGACGTTCCCGTCGTCGCTCTGGCTCGACGTGTTGAACAAGCACCACCACCAACACTACCACGTCATGTTGGGCGGCGGCGACCAGATCTACTCCGACGCCGTCAAGCTCCACCTGGACCTCTTGAAGAAGTGGACAGAGGAAGCCAACCCCCTCCGCAAGCACGCGATGAAGGCGACGCCCGAGCTCCGCGCCCAGCTCGACGACTTCTACCTCGACCACTACTTGGCGTGGTTCGGCCGCGGGTTCTGGCAGGGCACCAACGGCCGCACGCTCCAGGCGTTGTTCCCCGTCGCCATGGCGCTGATCCCCAGCATCAACATCTACGACGACCACGACATCATCGACGGCTTCGGGTCGTACCGCGACTCCACCATGGCCAACGAGGTGTTCCTGGCCGTCGGCAACGCCGCGTACGTCTACTACATGTTGTTCCAGCACCACACGAGCCCCGACGAGGCGCTCCACGAGTCCGATCCCCAGTGGATCTTGAGCAAGCACCGCGGGCCCTTCATCAAGCAGCGCAACCACTCCAACTACGTCCGCTTGGGCCGCGACATCGCCGTGTTGGGGCTCGACTGCCGCACCGAGCGCCGGTTGAAGGAAGTCGTCACCCCGGACACCTACGCCCGCGTGTTTGACCGGCTCCAGCGCGAGATCACGGCGGCGCCCGAAATCAAGCACTTGTTGGTGATGTTGGGCGTGCCGGCGTTGTACCCACGGCTCGTGTGGTTGGAGTGGATCTTGACGTCCAAGATGTTGTACCCCGTCCGCAAGCTCGCGATGAAGGGCGTCATCGCCAAGGGCCTCGT
This sequence comes from Teunomyces cretensis, assembly GCA_003706575.2. NCBI lineage: Eukaryota > Fungi > Ascomycota > Pichiomycetes > Serinales > Debaryomycetaceae > Teunomyces > Teunomyces cretensis. The sequence continues at coordinate 431,703 of PPLT02000005.1, read as the reverse complement.
CAACGAGTTCGACGGCAGCGTCGAGGTGTTGGACGACTTGAACGACCACTGGTGCTCGAAGCACCACAAGCGCGAACGCAACCAGTTGATCAAGGACTTGCTCACGTTCGGCGCGGCCCACGGCGTCCGTATCACCCTCCTCTCGGGCGACGTCCACCTCTGCTGCATCGGCCGCTTGCGGGCGAACGACGACGTCCTTCCGGAAAACGACCCTCGTCTCATGTTCAACGTCGTGTCGTCGGCCATCGTCAACACGCCGCCTCCCGACGCCATGGCGACGCTCTTGAACCGCCGGACCAAGACCCACCGCTTCGACCGCGCCACCGACGAAGACGTCGTGCCGCTCTTTACCACCGACGGCGACGGCCATCCGCGCGACAACCACCGGTTCCTCAACCGACGCAACTGGAGCGATCTCGTGGTCGCCCGCCAGTCCCGCTACCAGCCTGACGACTCCAGCGACGTCGTCCGCAAGCTCCCGCAGATTATCTACGCCCACCCCGAGTCCAAAACCACCAAACACACGTCGGACCCCACGTATCCGTTGTTCAGCGACAGCTTGGTGGCCACGCTCCACGTCGAACAGGACCCCGCTGACTACTCCGCCGCCACCACGGCGTACGAGGTGGTGATTCCGCGGCTCGACGGCACCCATACCCTCGAGGCGTACCCCGTAAAGCATCTCCGGTGAACAAACGACTCTCGCGATGGTTAAAAAAAACATCTCGAAATAGAACTGTTTACGAGCAGCAACCACACGACACCACCCCGTCTCCCAATCGGCTCCATCAGCCCACCACCACCGCTGCTACCCACCACCACTGCCACCACGACCACTACGTATCCACCATGGCCAAACGCAAAGCGTCGCCCGAACCAGAGCCCATCGGACGGTCCATCGCCGCCTGCCAGCGGTGCCGGCTCAAGAAGACCAAGTGCGACCAGCGCTTCCCCAAGTGTCTGAAGTGCGAGAAGTTCAACGCCGAGTGCATTGGGCTTGATCCCGGCACGGGCCGTGCCGTTCCCCGGTCGTACGTGGTCCACTTGGAAGAACGCATCTCCATGCTCGAGCTGCGCTTGAAGGGCGACAAGGTCAAGGTCGAGGAGCCGGCCGTGCCCGAGATCACGTTCCTGAAGCTCATGTCGACCGCCGTCAAGGTGAGCCGGCGCCCTGAGCCGACAGACGGCGACAACAGCGACGAACAACCATCACGCGAACCGTCCATCACCACCCTGACTCCCCTCACCCACCCGGCCATCCTCCCGCCCAAGTCCACCGCCCTCCAGTTCATCCACATCTACTTTGCCCAGAGCAACAGCCAGCTCCCGATTCTCCACCGTGAAGAGTTCCTTCTGCGCTACTTCATCCCCATCTACGGCGTCCTCAACGCCGACGAGGTGTCGCTCGCGTCCAACCACACGGGAATCAACACCAAGTGGCTCACGCCGCCGGCCGACGAGTGCTGGTTTGACCAGTACAAGCACCAGCTCCAGGCGAGCTTGGACGCACAGCCGCCGCCCGCCGACTACACCGCGACCCTCCAGCAGCTCTCGGGCGCCATTGTTGCGCCCAAGCAGTACCGTAAGGGCCTCTACTTCCTCAACTTGGTGTTTGCCATTGCCAGCTCCGTCAACCACCTCCAGTACCACGCCGCCATCTCGGAGTCGTTCCGTCTCGCCGCCATGAAGCACGCTGAGCCCATCCGCAACTCGCTGGACAAGTTGGAGGCGCTCCAGGGCATGTTGCTCTCGGCGCTCTACCTGACGATGCGTCCGACGAGCCCGCCCGTGTGGTACATCTTGGGGTCGGCGTTGCGCCTCTGCGTTGACCTCGACCTCCAGAACGAACAGAACCGCCCGGGGCCCTACACGGCGTTTGTCCGCGACAAGCGGCGCCGGTTGTTGTGGTGCACGTACTCGATCGACCGCCAGATCTGCTTCTACCTCGACCGGCCCGTCGGCATCCCCGACGAGTCCATCAACACGCCGTTCCCGTCGGAGTTGGACGATGCGTTCTTGGACCCCATGAGCACCGCCACCGAGACGTACCCTGCCGGCAGCGGCGGCCGCCCGACGTACAAGTCGATCTCGCTCTCGATGTTCCGCATCCGCCAGATCCAGCTGGAGGTCCAGCGGATCTTGTACACCAACTGCGAGGTGCCGCGGTCGTACGATACCCTCAACGACTGGAAACGGCTGATTCTCCAACGGCTCAAGGAATGGCGCATCCAGAGCCCCAAGACGCCGCGCAAGATGAACTGCAACTTCAACACGGCGTTCTTCACCCTCAACTACAACCACACGTTGCTCATGGTGCACAACTTGTCGCTCAAGAACTACCGGTTATCGGTGCACGACCATCTCCAGGTCAACGAGGCCGCCAAGGAGCTCATCAGCTGCTACACGCTGCTCTTGGCCACCAAGAGCATCAACTACACCTGGGCCGCCGTCCACAACCTGTTCATGGCCGGCACGTCGTACTTGTACACCATCTACAACAGCGACGACGCCCGCGACCAGAACACGGCGTTCGAGGTCAAGAAGATCACCGGCGAGTGCTTGAGCGTGCTCCGGTCGTTGGTGGACCGCTGCGACGCCGCCGTGCCGTGCTACGAGGTGTTTGAGAGTCTTGCGGCCGTCGTGATCAAGATCAAGTACAACGAGACCGTCAGCTTGGTGGCCTCGGCCCGTCTGTTGCGTCTCCAGCTCGCCAAGGTCGATGCCACCCGCTCCAACGCCAGCTTGTCGAAGTTGGTTGAACACTTGAACCCGTTCATCAACAACTTCAAGCAGCCGGGCGAACAACGGCCACAGACACCGCCTGTCGACTGGAAAACACCGCCCGTCGACGCCAACCTCCCCAGCGTCGACTTTGTTCCGAGCCACCGCTACGACTTGGAGACGTTCTTCAAGGAGCTCGAGACGCAATCACCGCACTCGGCCCGCTCAGGACCCTCCGTCCAGCCAACGCCAACGCGGTCCGAAACGGTGTCGACCCACTCGTCGCCGTTGTTGTTCAACGCCATCAACTCGGCCGAGGGACGCAAGACGTTTGAGTTGATGCACCAGATGCCCAACGATATCATTTGGGACCAGTTCTTTGCCCAAACGACGTTTGAGGAGTAGAGACGTCCGTCAGGCGGATGTTTGTGAATAGAGTGAAGTGGGAGAGAACGAGAGTAGAGTGAATTAGAGGAGCTAACCGTCAACAGTGTTGAGGTTACAGTCAAAAGTTATGAGTTACAGCTCAAGGACGGCCCGAACCATTGGTTTAAGAGTCCAGGCAATCACGATTGTCACCAGATTGATTTATGATTAGAAGTTACGTCCATTATCGAGCCAGAAGTGGGTCCAAGCGAACCACAAACTTGCTCGACCAGAGCTGTTGAACAGCCAACGTAACGGAGTCGACATTTAATATTACATATTCGTTACCAAAGTGTAGGATGGTCTCACAGTGCTGTTAGTTGGTAGGAGGTTCGAGACCAAGTATGAAGGCAGCATTCCGTCGATAGTTGACCAATAGCAAGACTGTCTACCGAGCAGTTCGTAGAGAGAAAGCAGAACGATTTCCATTGACTAAAGCATCAAACAGCACGACAAACGTAACACAACTAGAACATCAAAGAACAACATGAAGCTGAGCTGCTCGTTCTCACTTTAAGAAATTGCTCCAGGTCTTTGCCATTGCCAATTTCCGGTTACGTTCTTGATATTCAGTTCAGTCCTCCAGTAAAGACGTCATCTTAATCTTGATTCCATCACATCTTCTGTGTCTTCACCTTATCTTCTGCTTGTTTCCTTCTGTTTCCTTCTGTTTCCTTCTTGTCTCATCTCGCCATTTCGTCCAAAACATCACGACTCTCAAGAACCTCCGCTCCCACGCTCCAACACTCGTACGCATCAACACGCTCACCATCGTAGTAGCCCACCACGTCAACCACGGCGCCGTGGTCGGTCATTTCCGGCCGCAACCCCGCCAAACATCGCGTCAAGTCGACGGCGACGGTGCCAGACGTGTCTGTTCCTCGGACGGTCGCCACGGCCGCATCGTACGCGTCCACTTGGCCAATTACACGCACCTTGACCGGCTGGGGGCCGGAAGCATGCGGATACAACGCCGACAAGCGTTCCGGTGCCAAAACAAGACGCATGTGTGGTTGGTTGTGGAATGGTTATATGGGCGTGTATATAGGAAAATGGAGTGTATATAGAAAAAGCGACATTTTAATCAAAATACCGACATTTATCACGACATTCTTCCACATAAAGCAACCAATTGCCGACCCGATCAATCTGCTCTGCATCTACATCGTCTATCTACACTGTAGACAACCATGTCGTAAAAGGGTATGCAAACATGTATGACTAAAGATTGGCCTTAGAGTTGTATACACAATTCACGTGACGTTTTCCACCCACCTCATCACGTGACACACAACATATAATCCCATCTCACAATTAACCAACACCATCACCATGAAGATCTTGAACGAACGCGATTCGTTCGTGGCCAACTACGAGGTGCGGGCGCATCTCGAAGAACTCAAGAACAAGCACAACTGGACGTTCAATGCAGACGAAGACAAGGACGAGGCCAAGCGGTACAAGAAGCGCCTGACGGCCGGTGGATTGGAGTTGGAAGCAGTGACGCGCGATGTCCTCGCGTACTTGGGCCCGGCGACGCCCGACACCGGCGCCCGCTTCGACACGTTGGTGCGGTTCCTCAACCAGTACGACTTGGTCAAGGTCGAGAAGTTGCAGATCATCAACGCGTTGCCCCGGAGCATGGTGCATTTGTATGCGTTGGTGGAGGAGTGTGACCAGCGGTTGGACGAGGAGGCGTGCGAGGCGGTGTTGGCAAAGGTAGCGGAGTTGTTTCCTGAGAATGACGACGAGGAAGAAGAAGAAGAAGCAGACCAGGAACAACACGAACTCGAACAAGACCAATAGGTGTATAGTATGTACAATAGACGTTAAATGAAGCCGTCCATGAGGGAGGTCTGGTCCTTGGGGAGCTCCGGTGCTTCGTGGCCATCACCTTCGCCTCTGTCCCTACCACTTTCGTCTCTTTCTCTCGCTCCGTACCGCCACTGGTCCCGTAAGTGGCCCACCATCTCGCTGACGTCGCTGAGCATTCCCGTGGGCCCCACGGCAAACATCGACTCGGCGTTGTCCTTGGCGTTGATCCAGCGATGTTCCTCGCCCACCACGGCTCCGTAATCGGCGTAGTCCTCGTCGATGACGCTGTTCTGCTTGGTGATGACGTCGCGCGCCACGATACTCGACAAGTCTACCTCGTCGTCCAATGCATCCGTCTCGACCGGTGCAGCATCGCCCGTTACTCCCCGGGCAAAGTGGTTCTGCACCAAGTGCTCCACCACCGGCCAGCCGTACGCATTGGCAAACCGCCGCCGCACAATGATGTTGTTGTGGGCGTCGGGCTTGAGTGTCACCACCACCTTGCGCCATTCCATGTTGCGGTGGTACTCACGGGCGATCTCCTCCTCCAAATGGTCGACTTCAAACGTCTCCAAGATCCGCTTGCGGATGTTGGCCGGATGGAGGCTGCTGGTGGCCCGAGGTTCGGCCGGACGGCTTCCTGCCGGTGGTAGGTCGGCCTCACGGTACACCTGGTCGTGGATGATGATGTTGTCGCGCGAGTCGGGGTCCATGATGTACTTGGCCGACGGCATGGGTGGAAGAATGAGGGACGTCGCCGTTTCTAGCACCGACGACCGTGGGAACTCGCCGAGGCCGTCGGTGTCCTGGCGCTGCTGTTTCTGCGGCATAAAGTACGCCATCACCGCCTGCATCGGGCTGAAGCCCGTCTCGAGAGCAACCTCTTCCATGTCGTCGTCCTTCTTGATGGAAAACGCCTTGTAGTCAAGAAACAAGAGGGCCGACGTCCGCAACGGCACGATCCCGTCGTTGACAGCGTTGGCATACACCGTCCGTCGCTCAAACATCTTGAGCACCTGGTGCGTGAGGCCCAGGGGAAGGAGGACGAGCAACGGCTTGGCGTTCTTCTCGACGTACTTGAGGCCCAAGTCCTGGCCCGTCTTGCCCACGATGCCCGCCAGGAGCGCAAGCTGGACGTACGCCGGGTTCTCGTTGACGACACCGAGGAGCGGCGACGCCAACGTCACGAAGTTGACGGGCTTGATCTGGCGGAAGAACCACGGGAAGTTGGCGTGGAGGTATGCGAGGGCAAACGTCTGCACCAAGCCGCCGAGCGAATGCCCCACGAACGAGATGTGCTTGACTCTGCCGTTGTTGAAGGTGTCGTTGTTCTGGACCAAGTCGACCAAGAACTCGGCCACACGCGACCCCAAGTACTTGATGCCGCGCTCGGTCTTGCCCACATTGCCGAGAAAGCCCTTGACCACGATGTTGTCGCCGACCTTGTCGATCTGCTCCTTCAAGTAGAGCATGTCGGCGGTGATGTTGGAGTGGAGTCCGTGCGTGAGCACCACCAAGTGGATGGGCTTGGCTGGGTCCGGCACGGGGAGGTTCCAGAGGTCCAAGGTGTCGTGGTTGGCCACCAGCAACAAATGCTGGCCCACAAACGTCCCGATCTGGTCGCTGTTGGCCACCTTCTTCTCGGGGAACGACGCACGGTGAAGCACCTGCTTCGACGTCCCCACCATCACCTCAAAGTCCACCGTGATGGTGTTGTTGAACACCACCTGTGACACCACGTCCACCACCCACCCGTAGCGGTCCTGGATCGTGTGGCACGGAAGCTCGGCGTAGAACAGCTGGCCTCCAAGCAACTGCGGTTCAAACACCGGCTGGTCTGCCGTGATAAAACATTTCTTGCTCGATTCGTAGTCCTCCAGCACACAGTCAACATATAGCACGTAGGGGCCCGCTAGGTACGCTGCCCGGAGTGCTATCAGCTCGCGGTTGCGGATCTTGACCCAGAGGTTGGTGGGAAGACCCGTCGATGGGTTGGTAAAACTGGCGTCCGGCGTGTAGTTGATCTTGAACCGCTCTATCTGGCCCGCCTTAATAGACCGTTTCTGCCGGAAGAGAATCCGGTCTTCCATTGTGGGGAGGTGTTTTGGTGGGTCGTAAATGGGTAGGCCATTTGAGTTTATGTGTGGGAGGTGTATATGCAGGTTGACAGGTAGTGCATATAGTTTATTTCTAGGTCGATGACAACATTGCCGTGGTATGGGCCGCCGTTAACCGAAGCATAACCAGTAAACGCCGACACTGGACAATTGTGTCTGGCAATCATCCAATGGGGAATGAAACGGACAATTCTGTGTACGTTTTAGGCCGTCGACAACTCCGTGTGGGGGCGCTACACCCCATGTTTGAAGATGCAGAACTTGGCTGCAAACATATCCTCCCAAAAAGACGGCTAAAGCGTCACGACAATTCATCAACGCTATTTCTACCCCTTGCTCAACCAACAAGAATCCTGGGGTCACTGCTGGGCAATTACTTGGAAAAGACTGGTCGTAACCTGTATATAACCACGCCTGTATATAACCACACGCATACATAGACACATTCAGATAGAAACAACCAGAACCAACGGCATGAGCGACCTCCACGGGATAGAATTGACGGCACACGCTCTTCTCAGCGGCCCACTCGAGACGATCCATGAGAATTTCGAGACGCTCAACCAATCACAAGTCATTCTTCTCGCCCGACTCAAGATCATCGAGGAACGGTTGGCCCAGTTCAAAGACGTCGATGTTGGCATAGAAGACAAGCAGGTGTTGCAGGTGCAAGCGCGTGTGAAGGAAATACGACGGAGGATTCTGGCGGTGTTGAAGACGATGGGAAAGATTGAGCAACGGATGGAGGAGCGGTGAGAGCTGGGAGGAGCCAACAGAACAACAGCAGAGCAACAGCAGAGCAACTGAACAGCAGAACAACAACAACAGCACAAAACCACACCAGAACAGCAGAACAACACACGAATCAACGAATCAACTCAACAACTCAACAACTCAACAACTCAATGAATCATATACTTTCAGGCTACACTTTTATAACACACGATATATTCGGCCCAGCAAAGCCGGCCGTCTAACTACTCTGACAATCTCCTCCTCAAATCAAGTTCAAGAACTTGTACGGATAGCCGTAGGCCTTCATGCCAAACACAGACAAGAAGATACTGTAGGCCACCAACACGATGAGCGACACCGAAACCACGGCGATGAAGTGCACCGAAGGGCTGGTGAGCTCGGGAACCTTCTTGACTAAGATGATCACCATCAAACTCAACAAGCCGTAGAGGAACGACAAGATCTGGGTCTCGATTCCGTGCTGGCTCTGCTGCGAAGGACTGATGTACTCGACGGACTCGCCGTTGTCTCTGAGGTAAGGAACGCCACGGATCTGGTTGAACATGTAGCCGGTGACAAGGAGCAACACGGCAAAGAGCGACAATCCGCTCCACAACAAGCGCGACGTGACGATCTTGACGACTTGCGGGAAGAACTTGCGCACCAACATCACGACGGTGAAGGCCACGAACGCGTTGGTGAGCATACGGGTGTAGTCAGGGGGCACGTAGATGTCGAACGAGTGGCCGGTGGTTTCGGCGATCCACGTCTTCAACAACTGCTTGTGGTCGCCGGCAAAGAACTGGTAGTCGACCATCTCGTCGACAAAGTTGTTGGGGCCCTTCTTGGTGGATGGCGGGAAGTAGAACACCTTGGGGATGTTGTTCAACAGGAACACCTGGAAGAAGTTCTTGGACTCGGTGAACTCCGAGTGGAAGAAGTAGATGTTCTTGTTGGCGACCTCGTCGTCGTCCAAGTTGGCGGGCGCCGTGTACCCGTCAGGATACGCCTTGGCCCACGACGACGCAATGACGTTGTAGTCGGGACGGAACTCGCGACACAACAAGCAATTGATCTGGGGCGAGTCCGACGAGAGCATGACCACGACGTGGTAATCGCGCTCGCCGTTCAAGATGTCGTGGAAGTTGTTGTCGTTCATCAGCAACACCTTGTTGCTGGAGGCACGCACGGTCCGGCGCAACTCGGAGTCGGCAAGACCACCAAGAACACCCACAATGGTGGCGAAGAACGCGGTGAAAACGGCTAATCTCATGGTGGTTGTTGGTGTTGGTTGGTGTTGAAATCTGTCTTTTTGATGAAGGTGCGGTCACATGAATATGGTCACGTAAAGATCAGGACCGCATAGTTGCAAAATCCGTCAGCCACCAATGTAGTTGTGTTCTAATGCTGTTCTTATGGTTGTGTTCGTTATGTTCTTGTGCTTGTGTTGTGCTCTTGTAGTGCTCTTGTTGTTTTCCTGTTTTTATGGTTGGGTCTGAGAACCTAAAGAATTTTGTAATTTGCATATTTCTATTATTCAGCAAACTATACCGATTGAACAGCTTTCAATCCAGTACATTACTACACGATGGAAGTCAGTTCTGTCGGTATTCTGTTGACCAGAGCCGACTCTATAACCCAAACTGACTCACCACCATTAATCAGAAGCGAGCACCAATTGTACGTTAACCAACTGTCTCTGCTCGTACTTCTGCTCTACTCCTACTCCTCGATGACGACCCGCTTGTTGGCCCCGATCTCTACCCGGCACATCCCCGTGCCCATCTCAAACCGCTCCACCAAGAGGATATGGCGTCCCGACACCACCGTGGCACAGTGCACAAACACTCCGTAGAGCGAAGCGTTCCACTTCTCGTTGATCTGCACCGGCCGCGACGTCCGGCTCTCAAACACCGACGCCCGGAGCGCAGGCCGGTAGTCCGCCGACGTCTCGGGGCGCCGCCCGGCGCTGTCGGCACTGTTGTAGTGGCTGATGTGGAACGTGATGCTGGTGTTGTGTTCGGCAGAGAACTCGAGCTTGAACCGGTTGCGGCCGTTCCACGGCGTGTCGTGCTTGGCTCCAAAGAGGCCCAACGACGGCGAGATCTTGCTGACGCTCACGGTGCCGGCGTGGTTCAAGTAGAGCTGGTACTTGCCCGTGTCGAAGCCATAGCTCGACACCACGAGCTTGTAATGGCCCCGCGCGAGCCGGACACGATGCACCTGGAACCGGTCGTTGTAGTTTTCGTTGAACAAGAGCTTGGACTTGTCGAACTTCTCGATGGCACTGTCCTTGTCGTCGTCGTCGCAGTGGAACATGTGGAAGTTGACGAGGGCCCGCTCGTCGGCACGGAGAAAGAGCACGAGTTCGGTGTCGGCGCTGGCAACGACGGCGTACTGCGGGTTGTTGATGTAGGTCGAGTTCGACCAGTTGCCGCCGTTGTTGTGCGACGTCCACTCGCCAGGGACGGCGTCCAACGCCGCGAACAAGTGTGCTGCCTTGTTCAACGTGAGTTCGTGGTGGCTGTAGGCCTTCAAGGTGAACGTCGCCGGTTCTGCGCTGACAACGACGGTGTAGGCGCCCGGGGCCAACTGGGCCTTGACGAGGACCAACCGCGAGTTGCTGTCGGCGGCCGCCGTGCGGTTGTACTGCGTCGGGGCAAACACGCGTTCGCCCGTCGTCGTGGCGTACACGGCGACGTGGACGACGGATTCCGACACGACAGGGAGGTGTTTCTCCAAGAGGAACCACGCCTCCTGGGCGTGGTGCGTCGTCACGGCAAACTGGCACGGTTCGGGCCCGCCGGCGGCCGGCTTGGCGATGAAATGGACGGTGTTGACGTGGGCAAACTGGGGCTTCCAGTTGACGTAGAGGTAGCGGAAGTAGTTGATGTTGGCGGTGACAACGGTGCGTTTCTCGGGGCGGCCGGGCTCGAGCCACGGGTTGACGACGGTGAGGTTGTTGTCGGCGTAGGTCTGGACGCCGTAGTCGTGGCCCGAGATCAAGTTCAACGACGACGCGAGGTCGGCGCTGATGGCGCCGGTGCCGATGCCGAGGAGGACGTCGCCCGCGGCCTTCAACGCCACGAGCTCGTCCCAGTGTGCCGGCAACCCCCCCGTCAATGCGATGATTTCCGGGAGCCAGCCCGTGAGCACGTAGGTGTCGATGGCCATGTTGGAGCCGGCGAAGTTGTAGCCGTTGCCGCCGATCTTGAGCACGGCCTTTTCGATGACGGCGGGCCACAAGAGGTCGGGGTCGGACGCCGACCGCACCGTCAAGTTGCGGGCGCTGTTGGCGAGCACGGGGAACGAGTTGTCGACGTCGACCAAGCGTGGGGCGCCGTTGAAGAGGAGGCGAACGCGGAAGTGGGTGCCGCCGTTGGACGACACGAGCAGGAACAACTGCGATGCGTGGCCGGCGTTGACCACCAGGAGAAACGACGACACGAACGAGCAGTTGGTGAGGACGTCCTGGTACACCAACGCGAGGCCAGCACTGTCGCCCACCGGCTCGCCGTAGCGGGCCCGCACAAACGTCGCCGCCACGCCCGCCGGCAACCGCTGGATGGACGCGTCGGCGTCGGTGTAGTCGTCGTGGAGGAAGCACGCGTGGCTCGAGTCGACGCCGGCGCTTAACGCGACAACTGGCGGACACAACGAGCTGCCGGCGCGTGAGCTCGTCCAGAGAAGCCGCTGGTCAAACGGGAGCAGCGTGGCCAAGCGCCGGTGGTGCTCGAGCAAGAACTGGCCGACGGCGGCGGTGACGGCGGCAATGTCTGGCGGCAGCGTGGCGAGGGCGGTGGCGATACGCACGGCGGCCACACAGCGCTGGCGGGCCCCGTCGTTGTTGTTGCACGCTGCAAGCAAGTAGCTTTCGTGGATGAGATCGAGACACGCCGCCAACAGCATCAATTGGTGGTGGAGAAGAAGAAGAAGTGGTACGTAAGTTTGGTTCTCCAGATTTCGCGGTCAAATAAATTAAATAAATTCTCAAAACAAATATTTAAACACATTTAAATCCACATTTAAATCATTTACGTACACTTCAACAGATTCATGTTACGCCAGCGAAAACGGGCGTTTATGAGCTCGAAACGGTCCGAAAGCGGCGCTGGTGAAGCTGGAAGCGTCCACCAATCACGCCACGGCTTTTTCGCCGCCGTTGTCGCCGCCGTTGTCGCCGTCCTCGTCGCGTTCCGCCTCGCCAACGCGTTCTCCATCACCACCTTCTTCCAGGCCGACGAGTACTACCAGGCGCTCGAGCCGGCGCACCGCTACGTGTTTGGCTACGGCTACGAGACCTGGGAATGGCGCCAGCGGCTCCGCCTGTCGCTCCACCCGTGGCTCTACGTCGCCGCCTACACCGTCGTCCCCGAGAAGTGGGTGCTGGCGGCTCCCAAACTCGTTGGCGCCATCGTCGCCGCCACCGCCGACGTGTTCTTGTACTTGTTTGTCGAGCAGTACAGCGGCGACGCCGAGTTGGCCGCCATCACGCTTGCACTCGCCGTGTTCTGCCCGTTCTCGTGGTACTTTAGCACACGGGCGTTCTCCAACAGCTTCGAGACGCTGCTCGTCACCGTCGCGTTGTACCTCTGGCAATGGCGGCCGCGCCACGTCCGCTGGCGCCGCTACTGGCTCAGTCTCGTGTTTGCGGCCGCCAGCATCATCGTCCGGCCCACCAACGCCATGTTCTGGGGCTACTTGGGGCTCCGTCTCTTGCTGGCGATGGAGATGCGCTGGACGGCGACGTTGGCGGTGCCGCTCGTCGAGCTCGGCGCCATTGCGGCCGTCAACACCGCCCTCGACCGCCGCTTCTACGGCGAGTGGACGTTTCCGTTGTACAACTTTGTCGAGTTCAACGTCGTCCGCAACTTGTCGGTGTTTTACGGCGCGGCGCCGTGGCACTTCTACGTGCTCCAGGCCATCCCGTTGATGTTGATGGTCTACGTGCCGTTTGTCGTCTACGCCGTCGTCGCATTGCACAAGTACCGCGACGACGTCGTCCGCGCCGCCATCGTCGTCCTCGTGGGCTTTTCGCTCATCGACCACAAGGAGTTCCGCTTCATCTACCCGTTGATGCCGGTGTTTCTCTTGTTGGCGGGCTACGGCGTCCAGACAATGCTCCGGCGCCGCTGGCGCTGGACGCGGGCGGTTTTTGCAGCCATTGTTGCGTTCAACGTCTTCGTCGCCGTCTTCTTCACGAGAGTCCACGAACGCGGCGAGATCGCGGTGTTGGACCATCTCCGCCACGGCGAGCTGTTTGGCATGTTGACGCCGTGCCACTCGACGCCGTGGCAGAGCCATTTGCACGACCGCAGGTTTGACGAGTCGTGGTTCTTGACGTGCGAACCGCCGTTGCATCTCGCCAGCGGCACCCGCGACAACGTGGTGCGGTACCGTGACGAGTCCGACCAGTTCTTTGACGACAAGTTGGGGTTCTTGCAGCAGCACTTTCCGCCGGTGGGGACGGCTGCAAGCGGCAGTCGCTACTCGTGGCCCGAGCGCCTTGTGGTGTTTGAGCCGGTGGAAGAGTTCATGGACGCCTTCTTGGGCGAGAGCTATGTCAAGGAACACCGCGTGTTTAACGGGTACTTTCACTGGGACCCGCGGAGAGCCGGCCGGTTGATTGTGTATCGAAGGGAGAATGAGAAGAAGAAGAACTAGAACAAGAACGATAATAGAGAAAATAATAGAGAACTAACGAAGCATGGCAGAACTGTGCCAGTTCTCCACCTACAGCTACACCAGTTTCAGGAAGGCATCGTATAATTACATTGTGTGGGGAGACCGTTGGAAGTGGAACGGTGGTTTCCCGATTGGGCAGCAGCAGCACCGTTTACGATTGCAGCCGGAAACGGAAGTGCATAGCAATCGTAGAATACGAAAATAATCGACAAGCTTTTGCCAACAGTAACCTACGGCCGTACCGCAGTACACCACATTTCACCACCACACTTCACCACCACACTCAACACATCAACACTCACCGCTACAGCACGCACCGCTACAGTGGTTGATCTTACGCGCATGACAGGTCAGATGATGAAGTGATGCATGGCGGCGCCGCGCGCGGACCGGAACAATCGCGCTCACGACACGCCCCACCAGTTCCGAGATGGAGACATGACGGAGCAAGTCAAGGCAGACAATGGAAAAGCTTAACCGTAGACGTACCAGACACCGACAACACCAACACACACCGAGTCTAAGCGTCATGCTGGGGGTGGAGGTGGAAATCACACATGGCGCCACTGGGTCGCGGTGGCCGCGCTTGAGCCCCCCTAATAGCCGTACCATTGTAGAGACAGGCGGATTGGCGCCGTTTCCGCCATTCCCAGACATTTGACGCTGCCCGTTGCCAGACACGAACCACTCCGCCCCAACCACGGAGTTCGTCGGTGCACAGGGGTCCATTTCCGGGACTACAACCCCTCGGATTATCCACACCACCCCACCGCCGATCTCAGCTGATAGGTGCGAAAATCAGATGATGCGGCGGTCGAGGGGTGGCCGAACCGTGCGACCTAAAACCAGCGAGTTCCGGGCGGTTTGGCCCGCGGAAGCCGCCAAAACGGTGCCCACGCCCGTCTGGCCACCGCTGGCACTACTTCCATCCTGTTGGCGGCCCTCAATTGGCCCTCCCGCGCCCGTGGCACGTCCTTCCGCCGCCGTCCCCCGTCACACCACGCGCGCGCTGCGTATTTCCCTGCATATCATGCATGCATGGTTTTTCCATCATCCCACATCCGACCATCTGCAACCCCCAGTTCCGACCGCGGGCCTCGCCAGTTCCGACTGCTGGCCCCACGCCTATAAAAGGACCGCCAACTGCCACATTCTGGCGGTTTCTCCATCTGCAAAAACCAATTGCATTGTTTCTTTAGCTAAAACTACCATGTCTGTTCCTCAAACCCAAAAAGCCGTTGTCTTTGAAACCAACGGCGGTCCTCTCGAATACAAGGAGATCCCCGTCCCCAAGCCCAAGTCCAACGAGATCTTGATCAACATCAAGTACTCGGGTGTGTGTCACACTGACTTGCACGCCTGGAAGGGTGACTGGCCTTTGGACACCAAGTTGCCCCTTGTTGGTGGCCACGAAGGTGCCGGTGTCGTTGTGGCCCTCGGTTCCAACGTCAAGGGCTGGAAAATCGGCGACTACGCCGGTGTCAAGTGGTTGAATGGCTCGTGCTTGTCGTGCGAGTTCTGCCAACACGGTGACGAGCCCAACTGTGCCGAAGCCGACTTGTCGGGCTACACCCACGACGGTTCGTTCCAGCAGTACGCCACCGCCGACGCCGTGCAGGCCGCCAGAATCCCTGCCGGTGCCGACTTGAAGGAAGTCGCTCCTATCTTGTGTGCCGGTGTCACCGTGTACAAGGCCTTGAAGACCGCCCAGCTCCTGGCCGGCCAATGGGTCGCCGTTTCCGGTGCCGGTGGTGGTTTGGGTTCGCTCGCCATCCAGTACGCCAAGGCCATGGGCTACAGAGTCGTGGCCATTGACGGTGGGGTCGAAAAGGGTGAGTTTGTCAAGTCTCTTGGTGCCGAAGCCTACATTGACTTCCTTGTTTCCAAGGACATTGTTGCCGACATCAAGGCTGCCACCAACGGCGGTCCTCACGGTGCCATCAATGTTTCCGTGTCGGAAAAGGCCATTGCCCAGTCGTGTGAATACGTCAGATCCACCGGTACCGTTGTGTTGGTTGGTTTGCCCGCCGGCGCCAAGGTTGTGGCCCCAGTGTTTGACTCTGTTGTCAGATCCATCTCCATCAGAGGCTCGTACGTTGGTAACAGAGCCGACACCGCCGAGGCCCTCGACTTTTTCACCAGAGGCTTGATCAAGTGTCCTATCAAGGTTGCTGGTTTGACCGAGTTGCCAAAGATTTACGAATTGATGGAACAAGGTAAGATTATCGGAAGATATGTTGTTGACACTTCTAAGTAAGTCCGGACCCTAGTCTGGCAAATGCCCCAAGGTTAGTGATGTTTACGAATAAATGACACAGGAATCACGGTGTAGTAGTAGGAAACGTAGAGTCTATTGCTTCAGAGTCGTTTCGGCTCTGTTCTCAACGCTGTTCTCAGCTCTGTGGTTCAGCTCTTCGTGGTAACTTCATCACAGCACACAATGTCCTCCTCGGAGACACGAGTTCTGAATACAGACAGACAATGTCATCACATTTATTTCTGCTTCTCTTATTCTGCTTCACTGTATACTCTCGTTATGGTCGTTCATCGTCTGGGCATCACGCTCGGCCTTGTCGATCCACCGCTTGATCAACTTGTCGTGCTCGTCCTGCAACTGGGCGTGGTCAGACCTGAGCTGTTCCATCTGTTGCACCAACACGTTGGTCTGCAACTGGTTCAAGAGCGTGTCGTCGGTGATGATCTCGATGGTCTTGTTCTTTTCGACGATTTCGGCCGCTAGCGACTCGTTCTTGCGGCTGAGGCGCCCGATGGTGTGCTTGTGGCCCGCCACCTCGCGTTCGAGCGCCTCGACGGTTTGCTGGAGCTTTTCGTGGGCAAACGCAAACTCGTTGATGCTTTGGGTGAGCCGGGCGTTTTCAAGCGCCGTGGCGGCGTCGGGTTTCGCTGGAACGGCGTCAGCAAGACCGAGAAGCGATGGTGATGGTGATGGCGACGGCAGCGCCTGGAGTTGGCGGAGCAATTCCTGGAAAGCGCTAAAGTAGCGGCTGTCCTTGGCCTCGATCTCGTCCCTGATGGTGAGCTGCTTTAGTATTTCGTCCATCTGAGACTCAGGGTTGGGTGTGATGTGGTGGAGATTTTGATGTGTTGATGTGGTGGAGATGTTGATGTGTTGATGTGGTGGAGATGTTGATGTGGTGGAGATGTTGATGTGGTGGAGATGTTGATGTGGTGATGTGGTGGCACGGTACCAACAGTGTGTAGATAAGTGGTGAGTGTGGGTTTGTTGTGTTGTTGTAGTTAGAGATGTTGAGTTGTAAATGAGTTGTAGTTGTTGTTGTAGTTAGAAATGAGTTGTGTTGTTGTTGTTGTTGTAGTTGCTGTAGATGAATTGTACTTGTTGTACTTGTTGGGTGGATGACTTCAATGTCCGTGCTCCAAGTGTAACAGCCAGAATCAGCTCACTATCAGCACTCAACACAAACAATCACCAATCAGTGATATCAGCAGTAGTTGTAAATGGCGCTGTTGAACCCCGGCGTCAATTCTCGTTGTTATCTTTTGTTTAACGTTTTCAACTTATCTACGCGACATGTCTTCTCTGTACTGGCCCCTACTCAGGGCGCTGGACGCCCCCCAGACGCTCCAGCCACCGCTACACACGTCCACGGTGCCGCCAGCCGCCAGCCACGAGCATGGGCCTGACGCTGGCGACAGCAGCGCTCCCACGGACGCTACGGTGACCGCCGACTCGTGGTGGCGCTGGAACAACCACGAACAGATGGACGGCGCCAGCGGGCCCCCAACGGCCGAATCGTGGGCGTTACATCGTCGTATCACGTCGGCGGTGTCGTACTACTACTACGGCGACGGTCCGGGCGACGGCGCTGGTCCCAGCGGAAACATACAACCACCATCAAGTGTTGCACCAGAAGCGGCCCACACAGCGTCGCCACCGACTCATGGTACCAACGATACTCCACCAGATCCAGCAGATCCACCAGCTCCAGCACAGAAACTTTCACGGGCCATCGACAAGACGTCCATCACCGATAAATCGCCGGCTCCCGAACCAACACCACCAGCAGAAGCAGCAGCATCAGCAGCAGCAGCAACATCACCACCACCAGGACCACCAGGACCACCAGCACAATCCACATCCACTGCATCGGACTTGCAACCGACGCTCCTCTCCAACTTCATCTCATTCTTCTGGCCCCCCACGTCTTCCCCCATCGAAGACGACGACGAGGTCTACAAGTCGGCCAAGTTCGCCATCGAGTCGTCCAACGACCGTACTCACTACGCCAGCAAGTACTCCACGGCCGAGGCGCCCGAACTCGCCGTCGCCGACACCGTCAGCGAGAACCAGCCCGTACGTTACAACAGCAAAAAGCGACCGTTGACCGCCAACGAAGTCCAGGAACGTACGCTCGAGCCCAAGACGCCGCTGACCGACACCCATACCACGCTCGTGCCCACTTTGGACGAGAACTTGCGCCAAATCTCCCTCTCGACCAAGCTCCGTCTCCGCCTCCTCCACCACAGCAACGAACGCCACTTGTACCGCAAACTGCCGGGCCAGGTGGTCCACAAGCGCCACGCCACCAAGAGCGTCGTCATCATTGCCATCCACGGCTTTCTCCCCATCAAGTTTGTCAGGACATTCATCGGCCAGTCGACGGGGAACTCCATCCGTTTC
The DNA here is from genome assembly GCA_003706575.2 of Teunomyces cretensis. NCBI lineage: Eukaryota > Fungi > Ascomycota > Pichiomycetes > Serinales > Debaryomycetaceae > Teunomyces > Teunomyces cretensis. The sequence goes on along the minus strand of PPLT02000005.1, from coordinate 413,544 downwards.
GCCAGCGAGGCCAAACGGGCCGTCGAGAAATGGGTCAACGACGACGAGTGCGATATCCAGACCATTGCCCTTGAGGGAGAGGGCACCATTGCCGAACGGTCGAAGAAGTTGCTCAAGTTGCTCGAGAACTGGTACGATCTCATCGACCGGTGTGATTTCCTCTACGTCGTGCTGCATTCGCAGGGCACGCCGGTGGCCATCAACATCTTGAGCGCCCTCTGCCACGACAACCCGGCGCTTTGCCGCAAACGAGTCGCGTTGCTCTCGATGTCGGGGGTCATGGCGGGGCCGTTTGCCGGGTTGGACACCAAGCTCGTGCTCCGGGCGTTTCTGGCGTACGAAAACGACATCATCGCCGAGCTCTTTGCGTTGCAGAAGCCGGCGCTGGCCATTCGAGTGGCCATGGACCGCGGGATGAAGGTGTTGACGGAAAACAACGTGCGCATCACGTTCTGCGGCAGTGCCAGCGACCAGCTCGTGCCGTTGAACTCGTCGCTCGCGATGAACTACCACCACGCCAACATCTTCCGGACGATCCAGTTCGGGCCCGAGCCCGAGTTTGTCGTCGAACTCATGCGGATGATCGTCATGATGCGCAACATGGGGTGTGCCGAGGACTACGGCCTCATCAAGGAGCTCGGTGCCCGGTGTGCCGGGACGGTGGGGACGGGGGGCCACGGCAGGATCTTTGGCGACGAGGACGTGTACATGGTGGGGATCCGCCATGCCATCGAGACGACGCTGTTGGTGCGCCAGCAGCCGTTGCGTATCCTCGAGGAAAGTGCTGCCACCAACATGTACATGGTGCCGTGGAACATCCGCAGCTTGATCCACCAGTTGATGGAGGTCAACAACATCGGCAACGCCGCGATTGTCCGGCGGTTGTTGCGGGCGTTCCGCCGGTGGGAGCCGGCGAGGGGATGGAAAGAGGTCAAGTATTGTTTCGAGGCCCTTGGAGAGATGAGCGTCGATGATTTTGTCCTTTAAGCATACAGCATGGCAGCATAGTCTTTATTCATATCTATTGTATTCTAATTGTCTATTTTTCGGCATTTTCAGCGTTTTGCAGCCATTTTGCAGCCAAATTTGACAGGTTGCAGCACTACAAATAACCTCCCTCCTTGCAGAGCGAGTAGAACACCGACGTGGGGTCTGCCAACAACGCCGCGGGCGTGTCGAACTCCTTGACGGCGCCGTGGTCCAACACCAAGATGCGGTCGTTGTCCATGACTGTTTCCAAGCGGTGGGCGATGGTGATGATGGTTTTGGTGGCGAACTGGGTCCGGATGGTTTCCTGGACGATTTTGTCGGTGTGGGAGTCGACGGCGGCGGTGGCCTCGTCCAACACAAGGATCTGTGACGGGTTGAGGAGGGCGCGGGCGAGCGAAAGGAGTTGGCGCTGGCCCGAGGATAAGTTGGAGCCGCCTTCATGGACCCTGGCGAGGAGTCCATAGTCGTAAGAATCGGGGTCGTCTGGGGAGTCTGAGTCTGAATCAGACTCGGAATCGGAATCAGAGCCGGAATCGGAGCCAGACTCATCATCAGATTCGGAATCGGACTCATCATCAGAATCCTCATCCTCGTCCTTCTTTGACTTCATGGTCTCAACATGCTGTTTCAAATGGGCAAGTTCCAACACTCGCCACAACTCTTCATCGCTGTGCTGCTCGAACGGGTCCAAGTTCTGTCTGACGGAACCCTCAATGACATGCGAGTCCTGCGGAATGATGTTGAGGCGGTGTCTCAAGTCGTAAAGACCAATGGTGCGCGTGTCGATGCCGTCGATGTCGATATGGCCGCCGGTAGCCTCCAAGATCCGGAACAACGCCAACGAGAGCGTCAGCTTGCCAGCACCGGTACGCCCAACAACGCCGACCTTTTCCTGCGGCCGGATCTCGACACTGACGTTGGTCAACACCTCGTCCAAATGGGGCCGGTACTTGGTCGAGTAGTGGTGGAAGGTGATGGCTCCACGGTGGGGCCACGCTGGCGGTGGTCGGCAGTCCTTAACGGCGTCGTCCTCGCTCGGCAAGTTGCAGTACTCGACCACCCGCTCGACGGCCACCGCCTTGGCCTCGACGTCGGCCCAGTACCGGATGATATAGTCCAAGGTATCGGTGATGTTCATGGCGTTGACCATGACGAACCCAACCATGCTGGCGCTGAGCTCGCGGCGGGTGCCCCGGGCGGCCCAGATGAAGAGCGCCAGCAGGAACGTGATGGCGGCCGAGATCGCCTGCAACCGCATCGAGAGCCACCGGTTGCAGCACTCGTTGGTGAAGGTGGTGACGACCAAGGCGTCGACGTGGCGCCCGTTCCTGTACCTGTAGCGGTCCTGCTGGCCGTAGGCACGGATGACGTCGACACCAGCAACCGATTCCTGTAAATGGGACAACACGGGACTGCGACGGGCGCTGGCCAACCGCTTGAGCTCGCGCGACGTCGCGATGTAGTAGCGGCGCACCTCGTTGTAGAGGTAAAAGAGCACGGCGACAACAAGGGCCATCACCGGCAAACTGGCGACAATGACGCCCAACGTGCCGACACCGTACACCCCGAACTCGACGAGACCCGTCAACGACCAGATGAGTTCCTCGTCGATGACGACCATGTCGTCGGCGAACCGGTTCAAGATACGGCCAGCCGGTGTCGTGTCGAACAACGACATCGGCGACCGTAGGACGCTGGCGATCATGGTGTCGTGGAAGTGGCGGGCCCCCTTGACGACACAGAAGCTCCAGATGATGTAGGCCCCCAACAACGTGAACACGCCGGCGCCGAGGCCCAACACCGTGTACACCAGCAAGAAGAGTGCCGGGTGCGTGGTGTAGCCCGCGGCCAAGTTGATCTCGGACCAGTACGTCAACACGTAGGTCGACCCGATGGTCATGGCGACGTAGACACCGTAGCATGCGACGTACGCCGCGATCCACCACAAGTTGCACGCCCGTAAGTACGCGAGGTAGACGCTCCATGCGACGGTGCCGACAGCGCCCTTTTCGTCGGCGTGGCCCGTCCGGCGCACGTAGTCGGGATCCTCGTCGTCGTCGTAGTCGTGGCTGTGCGACACCAAGCTCGCCCGCCGTTGGGGCATGACGACTGTCAGTTCGTCACCGGTGTCACCGCCGGCTCCTTCAACGTACCGTCCGAGTTCGGACTTGGGATCAACGGTATCGTAGCGGCCGCGGTCGACAATGGTGCCGTTGCGCATCAACACGATGGTGGCTGCCCGCCGTAACACCGCCATGCTGTTGGTGGCGAGCACCACCGTTTTTGCAGCCAACATGCCGCCACGCCCCAACACGTCGCGGGCGATGTTGTTGCCGACATGGGCGTCGACGGCCAGAAGCACGTCGTCCAACACCACGACGTCGGCCCGCGAGTATACCGCCCGTGCCAACGCAATGCGGGCGCGCTGGCCGCCACTCAACGCAACCCCGTTCTCGCCCACAACCGTCCTGTCGCCGTCGGGCAACACCTCAAAGTCGCTGAGCAACTGGCAGCACCGTACCGTCACGGCGTAGAACGCGGCGTCGTAGCGGTGGCCAAACAAGATGTTTTCCTTGACGCTGGCGTTGGCGAGCCACGGGTCCTGCGAACAGTACGCCACCGTGCCAGCAACACTGACAGCCCCGTCAAACTGCAACTCTCCCAACAAGCCCCTTAGCAACGTCGTCTTGCCGCTGCCGACTCGTCCAACAATGCACGTCAACTCGCCGCGTTTGGCTGCAAAATTTATCTTTTCCAATGCGGGTGCGGCGGTGGCTGCAAAATCCCAGTAAAATGTCGTATTTTTGACACAAACGGCGACTTCTCCACCTCCTGGCAGTCTGTCCACGCCATCCTCAAGCTCCGCCATGCCAAAGAAGCTCCGCAACCGCTTCAACGACACCCGCGTCTCGACCAACTCGGAAAACAACTCGGGGATCTCGACCATGGGATCCGACACCATCTCAAACAACGAGATGGCCGGAAACACCACGGCGGGAGTCAACGGTACGCCCACAAAGTACACGAACGACACCAAGCACGCACACGACACGATGAAGGGCACACAGAGCCAAAAGAACGTCGCGACGGCGTTCAACACCCCGATTTTGCGGAGCAACACCAACTCGCGGCCGTTACGGATGGCGAGGAGACGCTGCACCATCGGCTCCTCCCAGGCAAAGAGCTTGATCGTCTTGATGGCAGCAAGGATCTCCGCCGTCAACTTGGTCCGCTGGTCGCGCAACCGCATGCTGTCGGCATAGAGACCGGCGATCAAGGTGCTGACCTTGCTGCTGAGCGGGATCAATACCGCCGCCGCCACGATCCCGGCCCACGAAGCGTTGCCGAGGATCTTGCACAACGCAAAGAGCGCCACCAACAACCGCACGGGCATGGTGACGACATCGACAAACGCCTCGGGCGACTCGACGACGGCCGCAACGTCGACCGACATGTTGTTGATGATGGCGCCCGTGGTCTTTTTGGCGCGAGCGCCCGGCGCAAGCTGCGTCGCCTTATGGTACACCATCGAGCTGAGCGACGCCTGCACCTTGCTCCGGATGGTGCTGAAACACACGTAGTAGCGGTTGTCGACGGTGAAGCGCAACACGTCGGTGACGAGAAGCGCAAGGGCGAGTCCAAGCCCGACTATCGCCGGCGCATCGCCGTCACCGGTAAAGTAGAGAATGAACCGCCGCAACACAAACGTCTGGACCAAATTGAGGCCCATCTCGACGACATCTAGCACGAGCGTCCGCACGAGCGCCGCCCAGTGGAGCCGGAGAAGCACGACGACGAGCAGCGGGTTGGTTTTCCGGTTCCACTCGGCGACGAACTCGCGAAACGTCACTTCCTCCTTAATGCTGATGTGGCCGGCGGAGATATCGCTCGGATCGAGTTCGTGTGTCCGGTTGACCTTGCTGATAAGCCGGTCGAGCCACAGGAACGTAATGTCGACAAAGAACGGTCTGACGGAGTCGAGGGGCCACTCGTTCAACGCCCAGTACTCGGCCAACTCGCGCGACGGCGAGTAGAGAAACGACTCGAGAACAAACACCACAAGACCATTGATGGCCAACGCAATGGCCACGACATATGCCACCGCCGTGCCGTCGAGGATCTGGTCCTGAGACCAGCAGTCTTGCGCCACGACGACGCCGGCAACCACCGTCTCGACAAACCAGTAGATCTGGAGCGATGCCGAGCCCACCGTCGACCGTGTAGGCTCCACCACATGGAACGGGATCACCACCACGAGCGACGCTGCCCGGACACCACCAGCAGCCATCGCCATTCCCGATCGGGCCAAATAGCCCCAGCAGCACGTCAAAAATAGCTGCAAAAAAACACAATTGAGTTTCATCAACTGCAAAACCCCGACACTGCGGAGCTTCCACGGCGAACCGAACGCGTACGCTATACGCCGGGGCCCGTAGTGGTTGTGGAAGCACAACTCGACCATCTGGCCGATGGCAAACCCCGTCACCATCACCGATGCCGTGAGCGACACCGCCGCGATAAAGTCGGGATTCAAGTCGTTTCCGTGGTCACTGAAGAGCGGACTGGCAAGCGCCAGGCAGTAATGGCTCCAGAGAGTCCCATCAAGCAGAAGAAACATGTATTGACCAGAAGAAACCGTCGGCAAGAACGTCGGTTCTATTTTTAAGATCTATTTTAAGATTGCGCTACGTGCGCGAGGCTCATGGCCGTAATTCTGCTGGACAAGCCATCTTTTACCGACCGAGAGAACAATAGTGTGCTAAGGGTGCTAGGACAACAATGGGTGTCTGGCAATTAGTATGGCTAGGCCGGGTTTAGACAAACAACGCTTTGGGATAAGGAATGGCACCTGTCGTAATGGGACATCGGTCCCCCCAAATCCCTAATCCGCCATCCCCCAAAATGGGCCGCGACACGACATTGTGCCGCCAGCCACCGACATTTTTTGCCAGTTTCGATTTTTTGATGGTGCAGACATTTTCGTAACCGCGGCGAATATCGCTTACCTTCGGTCGGGGTCGCTATCCCTTAGCGATGGCACACCACGACACGCCTGCTAACGCCGAAAAGCCGCACCTTTGTATCGACTAAAACACGTGAAATACGATGATTCAAAATATGCAGACAATTACGGCGTTGATATGTAGACCGTTTCTAACTGGCGGGACGGTTTTGTGTCTCCGACAGAAAAAAAAAATTGTGTAACCCTGTCCCAGTTAGGCCAGGCACCGAGGAAGCGACCAGGCGGCGCCCGGGAGGTCTCCGCGCTGCAACTCCCACGACATTCCGCGCTGAGGCTGAAGCGGCGACCATCGAGTTTTGGTCTCGGAATCCTCCGAGCAAGTTAGTGTCTGCATGGACGGGGGCATGCAGGCAGTGCGTCCACCATCGGACACTGGGACACGGGGCGGTGAAGCCCAAGTTTGGATGTCTGCAGACGGCAGGTGTAAATCCCCCGATCCGGCGAGTGTCTGCATGGCTGCTAACAAAAAAAGTCACAAGGTATGCGCACTACATCCGTTTTGGGATGAGGGCGCCGGTGGGATTTTTTTGTCTGACTGGAGAAATGTCGGACTTGTTTGAGTCGGCATTTTATCTTTATCTTTTCCTCCTCTCGATCAGTTTGATCGTACAAGAGAGGTGGGGCTTCATCACTGACAACGACAGAGTTAGACGCAAGACAGAGACCGAGTGTCCCAACAAGACCGAACCCAGCCGCACTCTGAACCAATAGGAAGCACACTACGACGGATAGAAGTGGAACGACATTGACCCTCGATTCAGACACCGCCCATCTTCGACCCAAGATCAAAAAGTCCATCAGACACTGGCCGATCTGGAAACGGGCTCCTTAGACGCAGACACCTGTCAGACACAAGCTAAAAAGTTACATCTACGCCGACACCTGTCAACCCGGTGGAAAGTTGCATCAGACACAACTGTCAGACCCAAATAATTCGACACCCAAGGTCCAACACCGTTCCATCCCAAACCCTAACCAGCCGTGACTATCGTCCACCCAATACCACCACACCCTCCCCAACACCCACACACAACAACACCACACAACATGGAGGAAAACAAGCGAACACGAGCCTCCGGCGAGGTGCTCAACTTCCTCCTCCACGAGTTCTCGCTCAACCACAACCCCCTGCCCGACCAGAGGCGAGACATTGCCGACAAGACGGGCATGGCCGAAAAGGCCGTCCGTATCTGGTTCCAGAACCGACGGGCCAAAATCCGCAAGTTTGAACGCATGCATCTGCAACGGTCGGGCGCCCTGCTGCTGCGGTCCAACAGCGTACTGCACACCAGGCTGCCGCCACTGCCCCTGCCGCGCGGCGTACCGATAGCCATCAACGACAAGTACTGCTTCGTCGACTGCCAGCTGTTGCTGGTGGGCCTGTGGCAGCGCATCAAGCTGGGGGTCCACGACGAGTCGGCGCTCCGCAACAACTTGGTCAACCTCGCGCCGTTCACGCTCCACAACACCATGCCGGCCGTCGATCTCCTTGTCATCTTGCTGCGCAAGAACTGCGAAATCAACTACTTCTTCCTGGCGGTGCTGGCAGGGTCCAAGATCCTCTTTCGGATTTTCTATCCCGTATCCGCCGTGTTGCAGCTGCTGCTTGTTGACAACAACATCAGTCGAGACAACGCCGAGCTCCGACTCCTGCTAGCACACCAGCCCAAGTTCCTGGTGTACTTTTTCGCCGGGGCGCTGGCACTGCTGAACCAATGGTCGATCTGTGACGATTTCCTGGAGGGCCAGCAGGTCAGCCAGGCATACTACGGCGGTGCCGGCGTCCAGATCCCCCATGTGCTAGTGGGGGCCAAGACGTCGTTGCAGTTTCTTAGTGCCTTCATCATGGAGAACAACGGACCCTCGGTTCTGGCGAGTTCCGACTTCTGGCAAGAAATGTCGCGCGACTCCAACCCTCCCCACCAGGACGACGCTACGGCCGACAGCGCGGGCTTGCACCTGTCGTACCACCACGATTCTCGCCACGACGGCGACGACGGTTCCCACCTGTCGTTCCCGCACGACCACCACGACGAATTGTCGTCGTCCCACCACCCGCACGAGATTCCGTCGTCCAACCCCCTCACCGCCGACGCCAACGACGAATTCGACTTCTCGCCCGACCTATTTACCACTCACGAGCACCCGGAAAACACCGCGAGCGACTACACCCACGGCCATACCGAGTTTGACTTTGGTTTGGAACACGACGAGTACGCCTCGGTATTTAGCGAATCGCTCTCGGAATTGAACGCGCCCAGTTCCGCCAAGAAGGGCAACATCGACAGCTTTATTGATTTTGGAGCATAGGCGTGATGTAATATATAGTAGCAATGCTGCCTGATGAGTAATAATATGATAATAGATCAATCTTGTTAGAGGTATGTAAACGGGGTTGCAAACGACATCGTTCCCGATACCGCGACATTATTCACGACATCGTTCCCGATACCGCGACATTATTCACGACATCCCGATAACAAAGTCACTGTCGGTCAGACACAACTTGGCCAAAGATACAACAATGCTGCTAAAACGGGGACTTTGTCAGAATTTCGTCACAATGCCCGTCACAGTTAATCATACTTGGCCAAACGTTTCAGACATTGCCTTTTTTGGCCAAGTTCCACCGCTTTTCTCGGTAGCCGGTTATTTTATGTTGCGGTGAATGGCTAATCGGCATTCCCTGGTGTCACTGCTGTTGTTTGCTAGCAATACCCGCGTGTTTTCTCCCTGCTGACTGCTTCTGGTCATCAGTTTCACACGGGGGCCTCACGGGATCCAACCTGAACCACCGCTAGCTGGAACGGCCGTAAAACGTTAAATATTTAAGTTCAAAGCTGCAAAATACCCAACCTTATTTCAAAACAGTCAATATTAGCGACGGCCGCAACATTGTTTTATAGTTTGAACAGCTGCCAAGGATTAAGAAAGACGTGATCACTCGGACGTTTCCTTTCCAGCCGTTTGCAACATCTCGTTCTCTAAACAGGTTGGAGATGGGAATCAATATTTCCTGCACACAAACACGACATTCTGGCGATGGTGACGACATCACCATCCATTTTCCAGCACCACGACATTCATCTCGACCCATTGCCATGAGAATGACGCGACCTCCGCTCCGCGGGCTTCTACCTAAGAAACGGATCTTCAACCGGGTGCTATTTGACCAGGACTCGCGGCTCTCGTACCGCCAGACGCTCCCCGTGCTCGAGGCCGTCTACAAACACATCGACGAGCCCGCCAACATCGCTCTCCCCAAGGGCGTGCGTGGATCCGACTTGATGGCGTGCAAGAACGTGTTGGGTGCTGTGCGTCTGACCACGGGTGCCATGAACGAGAATCTCGTGGCGCTCGAGAACGAATTGGTCGAGCAGGCCGCCGAACTCGGCGACAACGATGCCATCGCCATGCTTGCGTTTGGGACGGTGAGCAAGCGTGTGGGCAACAAGGGTGCCGTGGAAGATGCAGACTTCCGCCATGCCAACAGCTTGATCTCTCAGCTTGTCGAATTGCGCCATGCGCTCGTATTCAAGATGGCCGGCGACATGGCGTTCAAGCAGGGCCACCACCAACAAGCGGCCGAGTACTGGAACGAGTTCTTGGCCGTCGAGCCCGACACCATCCGGGCGTCCCAGGTCCATGTGTCGCTCGGAACGTACTACTTCACCTACATGCTGCAGCTCGACCGCGCCCGGTACCATTTCGAGAAGAGCGTGGCGTTGGGCGAACACCAGCCGGTGGCCCACTACTACTTGGGCCAGCTCTGTGCCACGACACACCCGGAGACCGCCCGCTGGCACTGGGAACACCTGGCGGGCCGTGGGCTCCGTGAGAGCTTTGCGCCGTTGGGGTTCTTGGAGATGGACGTGTTTGGCAACCTTGCGCAGGCGAAGGAATGGTTCCGGCTCGGCGCTGCTGCCGGCGACGTTACGTCCATGGTGGGGCTGTTCGATGTCCAGATCCGTTTGGGCGACAACAAGGCTGCCCACGGTGTGTTGGTTCGGTTGGAGGAGTTGAAGAACAAGGTCGAGAAAGGCTCGGTGACCGACGATGCATTGACGGTGTTCTTTGACACGAGGGCCGCCGACATCCAGCAGGTTACGGTCTGACCGCCTCCAGCCCACCTCCATCCTCGTCCTCCATCACCCATTTGTATAAAGTCATCATGCATTCCTGTAAGTAAATATGGTATATCTCACCAACATCGGTATGTATCTTATCCGTCACGTTAATGGCACTGTCGGAGCAGGCTCAGCTTCTATTCGACCGCAGTGGGGAACGTCTATGTACACGCGAGTGTCCGGTCTTGCTGTTGCTGTTAGTTATCCGTCGTTGGCGTAGTTCAATTCGGACGTAAACCTCTCTCTCAACGTCACGGGCTGTGACTCGGTCTGTACCCTTACCGGCGACTCTACCGTCGACTCGGTCACTTCAACATCTTCATCGAACCAGAGATGGTCGCCGGTGGCCTTGACGTCAAACCGCTGGTCCAGGTCCACCACCAACATCCCGGCAATCAAGTCCAACGCCACGTCGCTGATATCGTCCCAGTACGGCGAGTAGAACGCATACTTGCCCGACAAGATCTGTTCCTTCATGCTGGGCGGCGCCAACTCGTCACTGAACGGCGGGAAGCCACAGAGACACACGTACAAGAGCACGCCCGCCAGCCAGATATCGGCCTTGGTGGTGTAGTTGCTGTTGTGCAAGATCTCGGGCGCCACGTACGCCGGGGTGCCGCAGAGCGTGCTGGTGAACTGGCGTTCGCCAATGAACTTGGCCAACCCAAAGTCGGCGATCTTGACGACGATATCGGCCTCGTTTTCGTCCCAGGGCCCCGTCTGCTTCTGGCCCGCGGCCCGCGGCACGATATCGAGCAAGATATTCTCCGGCTTGATGTCACGGTGGATGATACCGGTACCGTGGAGATACAGCAACCCTTCGAGCAACTGGCGGAAGAGCTCCCGCGTTTCGTCCTGGCGCAACCGCAGCTTGGCCACAATACGCTGGAACAACTCGCCCGAGTTGACCTTCTCAAGCACCAAGTACGTCGTGTTGGTGTGGGGCCCCACCGGCTCCTCGTAGTGGGCAATGAACTTGACGATGTTGCGGTGGGAGATCGAGAGGAGAAGCGACATTTCTTGCTGGAGTTTGGTATCGTTTCCTCCACCGGCCCGGTTGGGATGGAACACCTTGACCGCCACAACATCGCCCGTGGTCCTGTCTCGAGCCTCCTTGACCACGGCATAGTGGCCCGCCCCCAACTGCGACCCCAAGATGTAGTCATCGAAGAACGTCTGGCGTTTGTCTCCACTGTACCGTACAATGTACTTGCCGCCGGTTTTGGCCAACGCAAGAGTGTCACCGCTGCGCAAAAGCACTCCTTGTGGTCCCACACGCTCGTCGTTCACGTACACACCGTTGCTGCTGGTGTCTATCACCACCAATAACGCGTCCTTCATCACCAACCGGCAGTGCTTGCCGGAAACATCGCCCCCGCCAACACGGATGTCACAGACGCTGCTTCGTCCTATCACAACTCCGCTGTCCTTGGCAGGCACCGCTATGTGTTGGTGTTTGGGGTTCGTTGAGCAGAGCGTAGCTACCAATCCGTACCGTTGTGTTGGTCGTTTGTTGAGGACATCATCCTGAAATTGTTGTTCCTGGGTGTTAGAACGCGCTGAAAACGGCATACACAGTGAATCAGGGGCACTGGAGTCCAATAAAGACTCCAAATCGGCCCTTAACCCACCACTTTTCGCATACTTACTCTCTTTCTCGTGAGTGACATGGTCTTGCAACTGATTTGAAATTAATGATATGCAGGCGAAGGTAAACAAACCAAGTCAAAAAACATCCATGCCGCATTTATTTAGAAAACATCCACACCACTACGTAAACATCCTAACCGCAAAACTATTTATTTATACTCCTCGTCGTCGTTCTACCTAATTCTCATACATAAATCGTTCAACTCACCGTCGCTAACACCTTCAAAGGTTCCAAACATTTCTCTCAAAACCTTCTTGTCACGATTCACGAAGCTCTTGGCCGTCACGGCATCCACCCGGCGCAAAACCTCAATAGAACCCACGAGCCTCTTGTATTCGCGATTCTCCAGGTTGTCACCATTGAGATACAAGAACCCCTGTACATTACTGACAATGTACTGGAAATCCGTCTCAAGCTTCAGAACTCCCGTCTTTGTAAACCGATTGTTGGTGATAATGTATTCGATCAAGATTGTCGAGACAATCGACACGATCTTATCAGAGAGATACAAGTAGTCCAATCCGGGCAAGCTTCTCTGCAAAAACGAGAGGTAGACGGGAAGATTGTTAACAAGATGCGATAAATCGTTCGAGGGCTCACTTGTATCAACATTGCCAAGGTCCCATCTCGACGAGTTGACGTAGTTCTTGAGCGACACGCGGATTTCCCTGCGGAAAAAGTCCTCATACTTCAAATGGACCTGACCGATAAGAGAGTCGTACTGCTTTAATGCATTGCCAAAGATCGAGTCGTCACTTTGAATTTTGGTGCTGATAGTCTTGAACGAATTCCACAACTGAATGAAAATCAATTCGACACTCCACTCTTCCAAGGCACCGTAGACGTACTTGGCCAGCGAGTATACCGACGTTAACAATTCTAACGCATCGATATTGCTTTTGACGCTCGTATCATCGTTGATCCCGCCCGGAATCAACGAAAGCACCGACTGCTGGTACGTTTCGGCAAACTTCTTGAACTGCTTGTTAAGGGCTTCGCAATACTGCTGGACCAAGTTCAACTGGATCGACGAAACGTACTTCAACTGGTACTTGACTATGCCCAAGGTCTGGAAATGTGTAGTAAGATTGTCGAACAACTTGACCAAATTGTATGCAGAGTATGTTGGCTTGAAAATGTGGTCGGCGTCGGTTGTTTGATAGTCGTAATCAATCTTGAATGCATTTTTAGTCTCAAGAATCTCGCTTATGAACCGCTTGTTGGCTAAATCGTGTTCAAACTGTAACCAGTTGGATACCCCAACGTTTTCGTTGCCAATGAGGATATCGCCCGTGATACCTGTCCACTTTTCAGACGGCACTTCTAAGTTTTGGATATATGGATTGTATTGGTAGAAGCTTCTGATGCGCTGGTCAAACGACGAAACTTCAAATATTAAATGAGAAAGAAGTCTTCCGCTTCTTTCATTGTTGGCATGATCGTCTTTGTATTTTGCAATGCTGTCATTAATAGATTTCATGGAAGCCAAGCACTTTTCACGGACAGGTACAAGGATCGAGGTGATGATTTCGTACTCAGCAATGCGGCCAGTTTGAACAAAGGGTCGTTTCACTATGGTGCTGAGGAAGTCGAGGGTTTCCGTTAAGAAAGTTTCGACAAAGTTCAATGCCCATTCGGGTTTGGCAAGCTTATTAGTCTCTCTAGAACCAGAAAAGTGGTAGTGGAAACGGGTAACCACGGGTTCCAAAAGGATATCAAGAGCCCACCATGTTTCCGGGTACTGGGGTGGGATAATTGACTGGAGATGGAGCAATTCTGCAGCACTCGTGGCGATCGATGCAAATTCGGGCGATGACTGCAGCAACGGCGTGAAATCCAGCTCTAACCAGTCGGCAGGAAGCAGCTGTTTCAATTTGGGTTCCAAGGCGATTCTTTTGGAGTTTATTTGTTGGAGAAGCTGGCCAGTCAAGCTCGATACCTCGCGATGGATCTCAGGAGACGTATGCGACGTGTCCAAGGCATTAATGCGGAGCGACACAGCAGAAAGATCTACCTCAGTGGACTTTAGCGAGAGCTCAATATCTCTTGCCTCCCTAATGAGTTCTATGTCTTGTGCTAGGGCATGATTGCGCTGGATCAAACCATGGATATTGTGAAGTCGAGGGATGTTGTAGCGCTGGATCAACGATTCGACGGCCAGAAGATCGCCAAACTCAACCGATCTCGCTACTTCCGCCGCGAGTTCTTCGGCAGCAGCCTGTAATGGCTCGTTTTTGGCCACTGGCACCGTGACAGCGTGGTCGCCTACTTTGGCGTCTGCTGCTGTTTGGATCGTCTGCGCCAGAGCCTCGAGCTCGGCGATTTTGGCGTCAATCTCCTGCAAGTCATCCACTGACGAGAAGTTGAGGTTGATATAGTCGAGCGCCATGGGTGGAGGGTGTTGGGTATTGGGAGAGTCGTTGGTGGTGGTTATTTTGGCTGTCATTAACTGGGGGTATGTGCAGGAGGACTATACGCAGGATGAGATACATGCAGGACACGTACATTGGCAAAGATTGCAAGAAGTTGAAGAAGGAAGACGAGAAGGGTCAGTCATGGATGATAAGAGTAGATCAAGAGGATTAGGAAGTAGAAGTAGATTAAGTAGAAAAATAAAGGAGAAAAAGAACCAGAATATGAACGATTTATACATGAATCATTAATGGAGTTGCAGCAACAAGTACCAGAACAAGACTGCCAATGATCACCAAGTTTATCAATGTTCCATCAGCAAAGTCCAGCAACATCATCATTTGCACACTTTCACAACAACAACCACACACAACATCAGTAAGAACCACAACCAACACGGCCACCCGCCAGAACTGGATGGAACTTTCTCTAATCAACCCGAACAAAATCGGGGCGCGTCGAGAAACCACCGATTACTAAACGGACCCCGATGCAAAATGGACGCCAGCGGGCCTAAACGGGCAATTCTTCAAGAAACAACATGATTGGTCCGCTGCCACCAACTCTGCCGACTCCAAACTTGAGCTTTCCCGGTTCTACACGCCCAAACGGGCCCCAAGCAGCGTGGCCCCCCACCCCCGTCGCCACTAACGCTGGCGCTGTGTGCAGTCGCCAACACATAAAAACTTTTTCAAAAACCAAATATAGTGCCGCCAATACTACTTATCCATACCAACAATGCAGGCTCCAGTGGTGTATATGAACACCTCCACAGAGAGACAAAGTGGCCGTCAGGCTCAGATCTCCAACATCACCGCAGCCAAGGCCGTTGCCGACATCATCCGTACGTGTCTTGGTCCCAAGGCCATGTTGAAGATGTTGTTGGATCCCATGGGCGGCATTGTGTTGACCAACGACGGCCACGCCATCTTGCGTGAAATAGACGTGTCACACCCAGCCGCCAAGTCCATGATCGAGTTGAGTCGGACCCAGGACGAAGAGGTTGGTGACGGTACCACCACCGTCATCATCTTGGCCGGTGAGATCTTGGCCCAGACGTTCCCTTACATCGAGAAGAACATCCACCCTGTCATCGTGATCCAGGCGTTGAAGAGAGCATTGAGCGACGCGTTGGAGATTATCCACCTGGTGTCCGTTCCTGTCGACATCCACAACGACGCCGCCATGACCAAGTTGATCAAGGCCTCCATCGGTACCAAGTACGTCAACAAGTGGTCAGAGAAGATGTGCGAACTTTCGCTCAAGGCTGTCCAGACTGTGGTTATCGAACAAGGTGCCTACAAGGAAATAGACGTCAAGAGATACGTCAGAATCGAAAAGATACCCGGTGGAGAAGTCACCGACTCCGAAGTGTTGGACGGTATCTTGTTGAACAAGGACGTGACTCACCCAAAGATGAAGAGAAGAATTGAAAACCCTAGAATCATCTTGTTGGATTGTCCATTGGAGTACAAGAAGGGTGAATCCCAAACAAATATAGAAATCACCAAGGAAGAAGACTGGAACAGAATATTACAGATCGAAGAAGAACAGGTCAAGCTTATTTGTGACCAATTGTTGGAATTCAAGCCTGACCTTGTGCTTACCGAAAAGGGGGTGAGTGACTTGGCCCAGCACTACTTGTTGAAGGGTGGTGTCACTGCGTTGAGAAGAGTCAAGAAGAGTGACAACAACAGAATTGCCCGTGCCACCGGTGCTACCATTGTTAATAGAATTGAAGACTTGAAGGAATCTGACATCGGTAACAGGTGTGGTTTGTTCAAGGTCGAATTGATCGGTGACGAATACTTCTCGTACTTGGTCGAGTGCAAGCAACCACAGGCCTGTACCGTGGTGTTGAGAGGACCATCCAAGGACATTCTTAACGAAATAGAACGTAACTTGCACGATGCCATGGCCGTCGCTAGAAACGTCATGTTCGAGCCATCGTTGTCTCCAGGTGGTGGTGCTACCGAAATGGCTGTCAGTGTCAAGCTTGCTGAAAAGGCCAAGACCATCGAAGGTGTTGACCAATGGCCATACCAAGCCGTTGCTGATGCGTTTGAAGTTATTCCAAGAACTTTGATCCAAAACTGTGGTGGTAACCCAATCAAGGTGTTGTCGCAGTTGAGAGCCAAGCACGCCGCCGGCCACCATACTTGGGGTATTGACGGTGACTTGGGCAAGGTTGCTGATATGAACGAATACGGTATCTGGGAACCCGAGGTCATCAAGCAACAGTCTATCAAGACCGGGATCGAAAGTGCATGTTTGTTGTTGAGAGTCGACGACATCGTCAGTGGTGTCAGACAACAACAGTAGTATGAAATACCTTTTAACGATATATTATTAATCTATTTACTAACTTCCACCACGATCTTCCCCTTGGCAGTGTTGGACTTGAGTTTGGCAAGAGCATCGGGGAATGCATCAAAATCGTAGACAGAATCGACAAACACCGTAACTGCCCCTTCTTCAATCAACTTGCGGCCCTGTTCGATCCATTTGGGTCCCGTACGGACGTAAGTGAGTCTGTACTGGTAGCCCAAGAGCCCCAACTTGAGCTGGACGAACTTGGAGAGGGTCTTGAGGCCGCCCAATGCTTGCGGAAGAAGCGAGTTCAGCGAGTAATCCAACTTCTTGTCGCCGACAATGGTTCCATACACCAAGTTCTTGCCCGTAGAGATCTGTTTGAGGCTTCCAAAAAGGTCGCCGTTGCCGCAGGTGTCGAAGATGTAGTCGAAACGGGACAGTTTGGCCGAATCCAACACCGGCTGCAAAATCGACTTGTGCTCGGTATAATCGATGATGGTGGTTGCACCCAATTCTGTGGAGAGTTGCGCCGATTTCCCCGAACAAGTCACCACCACCTCACGACTTCCATAGTGTTTGGCGAGCTGGACCATGATCTTGCCGACGGAAGTGCCCGAGCCCAAGATCAACACCTTTTTGTCCTTGAGATCGAGGCCCTCGGTCATGTACCAGGCCGAGCCATAGATCAATGGCCAGGCAGCAGCCTCTGTGAGAGACAAATTGGTGGGGATCTTGGTGACCTCGCAGTCCTCTACGGCTCCGGCTTCCAAAACAATGTACTCAGCAACCGTTCCCTTGCCAAACATCTTTTTGTACAAGCCGCAGACCTCATCGCCGACGTTAAACAGTGTCGTGGTGTTGTCGCCGACAGCAACAACCGTGCCCGAGTAGTCACGGCCAATGCCCTGCTGGCGGCCAGAGAAGTTGGGCAACACCGACGAGTTGTAAAGCACCAAATCGACGGGGTTCAACGACGCCGCATGGACCCTGATCAATATTTTTCCGGGGCCGATGTTATAGCCGTTCGCCAGCTTGACAAGCGGGACAGACGTCTCGTGGACGGCAATGGGGTCCCTTTTGCTGGCGTAGGTATATTCCTTGTATGTGAGAGTGTCAGATTCGAACATTTGTGACGTGGTGGCGATGATACTCGAGAGTCGGGATGGGGGGACGATATATAGAGGAGAGGGCCGTCTAAGTCCGCTGCCCCGTGCAAGTCCGGTGAGACGAAAGAAAAATCTAGAAGGCTGCTGTTTCAAGCTGACCAGAGGCAAAGATAGCAACCGGATGCTATACACGGGGTTAAGGAGAATTACCAGAGGATAGAAGTGGCCAGAAATGGTGCAACGAAACGTTTTTCAAACCATTTGGCCAATTACCCGAAAACAAAACCTAGCGACGAACCTTCCGCAGGACCATGGTCGCACTTTCCGATTTAGACAGAAGAATGCACCGGTGACGTGCAGAGCACTGGATGTGTATACAGGCAGCAACCAAGAGTACAATTGCAAGCAGAACTGCACGACGTCATGGCTCACGACCAACGCTACAACCGTGAGCAGTAACCAACAACCAGCAAAGGCCACAGGCAAGGCAGCGCCGCCGCCAAACTCTAATTCGGTTCCAGCGTCGTCCCAGGCCAATTAACCTTCCAAACGAGCCCCGTCAACCCAACACTTCTCGAGGTTCGACGGGCTTTTTTCCGATCTCGTCCATTGTTCTTTGGAATTACTTTTCTCGTCGTTTGAGTATTGCGGCAGATGTTTGCTGTGCTGGCCTATTTACCTATTGCCCGATTAGGAAAAGCTATATCAACCTGATCTCAAATTTTCAACTAGATAGCAGCCATTTGTTTCGTACTCCTTCATACTCCCACGGTAGTATGTCCACACCACCCCCTCCATTCAAGGTCAAAACCAATGTCTCGTGGCCGGGAGAAGAAGAAGGCGACTTGGGCTTTATAGAAAACGAAATCATCGAGGTCTACTCCATCGTGGACCTGAGCTGGTGGAGTGGGAAGCTCAGAAGAAACAACGCCGAAGGCATCTTCCCCAAGGATTACGTTGCCATCATAGAAACAAACATGACCAATTCGTCCTCCAGCCTATCATTGTCCACCCCCAAGGGCAGCAAGAACTCGACTCCCAAGTCGCTGCCGAGAAAGGAAGACGACAAGAGATCGGTGTATCGTGAGAGAGAAATCGACGCGTTTAAACTGCTCCAACAGCAACACAACTACAACATCAAGAAACAGTCCTACAGGAACTCGTTGCCGGCCAAATTCCTGGGCCCCAAGCACACCCATTCGTACCCTGACGTCCCTGGTGCCGGTGCCAGGTTGAAGCCACTCCACCACAATCATACCGTCGAAAGTTTCCCCGTCGAAGACAACTCGTATTTGGACGAATACCACGAAATCGCCCAGAAACGGGCCCAGCTCGAGATGGAACTCCAACAATTGAAGCATTTAGAGAAGAAGAAACGGTCGTCGCAGTCGTCGCCGCCCAAGAACATGGGTTCTGATCCGTCTGTCGACAGCGAGGACTTGCTTTCATCCAAGCATTTCCATTCAAGAGAAGATTTGGGAAAGAAGTTATCCCGTTACGTCACCGACGAAGAATCTGACGACTCACCTCCGCCTCCTCCTCCAAAGCACACTACACCAGTTAAAACATATAGTTACAGCTTGGAAGACGAGTTCAAGCTTTCCCAAATGCAACAAGAAGAGTTGAAAAACTCGATCAAATCGCTCCAAAGCGACGTCTTGAACTTGTCGGAACTCAGTGCCACTTCTGCCGGTTCGTTTGTCAGACACAAGTACGAAAAGGAGATGCAACAACAACAGGAAATTCGCATGAGTCAACTCTCGCTTGATGACGATCATAATAGTAAGGAACTCATGGGATCTATCTTTCAAGATAAAAAGTCGAAACACCCCAACATCTTCAAGAAGTTATTGCATAAGCGCAGCGAAGATCTTCATGCCATAGAAAAGAAGATGCAACAGCTGGAAGAGATTGACTGGGCCACTCTCAAGAAAGACTTGAACAGAATGAATTCGTTGACTTCTCAAGAAAAACAGTCGAGAACCCGGAGAGTTGTCCGAGAAGAAGGCTCGTTGATTGTCAAGCCATTAGATTTCATTTCCGAAATCAATACCAACGAGATTGTTGGCGACGAGATCGATGAAATCGACGTCACCATTCCGTCCAAAAAGATCGACGCCTTCATTGAGCATTACGACGTAGGATCGGATCTCAATGAGTTGATTTCGGATGTTTCTGTCAAGTTCCACGCATCAAAGCTTGCACAAATCAGGTGTATCTTACTCCACTTGTGCAAATTCCACATAATCGAAGAACCAAACAAGATTCTGACGGTAAAGCCCAAGCTTAACGAAGTTCTCCATAAAGGAGAAGCGTCAATCTACCAGCTCAACTATCTTTTCAAGAAGATCTTGGATGCTCTTCGCATTCCCTCGGAGATAGTCCTTGGATTCTGGAAGAAGCCCAACGAATTCTACCACAACGACCAGTACGTAGTCAACCACTGCTGGCTCTCGATCTTGGTTGACAAGCATTTCTTCATCATGGATACTTTCTGCTTCCTCAATGGCTCTGTGTGCAACATCCGCGACAATTCGCGTGGGTTCAACGAGTACTACTTCATGGCTCCACCGCTCCAGCTCGTTTCTACGCATATTCCCACAGTCATTGACCTTCAACACGTTATCCCACCTGTTGACCAAAACATAGCATTCTACCTCCCACGGGCGTACTCGGGCTTCTACAAGAACGGCTTGGGATTCAGAAATTTCAATAATGCATTAACTCGGTTGAAAGACTTGGAGTTCTTTGAGTTGGAGTTGGATATCCCTACAGACGTCGAACTTTTCACCTTGGTCAAGACGTCGAAGGTGACCACCAACGAGTTGAGTTTGTGCCAGGTCAAGTGGGTCAATAACCACCGTGTGGCCAAGATCAAGGCGATTCTTCCTGAAAACGAGACCATCGGGGTGCTCCAGATCTTTGCTGGGCCCAAGGGTTTGCAGAAGCATTTTGACAACATCCACGAGCTTGCTGTTGTCATTCCATTGTACCATATCGGGAACTACAAACAGTGTAAGTTTGTGCCACGGTTCCCCACCGTCCAGAGTCAGAACAACGACTTATACATCAAGCTTCCACAGACCAACAAGATCGTGGTCAAGAGTTCGTACAACTTTGAGATCGACCAGTATCCTTCGTTGGGTGTCAACAGCGGGACGGGGCTCTTGAACCAAGACTTCAAGTTGGTGATCGAGTCTCCTTCCGGTAAGTACTTCAAGCTCAACAAGACGGACTCCAGCAGACCTTACGGAACATACGAATGCAACATCAAGTGCCTGGAGATTGGGATGTACCGGGGCTTGGTCATTGGCGACAGCGGGAACAGCTGGTACGTTTTTGCCCAATGGGACTGTGTTCCAGGGACCATTACCAATTGAACGCGAGCATCTTCCATCACACAAACCTCTAGGGGTTTCTAATCATGATAATACACAAAAAATAGAAAACTAATCTAACGCAAAACATATATACCAATTGTAGGATGGCTGCAAAATCCGAAAAGTAACAAAACTATCAACACTATATCACAGCGGATGTGACGTAGAAATGATGAAGTGAGTAAAAGGCATACCCATTGCCATAGCTAAAGCGAAGATATTGAGTACATTGCAAAAGGATATCAATTCAAAGATTATGTCAAGTAGAGAGTCAATCTCATATATTCTACGGCTCGTGTGCTACGGGAGTTTGTTATGGCACTTTGCTCCATCACCTCACGCTGCAGTATCTTGGTAGAGCGTAGCTGTTTAAGAAGCATTATAAAGTTATAGCTTATGATTGTCGACTACAGAGTCATGGTATTTCTTCTCGCTACCACTACTGATGCGCTCGCTATTTTTCCATTTCTCTCGCTACTTTTCCATTTCCCTCGCTATTTCTCTTTTCCTCCACTATTTCCAACTCTACATTTCTCACCTCACTCATCGCCTCCACTCCACCACCACCACCATGTCCAAATACTCCAAAGACAGACGTGTCGGGGAAGGTACGTACGCCGTGGTGTACCTCGGCACCCAGATTGCCACCAAACGGAGCATCGCCATCAAGGACATCAAAACAGGCATGTTCAAAGACGGCCTCGACATGTCGGCCATTCGTGAAGTCAAGTATCTCCAGGAATTGCGCCATCCCAACGTCATCGAGCTCGTGGACGTGTTTCTGTCGGCCAACAACTTGAACTTGGTGTTGGAGTTCTTGCCGTGTGACTTGGAGGTGTTGATCAAAGACCCGTCCGTGGTGTTCAAGTCGTCCGACATCAAGTCGTGGCTCCTCATGACCCTCAGAGGCGTCCACCATTGCCACCGTAACTTCATCTTGCATCGAGACTTGAAGCCCAACAACTTGTTGCTTGCGCCCGACGGCGAGTTGAAGATTGCCGATTTTGGGTTGGCGAGATCGCTCGGGAACCCCAACGAAGACTTGTCGTCGAATGTCGTCACCCGGTGGTACCGGTCGCCCGAGCTCTTGTTTGGAGCCAAGCACTACACCGGGGCTGTTGACATGTGGTCGGTGGGCATCATATTCGCCGAACTCATGTTGAGAACGCCATATTTGCCCGGCAAGGACGATGTCGACCAGCTCGACGTCACTTTCAGGGCTTTGGGTACGCCCACCGAGCAGGTGTGGCCCAACGTGTCGCTGTTGCCGTTGTACAACGCTTTGCGGGTGTATCCGCCGCCGTCGAGACAGGAGTTGCGCAACCGGTTCAGTGCTGCCACCGAAAAGGCGTTGGACTTGATGATTTCCATGACCCAGTTGGATCCAAGCCGCCGGTGCGACCTGACACAGGCATTAATGCATGAGTACTTTGTGGAATCACCGCGTCCGTCGGATCCACAGGACTTGCCGAAGAAGAAGGAGAAGGAGGAAGACGACGACGACAAGAAGAACAAAAAGAGAAAGTTGTAAACAGAGAAGGAAATAGACAAGAGACACATAGAAACAAGGGAAGAGGGATGTCTGAACAGATAGAACACTGATTATAGATAGAGGAACTGAAAGAAAGGAACCAAGGACAGTTTCCGTGAGAAAACTTGTACCAGTTGCATGTATGGTATTGGTTCTATGTCTATGATCCTAGCTATGGTAGATGTTCCTCACATACTCCCCAATAGCCCATGAAGCCGTCAATCCAGGACTCTCCATGCCTACAAGGTTGACAAAGCCAGGAAACCCTTCTTCTTCACGGATGATAAAGTCGGCAAACTGTTTCTTGTTGTCGGCTTCGGAGAAGATCTTGGGCCTCACGCCCGAGTATGACGGCTGCAACGCATCAGGGGTGATGGCGGGGAAGTACCGTTTAATGGCCTCGTACGCTGCCATCAAGTTATGCTCGCTGGGAGTGTAATCGATGTCGTTTGCGGTGTCGACGTCGAGCCACTCGAGATCAGGCCCGAAGCGGAGCTGACCGCCCAAGTCAAACGTCAAATGGACTCCCAATGACGATGCGTTGGCGTTGGGACATGGATAGATCAATTTATCGATACTGGTAGACCGCACGGTTGCATCAATACTATAATACGTACCTTTGGCAAAGTAGCTTGTAAAGTGTCTGTGCTTCGGCAAGAGCATGTTGGAGACCTTCGGGGCATGGAGACCGCCGGCGTTGACGACATTGTCTGCCGTAAGGCTAAATTGATGGTCTTCGAGCCTGTCGAGCAACTCCAACGTGTAACTCGGGGTATGGCTGTCGTATTCGAGCCCGACCAACTCCGTGTTAAAGCCAATGGTGCCGCCATTGTTTTCAAACTGGGCCTGGAAGTAAAGTCCAAGGTCGTGGGCAGAAACTATCCCCGTGGTGGGACTCTCCAATGCTCCTGCTAGTGCCAGCACAGCGGGGATTCGGGTTTTGGCAGTCGCTGGAGACACAAACAGCACCGGCACGCCGACGTCGCGGGCATTGGCCGCAAGCTTGTCCAAATACTCGGCTTCGGCGTCGTCCTGGGCCACCACCCACTTGCCACACTGACGCAAGTCGACGGGGAAGTTGCCTCTCTTGGAGGCGGCATAGAGCTTGTTCTTGCCGGCAATGCATAGCTGGGCCTTGAGCGAGTTGCTCGGGTAGTAGAGCCCGGCGTGGATGACCTCCGAGTTCCGGGACGTTGTTTCTGTACCGACAGCACCGTGTTGTTCGACGAGAAGGACGGCGTTGCCGGCGACGCTCTGGAGTTCGGCGGCTATTGACGTGCCAATGGCGCCTCCGCCAATCACAATGTGCGAAAAGTCCGCCCGGACGCAATTGGCGCCCAGGAACCGCCGTACAAACTGTCTGGAGAGAAACATGCGATGTTGTGGGGGGAGATTTCTCGTCGTCTTGTTGTTTAGTCGAGATTTGGCGATCCGCCGGGGGAGTATGTACTGCGGCACGGAGCTTCGTCTCGGTTCTCGCGAAAAAATGTCTCATCGGGCGATAAAGTCGTCTCACGCGGAGTTAGTGTCAAGTCTCACCATTTGTCGCAATTAGTCTCACCGCCCGATAAGTGCCAGCCATCGTCTCGGTGAAATTTGGCTCATCACGGCGGGACGTAACCACCACGAGATGTCGCTAATCGCGTGAAATCGAACGACATTCCATTCCACGGACCCCCACAGCCGCCTCTCACTACCCGTGCTCCTTGTTTGGACCCACATTTCCACACCAACCTCCACCCATTCCCTACAATGACAGGTGGCCCACTCGATGGTGCCAGCGAACGGTACCGGGATGGCTCGAGAATGGCGCAAGGTAGGTATTGCGGCAGTGATGTTTGCTTGGCTCCACGCGCGCGGCTTGCAGCACGGCCAGCAGACACCGCCAGAGAAGAGGTGCGAGGTTGGGCCCCCGTCGTATCGGGACATGACACAAAGCCAAAAACGGAACCTGGTAAATTTTTTCCCTTCAACAATCCTTAACACCAACTAATTACAAAGTACCACAAGCAATGAGATCTATCAAATCGGTTGTAGTAGGCGATGGGGGTGTTGGGAAGACATGTTTGTTGATTTCCTACACCACAAACACCTTCCCCAACGATTATATCCCCACGGTGTTCGATAACTACTCGGCCTCGGTGATGATTGACGGTGAGCCTATCAAGCTTGGGCTCTGGGATACCGCAGGCCAGTCCGAATACGACCGGTTGAGACCGCTTTCGTACCCACAGACCGAGATCTTCTTGTGCTGCTTTTCGGTCATCAGTCCCGACTCGTTCTACAATGTCAAGTCCAAGTGGATACCCGAGATCTTGCACCATTTGTCCAAGGACATTCTTATTCTCTTGATTGGTACCAAGACCGACTTGAGAGACGATCCCCATGTCGCCGATGACTTGGGCGAACGCAACCTCAAGCCCATCACCTACGAACAGGGGACCAAGTTGGCCAAAGAATTGGGTGCTGTCAAGTACTTGGAGTGTTCGGCTGCCACCCAACAGGGGGTCAAGGAGATCTTTGACTACGCCATCAGAACGGTGTTGGACCCTCCTCACTTGAAGTCTGACTCTGAGTACATCACCGACTCAGTTCCGGCTACTGCCACCGGTGCTGGTGCTGGTGCTGGCAAGTCTGTCCTGAGAAAGAGAAAGATCAAAAGGGCCAAGAGATGTACTATTTTGTAATTAGCGGAATCCTTCCGACTAGCCCAACCGCTAGCTACCCTCGTTTTTGCTTTCTGTCCCACTCCCCGTTCAATAGAGAAAATCCACCACCATCTTTTCTTCGTCAAACCAAAATCCTTCCAATCTTACCATTCAACCCTTGACCTATCCCTTTCGACGTTAAATCAACTAATAATACCGAGCTGTATGCTCACTACAACAGGCTTGCCGAACATTCACCGTGTCGCCGACCCTGGTACAAACTAGACAGCTCCAAGTTTCACCAATGATTACAATTTTCAGCAATGATCAACCTCACCAATGATTAATCGTGCACGCCGATCCACTGCGTGGATCCATAGATTTCTAATGCTCTTTATTTCAGCATGGTCATGTATTATCCTATATAGTTATTCACATATACACCGAAACGTTGTCCAGACATGGATGCAAAGTAGCCAAGGTTGAGTGTAGACCCCGATAAGCTTTCAGCTCCTCTGCTTGTTAAGAGCTTTGGCATGTCAGGACGTTTCATTGAGTACCTGCATCCGCGGGTCATTAGTGGTGAAGCGGCCACAGTGGTACTTGACAACAATGGCTACAATGGAAGCATATTCGCACCTACCGATAATGGGGCCATTTGGGGTTCCATTTTGCACCGTACCGAGGTTACACCATTGTTTATGTCGAAAGTGATGTAATAGGTGGTAGTGGAGGTTTGTTGGTGATTTGTTGGTGATTTTTTGGTGATGTTGATGGTATAGCAAACGTAAATTACAACGCAGTATTCATGCAACTATATTAAGTATGCTATACCACTGCTATATGCCAATAATCTAACCATCACCACGGCCACCAACTACACCAATACCTGCTAATTCTCTTACTTACACTCTCTCCCTCCATAACACTCCTCCCCGGCTACACTATTTCTATTACACTTGTCGTATATTCTACTTCATCAATGCAGCTCTTGATGGATGCACTCCCGCAGGAGCCTCCTTCTTCTTGTCCTTTTCTTCCTTCTCCTTCTGGTACTTTTCCTTTCTTTCTCCCAACAAAGTCTCGTTCTTTTCCTTCAACTTTTGCACCCGGTTCTCCGAGTTGCCTCCACCACCAACAGTCAACTCGACGTTGATCTTACGTCCCTTCAACGTCAGGTGATGCATCTTGAGTGCCAATTCCATCTTACTTTGGATCTCCTTGGTGTCGTTGTCGAACTCCAAGAACGCTATGCCCTTGTCGGTTCTGATTCTCAGCCTGTCGGGCTTACTGTTCTTGAAGTGGCCTAACAATTCGGTTTCGGTTATGTCGTACGGCAAGTTCCCAACAAAAAGAATGAATCTGGGACCCTTTCCACCGTTGACACCTTTGCCCTTCTTTCCTCTTCTCGTCTTGCGCTTCTTCTTGGGCTCGTCGCTGTCCTCGGCAGACCGTTTTTTGGATTCTTCTTCGGTTTTTTCCTCGACCTTCTTGGCCTTCTCCTCTTCCCTCTCCTCCTTGGACTTGTTCTGCTTGAATTCCAACGCCTTACGTTGTTTCTTGGTTAGCTTGTCCATGTTCCTCTTCGCACCTCTCTTGTCACTGTCTCTCACCTTTTGAAGTTTGAACTTTTGAGGTGATGAGCTCACGTGACCCGTCCCGATTTGACACTTGAGAAAACTCATGCCAAACGTGCCAGACCAACTAAACATCCTTGTCAAATGTCTCCCTCTAATCGGTCGGACTCGCTGTTTAGAGAAACACGGTCACGGTCGAGACTGCCGGACTTCAACCTGACGCCACCGCTTAATTCTCCCTTGAAATCGTATCGTGACCGCTCCAGCGACCGCTCGGCCGAGAAGCTCCACAAATCGACACTCTACAAAAAGGAGAACGTATCCCACCAAGACTTGCCCCTCCTGAATTCTTCCTACAACAACAAGATCAATCAGCCCGAGTTCCAGCAAGAACAGGACTCTCGAGGACGGGCCCGGGGCCGCGACA
The DNA here is from genome assembly GCA_003706575.2 of Teunomyces cretensis. Classification (NCBI taxonomy): domain Eukaryota; kingdom Fungi; phylum Ascomycota; class Pichiomycetes; order Serinales; family Debaryomycetaceae; genus Teunomyces; species Teunomyces cretensis. The sequence continues at coordinate 386,359 of PPLT02000005.1, read as the reverse complement.
GCGACGAAAACGCCTCGGCTAATGACGACTTGGGGTCCGATCCCAACGACATGATTAGTCTCATGGGGTTTGCCGGGTTTGGATCTACCAAGGGCAAGCACGTCAAGGGTACCAAGGGAGGTACCGCCAAACACGACAAGCAGACCGAGTACAGACAGTACATGAACCGGAGCAAAGGGTTCAACCGGCCGTTATCGCCCAATCGCAAGGATAACTAGTTTCTAAACGGTGTCAAGGGTGTTTTATTGTGCTACGTACTTTGCATGCTCCTTCAACAACTCTTCGTGCTTTGTTCTCAATTCCGAATAGGCGTTCGAGACCGTATCCAATGTCTCCTGCAATTCCGTGACCTTGCTGTTAACAAGGCCCGAGCCGGCATTGGTGCTTAAAGACTTGACTGACGAGTTTATCGTGCTCAAGTTCTTGAAACTGAGTTCCTGTTGGGCCTTGCGGGAAAGCCAGACCTGGAAATCTTCGTCTTCTTCTTCTTCATCTTCATTGATTTCATCGGGGATTTCGAGGTATAATTGATGCGAGATGGTGCTGGAGTCGGCTAAAACTCTCTTGAGGGCAGGAATAAGTCTATGCTTCTTGTCATTCTTGATTCTGGCAGCATCAGTTGCATTGACGGTTTCGTACGGACAGGTATTGACCGACAACACCGAAATGCTACCGTTGCAAGGCACGAAAGTCTTGAGAACTTGTCTGGTGACAATGTCAGAAACAAATACTCTCCCGATCGAGTCTCCCGACACGATGCTTGAGCCATCGAGCGACATTTTGAGCTGGGTAACGGCGGCCTCTTGGTTCTGTTGATGGTGGACAAACGTGTTCTTCAACTCCGGATCGGCCTCAACAGTGACGATCTTCTTGTTTCCACCAACGCTTTCCAACACCGAGGTATTGGCGTTGATTTTGTAGAGCGGAATTATTCTGATCTCACCGGTGTTCAAACCAACGTACACAGCACGGTTGGCAGGGTCGAGAGTGGCGCTTTCTATAGGCGCAGACAATATAAAGGTGGACAACAACGTCTTGGTCACTACATCGTAGACCCGCAACGTAGCGTCTCCCGAAGTTGTGTAGAGTCTCAAGTCGTTAACGACGCCAGCCTTGGACAACAACACACTAGTCACAGGTAACGTGTTATCGGTAATTGCGTAGTAGGGCTTTATGTTTCTGTCTTCATTCAGCAAGTTGATCAAGTCCAAGGTTCTCCAGACCATGACACGGGCATCTTCACCGCCAGTCACGAGGAAGGTTCCGCAGCTCGAGAATTCAATAGACGAAACTTGTTGGTAATGGCTTTCCTTGACACACACAAGATCTCCTGAAGACATTTCCCAGATATAGAACTTTCCGGACTTGGATCCTCCAGCAAGCAACCACGGCACTCTGAAGCTCGGCACGCTGTGGGTTTCTTGTGATACTTGTGGGTGGTGAATCAATGTCAAACATGTCAATGGTTCTGGCACTGGAATCTTCTGGTCGGGACTTTCTTTGCCCCACGAGTAGACATTAAGAAGTGCCTTGTTGGTGCTAGCTGTGATCAAACGTTCACCTCTGCCAACCCCAGTAAGCACAGCACCATTACGAGGACAATCGGCCTGTCTGAAACTGGCCTGCTGTTGTGAGGTGTGTAAGGAAGCACAAAGCGCTACCGACTCCTGGGAATGTTTGTCGGCAGGGTTGCCTTGACCAATGTAGAATACAGCTTCTTCCATTGTAACGAATAGTATATGAAGTGAATAGTTGTATCAATCAATAGTACCGGCTGAAAAATTCATGAGATGGATCTTGTGGTATATGCCGGACCTCATCTGCAATTTATATGCAGGGACCACGATTATACTCCTCCATACCCCAATAAATTGAAGTTAGTCGATATGACCAGGAACAAGGCATTGTGAGTATATTGATTGTCTGGATATTTAGGGGACCTTCATATTTAAAGCTGTGTGTTGAATTTGAGTGTAAACCCTTTTTTTTAGCCTTCCAAAAACTACTGGAAATAGGCTGGTTTTAATTACACTGTACAATGTTCTGGAACTGAAACGATTAACCTGGTGACTTGGCGTGTTGTGAGAGACGACTAACCTTTAAATATTTGTAGTCATAACTGAAATGTAATATTGAAAGTATAAGTAGCAGGACAAGATCAGATTTGTTTATTGCAGCTGGAGGATTTCTAAAGTATCAGTGTATTCCAATTCCAGTTTCATGTCAGTGAAACCGTACTAACGATGCTTGCAAATGTTTTCACAGCAAGCTTTATCCAAAGTCACTTGCACGCTTTGATTGAGAGGGAACAACTTTAACGTAGTAAAATAAATTAATAGTTTTCAATTTAGCTCCAGTTTAGAAATAAAGTGTTTTCACATTCCATTGACCCCCAAACACTTTCCAGATGTATTGAGGTTGAATAGGAGTTTTTGATAAAGACATAGACGGTTGTTACGTGCTTCTGTCAGTTGTGGTGACATTGGGAACTGGATTTGCTTCACGCTGTTCTATCTTCAGAATAGACTATTTCCACTAGCAAAAGTAAAGCCATTTAGTTAAAAATGGTCACTACCATGAATGTCCCTGGAAACGGTTGACTCTTTGTGGTTATTAGAATTGAAATGAAAGGTAAAATTAAAGGATGGTAATTAAGGAAAATTGGATTGGAAAGTTTGTAGCTATGTGAAATATCAGTGTGGTGTCAGCATCAGTGGATGGGCAGGTATTTGTACCATAGAAATTACGACTAGAAGTAAGGTATTGTACAAGGTATCAGTAACGGTGCTGTGTTATTAAGCAAAAATTATATGATTCATCACTGGATGCTCCAGAAAAACAGCTATACGATAGTTCTAGAAAATACTATGACGTTGGGGAATAATTGCTCGTTCCAAAACCCCTCTCTTAGTTGCCAGCGGTAACGGCCCGGGTCCCCCTAGCTGAATTTTGCGGCTATTCTCCGGCTAATTGCCAGACATATACCGAGCTCCCCTAAATTCCCCCGTTTTCAGTAACATTTCTGTGATATCTCCACCATTTGCATTAGTGTCGAAACGTGTCAACGGCGTCAAAGAAACTTCTGGAAGTCCCACGGTGACTCATGTTTGAAAGACACTTGACACAGATAGAGACGATAACGGATGAAATCTGTGGAATCTGGTGGAATTTTCCCAATGGGGGAATTGGTTGTACACCACAACAGTTGCATTGCGCAACAAAATTTTCACGGGCGCCGCACGCCCCAATCGCGGCCCTGTTCCAGTCGATATAAATAGGCTGCAAATTCTCTAGATATTGACGGTATTCAAAAAACACCAATGACTACTTCATCTATGGTAGAAGAAATACGTACCGCCTCCAGGACGATGGTCCGTGAGTGGAGGTTTATGCAGTCGACGTTGGGAGGAACCGAATACTCTGCCTCCGCCGTCCATACCCTCGTGGAGATTGAAGCTCATGGAAGCTTGAGCGCCGCCCAGCTCGTTCTGGAGTTGCAGCTCGACAAGTCGACCATCAGTCGGATGATCAGTAAGCTTGTTGCTGCCGGCGAGTTGACGGAAACGGCGGGCGACGGCGATGGCCGTATCAAGCGGTTGGTGCTCACCGACAAGGGCAAGAAGACGGTGGCCCAGGTCCATTCGTTTGCCAACGCCCAGGTAAATGAAGCTGTTGAGCACTTGAGTCCCGCTGACCAAGAGGAAGCTGCCCGGGGGCTTACTGCCTATGCCGATGCCCTCAAGAGGCGCCGACTTAACGACGGTGTCGCGGCCAAGCCCAAGCCAGCCATCCAGATCTCGACGGGGTACCGCCCCGGTGTCATTGGGAGAGTGTCAGAGATGCATGCGACGTATTACTCGAAGCTCGGTGGGTTCGGGATGGTTTTGGAAGGCTGGGTAGCACGGGGAATTTCCGAGTTTGTCGAACGACTAGACCAGCCGTGCAACCAGATTTGGGTCGCGACGCTCAACGGACGTATTGTGGGTTCGTTGGCTATTGATGGCCAGGACTTGGGAAACAATGTGGCCCATTTGAGATGGTTCATACTCGACGACGGGTGTCGAGGAAGCGGAATTGGTCGTCAGTTGATATCCAGTGCCGTCAAGTTCTGTGACGAGCAAGGATTTGCAGCCACCAAGCTCTGGACGTTCAAAGGGTTGGATGTGGCCCGGAAGTTGTACGAGTCGTACGGGTATGAGTTGGCACAGGAGCAGGAGGGGGACCAATGGGGGCCCACCGTGATGGAACAGATGTTTATTAGGGGAGGCAAGGTGAGTGAGAAGGGGAGTGAGAAGGGGAAGGAGAAGGAGACTGAGAATGAGAACGAGAAAGAGAATGAGAGTGACAAGGAAAAGAATGAATAGAACAACAAGAAACAACAAACAAGAACAATGATTAGATTAGTTAGAACCGCAGATAAAGTAGAAAAACGACAATTATGAATCAGCAAGTTCTGGCAGGAAGTGTTCGAGATACTCCTCCCACCAGTCCGTGTAAGTATCCTTTCGTGCCCCTGCTGCATCAGCAAAACATCCACTGTTTCTTGTATGTTGACAGCCAATCAGCACTGTCGCTGCAGTTATAAATTATAATTCACGATTTCTGGTGGTCCTGATCTTTGTCGCAGCCAAATTGATCATTGATCAACGCGCATTCGATTTTTCATCTACACCGCCACTCATCATGCCAGTGGATTTCCTAACCAAAGTCGCCTTCGAAGGCACACAGACGATTCCCGGCTGGGACACCATCAAGGTGTGGGCGCCCGTGGTGGCCACCGTGGCCGGGTTCAAGTACTACTTCGCCGGCACCAGCAACACCTGGGACAGAGACATGCACGGCAAGGTGTTCATCGTGACGGGCGGCACGTCGGGCATGGGCCAGCAGTTGGTGTACGAGTTGGCCATGAAGGGGGCCCAGATCGTGTTGTTGGTCCGGGCGACAGAAGACGCGTGGGTGGTGGACTTTGTCGAGGACATGCGGGAACGAACCAACAACTTCTTGATCTACGCCGAGCAGTGTGACCTCGCGTCGTTGCATTCGGTCCGGTTGTTTGCCACCAAGTGGTTGGACAACCAGCCGCCGCGGCGGTTGGACGGCGTGGTTTGCTGTGCTGCCGAGTCCATTCCTCGCGGCAAGGAGAAACAGGTGACGGCCGAGGGCATCGAGAGACAGCTCGGCGTCAACTACTTTGGCCACTACCATCTCCTCACGTTGCTTGGTCCGTCGTTACGGGTCCAGCCGCCGGACCGTGATGTCCGCGTCGTTATCGCTACCTGTTCGTCGCAGGCGTTGGCCGACGTCGACGCCGACGACTTGTTGTGGGACACCAGACGGTACCCGACAACCCAGCCGTGGAAGGTGTACGGGACGTCGAAGTTGTTGCTCGGGATGTTTGCCCGTGAGTACCAGCGCCAGCTCATGGAATACGAACGGAAGGACAAGGCGCCGTGCAACGTCAGAATCAACCTTGTGAACCCCGGTTTGATGCGGACACCGCTGACCAGACGGTTCATCTCGATGGGCAGCATCTGGGGGTTGATCTTGTATGTGTTGTTGTGGCCCGTATGGTTTGTTTTCTTCAAGAGCCCCAACCAAGGATTACAGTCGGTGATGTTTGCGTTGAATGCGCCCATCTTTCTCAAGTTGAACGGGGGTAACCTCGTCCAGGAGTGCAAGATTGTCACCAAGGTACGGAACGAGATTGACGACGAGACGTTGCAGCGGAAGGTGGTGGAGAATACCGACAAGGTGATTGAGAAGTTGGAGAAAGAGGCGGCCATTGAGCGCAAGCGACAAGAAAAGGAAGCCGAACGCAAGGTGCCGTTGGCGGAGAAGTTACGGAAAAGACAGGCGGAACAGGCGAGAAGAGAAGACGTCAATGAGAAGCCCGAGACGCCGGAAGAGTTGGAGTACAAGTTGGCCAAGCTCCGGAACCTGATTGGGATGGGCGGTGGAATGGGCAGCGGCGAGATGCCGTTGTTTCCCGAAGGGTTAAGTACGGGGAGCGAGCCCGGCAGCGAGGTTCCTGCTTCTGTCGGGGCCAGAAAGAAGGGAAAGAAGGGAAAGAAGTAAGGAGAAAAGAAGAAAAGAAAAGAGATAGAAAGGGAGAACGGAGTTGAGTGCATCTAGCTACGTATATAGTGCTATTTAAAGCCAAGAAGAGCATAGAAGGAAATGTAGAGGGAATAGGAAATGTAGAGGGAATAGGAAATGTAGAGGGAATAGGAAACGGTAAAAGAGACAAGCGAAGATAGGAGATGAAGTTGTCGCTATTTTAGCGAGCAGTGCCAGAATGGAATTCGACAGCGACAGAGAGAGAGAGAGAGAGAGAGAGAGAGAGAGAGAGAGAGAGAGAGAGAGAGACAGACTGGCGGTCCTGATAACACCACTACAACCAGGACTGTTTTACCGTCAGCATTGTGCTTGTACCACACACGCTGCTCAACAAGACCACTCAGTACGCTCATCGTTGTCCAGCGGCACTGATCGCACCTCGCTAACTTGCTCTCGCTAACTCGCACTGTCACTAACTCGCTCTCGCTAAATGTCTCGCTAGCGCTCGCCATCAGCGCTCGCCATCAAAAGTCCCGCACCACGACTTCCCGTTTGAGACTCCGGCGCGAACCTGTTCCGGCCCCTCCAGAATTGCCGTACAGTCGTCGGCGTGGGTGGAGCCAACGGACGGAGCGGTCACTTGGCACCACCACTTCCTATTGGCCCATCTCCACCGCCCACCACCACTCCACACTCCACACCAGACACCTCCACCACCACACCCGCCGTCGCCCTCTCCATCCCAATCGCCCCAAACCGGTGCCGCCTCAATCACCCACGTCACGTGCCTTTATCTTTGTTGAACCAAATTCACCGCTCCATTTTAGCTTATCAGGTGGTAAGTGATTGGACGTTTCTACACAACCCGCCATACCGCCACCAAAACACGTCCCATGTCCACGCCAGCTCCCCCGGGCAAGCAGCCCGTGTCGTCGTTGACCCGGCTTCTCAACGAATCCAACTCCAACGTCTCCAGCGCCACCATCTCCAAGGTCAGCAGCCAAGTGTCACTCGACACCCACTCCGTCGGCACCCTCACGCCGGCCCAAAACTCCGGCACCGTCGACCCCACCAACCTCGACGACATTGCCAACAACCCCAAGTTCTTCAACAAGCTTTCCATCGACATCAACCCGGAAAACACCTACGCCGTTACCGGCAACACCACCCAGGTCATCAACGGCTTCGATCCATCGCCAGGCACCGCCGTGACGGCCTCGGGAACCGCCTCCGCCGTGTTCTCTCCCACCTCGCCCAAGTCCCAGCTCAGACAGTACTCCAACTCCATCTCCAGCAGCAACTCGGCGTTCCAGAACCGCGACGCCGCCTTCAGACCGCCGCCCGTCAACGCCGCCAGCCCGCGGGTCATCCGCAACAACTCGGTGTCGCACCTGTCGCTGTTCTTTGCCGGCGAGAGCTTGTCGTCGTCGATTCCGTACGGAGCCCCCGGCGGCGGCCGTGGCTCGGCCTCCACCACCAACTCGGCCTCGAGCAACACCACGTCGTCCAACCCCAACTTCAACTTCAACAGCTTCGAGCCCTCGACCCCAACCTCCCATATCCCCAACTTGCCCAACGGCCAGCCCATTCTGTCCATCCATATCCAGTCGCCCCAGGTGAGCTCGGCATCGATCGAACCGCGCTTCGTCATCTCCAAACAGCGTGTAGCTCAGGCCCAGGCGGCTCAGGCAGCCCAGGCAGCCTCGTTGGGCACGTCGGCCCAGCGCAGCGGCTCCCAGTCGGGATTGTCGTACTTCTTTTCGTCCAAATCGAAGCCTCTGGTCAAACGAGACTCGTCCACCGACTTGGGCTCGTTCTACAACAACTCGTACCAAGAACAAGCCATTGCATCGTCGCCATCGTCGATCTCTTCGGCCGAGTCGGCCGTCCAGTTCACTCCGCAGTCGAGACACAACTCCATGGCCAACCTTAAACGGTTCTTTAAAAAGAGTAACGGGCCACAACCGACTTCGACGGTGTCCAACCTCTCGAGCTCGCTTAGGGGCAACGGGATTTCACGTGCAAACAGTATCTCGTCTTCCAACAGTATCAACGGCATGAATATCCCCAACAGCTCGTCGACGCCCGTGTCTACGTTCCAATCGAGCTCGTTTACGTTGACCGATGCCCCGTCCAACCACTCGTACTCGCAGTCGCCCCAGACAGGGAGCTTTGCTGCCAGTTCCATCAGTAGATCGAGCACGTTACAGAACAAGATCAGCTACCAGGAAAGAAGAGGCTCTGTCCTGCCGCTCATCAACCCTCAGCAACAATTGCCATTCTCCAAGAGATACTCCAAGTTTGGTGAGAGTCTTGGAGCCGGTGCTGGCGGTGCCGTCAAGTTGGTCACACGGTTGACCGACAAAAAGGTGTTTGCCGTCAAGGAGTTCCGGGCCAAGTACCAGAATGAAACCAAGCGGGACTACGCCAAAAAGATCACGGGTGAGTACTGTATTGGCTCTACATTGAAGCATCCCAACATCATTGAAACCGTCGAGATCTGCTATGAAAACGAACGTATTCTCCAGGTGATGGAATACTGTGATTTCGACTTGTTTGCCATCGTCATGTCCAACAAGATGTCGCGAGACGAAATCAACTGTTGTTTCAGACAGATCTTGAGCGGGATCCACTACTTGCATTCGATGGGGTTGTCCCATCGTGACTTGAAGTTAGACAACTGTGTGATAGACAAGCGTGGTATTGTCAAGGTGATTGACTTTGGATCGGCTGTTGTGTTCTCGTATCCATTCACCAAGACGTTGATTGAAGCCCAGGGAATAGTCGGTTCCGACCCATATTTGGCTCCGGAAGTGTGTGTCTTCAACAAGTACGACCCCAGACCAGTTGATGTGTGGTCTGCAGCCATCATCTACTGCTGTATGATGTTGAAGAAGTTCCCCTGGAAGGTGCCCAAGTTGTCAGACAACTCGTTCAAGTTGTTTGCCAGCCGTGGTGAGTTTACGCCCATCTCAGAAATGCTTAAAAAGACCCCGCAAGATCCACAAGCTGGTGCTACTCCCGCTGGCGAGTTGGACAACATTGACGAGGGCCAGCAGCTCAGCACCGAAACGCCATCGAACGACCCTGACGGCAGCGCCCATACATCCACCGAAACTGGAGCCGGCAGATTGTTGTTGGCGTTGCCCGAAGACTGTCGGACCTTGATCGGACGCATGGTCGAATTGGCACCGGCATGTCGTATTACCATTGAAGAATGTTTCCAGGACGAATGGCTCAACTCCATTGCCATGTGTACTGTCGAGGAGCACCTCAGTGCCGACGGTGCCATAGGCCACGAAGTCCTCAAAGCACACAACCACGAACACACCCAGGTGGACCAGTCCAAGGCCCACATTGCTGCGTTCGACAAAAACAAAAAGAAATAGAACACTTTCATCACTTACATCACTTTCATAACTACTGTATAATCTGCAACTTTTATCATCATTTCTATTGTACTTGACGTTTATTTGTAAATCTGTTATTATTGGGTTTATATACATGTTAACTCGACACACAGCACTTATGGCTCCACCTCGATGCCGACAATCTGCGCCGTCGACAACACAGCACCACAGATGGCCTTCAACTCGACGTTCTTGTGTCTGTCGTCGGTCTTTTTGATCTTGGCTATCTCGTAGATGTGCTTCAACGAGAGCTTGCCGACCTTGTCGGAGCCGGGGTTTCCCGATCCCTTTTGAATCTGCGCAGCCTGCATGAGCAACCACGACGTTGGTGGCGACTTCATCTCAAACGTAAACGTTCTGTCTGGCTTCACGGTAAGGAGGCAGGGGATGGGTATGCCTGGCTGGTAGTGGGCCGTACGGGCGTTGAATTCCTTGCAGAAATCAATAGCCTTCACACCCTTGGACCCCAAAGCGGGCCCGACTGGAGGAGCAGGTGCCGCTTTTCCAGCTCCGACCACCAATTTGATCAAGTGGGTTCTGGTAGACATGTTGGTGGTTTTGAATCGTAGTTGAAAAATTTTGGTATATTAACTTGGTTTATGTGCAGGTATTTCATAGTGACAACTTTTTTCTACTTCAATTTAGCGGCGACGAAAAACCAAATTGCTCGCTAATTTGGTGAGATGTTGGTAGAATTTAGTGAGAGTTTTGGTTTTTCACGCCGCTAATTTAGTGAGACTGCTCCCTAAACTGTCGCTAAATTTACCGTCGCTTTCTCAATTGAGATGAGCAAAAAATCACCAACACCATCTCGGCCTACCATCACCACGTCCCATCAGTCATGAAGACTTTACCACTCACAGCCAGAGCCAAGACCACGGCACTCAAGGCACCAAAGGAAGTGTTTGCATACGCCAGAGACATAGATAACGAATGGATCTACGACAACGAAAAGGTCCAGGAGGCCGTGTCGTACTACTACCTCCCCGACGCTACCGTCAAGACAGGCATAGATCTCGGGGCAGGGTACGCCAAATTCAAGCGCATTCCCGAAGAACAGAACTTGGGCGACTTTGCCAGCTTGCTTGTGGCCCTCACCAAGCACGAACAGGAACTCGGAGCCAAGGTGTCGCTCGATATCGTGACTTTCCGTGGATTGATGACGAAGTTGCTTGTTTTGCCATACAACATGACCGATCCGCTCGATTTCAACATTGCTGTGTTTGATGGCCAACTTTTCATCGAAAGCGACGACGATATCGAGCTCAAGCGCAGACAAGACCAGGACGAAAGACAGCAACGGGACTTGCCCCAGGACAAATACGAGTACACCAAACGGTGCGAGTACTCCGGGTACAAGTTTGAAGCAGTAGCGATGTTGCCGAAGCCGTGGGCCGACTGTTCGCGTCAACTTATCGATAAGAGATCGAAGAAGATTGTCAACAACTACGAGCAGTACATCTCGGTGATCAAGACGGGCATTGGCAACACCAAGATGTTGTTGGCGGGCGAGGTCGACGGGGTGTGGGACTACATACCCGAAGAAGGCGACGTGTTGGGCCACTACGTCGAGTTGAAGACGACGAGGGTGGTTGAGACCAAGGGCCACGCCGTCACGTTCGAAAAGAAGTTGTTCAAGACGTGGGCCCAGTGTTTCTTGATGGGAATCAAGCGCATTGTGTACGGGTTCCGGGACGACAATCTTATTTTGCAGGCAGCAGAGGTGTTTGAGACGGAAGAAGTGCCGGTGATGTTGAAGAACGGCGCCATGGCTAACTCGGGCCAGCAGCAGACCCAGAAATTGAACTGTACCGGGGCGTTGAAGTGGTACGGAGCCGTGATAGACTGGATTGTCGCCGAAGTGCCCCGTGACGGCGAGTCGGCGTGGCGATTGAGCTACGACCCGGGGTCGAGAACGTTTTCGTTGAGAGAGTTGGTGGAGGAAAGCAAGAGCGTCGCCGACAAGATGATACCGAAGGAGTTCCGCGACTGGAGAGCGTCCCTCAACAAATAACCGTCTTTACCTACAATGTAACAGTATATCGCAGGGTTTTTTTTCGCAACCATTTGACTGAAAATACCGAGGATGGACAAAGAAGAGGGGGAAGGAGTAAAGACCATGGCACCTGTATAGAAACAAAGGGTTTCCCGCCACACTCGTGGCTACCAGCAACAATAAACAGCCACCAGAGACTCGAAACGGCCCATTTGATCGCATCTACGGGCAGTAGTTGCCAGCGTAGCGTCGCTGATTGTAGTCGGGTGATTGGGCGCAGATATCGGCGACTCGAAACCACAAAAGCGCCCGTTTCCCAATGCGGCAAGCGGAGAACCGCGCGATTCACATGCCTTTTCCTTCCATCCTCACGATTAGTAACGGGAGCTCGGTCCAGACACACGAAGGGTTTATGTCAGCAGAACCACGATGAATAACAGTAATGGGGCTCCAGACTGACATTTGATGGGTAATTACATCGAGCTCCAGCATTGCGTAAGGACCCTGCTGACGTATTTCGGCCGAGACCCGCTCACTAACCGCCACTCACTAAGCGCGCGCATTTCTAGACTTTTGTCCCCACCGCTCGGAGCCTCGCCCGCGCAGCTTACACACCGAGGTTGTTTATCGCGGGCGCGCCCAATCGCAGGCGGCGCATAACTAAGACGGATTTCTCCCCCGCTTCTTTATATAAATACCCCAGGAGTCGCCTAGATGACCTTGGCTAAAACACGTTTAACTTACACACAACAACACTCCATCCACAATGGCCCCAGTCTATACAAACTCCAACGGTCAACCGATCCCTGAACCCTTCGCCACCCAGAGAATCGGCGACCACGGCCCCCTCTTGTTGCAGGACTTTAACCTTATCGACTCCCTCGCCCACTTTGACAGAGAAAGAATCCCGGAAAGAGTGGTGCACGCCAAGGGGTCCGGTGCCTACGGTGTCTTTGAAGTCACCGACGACATCACCGACGTCACTGGTGCCGCCTTCTTGGACACCATCGGCAAGAAGACCAAGATCTTCACCAGATTCTCCACCGTCGGCGGTGAATTGGGCTCGGCCGACACCGCCAGAGACCCTAGAGGGTTCGCCACCAAGTTCTACACCGAAGAAGGTAACTTGGACTTGGTCTACAACAACACCCCGGTGTTTTTCATCAGAGACCCTTCGAAGTTCCCCCACTTTATCCACACCCAAAAGAGAAACCCCGAGACCCACTTAAAGGACCCTAACGCCTTCTGGGACTACTTGACCTCGAACCACGAATCCATCCACCAAGTCATGATCTTGTTCTCCGACCGTGGTACCCCTGCCTCTTACAGAGAAATGAATGGTTACTCGGGCCACACCTACAAGTGGGCCAACAAGAAGGGTGACTGGTACTACGTCCAAGTCCACTTTATTGCTGACCAAGGTATCAAGACCTTGAACAACGAGGAAGCTGGTGCCTTGGCCGGATCCAACCCTGACTACGCCCAAGAAGACTTGTTCAAGAACATTGCTGCCGGTAACCACCCATCTTGGACTTGTTATGTCCAAACCATGACCCAGGAACAAGCCAAGGCTGCTCCATTCTCGGTGTTTGACTTGACCAAGGTCTGGCCACACGACGACTACCCAATGAGAAGATTCGGTAAGTTCACCTTGAACGAAAACCCCAAGAACTACTTTGCCGAAGTCGAACAAGCCGCCTTCTCGCCAGCCCACACCGTCCCATACATGGAACCATCTGCTGACCCTGTTTTGCAATCGAGATTATTCTCCTACGCTGACACCCACAGACACAGATTGGGTACCAACTACACCCAAATCCCCGTCAACTGCCCAGTCACCGGTGCTGTTTTCAACCCACACATGAGAGACGGTGCTATGCAAGTCAACGGTAACTTGGGTAGCTGTCCAAACTACTTGGCCACCTCCAAGCCAATTGAATTCAAGCAATACAGCTTGCAAGAAGAGCAAGAAGTCTGGCAAGGTGCCGCCTGTCCATTCCACTGGAAGGCCACCGACGCTGACTACAAGCAAGCCACCGACTTGTACAATGTGTTGAAGAGATATCCTAACCAACAAAAGCACTTGGCCCACAACATTGCTGTCCACGCTGCCGGTGCCGATGCCCACATCCAAGACAGAGTGTTTGAATACTTTGGCCACGTCAGTTCCGAATTGGCCGACAACATCAAGAAGGAAGTGTTGAGCTTGTCCCCAAGAAAGTAAAGAGGGTACATCCCCCTGTATAATGTTATTTATGTCTATGAGTAGTAATGTGAAGTACATTGTGAGAGAGTTGTAGAGAAAAGACGTGGGACTAGAAGATTCAATGAAGTCGATGGGCCTTTTGTAATGCTACAGGTGTCAATTAGGATCGTAACTATTCGTAGCATTGAGTCATATATAGCGAGGTTGCTTATAGCTTGGTGGTGTTGCAGGAAGCGCAGGCGCAGGCAGAACCGCATTTGCAAGAAGCGCCGCAGCAGCTGGAGGTCGAGGACTTGGTGGAGCTGGAAACAGGAGCACTAGGACTGGACATGGCGGCAGAACGAGATGAGTGTGGAGAAGACGCTGGGGATTTTTCGGTCTTTTATAGTATGCGGCCTGCGGATCGATATACCGGATTGGGCAAGGCGAATTGCGCTCTTATCCGCTAGATAGGAAAACGGAAACGAACTGCCCCATTGGGCCGCCGGTGTTTGAGGCAGTTTTGAACCAAACAGGAAATAGACGAAATGCAAGTAATATGGGATGGGCGTGATCCAGATCATGTGGTCAATGTGGTCCAATGTTATGTGGTGATCACCAAGTGATCAGACAAACGTGATTTACAGATGGGCAACACGCAAATCTTCAGATTAACGTTTGGCCACACAGAACCACACACCACACAGAACCATACACCACACACACCACCAACGTATGGACCGTGTTTAAAGTAAGGTTTAGTGCAGCGCGGTGGCACGCGTCTCAACCACATATTCCACCACGAACCTGGTCCCTTCCTCTATTAAAAGAACATACTTCTAAACATAAACACCATTCGCGGTCGCGACAATTCTTTTTATTTGGTCGGCTCACTTTCGTTCCATTTCGCCAGCGTCTGCGATATTTCCCTATTGGGCGCGGTGACACAAACCGCCGGCGTCCGTCACACATTCGGCGCCCAAACGTCGCTTGCTGGATGCAGCAGCAGGTCGCCGCGGCCATTGTGCCGGTCCTGTCGACCCGATTCGGCTTCTCCGCCTGTCACCCCTTGCTGTCACGGCAACCAAGCAGCGAATACTGATTTGTGCTGGCTGATCTCATTAGCCGGTGCTGGTGCAGATGGATTGTGACACGAGCCCCTGTGGCTACATGCCCATTTTGCAAACACGAAACCGGCCGTTCCTGTCACGTTTGACTTTGACAATGCCCAACCAGCGTTTCAGGTGGGGGCCTGTTGCCCATTTGGGCCCCAATTAGGGTTTGGGCGCCATGACAAACCTCCCCCTGTCGGTGGGAAAATCCTGTACAAGTCGCGTTTTTCTCCCCAGAGTCCTAAGAATAGAACGAAGGCTGGTGATTTTGTACCCTGCTCGCTCGCCCTGGTTGCTGTTACGGGAATGACTTGATCCGGTGCCTGAGGCTGTGAGCCCCTACGGGTCCTGGTCAATTGTTATAAATAGACGTGTCAGGCGCCCTTTCTGTCAAAATACTCATTTGTATTCTACTTTAGTATAATTACTGACCTTTCCACGGCTACCTTCCACTACAACTACCACTACTTATCTACTTTACCATGGGTTTGAACGCTATAAACTACGCTGTTACCGACGTCGGCAGTCTCATTGAAGGTGCCTTCAGCACCGCTACCAACGCTGTTGGTGGTGCCTTGAACACCGCCGGCTCCTTTGTCGATGGTGCCGCTCTGACCGCCGGAAGTGCCGTCGAAGGCGCTTTCAGCACCGCTACCTCCGCCGTTGACGGTGCCGCTAAGACCGCTGCTTCCGACGCCAAGTCGCTCGGTGGTGCCAGTGGCTCCAGTGCCGCTGCCCTTGCCAGCTCTGCTACCGCCTCTTTGAGCAGTGCCATTTCGTCTGCCACCTCCGCCGTCAGCTCCAAGGCCTCTGGTTCTTCTTCCAAGGCTTCGTCGTCCGGCTCCTCCGCCACTGCTTCCTCCACCAAGAGCTCGGCTGCCGGTGCTGCCAACATCGAGGCTGGTTCCTGGAAGAAGGCTGCCGCCATCGTCGGTATCGTTGGTTTCTCCTTCCTTTTCAACCTCTCATAATCGCGAGTACGGTTCCAAAGGACAAAACAAGTTTAATAAAGTTTAGGGTATATAGTAATATTTCAATAATTTGAAGGTTTTCACAAATTGATTTCCTATTTGGGTAATTGTCTTGCAACCTGCCGAAATCACCAGGCCAAAAAAAAATGTAGCGTCCTGCAGATATCACCCCGTCAATCTCATCTCACCACCAACACCTAACAACGCCCGTCCCCACCATGGCTGCCATTCAAGAGAAGCCCGCGCGTCTCCAGGTAGATCCAGACACAATTGCTGACGATGACAAACCGCCGCAATCAGGAACCACGTTTAACATATGGTTTTTGAAGTGGTCTGGCGGCGGAGATAGTTCTTCCAAACGCAACTTTGTCAAGCTGAAGTTCCGGGTCGACATCAGACGTGATTCGGGATACAGCAAGTCCAAGCCCAACAGTCCCGTGTGTATCTTCTTTGCCCAGGGATGCTGTTATTTGGGAAAGAAATGCCCCTATAAGCACAGATTGCCCCAAGAAACCGACTTCTTTCTCCCAACTCAAGACTGCTTCGGGCGAGACCGAACCTCCGACTATAGAGACGATATGGACGGGGTAGGCTCGTTCAAACC
This sequence comes from Teunomyces cretensis, assembly GCA_003706575.2. NCBI lineage: Eukaryota > Fungi > Ascomycota > Pichiomycetes > Serinales > Debaryomycetaceae > Teunomyces > Teunomyces cretensis. Next base: position 370,024 of record PPLT02000005.1, on the reverse strand, counting down.
AAATAGAACCCTCTATGTTGGCGGACTCCACATGAACGACAAGATAGAAAACTCCCTCACCAAACACTTTCTGGAATTTGGCTCGATAGAGAAGATCCGCGTGTTGTACGGTAAATCGTGTGCATTTGTGACGTTTCGGTTGGAATCGGAAGCACAGTTTGCAAAGGAAGCCATGCAGAGTCAATCGCTCGGCGGAGACGATATTTTGACCATACGATGGGCCAGTGAAGACCCCAACCCGGCTGCACAGAAGGAGGAACAGCAGCGCAGAGAAGAAATCGCATACAACACCGTGAAAAAGTTGCTTGGCCTGATCCAGGAGCCCCGTAAAAAGAAGCAGAAAGTGGTGGTGGAGGAACCTGAAGAGCCAGAATCCATACCTGATCAACAAGAGGTTAAATCCATCGAACCAACTCCCACGGGCATCAACTTTAATCAATCCTCATTGCAGACCCTTGCAAGAATCAGACAACAAAGAAAGGAGAAGGTTCCAGTAGCTGCACAGCAACCACAAACGGTAACCTCTCTTATCGGGGCATACTCTAGTGACAGTGACGAAGAATGAGGTATATTTTCTATTAATCCTTTAAATACTGGGCCTGTGTCTTTTGAAGCAACCATTCAGGACACTTTTTGTTGCCTCTGGTCAAAAACTTCTTCAAGTCCAAGAACACATCCGAGTCAGAATCATCGACAAAGGTATAACTGGTCCCGGTATTGCCAGCTCTACCGGTTCTCCCAATTCTATGAACGTATTCATCAAACTTCTTGACCATCTGGAAGTTGATAACCAAGGAAACGTTGGGAACATCGATACCTCTAGCAGCGACATCTGTGGCTATGAGGATTTTAGCTTCGTTAGTACGGAAACTGGATATGGCCGCTTCACGAGCCTCTTGAGTCTTGGAGCCATGTATCACCACATTATCATAGCCCTGTTTGTTCAACTCAAATGATAACGAATCGCAAACCTTCTTGTAATTGGCAAATATAATGATAGAATAGTATCCGGCAGCATGTTGTCTGATAACTTTCAACATACGGTTGTACCGTTTTTCGTCAAACTCTTCGGTAGCAACCAGGGTAAGGTATTCAAATTGCTGGTCGATATTTCCCACTGCCTCACCTGCCCCACCTATGGATATATGACTAGGTTTGATCAAGTAGTTCTGCGTAATCTTTTCTATGGGTGGAGAGATCGTAGCAGTAAACATCAATGTTACTCGCTTTTTGAGATAGAAGATCCGCAGATCAATTGTATTGGTAAGGTGTTCTTGTGTAGGTAAATGACTGATAATTTCGGATAATGGTTTCTCGAATCCCATGTCAATCATTCTGTCTGCTTCGTCCATGATAAAGTAGTAGCATCTTGAGAGTCCAATGATGTTCCTTTCAATAGAATCCACTAATCTACCGGGTGTAGCAACGACTATGTGGACTCCATCTTTGATGGAGTTGATCGTTTCTTCATACTGGTGTCCACCAATGACACTAATCACATTGAGACCCAAATATTTACAGAATTTCTCGGCTTCTTTAGTGATTTGAAGAGCCAATTCTCTTGTTGGAGCCAATATTAATCCGAGGGGCTTGTTGAAATTGGTATCCTGTTGATGTTCGTACTTCAAGTAGTTGGAGTCTATCGATAGAATGTACGAAAGGAGAGGAATCAAAAACGCAAGCGTTTTACCCGACCCCGTTTCTGCAATGCCAACTATATCCCTCTGGTTCAATGCCAACGGAATCGCAGCTCTTTGAATAGGTGTCGGTTCAGCATAGCCCAACTTGTTTGTTATGGTATCGAGTAAAGAAGCTGGAACTTTGGCCTCTTCCCAGGCCCGTAGTGGATTATCTCCGTCTCCACCCTTGGTAGTAATGTTGTAGTCTTCTTTGAAAATACGCCAGTCACGCGATGTCATATCGGCCACTTGTTTCTCGGACCAGTGCTTGTCTCTGGCTCCAATCTCGGACTGTGTGGTTTCCGTTATCAATAATGGCTGGAAATCGGCAGAAGTGTCTTCATCCTCGTTCCAACCAAAATTGAACTTCTTTTCTTTCTCTTTCTTAGCCGCCTTGCTGGGCTTGGGTTCGGTTTCGCCGTCGTCTAGTTGGATCTTGCGCTTGGGGCCGCCGGCTTTCTTGTGGTTCTGTTGTTGCTGCTTCAACGCCAACAACTGTGCTCGTTCTTTCTTTGACAAGAACTTGGGTTTCGTAACCGTGTCATAAGCAGGCGTGTTATTTAGTAGGAAATCCTCCGCCGATATGGGACGTCTGCTCATGATGATGGTTGGATTATGAGATGCGATTGATTAAGTTGCGAAAAACAACATACTAATATGTACAAGTCTACGCGGAGACGAAGGAAAAACCATGCCATATCAAGGTAACCCTCAGCTTATGCTTGTTTTCTTCTATTGTTGTGTAGATATCTGTGATGGCATGCTCAATTAATTATTTCCAGCCTCTTTCAGGGAATACATTGCAGTGTTGGGTCACCAATTTGAACTTTTGTCGTTAACTATCTATATATTCACACAAATCCTATTAATATCCTAAAAATATCCACCCTTACTTGCACGCTCTAGCAGTTGTGTTGCTATTACCTGCTATTGATCAAATATGGAGGTGTTGACATTTCCAGCTTCTTCCAAATGCAGCAGTCGTATAGAAAGAGAGCTTCCTTCAAAGGTCTCGATTTATCGAAGCCTTTAGTACATCAACCGTATACTCGGTGTTTCTTCGGGCCCCCCAGATTTGCATCTGTTTATTCTCTTCTTCCCTTGATCGCTAGTTTAATGGAAACAACTTGAATTAATATGTAAACAAAACTTTATAAGTATATAAAACGATCAATCTTTTTTGGTCATAACATCATGTACGTTAAAAAAAAGTAAGGAAATAGCACCCGTTTGATAGTATCAACTTTTCTATTAATTTCTAGGTGGTGTCGAGAAAGGAATTAAAACAAGTAGGTGATTGGAATCTGCAACCTCATTAAGTCTATAATATATAGTCTCATCCGTCCGTCCCAAATGTAATCTAAGACTTTTCTTAATAAATATTAATTGTCGCCAAAAGGATTAAAGTTGGGAACAATCTTTCTCCGGCCACTTTGGGCATTGCTGGGTTGTGGTGGTTCTGAACTGATTGCATTGGACCATTTGGTGGTCGTGGAAGCCGGCTTCGTCGACTTGGTGTCGATATTGAAGCCGTAAAAGTACCCTTCGATGTCTTTGTTTAAGTGGTTGATCAAGTTCAACAAATTGGCCAGATGGAAATAGTTGGGACTCGACAAATTATCAAACTCATTAATGGAAAAATTCAAGATTTGATCGTTGGATAACTCATATTCGTGGGGGATTTGGTTCGAGCTCGACAGCTCTTGTGGTCTTTCATTAGTGTCGACATTCTTATTCTTGGCATCTTCTTGTGTGGCATATAATTCAGGTCTGTCGTGGGGCAAAACAGCACACAACCAAATTCTGGTTTTGTAGATCTTGAATAATTCTTTGATCAAACCTCTGAAATCGATTCTCTTGAAGTTGGCAAAGTAGTAGAAGATTAATTTCTTAAAGTCAGACTGATATTCCACGTTGATCAAAGTGATACTCTTTTGCAAATTCAATTCTTTAATTTTGTTGTAACATGTAATGAATGCCTTCTTTTCCTCGAGGAATTTACCACTTATCTTGTGAACTTCCTTCGGGGTGGCAAATCTCAACACTTGTTTCGTAGGTAAGGTGATGATGAATTCATTATCTTCATTCAGATGAGAATTGATAATTTTAGAGGCATCTGACAATGTCGAGTGGGTACCGCTGGTTTTCCCACTGTGTCCTTGGTGTGAATCTTGGATGGTTAAACTCTTCAAGTGTTCAAGCTTCTTCAAAAAGTTGAATAGAATAGCAAAATTCAAGTTTACCAAAGGTTCAACAATCATAACCAAGTCCTTGCCTCGGTCTCCATCGACAATTACAAGATCTTCACGTTGTAAAAAGATATTGGAGTTATTTGGGTACGATAACAAATCAAACTTGCCGTTCTTATTTATAACGAGGCACAAGATTTTGTGGTTGAAAGTCAAATTATTCAAGTTCTTGATAAAGGCAATCAATTTAAGAACCGTTTGGTTGGTTAAAAGATTGTGCAATTGAGAAACAATCTCCTTTGTCGTGACTGGGTTTTGAAAATACTTGATGGTCTTGCTATACAAGTTCTTCAAGTCAGACGAAGCGACTATGTATTGGTCCTTCAACATAAGACCATTTTCCAACTTCATTGCTTGGACATAAGGGTTGTTCTGGTTGATTTGTTGTGGGTGTGTCAATGGAACCTGTTTGTTTTGTTGCTGCTGTTGCTGCTGTTGAGGCTGATGAGGCTGTTGAGGCTGCTGTTGCTGCTGTTGTAAGTGGTTTGGAATAAACGGTTGGCTGTTACCCATTGTGTTGGGCGGCGTGGGGAAAGGATGTTGTTGTTGTTGGTACTGGAATGGGTGTTGGGGTTGTTGAGACTGGAAGTCGACCAATTGACTCGGTCTTCTGGCCTGAAAATCGTTCAAGTTTGCATTGAGGTTGAAGTTGGCGAACGAGTCGTTAAACTGGTCAAAGTTAAAGTTTTGGTTGTAGTTGTTCATCATGGCAAACGAGGATAAATTCTTCGACGTGTTTGCCGTAATATTTCCCGGGTTCGTGTTGTTGTTGGTGTTGTTAAAATAATTGTTAGATTGCGGTGGTTGGTTAAAGGTCAACATGTTGTTGTTGCTTAACAAGGGAGCAAAGTTTGACCTCGTGAACGATTCGGCGGCATAACTGGGCCTTCTGGAGGAAATGGTGCCGATTCCGCCTTGGAGTTCCAAGGGCAAATTAAACGTGTCCTTGTTCGAGTAAAACTGGTTGTTGAAAAGGTCATTGATAGGGCGTGAGGTGGGAGACTTGCTGTTGTGGGATTCAGGTTCTTCAAGCTGGGACAACTTGTCAAAGAGGAGGTCGAAGCCGTCGCCCGAATGTGGGGGTGGGTTTCTGGGATTGGAGGAGGCGGGTGCCTGTGGTGGCAACGTTGGGTTCGAGGTTGGGTCGAGGTTTGTGGAGTTGCGTCTGTCGACATTGCCCGACTCGGCGTTGTTGGCGTGGGAAGGGCGTTGATTGGAGTCGAGTTTGGGCGACGACAGCAAAAACTCGGGGTAATTGAAACTGCTCATAGCAAGAAGCGGAGGCGGGGAGTATCTCTATAATCAATTGAGCTTGCTGGCGGCAACACGTTATGTCTAGGAAAAAGATTTGTCGTAGTAGGAAGCTGGTTTCTGATTCAAACACACCGTGGTCTATTTATTAATGCTGGGGTCACTATTTTGTGGTTTGCCCTGGTGGAATGACTTCGCGTAGTTGGAAGTCGGAAAATTCAATTTTCTGGGGCTGTGTGCAGGGATTATGGGGTTCGTCCTCTGATAAAAAAAAGTCTGTAGTGGGGAAAAGAAAAAACCCTTACGCGGTGGAAGCAAGGCACGCTAAAAAATTAGTTTTCTACTGGCACAGGTGGTCAACCGGAAAATGTTTGCAACAAATGTATTTTAAATAATAAGTCCTATAACTACCAGGGGAAAGCATTGAGTAGCATGAGAGATTGCGGATGAATACCTAACTAAGGAATAATGCTGTTTTTGCGGGATGGCGTTGCTTTCCTATACCCAGTACCTGCCTTGGGGGGATAACCAGCAACTCCATCGTCTGGATCATTGTGTTCGCACGTACACCAGTCCTCCTGGGGGGTAACGTCCATCACCAGGGAGACGTGCTGGCCGCATCCGGTCCATGATTTGTGTTGGCAAATGCCACATATTTCGGTTCTACACATAGTTCTGTTCTGTCTTGTGAGTATAATTTATCAATGGCTAATTGATTCATCCGCCTCCCGTTTCCAACGTTTATATACTAACGATCTCGGGAGAGTCACGGATAAAGTTCGTGACTTCCTTTGACCCAGCAAACGGCCCCACCCGCGTTTGTACCCGCTGCGTAAATAGCATTCCCGGAAGTAAATCTCAGAACTACCCGTCATCACACCAGAGGTCATGTCCAAACGGGTATTGGCTCATACGATTGCCATTTCCTATTGGCCCAATTCTCGGTACTATTGTTGCGCTAGTGAGCTCATTGTGCATGGCACCATCAGATTACACGGACTACAACCGCCGGGCGCCAGACCTCGGCTCCAACTCTTGCCGGGAGGTGCCATCGTCGAATCATTCAATAATTGCAGCGTACATTAGACTATACCTAGTGTCTTGTTCTAGAAATACATCGTGAGACCTCTCTACTACGACATCCCTTCACTTTGGGGGGCCAGTACCAGGGCCTTTACCAGATGTGTGTACAATGAGCGTGGTGTGTGAGAGTCGTGTGTGTGCATTATCGTTTGCCCAAAAATAGACTCCCACCACTCTTAGTAGTCACATCCGCCCGTTTGTTCACGGTGGGCCTCTATGGTGTCCCCGTCTTCTAAATCCAAGTCATCTGGTGTGTTGTCAGGAGAAACTCTCGTACCATCAATCAAGAATCTCAAACTGCTCAAGTCCTTACCCTGTCTCTTACAGAAGGCTTCCATCAATCTTCTCATTGGCGTAGATCTCTTGATCTTGAAGAAAATTTCTGCAGATCCATCCGACACCTTCAAGTTAATGTGGGTGTTGTCTGGCTTTTCTTCCTTAGGTTGTTCGTTGTCCGACATTGTAGTTGACCGCTGACTTATGTTTTGACTCGTTGATGGCGGCAACATTTGACATTTTGTGTCGTCCGTTGGTGCGCGCACGACCTATCTCTCTTACCCGGAATCAGCCATCAGTAATCAGACACTGTCGACCAATTGCCGTCGCCGTTCACCTTATATTGATTCAGCGTTTCATTCTCTCCACGTTGCCCTTCTCTATTACCAGCTTTGTAATACCAGACGGTATTTATTTTGCAATTGGCATCGATGTTTCAAATACGTTTCATCATGCCTCATATAAATACTATCGTGGTCTCGACAACTCTTATCCCCAGAATTCCCACCACTTTAGTAACTTGGCCAGAATGAGTCGACCCCATCACTTCCTAACTTTGGTAGAAAGACTATCTCAGATATATCTCAACAAATATACCATAGTAATTGTCTTGCTTACTATAAAGATATATTTGTTGAAGGAATCGTTGGTTGCGAAACTTTCCGAATTGTCGTCGCTCCTCCAATGCACCGACCTGGACCATTCTAAAACCTTGTCTATCTTGCTCAACAATTACATCCAGTCAAGTCTAAGTAACCTCAAGTACAATTACTTGACCTTGATTGTCATGGTTATCAAAATATGTAAAAACATGGTGATATTCTACATCGAAGTCTTCCTCGGAACCTATACCTGTCTACTCAACGCTGCAATAAGGGGAACAACCAACTTCGCATTAGATACAACTTTGGATGTCATTGTGGCCGTTAATGGTACTGTTGTTGAGGTGTCGCATGATATCCAAAAGGGGTTGGACGGCTTATCGTCTGTATTGAACCTGATAGTTTCTGGATTTAACGATGTGAAAAATTTCTTTACGGGATCTTCATCAAACGATGGAAGCCAATACACTTCTCAGATCAATTTATCTATCAAAGCTCTACAAAACCTCTCGATCCCAGCCAGTGTAACGTCAGATATTGCCAACTTCAAAAATCTTACTCTTGCTGGATTTACATCATTAGAAAACGTTACACAGGAAGCGGTAGCAGCCCCCTTTGATTTGGTTTCCAAAAGCATCACCTCAAACTTGAACAATTCCTTGTCAGGAGAGTATAGTTTGTTGAACAATGATAGTTTACCGGTGTTTGATGTTAATTATTGTGAAAATTCTGCAAATTACGAAGAAATAACGAATGGTGTCATAAAAGGCGTAAAGAATACCAGCAAGTATATTATAATAGCCTTGATAATATTGGCAGCCCTCCTGCTAGTTCCATTAATATGGATTGAGTTTAAGCAATGGAGAAGAAATATCTTGCTCGTGAAACGGTTGAACGGACAACAACCAACTACGCCTGTTTCACTTTACAACTACATAAATCGACACGACAATACTGCAGTCTACTACTTGTACAAGTTTAACGTTGCCCGATCACCAGATCTCCTATGGTTAGTTAACTATGTCACGACTAAATACGCCAAGCTCGTGTTTTTCGTCGGGCTAATGGGATTATTGTCGTGTTTACTTCAGTATTTGATACTTCGTCTTGTGATAAATGCTGTCCAAGATATCACTTCATATGCTGAGGCCGGGGATGTTTCCAATTCAACCATCCTGAATGCAGCTCTGGGTTACTTTAGAGATACAAATATGTACCTCCACAACCAAACACAGCTTTTAAACGAGGAGCTCTTTGGTCAAGTTAAGAATGTCACGTCCAATTTGAACTCGACCATCGATACTTTTGTTCAGCTGTTGAATGAGTCCGTTACGACCATTTTTGGAGGCACACCGTTTGCTTCGCCCATCAACACGGTTGTATATTGTACCATTGGTCGGAAACTTCTCAGAATTGAGTCGGGGTTAACGTGGATTAATAATCACTTGGAGATTACTATTCCCCTTCTCAGCAATACTACTGAGGACGACCTCCGCAATGTTGCCCTAAGCGCAGTCAGCCCGGCCAAGAATAAAATGGCTCCAGCGTTCCAAAAGGCAGTTAAAATTTACCAGAAGGCACTTTGGCTCGAACTTCTCATTAGTGTAATAGTCTTTGGTCTCTGGTTTTTACAACTAGGAGTGGGTTTAATAATCGTTGGATGTAGGAAATGGTTGCGAAAAAATGAAATGGGTGCAAATGGGCCCATACGAGGCATTAGCGATCCATATCCCTTAACAGTGGAGGAGAAATCGGAATATGGCTTTCCTCTATCGGATCCCTACCGAAGCCAAACAAGTGATGACGTATCGCCGCGTGGTCAGTCTCTTAATTTTGAGGTGGGCGATAAGCCGCCTACATCGAGTATTTATAGCTTGCGTTAAAATTAATATACAAAATACTTTCTCAAAACTAAATCTGCAATAGTTTCTCTATTTCTTGATAGGGGCAGGTTTCTTCCAGTAATACTGCTTGTGTGTACGTCTGCATGATCTCAATCCACTACTTCCCTTGATACTGGCAACCAACTCTGTTCTCTCGACATCTTCATCGTTCTCTGGCATGTAATAGTATTCTTCTTCCAAAGGCTTTCCTGCGGCGTCCTTACCTTGTCTGTAGATAACACCAATACATCCAATGTTATGTAACATCACTCTAATCTCTCTCAACAGCAATTCCGTGGTTAATACGCTGATGGTCCTCAAGAAAGAAGCTGGAGTCGACGACAATCTGGAGAATGCTAAATGATTTATCAATATGTTGTCAATTTCAGAGACGTTTTGAATGTGAGCAATCCAATCCTGGTTAATTTCAACCTTTTGGCTCTCTACAACCCCCTTCTTCTTCTTCTTTTGTTGTTGCTTAACTGGCTGGGGCTCTTCTGATTGGGCCTTTCTCTTGGGCGTGGAAGGTGTGCTGAATGTGTTTGATTTGTCGTTTAATGGGGTAGTTGATCTCTTGTAAACACTAACTGCTGAAGTTGGCTGGTTATCCTCAAAGATCTTGAATGTGGTGGTGGTTTTTGCTAAATTTGGTTGGGGAGCGATCAACGTTGGAGTAGGTCTGATTTCCGAGCTTGGAGGTTTGCTTGGAGTTCCATCATCTTCCCTCAAGTCGGTTGAAATTCTCTTAGCTGGAGTCTCGGGTACCTTTTCTTGGTGAATTTGGTCTCTCACCGGGGTAATAATGGTTTGTGGTAATAATTCGAGAGTTTCTTCGTCAGTGAGATCTTCGTCTTGGTCAAAAGGGTTCAACAAGATCAAGTGTTTGTTGATTTCAAGCAAGATGTTACTGAAACGAGGTAATGTGATGGTTTCCTTTCTCTTCAAGGTGAATTCGGTGTGGTTCGAGTCCAATCTGATCGATTTGTATGACTCTGTCAAGTTGAGGTCATCCAAATTCAACGGGATCCCCGAGGTATTCTCCATAACAATATAGTTATCCTTGGAGTTGGTAGCGTAAACGTAGCATGGTTTAGGGATACGAATACCCAACCCGTTGCGGCCCAAACAGGTCAACACCAACTGTTCGGTGTTATAACTGACCGAGACATGCAGACGACTGATATTCTTGTCGGAAGAAGCAAAGTGAAAGTCACAGGCCTTTGACGATCTACCCAAAGTAATGCGGTTCTGATTATCCACGAGAGGAACTCTCAACACGTTAGCGTCGGGATTCAACACATTGAAGTCGGTGTTGATATTAACTTTCTGGGGTTGGGACAAGTCAAAGGTGACTCTTTTGGGGGCAAACTCTTCATCCCTCTCCTTGTCTAAAGCAGGGGAAGACGATCTGAAGAGAGCAGAAGAAGGATTTGGCGTTGGGTAGTGGGATCTTCCTCTCTCAACCACGGGCTCGTCCTTTTTGGAGCCTTTGGCTTCGAAAGGGAAGTCATCATAGGCACCATCAAGTAGTGGCGATGATGGCGGAAACTGGTATGTCGACATTATCACCTAAGGTATAAAGAATGTAATGTTAGAACGAGAGGCAAATGAAATGTATGACTAGGGAGAGAAACCGTGACCCAGTATAGCGTGGTTTGTTTTGTAAACAGACACGGTGAAACAAAAATTGCGTGTTTGTACTGCGGTCTGGATGTATACGCGTCGCTTCACAAATTGCAGCCATTAGCAATGTAGTGGGTGTGACTAGCATTCGGGTAATGGGCTGTAGTTGGCCCAGTAGAGACATGATTGTAGAAGGCTGACTTACAGAAGGATACAGTAGTTTCAAGTTGAAATACCCACCAGTAGCGCTGGAAACTTGGGTGAAAGTGATGCTAAGCTGGTGTAATTATTAGGGTATTACAAGTGTACGTAGAGCTTTCCCGTTATCTTGAGTATGAAGCCTAGTTAATGGGTATTTTCTCTTTTCATCAGTCACCATACATACCCAGGCTTTCCATACTAGTCTTTTGGCCGTTATATAGGGCCATGTTACTGTCTTTGGCTACATGGCGTAACTCTATGGCCTCTAGGGCTGTGCCCTAAAACTAATATTTTCCACGTGCCTCAAAGTTGCACATTTCCATCGCAAAAATGATTTAGTTTTCTTACATAATCACTCGCCTGCACACAGCCCGTTTTTTTTTCCACACCGAACAGCCAGGGAATGAAAATTTTCCATACAAAGACCTATCGGAGAGACTTTTTTCTTAATATAACCATAATAAGAATAAGCAAACATGGGTAGTATGTACATCGAGAACGAACCTGTGATAGTGGACAGAGGATAGCATGGACATCATACACCAGATAACTATGAACAGATTCAAGTTTGTCCCGTCCATCAATTATCACAATTGAAATGGCATCAAATACTAACGATATTCAGAGGGTACTCCATCTTTAGGTAAACGTCACAACAAGTCCCACACTTTGTGTAACAGATGTGGTAAGCGTTCTTTCCACGTCCAAAAGAAGACCTGTGCTTCTTGTGGCTACCCAGCTGCTAAGTTGAGATCTCACAACTGGGCTCTCAAGGCTAAGAGAAGAAGAACTACCGGTACCGGTAGAATGGCCTACCTCAAGCACGTCACCAGAAGATTCAAGAACGACTTCCAAACTGGTGTCGCCAAGCCTCAATCCGCTTAAATTAATTTAAATTGATCGACCAGTGGAATATATAATCCATCCATAGGGGGTTCATTTTAATACAAAGAAATTCGGTATGTTGGTTACGTAGTATAAAATACATGAAAAAATTGTACAATTACACATCATTCAAGCAAGTCCATCTCGTCAAAGTTATCCTCCTGCATGTTCATGTTGAAGTAGAGATTGTCTGCCTCTTCATGGGTAACAAAGATGTTGAGGATTTCTCTGGCCAATTCGACTGTATCTAATTCGTAAGGGAACTCGAGTCCGTTGGCAAAATCACTCTCGATATCTGCCCGTAGCTTTCCCTGGGAGTCGTGGTGGGTCAAATGGTTTAATTCCTGGGCCCTCACTTCACACCACCCATTGAATACGGTATCCTTGATGAACCCCTTGTCTCTGATCTCTACAAGCAACTTGTATGCATCCATCGAGAGCGAATCTGACCCGAACGCTATCCTCAGAAGTACGACAAACAATTCGTACATGGTCTCGGGATAGATAAGCAGGCCGACTTCGCGAATATCTTGCGTGAGAAAGTGGAGAACCTTCACCAAAGTAGAGATGATCTGTATTCGAAGATGCACAAGCTTGGAACGAGGGGACCGCTGAATATTTACCTGTTCAAACCCGATAACTCTCACTAGTGACTTGAAGTGTTCCTTCTGTTGCAAGAATTCCACCGATTGACGGGTAATAATGTAGTATTCAAGCAAACTGGCGACTTTAATGCGGAGATTGACCAAGTGGAATTCATGATTCAGCTGCAATTCAAATTGATGATTTTGTTTCAAGAGTTCAAACGGAATTGGCTGTGGGATATGGACCAAGTAGTCATTCAAGATGTCCTTGGTCATTGGCACCGTCGAGTCTACTTTAGCAAAATCAGAATTATTGCCAATGATGCGATTGAGTCCGTAGAACATGAAATCGTCCTTTATAGGCACCTCGATTAGAAAGATCTTGAGCAACGAGCTAAATATTACCTTATCTGAAACGATGCCCGAGGTCTGGTTGTATGCAAAGGTGTCTTCGGTAATTGAAGACGTTAATACTTCAACATAGTTGTAGATAAGATTGATTTGTGCCCTGCTCTTGAATCGTTCGGTGTTTTCTGGCAAGCATTTGGTAAGCAAATCAATCGAGAAGACTTCGTCTTGCCAAATTGATTTTATGGTGTTTGTGTCAAACAATGCTGTAAGTGAAACCAAAGTTTCAATCATATCTAGACAACAAATGAATACAAACTTCTCGAGCACGACAACTTGGTGAGGCAGCTCTCCGTAATTGAGAAATTCTTCTTCGCCTGAGTTACTGTCTAGCACGTATGAGAGACTGAGGGCAATGTCTCTGAATTTGGAGAGTAGTTTGCGAATCAAGGCTGGAGTCATCGCAGCCGGGCGATAACTTACAGCGCAGTGTATCAATGATATAAGAAATGGAAGTGGTAGGATATTCTTCTGTTGTAGCAATGCTTCTATGGTTTGTGCAATAGTTAGGCAAAATGAATCAATCAACGCGTCTAACCGGAGGTGTTTCTTTAACATAAGAAACTCGTATAAAGCTGCCGATATAGCCGTTCTTTTCGTGATGGTCAACTCGCCAACTTCCAAGTCAGTATCAATGCAAATCTTGCCGAGGTACTCCAAAGAAGTACGCTTACTCCCGATAATGCAATGAGTCCAAAGTTGGTCGGTGAAAAGTGATGAATCATTATTTATCTTGATGATTTTGGCGTCCGATCTGGCTGGTTCTTCTTGTTTCAGTGGCGGAGTAGCACTTTTGGTCGAGATTTCCACGTCGATCTCGTCCAGGGTAGCTATTTTCCGTCGCTTGTGTTGAGCTATTGTTTTCAATTCGTTGTTAAGAAACTTCTTCTCGTCTTCCAAGCGCTGTACAGCGTTCTTTAGCGCCTCCAACTGCTCATCGTTGCTTTTCTTGTATGTTTCGTGTACACTCTGGAACCTAATGGCTTCCAGTTGTTTTTGTTGTTGGATCAGTTGCAACTGGGCACGTAGAATGGCTATTTCTCCATCGGCTCTATATAATTTAGCCTGGAAATTTTTGTCACCATCTACAGAGGCCGCATTGGTGTCGCCTCTAATCAATGCCTGGAGCAATTCGTCGTCATCATCATCGAAATCAGAAGACATGTTTTGCCTTTAGTAAGTACTAGCGGCTATGCAAAACGGTTTTGGGGGATCTTGGTCACGTGCCGCATCTTCAACCCCATCTGAAAATTTCTTCATACAAATCAAGATTAGACCCCGATAGACCATGGCTGACAAAGAAACCAAGAAGACCGAAGACAAGAGCTCGGCGCCTCCTGCATCGCTTGTGCCGGTTCAACCCACAACCATTAGTTCGCGTGACAAAACCACCAAGAGATTAGTGGTTGTGTTATCGCAAGCCTGTTTGGAAACCCATAAGATGAATACTGGTGGACCTGGTGGCGACAAGTACGCCCTCTTGAACTGTGACGATCACCAAGGATTGTTGAGAAAGATGGGTAGAGATATTGCCGAAGCCAGACCCGATATAACTCACCAGTGTTTGTTGACGTTGTTGGACTCGCCTATTAATAAGGCAGGAAAGTTGCAAGTATACATCCAGACCGCCAGGGGCGTGTTGATAGAGGTCAATCCAAGTGTCAGAATCCCAAGAACATTCAAGCGTTTCTCTGGGTTGATGGTTCAGTTGTTGCATAAGTTGAGCATTCGTTCTGTTAACTCTGAAGAAAAGCTCTTGAAGGTCATCAAGAACCCAATCACTGACCACTTGCCAACCAAGTGCCGCAAGATTACGTTATCCTTCGATGCCGAGGTCAGACGTGTTCAGGACTATGTCGAGACTTTGGGTGAAGATGAAAGCATCTGTGTCTTTGTCGGTGCCATGGCTAGAGGTAAGGATAACTTTGCCGATGAGTTTGTTGACGAGAAGATTGGGCTTTCTGATTATCCATTGTCTGCATCTGTGGCCTGTTCCAAGTTCTGTCATGGGTGTGAAGATGTTTGGGGGATTTTCTAATGTACTTTATCTAACCAATAGATCCTAATGACTTTTATTATGCAAAATAATACAACACTTTTAAGAGAGAGCTTTTTAGAAAAATTGTTTTATATTACATGTATTTAAACGTCCAAAACTCCTTCCTTGCGTAACACCTTTTCGATCTCCTTGAACAAAGTCTCGGTGGTCGTTCTGGAACCCTTGACTCGGGCACAAACAATCTCCGATTTCTGGTTCATCTCACGAGGACTGATCTTGATCCGGAATTTGCAGCTCTTCAAGTTAAACGAGTTGGCAGATGAGATCGATCCAGTAATGTTGAATCCGACAGAATCGTTTCTTAAATTCTTCACCCCGAAATTCGACCACGAATTCAACAAGGCATATAATGCTGTTGACATCTCTTGCTTGGGCAAGATCGTGCGGAATCTCTGGATATCAGACTGGGTACCGTGATCGTGTGATGAAGACGAAAACCATCTAAAAAACGAGTTTTTGGGTTTCTCTTCACTCGAAGCAGCACGAGAATCGGCTGGAGATGGCAATTGCGTATTGCCACTCTCAAGGGCCTTCTTCGAGCCCCAAGATAATTTCCTGAAGATCGAACGGTTTCTCTTCTGCTGCACTGGTTCTGGCTTGTTGGTTGAGTCTTCCAAAGGTTTCTTCGCGTGTGTTGGTGGAATTGGTGGGTTGGATTCACCATCTCTTGGTTTGCGTACCTTTGGATATGGCTGCGAGCTTTCTCCTACCTTGTTCATGTCTGGAATCAACATTGACTCAGCACTTGGCAACATTGACTTGTGTTGACGTCTAGATTCGACCTTATCGGCCTGTTTGTCGTCTGCGAGTGCAGAAATAGAAGACTTACTCGACTTACCGTTGGGCAACTTGATGTTATCAAAAACATCACTATCCTCTTCGCTCTCAACTTCCAACTGCTGACCCTTGGAACGACGCTTGTCAGATTGGTGGCTCTTTCTTTTGTGAACCTGATCATTCTTGGTAACAAAAGTTTCGTCGTACTCGTCGTCATCACCAGGTAAATTTGGAAGCTTGGAAATTGGTCTACCGTTGCTTGACTTTTGAAGAGTGCTGTATTCTGAGTTTCTTCTGCTCTTTGAACCAGCATAGTACGATGATCTCTTGTTTGCCAAGTGTTCATCAAAGTCAAGAATGGAGCCTTCATCTAATGGTTCTTCGTCATCGACCTCAGGCAATCCAGCCCTGTTCAATCTGTCAGCAAAACTTGTTCTCAAAGTAGGCATTTTCTTGTCCGTGGTTTCATCATCGTTCAAAATCAAACTCAAGTCATGGTAAGATTCTTTTGTCGAATACATCGACAACACTGATAACCTCTTGTTAGAATTAGTGAAATTTCTGGATTTTCTGGTTACATTTGGAATCTTGACATCGCCAATCAAAGTCTTAGGAGTGGTATCAGGTACCCTAGAAGCTCGCTTCTGTTGCGCCAAGTCGCCCTTGAGTTGACCATGAATGTTCAATTGCGAATTCAACAATCTCGACTTTCTGATTTCAGACATGTATTCTTCACTTAAGTCGGAATCTTCAACTTGTGGTTCAGGTAACTCGTACTTGGTCTTGCTGCCATAGTAGCTGTCGCGGGATACTCTGTCATCATTATCGCCATCATCCATCACAGATATCATAGATTCCCTATTCTTATGCTTAGAATCGCGGTGTACCATTGATTCCCGGTTGGACTTCTTTCTTCTGCTCTTTTGGGTATCCTTAATTTCGGCATCCAAGGCGTCCTTGGCTCTCTCCAATTCTTCGTTCTCGTATGCTGTCCATAATGGATCTAATCTCGAGACTGGTCTTCTAGTTAAGACTGGAGTTTGCCTCCTTCTGGGATTTGGTTGAGTTACAGAACGCCTCTTCAAAGCTTCAACGTCTTCAGCTGTTAAGTCATCTCTGTTTCCTTCAGATAAAGACCTCAATGCAGCCAAATTCTTGGATTGTCTCTTTGGTTGATCAATTTCCTTGTCTTCTGGAATGTCATTCTCGCTGTTATTGATAGTGTCTTCTTTAACAGTGATACTCAATTTCTTAGAACTCAACAATGATTTTCTCTTCTGTCTTCTTCTCTTTTTGTCCAATTCTTTTCTTGCTTTCAATTCGGCCTCGTGTTTCTTCCGTTCAATCTCCATCAATATTTCGTATTCTCTTGCCTCCTTTTCTTCCTGGTCCACCAAATTTTCATCATCCTCGTCGTAAGTCTCCTGGTTGAAGATCTTGTCACACAACAGAGCAAACGTCGCAGAAGTTCTCTTGGTTTGTTTATCCATGTATTCCCAATCAGATTCACCAGATAACTTTGCGTAAGTCGAAAGTAATTTCATGGTGATAGAGTTTCTCTTTAATCCAGTTGTCATCGATGCTCTGAAGGATTTTCTCTTCGATAATCTGTTCTTAGAATTACTCTTTTTGATAATGGAAGATCTCTTATTTGGAGAAACTGAGGAAGAACTGGTTTTAAGATTGTCAAGGTTACTGACATTCTTATTGTTCTTCTTCGCCGATGAGATATTGGCCGATGCTAAGAGGTCATGAGATCCGACCTCATCCACAATCGGGTTGGGGTCTTCTTCAAGAGTTTCGTAGTCATATTGGTAATTGTATTGATGCTTGGAAGCCAAATAGCTGTCCTTTGAAGGCAATGATGGTGGCATGGATTGAACGGACCCATTTCTTTGGGCTGTGACAATCTCATTATAAATATTTCTTGGAATGGCTGGGGGAGGACTGGAGTCGTCTCTATATTGCAGTTTTCTTGGTGATCTGTGTGGTGATCTGGCAGGGGAGTATCCGTGTTTCCTGGGTGATTTGCGTGGAGAATTTTGAACACTCGAAGCAGCAGATAATCTGTGACTACCTAGCACCGAGTGTCTGTTAGATTGACCATTTTTGTATTGGAAGGAAGTTGGTCTTGATGCGCTGATTTGACTTGATCTACCCTTTCTTGGTGTGTTTCTGCTGTTGATGGAAGCACTCCTGGGGATACCACGTTTAGCATTGAAACTGTTAGATGGTCTAGGACTATTGTGATTGATACCATCTTGGTTATGTCTGTACCGTAACAACAAGGCGTAGAATGTCTTTTCTGGGTTTGAACCATTCTTCAATAAACAGTTTATGATATCTTGTTGGGGTCTGTCGTGCCATAAAATGGATAAGTTGGATAAAATTTGCTTGTCGATATTCTTTGCTGATCCCAAGGACTTGTGGGCTGTTTCCGGGTGTGGTAAGGATTTCACACTGATTAAATCTTCGTTTGGAATAGGGTATTTGTTTAAAAGTGGGTGGGTAAGTACTTTTTCAGTGGGAATTCTATCAATTGGATCCACGGTAAGCATTTGATCAATCAAGTCTCTGGCTTCGTCACTGAGGTCGTCGGGCATATCAAAGTTACCAGCTTGGACCTTTAATAACAAGTTTCTGATGTTTTCGTCGTCAAAAGGTAATCTTCCAGTTAACAATGCAAACAAGATGACACCGCAAGACCAAACATCCGAGGCAGCACCATGGTATTTCAACCCGCTGACAATTTCTGGGGCGGCGTAGTGTGGAGAACCGCAAGAAGTTTCCAAGAGCTTCCCATTTGATTCAAGAGCAGCCATACCAAAGTCGGCCAATTTGACATTGAGAGCAGAATCCAACAACAAGTTTTCAGGTTTCAAGTCACGATGACAGATTCCGAGGGCGTGGCAGTAGGCTGTGCCTAGTATTATTTGACGAAAGTATTTGATGGCTTCAACTTCTTGGAGCGGGCCTCTTTCTACGAGTAAATCAAACAATTCACCACCCTCGACGTATTCCAACACCAAGTAAAGTGCCTTTGATGTTTCCCACACGTCATATAATCTTAACACGTTAGGGTGTGTCAACAACTTCATGATGATGATTTCACGTTCAATTCCGTAGGGCAAGCCGGCCTCATCGGCTGATTTCTTGTGGTCGTCATCCTGGAGCTCTGACTTAGATACCACTTTAACTGCTGCCTTCTGGCCTGTGGTCTGGTGTGTGGCTAAGAGGACTCTCCCTGTAGCGCCGCGCCCCAAGGTCTTTCCGAGCTTCCAGGGGCCAATTTTCTGGGGATGTGAATGGTTGGAGGCCGATATGATCGACGACAGTATCGATGCCTGTCTTGAATGTGATGACATTTGGAGGTAACGAGTGTAAGGAATGTGGTAGGACGATGCTGGCGGTAAAGAAGAGAGATTTATTCAAAAAAATTGGCCTCGATATTTTTTCCCTTTCCAAATTTTATTTTTATTTTGTCTGAATTGTGTTTGGAAACACACGCGAGACGCGTCTGGTATAAACACCTCCTTGCTCCGGAAACGGTAAATTGATGGGGACGTTGGTCCAGACGAGATGCTCCGCTCGGTGACATGCAGCATGATGTACCGATTGGGATGGGCATTAGACGAAAACGTCTGTCATTGACGAGGCGACAGACAAACATCATAACCGCAGCATTTGCAGCCGCGGATAATACGATATCGAGACGAGCAACCCAGTACCTGGTGGACGGTCAGGGGTAAGCGAACACCAGGACCGCCATACTGTAGTACGATATCCTGTAGCCCAAGCATTAGTATCTATCAGACACAAGAGGGTATTATCAAGACAAGGACACTGCCCCCCTGCCCCCTGTACAGCCCCTACTCTATTTAGCAACATATTTGGTATATTTTAAAATTAGTAATTTTTGACAATTTTCTGCAAAATTGCAACGATTCTCCAGATTTAGACCCAAATGGGACATGCTACCATGATTAGCTTTGACAGTTAACGATGAATAAAAAAAATAACAGCTTCAAACAACACACCAAACGGACCTAGAAACAGCCGTACAAGGTCACGGAACACCGAATGTGCCAATTCTACATCAAGACTACAACAGATTCATATTAGTTATGCACTAGTTCTTTTTGTCTATTACCTATAAACCCATACCTGTGAGTAATTCCAATTGTTTCGTTAAGTCGTTGTCAAGCTCCTTCTTGGTGGACTTGTCCTCCTCATCCTTCTTCAAGTCGGCCCTTAGCGTCTTGACATCCAACACCTTGGTTTCCTTGGAGGTGTTGGTCCCGAGCAACAGCTGGATCTCGTTGATCTCGTTGATGTTGGCGTTCAACTTGTGGATCTTGGCCTTGGTCAGCTTTGCTTGGGCCTTGCTGACCTTGGACTTCTTCTTGTCTTTCTTCGCCACCTTCTTATCGGTCTTGGACATTATGGAGAAAAGTGATGGCTTTGGTACCAGAAAGTCATCGCATTTTAATTTCACGGGAAAAAAGTTGGTGGTGATTTTTTTAACCTGGCAAAAAAACTCATCTCATCACCACCACTCCAAGTAACAATGGTTTCCACCCACAACCGTGAAAAGCCCTGGGACACTCCCGACATCAACAAATGGGACATTGAAGAATTCAAGCCCGAACACAACGCTTCTGGCCAGCATTTCGCCGAAGAGTCGTCGTTCATGACCTTGTTCCCCAAATACAGAGAACAGTACTTGCGATCAATATGGGCGGACGTGACCAAGTCATTGGAGAAGCACTTCATAAAGTGTGAGTTGGACTTGGTTGAAGGTTCGATGACCGTCAAGACCACCGCCAAGACGTTTGATCCTGCCATGATCATCAAGGCCAGAGACTTGATCAAGTTGTTGGCCAGATCGGTGCCGTTCCCCCAAGCAGTCAAGATCCTCGAGGACGAGATTGCGTGTGACGTTATCAAGATCGGGAACTTTGTCAACAACAAGGACCGTTTCATCAAAAGAAGACAGAGATTGGTGGGTCCCAACGGGAACACCTTGAAGGCATTGGAACTCTTGACCAAGTGCTACGTGTTGGTCCAGGGTAACACCGTGAGTGCCATGGGCCCCTTCAAAGGGTTGAAGGAAGTGAGAAGAGTCGTGGAAGACTGTATGAGAAACGTGCATCCTATATATTACATCAAAGAGCTCATGATCAAACAGGAGTTGGCCAAGAAGCCCGAGCTTGCTGAAGAGGACTGGACCCGGTTTTTGCCCAGCTTCAAGAAGAGAAACATTGCCCGTAAAAAGACCAAGGCACCCAAGAGAGAAAAGAAGGTGTACACTCCATTCCCACCCGCACAGACCCCAAGAAAGGTCGATTTGCAGATTGAAAGTGGTGAATACTTCTTGGGTAAGCGTGAACGTGAAAGAAAGAAGTTGCAAGAGAAGAGAGACAAGCAGGAAGAGATCAGTGAGACCAGGAAGCAGGAACGTGAGAAGGATTTCGCTGCTCCCGAGGAACAGGCGTACGAAAATAAGCTTGTCAAGAAGGACAAAAAGGACAAGAAAGAAAAAAAGGAAAAGAAAGATAAGAAGGAAAAGAAGGAAAAGAAGAAGCGTGCATCCGAAGACGACGACCTCCCATCCAAAAGAGCCAGAAATGACTAGCTGTACAAGTGTTTAGAAACGTAATTGAACAATTAATTTTAGTGTTTGTAGGCGCAAATTGTCGCACCCATCTGGGTATCGAGTTACCGTTCTGGGAGCGGCGCTCGTATATTTTGTTTACATCCTGCACCCAGCCCCGAAATCACATCTCCCATCTCCGTCCACAGTAAATTATCTACAAACCATCTCCAACGGTTAGAAGTTCAACGACATGTCACGGCTAGACCTGATCCTAGCGTTCGTGGACGATCTCAACGTTCGATCTGACCGCACGGTCAGTGACTCTCACACCCTAGTCAACTCCTTGATCCATGTCAACCATGAGATCTCACTGTTGGATTCGAGCATCGACGACATCCGCGGCCTTATCCATGAAAACCACTTGAATTTGGGCCATTTTTCCAATCTCTACGAGAAGTCGTTCTATCTCGAGTCCAACTTGCATTTGAACGACAACATCACCAACCAAACCTCGTTCGAAACCCTCACCAATGAGTTCAGACTCTTGGTCAAGAAACTCGAGCCCAATGATGCATACCCCGTTCCACCAGTACCTCGAGCCCCAGAAACTCTGCTGTACACGGTTCCAGATACCCCAGAGACGCTTTACGAGGAGTCCTTTGAAACACAGGAGACACCACAGCTCTCCAAGGCTATCTCGATGTCCAATCTCAAGTTGAGGCCCATCCGGTGCAACACCAAACAAGTATACAAGAAAAAGTCAAAATACAGACTTCTGGACATCTACAACATCATTCCTGTTGCATACGAAGAGTCAACGATGGACGAGGACCTGATTATCGACCCTGAGCCCGAACCTGAACCCCAACGAACGCCGGTGACTGCTTCTGTCCGTACCATTTCATCCAACTTTATGGATAACGATGCCGACCACCACCACGACCACGATGAACACACAGTATCTTCATACTCTATGGAGGGAGAAAGGGTCCGGTCCAACTCGTTGCCGGAATCGACCAGCACCGTAACGTTGACCAACAAGAAAGACAATCTTCTCTCTGCATTTGGCGACGACGACCAATTGAGGCTCAACCGTCTCAAGCATTTCATCAGCTATAACAATTTCCAGCCATCGGAAATCACCCCTACACCTGCATTTGATATTAATGATCATTCCGACTTTGACAACCTCTCGATCTGTTCTGATCTATCGTACTATTCGCCAAAGAAACAGTCGGACGAGGAATTTGACGACTACGAACGGTTCCTCCGACTGTCCCGCGTTGACTTCTCCCAAGTATTCCCCCACATCAACAAATCCACTTCCCACGACAGCATTTTCAACCCACCACCACCAGCATTCAAATTCCACAACCCTGCAGAAGGCATACAGACCCTCAAGGCGGCAACCACACAGGTGTGTGCTGCCGATGAGTCCAAAAAGAACAAGAAGAAGGTCCGTTTTGCCCAGGATGAATCCAAGCGACTCTTGAGCGAGATGATGAAGAACGTCAAGCAAAAACCAACGACGCCGGAGTCGTCTCCGTCGAAACTGCCGTTTTCTCTCTTCAATTTCTCGATATCGCCTGCCAAATCTGACCAACCAAGACGAAGTAGTATCAGCAAGTCATTTACCGACTCTCTCATGAATCTAGTGGGCCCAACACCACCATCTACCCAAATAACACTGGTGGATCCGTTCAACGACCAAATCACCGACCCGACAAAACCCATATCCATCAAGAACGAAACCCAGTCGAAACGAATGCCGATACGAATACCTGGCGCCCATTCCAACCTCACGATTGCCAACAAGACGAAAATCATCAACCACGGCGAATCGTCCATGTTTAAGAAACCAGTCATGATCAAGCTCAGCCGCAACTCACTCCGTGAAGCATTATCAGAGAGCTTCTACTAGCATTCTACGCGAACAACATCACTACTCGGTTAATGCAAAAACTCGAGCGTGATGTTTTGTATCCCCTGCATTATAGAATTTGTATTTATTTATGATTAAATGTATCAGTACCATTACTCGAACCCACTATTACTAAAGATCTTTTTCTTGTTAAGGAGACGGTCAGCCGCAATGCTCTTTTTAATATTACTAGTCTTCAAATCGGCTTGCGGCTTCTTCAATTTGCTGCCCCTGGCCAAACGTGTGATTGAAGACTTGGATCCAGTGGCCACCTTGTACAGTTTGTTGATGGTGACTCCAGAAAACTGCTTACCTTCCTTGACCTGATTCCCCTTTTGTTCGTGGAAAGACTTGAACGACTTGACGACAGATGGTTTCTTGAACTTTGGCATAAAATCGTTGTCGGATTCAGACTCATCAACATCAGTGGCATTGGAGTCCAACGACCGTTTGCGTGTTTCGGTTTCCACTAAAACGGGACTTTCCGACTTTTTGAAACTAGTCAAGTTGCTTAGGCTTCGTGATTTGAGGGCCTGGAGATCATCGGCATCATCATCGGACCCAACGCCGTGCTGAAACCGTGATATTCTCTGCAGCACCTCGTATCCATCCTCGGGAGTAACCAAGAAAGATAATTGTTTCTGGACAAACGATTCCTCAACTCTTATGACCTTCTTCACAGGAACCTCTTCCTCGTCATCTTCCTGCTTATCTTCTTCGTCATCATCGTCGTCATCATCAATCTTTATCACCGAGGCCTGTTCCTGGATGGATGCAAAAAACGCCTTTACCTTTTCATTCTTGGCCATCAGCTGCATCTTCTTGTTCAGACGCAAACGGTTTTGTTGCTCTTGCAACCGTTGGCGACGATATGCTGCCAATAACTCATCTTCTTCGTCGCTCAACTCGATATCCAACCCGCTGCCTGCAACTTTCTTGGTCAACCGATGGTTTTTGATATCGTCCAATAACTTTTCCAATTCCTTCTGATCTTTAACTTGGTATTCTTCCATGAACTTTCGTCTGATTTCGTCATTCTTCAAGTCAATGTTGAAGTCGTTGTCAATCATTCTTTCGTCTTCAGAGTTGGCTTGGTCCGAAAATTCACCGTCATTTCCTCCCAATCCCTGCCATTCATCTTCAGATTCTTCGGCTTCACCTTCAACCACATTCTTCACCCCTCTTCTCTCCAACTCCTTTCTTCTCTTCCGTGCTTTTAATTCCTTTCTCCTAATCTTCTCTTCGTACATGGCAATTTTCTGCTTGACAATTTCGGGATCTTCCTCAAGATCGTCGTCGTTGTCGTCGTCTAGGATGTCTTTGTCGATAGTCGCCAATGTGTTTTCACGAAGAGATTCGAGACCATGCTGGACGCTGGCAGGCGTAATGTTATCGTCGTCAGCCTGTGTCTCGTCGATTTGGGTTTCTGCTTGGGTCTGTGATGATTCCAAGTCCTTGAAAACAGGAACAGTGATACTGGTATCAGCATGCATAGATGTCTCTTCCATCTGAGATATAATACTGCCAGATCTCGGTTGTAAGTTCTGGAACAATTGAAAGCTTTCGTCCCTGTCGGGGATATCATCAAATGGTAATGAGCCAAACTCCTCGGTACCGTGGTGTTGGGAGACAGTGGTGATTATATCTTCTTGAGGATGAACGTCTTGTTCTTCGCTTCCAAACATGTAGCTGTCATCATGTCTGATTCCGGTTTCCTCGTCCGAATCAACAATTCTATGAATGGTTCTCTTAGGATTGGAAATTTCGTCGTCTTGTTGTTCGTCGTCTTGTTCTTCGTCATTTTGTTCTTCATTTGACTCGTCGGCACTTCCTTGGTCTGACCCTGATTCACTGTCGGGAACTTCTTCCTGGTCATCTTCATCGTCTTCAGCTTCCTGGAAATCTTTATCCTCGTTTAACAATGCCGCCTGGGCCCGTTCACGTAACTTTTCCTTTCTTCTGATGTTAGCGACCCTTTCCATTTCACGTTCCAATATCGACCCCATGGCTTCCTCTTCCTCTTCCAATTCTTCCAAGATTTTGTGATCTGGATTGTTCAAAAGATGAACTTTCAATTGGTTCAGGTGGGCCTTGTGTAAGTTGGCAAACAACTGCTTTGACAGGTCTAGCGGGGCCAGCGGTACGAAACCTCTTTTTTTAGAAAACTGTTGCTTTACAACAAACTTTTGTTCCTTAGATAAGGCGGGTATTGTGGCCAATTCCTTACCATCGTTGGAATATTTCTTGGATGGAATCATGTTATTTGAACGGGCCTTCAACGGAGACGAATGTTCAGTCCCATCGAGATCGGAATCGCTTTCGTCCAAGTTAATGAGTTTTTCGTTATGGGCTTGTTCTTCCCTCGTAGGAGACGACAAGAGCTGTCTCTTGAGGTTGCGGGCATAAACTTCGATGGTATTTTTGGATTGAGTTGTAACTGGAAGATCGTCACTGGCCTTGACATCGACTTTTACTGGAGAAGTATTGGGGCTAGATTTGATATTGGCAAGACCGAGTGATTGTTGCTCGTCCTCCGAGTCACTGAATGCAGATAAAAGCTTGTCCTTAGTGAATGTAACTTTGCTTTGGAAATCAGGGCGGATATTCTTGTGACGCTTTTGGATATTCAAAAACGCTTCAGTTTCTTCCAACTCCTTACGTGACACACCGTCCTTGAAGTTTGCTTCCGATACCACCGTATCGTTGTGTGCATCAAGGTCTTGTTCTTCGTCGGTCAATGTTTGGTGGGTTAAATCGGCCTCCAATTCCTTCTCACGCGCAAGTCTTTCTTGTTTACGACGTGCAGCAAGCTCTTCTATCCTTGCTTGACGTTGTTCACTGGTCAAGGGAACAATTTCTGACTCGGCATCAGATTCAGCATCCAAGAATAGCGATTGTAGTGAAATCTTTTGGGTACCTTGGGTTTCTTGTGGGATTATTTGGGTTTCCTGGGGAATCTGAGTCTGTTGGGGGAAAATCACTTGGGTTTCTTGATGAGAGATAACTTGTGTTTGTTGTTGCGTTTCTGGCTGGGTCACCTCGATTGGAGAAATGCGCTGGGTTTCCAAGGTTTCGGGGAAGTCTATGAGTTGGGTATCTTGTGGTTGGGCATCGAGAAACTGTGTCTGGGCGTCCTGAAACTCGGACTCATCTATTTCTAATTGGGGGAGTTTCTGTGCCACGTCGATTTGTTGTGTATCGGGCTCACCGGTCAACCGCTGCTTGATACGCGATAAGAGGTCGGGAGCACCTTCGTGGTGTAACGATTTGGAGATGGCCAGGATATCGAAATCAAATCCCAAGAGCGACGGCTGTTCGGCCTCAGAATCTGAATCCTGCAATTGGTTCAAGTTCTGCGTGGCATCTTCTATCTGGTCCAACAAGTCCATTGTTTGCTGGTATGTAAAGACTCTTTGCCGTGGTGGTGATGATGGGTAGGTAAAGAGATCGCGTCGCGTCGCGCGTTGGAAAAACCGCCAGAATGAGGCCTGGGTGTAAACCTGTAAAAAGACCTGAGAAAAGTAAACACCGCCACACAATTACAGGTTACGCCAAAAGACGACTTCAACGGCAGCCCAGGGGCTATATGCAGCACGCAAGACCAATAACCCAAAATAGGCCGAGAAATTGACAAGACCCAAAACATCGAGGCCCGAGACTCTAAACAATACCTGGCCCGAATAAACAGGGATCAATTGACGGGTAGAAAAGTCAAAAACAAGCCATGTTTATTCCATTGATATAAACGTGTTAGCGGGTTTGCAGCCGTATGTCTAAACTCACCCGGCCGCCTCCCTGTCCAACAAAATCCGTGTAGCAGCGGTTGTTTCCCGCACGTTGCGCGTCGTATCTCGTCGTAGCGGCATTTTCACATGCCGGCCGGCACACGTGAGTTGACCCAATCGCATCGGGTATCTGTTTTTGAGAGATCTCCGATGGGTTTTTTTCGCGGTACGAGCACGACACACTCGTGGTTGGGTGTGGCTCGCACTCGTATATAAAAAGGCAAAAATTTTCCACCATTAGTGGTTTTAACTTCGTTAGTTGTCCCGTCAAATCAATCGCTTCGTTCCGTTCCGTTCCGTAATGTCTGCTGCTCCAGAAAAATTCCTCTTTACCTCCGAATCTGTCGGTGAAGGTCACCCAGACAAGATCTGTGACCAAGTCTCTGACGCCATCTTAGATGCCTGTCTCGCCGTCGACCCTTTGTCGAAGGTTGCCTGTGAAACCGCCGCCAAGACCGGTATGATCATGGTTTTCGGTGAAATCACCACCAAGGCCCAATTGGACTACCAAAAGATCATCAGAGACACCATCAAGCACATTGGTTACGATGACTCCGAAAAGGGTTTCGACTACAAGACCTGTAACGTCTTGGTCGCCATTGAACAACAATCGCCAGATATCGCCCAAGGTTTGCACTACGAAAAGGCCTTGGAAGAATTGGGTGCCGGTGATCAAGGTATCATGTTTGGTTACGCCACCGACGAAACCGACGAAAAGTTGCCATTGACTCTTTTGTTGGCTCACAAGTTGAACGCCGAATTGGCCTCCGCCAGAAGATCCGGTGCTTTGCCATGGTTGAGACCAGACACCAAGACCCAGGTCACTGTCGAATACCAAAAGGACGGCGGTGCTGTCATTCCATTGAGAGTTGACTCCATCGTTATCTCGACCCAGCACGCTGACGAAATCTCGACTGCTGACTTGAGATCGGAAATCATCTCCCACATCGTCAAGAAGGTTATCCCATCCCACTTGTTGGACGACAAGACTATTTACCACATCCAACCATCTGGTAGATTCGTCATTGGTGGTCCTCAAGGTGACGCTGGTTTGACCGGTAGAAAGATCATCGTTGACACTTACGGTGGTTGGGGTGCCCACGGTGGTGGTGCCTTCTCTGGTAAGGATTTCTCCAAGGTCGACAGATCCGCTGCTTACGCTGCCCGTTGGGTTGCTAAGTCGTTGGTCAACGCCGGCTTGGCCAGAAGAGCCTTGGTTCAATTCTCCTACGCCATCGGTGTCGCTGAACCATTGTCGATCTACGTCGACACTTACGGTACCTCCAAGTACAACTCGGACCAATTGGTTGAAATCATCAAGGCCAACTTTGACTTGAGACCAGGTGTGATTGTCAAGGAATTGGACTTGGCCAGACCAATCTACTTCAAGACTGCTTCCTACGGTCACTTCACCAACCAAGAAAACCCATGGGAACAACCAAAGAAGTTGAAGTTTTAAAGGAACTGGAGCTTTTAATACTTAAAAAAGATTAATGTGATGACTCAAACGAATGGAGGGACATTGTCAAGATGTTCTGAAGTTCTGAGAAACAACGCTCAACTCGTTGTTTCGCTCTTATGATTGTGTTTTTTTTTATCCACCCAAACCACCCTCCCCCCAACAGCACCGTTGCATCTCCCGGAACCAACCCAGCTTTCTTTCTCGTTTTGTTTTACTTTTTTGATAAAGGATAGAGTTTTTTATTGCATTAATTAGGGGTCCTCAACGGACATTAAGGTTATTAGATCTAATATACTGGTATAGTAATATTTTTCTAGATATATATCATTGTAGTTATTCGTAGTCTACAGGGAGGTGATTATGGAAGTACTTGCGGTAGCAAACGACGGCAAACACTATTCCAATGGAGCCACCCAACACAATGTCGAAGAAATGGTGACGATAATCCTGGGTCCGGCTCAACGCGATGTAGCTGGCAAGAATGAGCGGACTGCCCAACACAAGAAGCTCCCACAACCGGGTTCTCTTGGCCAACAGCCATTGCCCCACGAGCCAGAGGGTCAAGTATCCCAAGCCGGCGAAAGCCATCGACGAATGGCCCAGCGGTGTGCTCTTCATTCCGTCCAGCAAGTACATCTCGCCCAACGGAGCCGTGCACACGTCGACACCGACCAATGGGCCCACGGGCGTTCCCTTCCTGGGCCCACACCGCGCCAAAAAGTCCGGTCTTGGGTTCCCGATCCAGCATTTCAACACATCGGTAAGGACAGAGGTGATGGTGACGGAAAACCAGAGGCCGAGACTCGAGACTTGGATGAGGTGGAGCCGGTCCAACATAGTGGTTGCACGGGCGGCAGCCACCACCACAATCACGGCTGTCGGCAACAATGCCGACAACACGTAGAGCTCGTTATCGGTGACACGTTCCGCCACGGCGAAGGGATGGCCAATTGTGGTATCGGCAAGCGAAAACTGCCGCGAAAACGGCCTGGCCACCTCCGTCACCTCAAAGAACACCACCAACAACACCACGACCACGGCCCAGTCGGGAAGGAACCGTTTGAACTGGGTAGACGTAAAGTAGAGCTTCATGATTGTGGTTAAAGAAAACACCGCGCGCCAGCTACTGCAAAAAAAGACCCCATATTTATCCAACATAGTCCCACGTTTTTGGCAATGCTATTGTTCACAACCGTGTTGGCCCAGTAAATCCCCCACAATTTGGAACCGTTCGCCAGTCCCGTTGCTACAGTCATGTTTGGTTGATTTTCAACTATTAGATTATATTATAAATAAAAATGGCTTTGGGAGAAATGAAAGGTGGTGTCCAACGAGGATGTCGTTATCCCTGTGATGCGTCTATTGTTTTAAGTCCGAGTCGTAAGATTCTTCTTGGGTGGTTGGAGCGTATCTGTCTCTCGACAACTTGGTGGTGTCGATTTCATCGTGATACTTTTCACAGATTTCTTCCAAGGTCTTACGCTTGGTTTCTGGAAGCAACAAGGTAAGGAAGATTCCGAGCAACATGAACAAGGCAAAGATTTCCATGACGTGGGGCAAGAAACAGTTGGCATCGTCCTTAGCACAACCGTGGTTGACCAAGGTACCGATACAGGTTTGGGCAATGATGGCACCAACCTTACCGGCGGCAGCGGACATACCATGAGCGGTAGATCTGTATCTGGTTGGGAAGACTTCACCTGGAATGATGAAAGTGGTGGTGTTTGGACCAAAGTTCTGGAAGAATTGGGCCAAGACGTAGAAGGCCAACAAACCGTGTTCACCCAACTTGTGGTAAGCGAAACCAATGACACAGAAGATGATGGTCAAGATGATGAAACCACCCAATTGGATAGTCTTTCTACCAACAATGTCGAGGGTGGCAATGGAGAACCAGTAACCTGGAAGGGAACCAGCACAAATCAAAATCAAGTTACCGGCAGCCGAGTTGTACAACTTGTGGTAAACGTTCTTGGAAGAAGCGTAACCAATAGTTTGCAAAATGACAGCGGTGTTTAAACCCAAACCGTAGAAGGCAACATCCAACATGAACCACGAACCAGCAGTTCCCAACAAGATCTTACCGTACTTCCATTGACCAAAGTGGGCCCAGAAGTCACGGAAAGAAGCCTTTGGAGCGACAATTTCCTTAGCGTGGACATCAATGGCAGCTTCAGCGTCAGCAACCTTTTGAACATCGTCGTGTTGGCTAACGTCAAGAGCGTATCTTGGGGATTCAGCAATGGTCAATCTGTAGTAAAGAGCAATACAACCTGGAACACAACCGAGACCGATAATGATTCTCCACATTTGATCACAGGCCTTGATACATGGACCGACACATTCAGCACCAGTGTTGACGTCAATCAATTCGCTCTTGTAAGCAGCAACCAAGATCATGGCGACAATACCGGCAAACAATTGACCGAGACCTTGGTTGGAGAAAACCGAGGCCATGATGGCACCTCTCCACTTGGTGGTGGAGAATTCGGCGGAGATAATCGAGGATAATGGGTAGTCACCACCAATACCGAAACCTTGGACAATTCTCAAGGTGACAAAGATGGCAGTGAAACTAACGGCTGGCGATTCACCAAGACAACATTGTAAAATAGTAGCAGCAATCATGATGATCAATTCCAAACCGTAGATGGCTTTACGACCGACCTTGTCGGCGAAAGCACCAAAAGTAACTTGACCAAGAACGGTACCAACCGAAGTGGAGACCTTGATCAAGGTAGTGGTGGAGGCTGGCATGACACCGGCCTTCCAGTAGACATAAGACAACATGGTGATACCCAAGTTAATGGCAAAGATATCGTAGGAATCGGTAAGGAAACCGACACCGGCAATCATAATCATCTTGACTTGGGTCCATCCGAAACCAGCGGAATCGATTTCTTCCAAAGCCAATCTTCTTCTTTCCAAAGGATCTTCAATGTGGGCGAATTTACCAACGTAATCCTTGAAGGCGGTCTTACCACCGGAGGTGTTTTCCTTGTAAGGAACTTGTTCTTTGATATCAGACATTAAGGAGAGCTATCGAGATTCGAGAGAGTAACTAGTTGAATGTACACTGGGGAGAAAGAAAAACCTCCAAATGGCCTTCGGATCCCATTCAATTTATATAATTCCCTAGGGCGTGAAAAGTAAAATCCTGGCAACATCCTTAAAAAAAACAATTTAAAAAATAAAGATAGAATACGTAGATAAAAAATAAAAAAAAAAAAACTAAATTGGAATTTAATTAATTGGGCATTTTGGGGAGTGGCCGTAATACCCACGAGCCTGCCCTCTATGTACTGCGGCACTGCTGTCGTACACGGCTTTGAAACGGGCAAAGGGCGGCGAATATCGAACGAAAAAAAAGCCGCCGAATCTTATCGGCATGTGTTTGGGTTTTGTCAAAGCAAAAAAAAACCGTCTTTGACAGATCTGACACCAACTTTTCTTGATAATTTAAGACCCTTCGATGCCAGGCATTGTCAGGCCGTTAAATGTCTTGTGGCAAAAAGCTTGACCCCGGCCAGAGCCAAGTCTTGATCGTTTCCCAATCCACCACTCTTGGATTTAGACATCCCCCATGCCCCGTTTTCGCCGTAATGGCATTGGCATGTCCACCCCACGTGGATGGACTTGGGATTTGGCGCTCTGGGTTATTTTTCGCACCATTTGCCCAATGCGGCGAATTTTTTTTCTTGTCAAACTACCCTTAAGTATGGATGGCTGCAAGGTCCCACGTTGTGCGGTGGGCGCACGACCCACGTTTTTGCGGCCCCACCAATGGATAAGCGATTTAGTGCGAGTGGTCCAAGGCAATAGCGCCGGCCTAAATGGTTGTTAACCAACGTGTGCATCTTATTTTCGGCGGAATTATAGCGTGGATGCGTACGTGAGTGCCATTGTTGCCAAGGGCTTATATCGTCAGGCCGACCCTTCGCCTAAGACAATCCCGGGATTCGAAGCCGTTCGCCTCGACTGCCCTTCACATGGGTGTACTCGAGCGGAAATTTAGACTTTTTCCGGTATATGTTGCGCTGGAAGAAAGTCAGACATGTCCATTGTTAATGCCATAATAGAACTACGATTATTAGGCTTTTTTTGTCGGAACAGAGACCGTTGGGCCCCTCCATCTTTCTTACACGTTATCCCTTCTTTCAACGTCGCGTGAAACAGGAGAATCACGGCCCACGTTTTGTTGCGAGCCCTTCCCGAATGTCGAATAATCCGATCTGTACATGGCTCGTATTTCTCCTGCAGACAACCCAGCTTGATAAGCAACACCACCACCAGCAACAACAACGTTTTTGGCCACAAACGAATTAATTGAGGTTTTTCCGTGTGTGGTACTACCAAACGGGAAGCATTGTGGGCACCGCAGGCACGCTTATCCCGGTGTCAATCGTCATTTCATGATTACACGGCGATTTAGTTGGCAAATTATCGAGCGGAAATAATCACGGCGTACTTTATTTTTTGGCCATAGACAATCCTCCGGCTGACGAGTTCCATTATTGCACCTAGGCTATTGTTACGACACATGTGGTCTGGTGCAGCACCCACACCGTGTTCATCGCACGAGCCCATCCCTAATTGGGCATAGCCTCGAGCCTGACCTCGGGTGGTTGGTACAGACACTACGCGCAACACACGTGATACAACTACTCCGCCAAACCAACGCGACGTGCCTGTCTTCCGGTCTATCTGCAGGTTCCGTCGCCTCCCTCCCTCCAGAAAAACAACGTACCCGCCAGCAACAACTGCTTACAAACACCCCAAAATGGCCAGTGCAAGACATATCAGGTTGATCGGAGCATCGGTCGTCGCCATTTTCCTTCTTTTTGTATTATATTCCGCCAACAGAGAGCCCGCTGTGAGCTCGGAAGCCGCGTTATTATCCCCCAACAAGGCCACCATCAAGAACCAACTGGTCAATGACTTGATTGACTCGAAAAACGATGACAAGAAAGACGAAGCCATCAACAACGAGATATCCAAGTTGAGCAAGGCCGGCAATGGGCCCGTTGTCAGTGATGCTCCAGATGCCGAGTTTGACCCGGCTGAAGCCTTACTCCAAATCAGAACATTATCGCCCATGACGGTGTTTTCCAAGACTTACTGTCCGTTCTCAAAGAAACTCAAGAAGTTGCTCCACGATAACTACGAAATCACCCCAGTACCCACCTACGTCGAGCTCGACAAACACGCCAACGGTGCCGACTTACAAACGTACCTTGGCGAAGTATCTGGCAGAAAGACCGTGCCTAACGTGTTGGTTGGTGCTCTGAGTGAAAGCAGAGGAGGCGCAGACGATTTCGTCGCCATGCACGAATCCGGAGACTTGTTGGCATACTTGAACGAATGGGGTAACAAGAAATTGGTGGTGAAGAAGATCAAGGCACCTTCCAACATTTAATGACTTTTAGGGATCGACGGTAAAAGGCACATTTCATACATACATACATGGTTCATATACCCGAAAACAAATTTTACACTTAGATTAACATTTCAATTGTAAGATTATAATCGACTAAAAGGCCAGTTCTATCTACAAAACGAGTTCAATTACTTGTTTTTAAATTCCTATTTGTACAATATATTATATCAAATTTAGAACTTGGTGAATTGCTTAGCCTTGGAAGCAGCAGCGGCAACCTTGACAACGTTGAATCTAACGGTCTTGGAAAGTGGTCTACATTGACCAACAGTGACGACGTCACCTTCTTGGACACGGAAAGCTGGAGAGACGTGAGCAGCAACGTTCTTGTGTCTCTTTTCGTATCTGTTGTATTTTGGAACATAGTGCAAGTAGTCTCTTCTGATGATGATGGTTCTGTGCATCTTGGTGGAGACAACAGTACCGGTTAAGATCTTACCTCTGATAGAGACAGTACCGACGAATGGACACTTCTTGTCAATGTAGGTACCTTCAATAGCAGCCTTTGGGGTCTTGAATCCCAAACCAACATCTTTATACCATCTCTTGGTCTTTCTGTTGGCCTTGGCCTTTGGGTTGGTGAAGATGTGAGGTTGCTTTTGGAAAGCTCTTTCAGATTGAACGGTTAATTCAGTAGCCATCTTTACTTATTGCTTATTATGCTGAAATAAAAAAGGAAGTAAACTTTTCAAGACTAGCACCTAGTAGTGAGATTGAAAATTTTTTTTGGATGTTCGCACAGTGTGCGGACATGGCTTTGTGTAATTTTTACTGGCATATTTGTTGTGTATATAGCAAATTGCGAGGGCAGCAGCCCTAATCTGATAAGTGCGCGCGTGACTCGTCATTCCAGTGGTGCTGGATAGTACCACTAAGAACCATGGAGGTTTCACTACTTGGGGTGATTCCTGGTTAGGTAAGTAAAGGAAAGCGAAGTCTACAATTCTCCAAGAGAATCTTACAAGATTGATGATGTGTATTTAGATAGGCCTGTCTGATTTCATGCGTACGTTTGGGTAAACCTCTAGACCTGGCTGGGCCTGTTGTCTTCACAACTTAGCATTACACCTTCCTCAATTCTTAGAGTGGAGAGTTGTTGATGGTATCAATCATTAAAACCATTCATCTATAGTATATGTCGCTACGTCAACCTTTCCCATTGCAACTATGTGGGGCTGTACCCATTCTCATTTCGTTCTGTTAAACCTGGTCCATACCATCCATCTCTGCCTAACTCTAAACTCCTCTCCTCATCTAGAATCTTACCCACTACAAACACCGTATTTATCCTTTGTTACCATGCCCAAGTCCGTCTCAATTCGATAGCTTTTCCACAAAACTGGCCAACTCATCTTGCCACTTTTTGCAGCCTTATCACGCGGTCCCAAATAGGAAATTGAAACCACAAATAAACCCCATACCATGACCAAAGCATACAATCTCCCCATCAACAGAATACCGTCGGACGATTCGAGCTATGTTCATGCAAACGAGTCCACCGGCATCAACACTACCAGGACAGTGAGCTCGTCATCCACTTCCATGATCAGCACCCCCAGCAACAACATACGACGTCTCCAACACCAAAAACAGTTTCTCCAAAAACAACAACAACAACAGCACAAGTACCAGCCGTCGAAGGAAACGCTATCAAAGAACGGTCTCAAGAGCAAACTACTCAATCTCCAGCAATCGCTGAGACGCTACGTTTCCTCCAACCAGAGCACACACGACCTTGAGCCTTTGGATCCTACCCATCCCAACGTGTCAGTGCCCGGCTTCATTCTCCGTAAGCCCATCGACCACAACTTATACGACTACTCGGTGTTTACCAACTACCCTAGCGGAGAGGATCTCCAACACGGCGAGCATCTACCGCCAGCAGTCAAGGAATCGCAGACGAAGGCATGGGAATCGGCCGAGAAGATCACCCGAAACGTCATTTTTGGCGCCAGCGACTCCGAGGATGAAGACGGTCCTGTAATACTGGCTATTCCAGGATATACACGCGGCGAATTGGATATTGTGTTGCGGGTATACCAGGATAATCAACGGGCGCATGCCAACAAGGCCGACGAGAAGCGTTTGCTCTACGAGTACAAGAAGATGGTGCAGACCAACCAGGAACGCATCTACAGTCAGACTCACCTGTTTACCACGAGGAGACAGATCCAGGTGGCCCAGAAGAAAGACTTGCTCTACCGCATGTTTGGCTACAGCAACAACCTCAACCCCGAGTACATCACCAACAACTCGTCGTATTCGGCCCTCGACAACACCACCAACATCCAAAAGACGTTCTACGAAGATAAAGAGGAGGTCACCACTCTTTTGGACGAAGACAAGCTGTATGCTGAGGCGTTGGAAGAGGCCAAACACAACTTCCACGAATCAAAGAACCAGGGTATGGAGATCAGTGTCAAGCGCAAGCGGAGACGCAGCAATGAGTTCCCCGGCGGCTTGGACAAGGAATTCGATTTTGAAAAGTTCCAGTCGTTGGTCACCAACAAGCTCGACCACATCTACGACACCTATCTCGAACACGACGAGACCGAAGTAGAGGACTCCGACGATCTCAACGAGGAGCTACAGGTATTTACCACCACCTACTTGCGAAACTGCATCAAGAACGAATAGCAACAAAGTATCTTTCCATTCAATTCAACTTGTTCTTGACCATCTCTAATCTACGCCTCTAGACCTGCTGAACTGGTTAGTCAGTACTGCACTAAAATGGCTGCGACTTAGTCAGCTATGTGTGGCTGGACTGGAGGCGGTTTTGCTTATCTGCACACCGCCAATTACAAATCCCGTAGACCAACATTTTGGCCATCAGGATGTTCAATTCTTCTGCTAGAATCCTTTCACAAACCGCTAGCCGTCTCAATACTATCCAAAGACACTTATCTACCATGCCACCAGTCAATATTTCCAAACATTACGATTACTTGGTTATCGGGGGCGGATCCGGGGGCGTTGCCTCTGCCCGTCGCGCAGCTTCGTACGGGGCCAAGGTGTTATTGATCGAAGCCCAGTTCAACAAGTTGGGTGGTACCTGTGTCAATGTCGGCTGTGTTCCCAAGAAGGTTATGTGGTACGCTGCTGACTTGGCCCACAAGAAGCACCAGTTGAAGGCATATGGCTTGGCCGACGAAGTCGAGGAAGTCAAGTTCGGTGACTTTAACTGGGGGTTGATCAAGCAAAAGAGAGACGCCTACGTCCACAGATTGAACGGCATCTATGCCAGAAACTTGGATAAGGAAGGTGTCGAATACCTTTACGGGTTTGCCAAGTTCATCAACTCCAATGGTGACGTCGAAGTGACGTTAACTGGTGACCAAGAGATCTTGTTTATCGAAAAGGACAAGACTTTCCAAAAGAATGACAAGTTTGTGTTTTCTTCGGAAAAGGTCTTGATCGCTACCGGTGGTGCCCCTATCATCCCCCCTAACGTTGAAGGTAGCGACTTGGGGATCACTTCGGACGGATTCTTCCAACTTGAGAAACAGCCAGAATCGGTTGCCGTTGTCGGTGCCGGTTACATTGGTGTCGAGTTGTCCGGTATCTTTTCTAGTTTTGGATCCAAGACCCATTTGGTGATCAGAGGAGACACTGTTCTCAGATCGTTTGACGAAATCATCCAAGATACCATTACCGATTACTACACCGATAAATTGGGTGTTGATGTTGTCAAGCAGTCGGGCAGTGTCAGTAAGGTCGAGGCCAAGGATGGAAAGAAGATTGTCCATCTCGGAAACGGCACCAAGTTGGAAGTTGACGAGTTGGTGTGGACCGTTGGTAGACGTGGGTTGATTGATATTGGCTTGGATCACGTTGGTGTCAAATTGAACGACAAGCAACAAGTGAGTGTTGACGAGTACCAGCAGACCTCGAACCCCAAGATCTTTTCTCTTGGAGACGTTGTTGGCAAGGTTGAATTGACTCCTGTTGCCATTGCTGCCGGCAGAAGATTGTCAAACCGTCTCTTTTCGGGCCAGGAAGTGTTTGCCCAAGATAAGTTGGACTACAACAATGTTCCTTCCGTGATCTTTTCGCATCCTGAAGCCGGTTCTATTGGGTTGAGTACCAAGGAGGCCGTTGCTCAGTACGGCAAGGACAACATCAAAGTGTACACTTCCAAGTTCACGGCCATGTACTACGCCATGATGGATACCGACGACGACAAATCGCCTACTTCGTACAAGATTGTTGTTGCCGGCCCTGAAGAAAAGGTTGTCGGGCTCCACATTGTTGGAGATGCCAGTGCCGAGATCTTGCAAGGATTCGGTGTTGCCATCAAGATGGGTGCCACCAAGAAGGACTTTGACAACTGTGTTGCCATCCATCCTACGTCGGCCGAAGAATTGGTGACCATGAGATAATACATAACGTAGATACAATATAGGATTATCAGTATTATTATACAATCTAGACTAGTCAAAGTCGCGTAGCCGAGTATGGCCCAGCACTGTTCCCGTTGTGCAACCCGCGTGGAACCGCCGTGTTTCTGTGTGGCGGAGTCTGTTTCTTTTGTTTCTCCCTGTACGTTGTTGGGCTCATCAATACTTGGTTCGCTTTGGTGGTGGGCCCCGTACGGGGGGCTTGGGTTTATCACCCGGCTTCATGAAGAACATGGGTGCGTTCTTCAATATGTCGGGAACAGTGACAAACCGGATCATCGAGCCCCGCACAAACACCTGGTTCATGTAGGAAGTGGCGCCGGTACGGCCCTTGGTTATCACGACGTCGTACAACGAAAGGTTCATGTTGTCCTCGTTCTCCAAGAGCTTGCCGCGGTAGGTGTCGCCGGTGGTGAGCTCGAGCGAAATCACATGGCCCTGGGCCTCGTTAAGGAGACGCACGGGGATTCCAGCAGACATGGTCGGTGTGTGTGGTGTGTAGGTGGATTACCGTTGGTGAAGGTGGTGGCCGTCGTAGTAAATTCACGTTTCGCAGATGAGATTGAAAACCGATTACTCCGAGTCGCATTAGTGCGGCCGCAAAAAACTAATCAACCTTGACTTGTTTGACATCGACCAGACACAACACTCTGCTTACACCCGCCCCTCCGCTCCCGTCTCGCCATGGCCCGCCAAAGAAATAGAGTACCAACGTCGTGCTTAAACTGCCGGAAACGAAAGGTCCGCTGCGACAAGGCCAAGCCCGTGTGTGGAGGATGTATCCGTAACGGGGTCCAGCACTCGTGCACCTACCTCGAACCATCATGGTCGACCTCGGTTGATGACGACCTCCAGCAAAGTCCCGTGCAGCCCCTGGAGGAGTTGCTCCGGCTCCAGTTCCAGTCTGAACGGACCATCGGCACCCAACGAAAGGAAATCGAGGACTTGAAGCGCCAGCTCGCCGTGCTCCAACAGCTCCTGCCTCGGGTCGATGCCTTGGACTCACAGCGCTTTGTCACCATCCTCAACAAGCTTTGTCCAGCATCGGTGTTTAATCGCGATAAACTCAAGATCAGTGACGACTTGAGCTACTCCATCCTCTCCAAAACCATCACCAAGTCCATGCACACAGATACCTTCAACTGGGTCAACCTCATCAAACTCGACCCCCAGCTCACCACCCTCTGGTTCAAGATCACCAATCTCCAGAAGATCTACCACACCTACAAGATGAATATGCTCAAGACCCCGGCCAACATCCCCTCCCCTTACAAGAAATCCCCCTATAGAATTAACGAAATCGACTTCACGTACTCAACGACACCGCCAAACTCCCTGGACCATCGGTGTCCCGTCATTGAGTGTGACTTTAACTTTATGAGCGAAGAACAGTCGACCCCTAGTCCACATTCGTCCCATTCTCCTCGCCCGATAACAGCCCCCACCCTGGCACCATCCGTCTCTCTCAGAACAAAACCAAGTCCGTTGGATGATACTGACGAAAAGGCAAAGATAGTGCTTCTCAAGCTCCAAAACCTCTGGAACTCCACTCTCACTCTCGCTAGAGGTAATGACAAAATCAACTACAAACAACTCTACTTCCTCATCGACTTCTACTTCAATAACGACGATTACGATGCCGAATCAAAGGGCCTCTTTTCCTTCTACAAGAAAGACATCCAGAACATCATCAAGAAGAACGGTACAGAAATCTCTCTTAACCTTGTCAATGGTCCCTCTCAAGATATGAACGACGAAACCCTTTTCTGCAGACTCAACATGAAGGGTATATACTTGGGGATGCTTGCAATAATAGTGGAGGAATCCTTGGATGTGTTGAGACTGCACATCACCACCATGGCCGAACCCATGTCATCGACCTTCAAGGCGCTTTTCCCGGCAGAAGTCATCTACGCTGGTTTGGGATACAAGAGCACAAACATCCATCAAACAATCCTGGATTTCATCCTCAATACCACCAGCCTCAGAGGAGATATATACAATCCCTCTTTGGGGTACCTCTCCTGTAGTATCGGTCTTTTGAACCGTTTTGTTTCTGTCTACAAAAAGCAGGGGAACGATACCAAATCAGCCTTCACTGCCGTCCTCACAATCCTCTTGAGAACAATTCTTAAGGAAGACTTTGCTATTGAAATATGGAAAGACCCCGAGTTGGTTGTGTTTGCCGAAAACGAAGCAAAGAGAAAGAACAAGGAACTCAAGATACACCTTTGTCACTTGTGGACTGATCTTATACGATTGGCAAATCTTGCCACATTCAGTATAGTGCCGTTGATTAAGCATTCAGAGAAGCTTGATTCCTTGTTGAAGGTTTTGTATACCAAGGTCGAAGAAGCCGATTCGGTGCTGTACCATCTCAAGTACATCACCAAATTGGATTCAGAGAACTTGGAGGATTTAACCATCACGCTTCATGTCCATTATTTGATTGCTAGAATATCCTCAACGTTATCTCATGGAATCACAAAGATTGGGGATCCTAAGCTCACGGTTTCCACCATAGAAGAATTGATCAAGCAGTGTAGCACGTGGATTTTGGACCCGGCCATACAAAGATTGAGGTATATACGAAAGTTTGAGGTTTATACCCTACTTCACTACCTTCGTTACTTTATGCAATACGTCCTTCTTCTCCAGGGTGAAGAATCGGAGGATGAAGATCTTATTCAAAGTTTGATCCCTAGTTTGTTCTCCAGATATTACGGGTATGTGATTTATCTTCAGAATGAGATCAAGAACTTCAACCCACTCTACTCGCAGTACGTTTTACTGTCGGTCACCGAACTATTGACTAGATTAATTCAATTTGTCGTTGGAGTGTTGATGCGTTTCCACGAAAACAGTGAAGCGCTGGAACTCTTGCGGAAACAAGTAAAGCTACATGCGGCTCCAATTATGGAGAAAAGCATATCAGACGAAGTTATTCCAGTTAAGGACTTTGTGTTTGTCAATATAGTCAGTGTTGTCGAAGATACAGTGGCCCTACTCGAGAAAAGTTCGCTTTTTGACCAGGAGAAATCGGCCAAACTTACCAAGCTTTGGAACTTCTACATGACATTTGTCAAAAACTCGACCAAGATGTCTACGATCAACTATGCCAAGATCCACTCCGATGTGCCTGGATTTAACGGATTGCAACCGGTCGAAAAGTGTCCGGTGCTAGCAAACGAAATGGACCCTACGTCATCTCCAAATAGCAAGTTCACCAGGTGTCCCATCTCCCAGATCACCACCATGGATGACGTCAAGCCACCATCGGGCCATCCAGACATTGTTTCCAAGAAGCGAAAATGTCCATTTGATCATACTGCCATCAAAAAGGGAATACGACCATCGCTCGAAAGCAACATCAGAGGAGAATCGCCCAAGGGCAGTCAGTACCTGAAGAGTCTGTCGCTGAGGAGCCTGCCACTAGGCACGATCCCCCACCGGTCGCTGCCACTCAACCCCGAACTCAAGATGGAACCGAAATCAGACCAAGAACCGTCACCCGACATCAAGCTTGAGGCATTGGCAGGCTTCAGTCCGGCAACTGGCTTTGATGCCCAGGCATTCACCGACTTTGACTTTGATTTCCTTCAGAATGAAGCCATTTTCGAACAGATCAACTTTGGTCCCCTCGATAACGGATCGATGGAGGATAGCTTCCAGTGAAAAAATCACGTGCGCCCCGCATGGGTCCTTTTTAACGAAAATAGAAATCAACCGTTTCCCACGATCTGTCAGAGGTTACCGTAATAATGTTCGGAAAAGACATGCTCAGGTTGTCGCGTCAGGCAGTTGGTGTAGGTTTTCGTAAGTACACCACTCAGTCTGTGCCGAAAACAACCGTACGCTCAAAATATACCTTCTTCAAGGTAGGACTAGCAATTGGTTTGACGGGCTCGGTCTTGTTCGCAACCAACGAGACCGTACACCATCTTGTGTTGACGTCGGAAAGAGTTGGTGTTGTCACCGTGGCGACGGTGAGGTGTTTCAGACTCTACAAGGAAACGTTGCAGAAGGAGTATGAATCGAAGGAAGACCGGTATAAGGCATTGGGGAAGACCCATAAGAAAGCCGCCGAAATCACCTTAAAGGCCCTCGAGAAAAACGGAGGTATTTACATCAAGTTGGGCCAGCACATTACTGCGTTGACGTACTTGTTGCCGCGGGAATGGACTGACACCATGCTTCCGCTCCAAGATAGATGTCCACAATCATCGCTCGAGGAAATCGAAAAGATGTTCCAGAGTGATCTTGGTGTTTCTATGAACGATATGTTCAGTGAGTTTGACCCAACCCCAGTGGGGGTTGCTTCGTTGGCTCAGGTCCATCTTGCCACCTTAAAGGAAACGGGTGAGAAGGTGGCCGTCAAGATTCAGCACCCATCCTTACAGGAGTTCGTTCCCTTGGATGTATACTTGACCAGGACGGTGTTTAACCTCATGTACAAGATTTTCCCCGAATACCCCCTTACTTGGTTGGGTGAAGAGATGCAGAGTTCAATTTTCGTTGAGCTCGACTTCACCACTGAGGCCAAGAACGCTCAAAACACAGCACGGTACTTTCAAGACTTCAAGAAGGAAACGGCCTTGAGAATCCCCGAGATTGTCTCGGCTCAGCCACGAATCCTCATTATGGAATACGTCGGTGGGTCAAGATTGGATAACTTGGAGTACTTGAAGGAACACAATATTAGCGCTGCGCAGGTATCTTCGTGCTTATCGCATATATTCAACAACATGATCTTCACGCCTAATGTTGGGTTGCATTGTGACCCACATGGGGGTAACTTGGCCATCAGAAGTGTTGACAAGAAACACTCGAATAACGGACACAATTTCGAAATTATTCTCTACGACCATGGATTGTACAGAAACATTCCTCTACAGATGAAGCGTGACTATTCCCACTTTTGGTTGTCGGTGCTAGACGGAGACGTGGTCAATATGAGAAAGTATGCCGCCAAGTTTGCTGGAATCGAAGGCGACCAGAAATTCCGGATCTTTGCCTCAGCCATCACTGGCCGGGCTCCGGAGAATGCCCTCAACTACGATATCTCCAAGGCAAGATCCCACGACGAATTGGCCAACATCCACCAGCAGTTACATTCGGGCCAAGGTGTGTTGGAGGACTTGATGGAGATTTTGAGCTCGATGCCGCGGATTGTGTTGTTGATTCTCAAGACGAACGACTTGACAAGAAACTTGGATGAAAACTTGAACAACCCGTTGGGACCAGAAAGAACGTTTTTGATTCTTGCCAATTACTGTGCCAAAGTGGTGTATGACGAAAGAACGGAAGAGATTGGCACCACTACCAGCAAATATTCCGTCAAGGGGACGTTTGCCCATGTCCAGAACTGGTGGGCCTACCAGAAGCGTCTCAATACGCTTTACGTGTACGACTTTGTGATGATGTTTGTTAAATTCAAACGTAGTCTCGGACTTTAATTTAAATACTATTGATATATATTCCCCTGTAAATATAATATACTATGATGCAATAAGAGTGGTGACGAAGTAAATGCTAACCCAAATCCTTTCTAATTTTGTCCAACAAGTTGTTGATACGGGGCCCCATCAACGGTTGCCCGGACTTGGTGGTTTTGGTCAACCGTTCTCTCTGTCTTTCTCTTTCCTTGGACCTGTTTTCGATCGTCTTACGCTTTTCCGTGATGGCTTCGAGCTTGGCCTTTCTGGCATGTTCCTTTCTTTCCTTGGCCATCTTGGCTCTTTCAGCAAAGTTGACTGGTTTGACTTGTTTGACCGGTTTTCTGAGTTGCCTTTGGAATTTTGCGCTCTGATCCTCCAACTGTGGTCCTTTGCCTCTCTCTTCACCTTCTTCATCTTC
Source organism: Teunomyces cretensis (assembly GCA_003706575.2). Lineage (NCBI taxonomy): Eukaryota > Fungi > Ascomycota > Pichiomycetes > Serinales > Debaryomycetaceae > Teunomyces > Teunomyces cretensis. The sequence continues at coordinate 326,007 of PPLT02000005.1, read as the reverse complement.
ATTATCATCTTCATCATCATCATCTCCTTCTTCTTCTTCACGGTCGCCATGCTGTTGGGGCTCGCTCACACCTTCCTTCTCCAATAACTTGAAATAGTTCTTTCTCAACCGGGCTCTATGGGTAAGGGCTTTTCTTATATCCCTGGACTTGGCTTCCCGGCTGTCCACGTACTTCTTGCCTCTGTAATTACCTCTGGACGACATGGTGGTGGTGATGAGATGACTTGGAGATGAGTTAAAAGATTGGAGTGCGCACGAAAATTGGTAGCGAATATGGTGGGCCCGAAGCGATACTCGAGCATCACGAGAAACACCGACGTACAAGACACACTTGTTACTGCAACAGTAACAGAATTGCCATTGCCACTAAAGTAAACCGACCTGAAGCTACCACCGGCTGTGGTGGAGACTTTGCGGCCCGTTTGCTCGCTACAACTTGCCCAACCGTGGTGGAGCACACTCGACCTCTCCAGCGTCGGGCGCTTTTTTTCTTACCGAGAATCTCGCTACATTTTAACGACAGCCGAGGTCTCCTGTAGCGACAGTTGCCGCGGGTTCCTGGCGGAGAATAAGGTTACAATTTTCGGGCGCGTCCGTTTTCGCAGCTAGACACCGCGGTAGCCACGATCTGCAACAACCCCAACTCCGACGGCGCCCGACGACCTGCTTTCGGCCAATGTCGCCTTCATGGCGTAGGTTCCAGTCATGTGATTGGGGTGTTGTCTTTGTTGGTTTCAATTTGGTTGTTTTTGGCTCGTTTCTGCCACCGTAGCCCACCGGGTATAATTATTATTATCTTTTGTTTTAGCACTCGATTTATTTGTCTGTATTTATCCACTTCACACTGTTCACTCCATTTTCTCGTGTCCACCAACCATGTCTTACCAACCAGTACCGAATACACACGCCGACCCCGAGGTGGCGGAATTCGAGCTCGAGTCCCATGATTTGGAGATCCCCCAGATCGAACCCCAGGACGAGGGCAGCTCCAATATGAAAATGGCGTTCATGAACATGGCCAACTCGATTCTTGGTGCCGGCATCATTGGCCAACCGTTTGCATTCAGAAACAGTGGTCTTGTGGGCGGCATCGTTGCCATGGTCGGGCTTGCGTTTCTTATAGACTGGACCTTGCGACTTATCGTCATCAACGCTACCCTATCGCAGACCAAATCCTACCAAGATACCGTGTACCATTGTTATGGGAAGTACGGCAAGATCCTTCTCCTCGTGTCGATCTCGTCGTTTGCTTATGGTGGCTGCATGGCATTCTGTGTCATCATCGGAGACACCATTCCTCATGTGCTCAAGGCATTCATCCCTAGGTCGGTATGGGGCCCCGACTCGTGGATGGCGTGGTTCTTCCACCGTAACACCATAATCATCGTGTTCACCACCTGTATTTCGTATCCGTTGTCGCTAAACAGAGATATCTCCAAGTTGGCCAAGGCCTCAGGCTTTGCGTTGTTTGGCATGTTGATCATTGTTGTTCTCACCGTCGTCCGGGCTCCGTTTGTCGATAAGCTGCTCAAGGCTCCGTTGTCCAAACCCGAATGGTTTGTCAACTACAATCTCTTTCAGGGAATCTCCGTCATCTCGTTTGCCTTGGTGTGTCACCACAACACGATGTTCATTTACAACTCGATGAAAAATGCAACCATTGAGCGCTTCTCCAAACTCACCCATATCGCCTGCTTGGCCTCGATGGTTTGTTGCTTGGTAATGGGTATCAATGGGTTTCTCAGTTTCGGTGATATCACCAAGGGAAACATCCTCAACAACTTCAAAAGTGACGACAATTGGATCAACATCGCCCGTTTCTGCTTTGGCCTCAATATGCTCACTACGTTCCCTCTCGAAATATTCGTTGTCAGAGACGTCCTCAAGGATATTGTGCTTTCTAGTCATGAGAACGGTTCGAATGGCAGTACTGCCCACCTTGAGCTCTCGAAGAAACAACACTTTATCATTACATCCCTACTTGTGTTTACCTCCATGGCCGTCTCGTTATTTACATGCAATTTGGGGATCATCCTCGAACTTATCGGGGCTACTTCCGCTTCGCTAATGGCATACATTATCCCGCCTATGTGTTATTTAAAGTTGCAATGGGATCAAACTGATCTGACCGACAAACAGGCGAAGAAACGCTTCATTCAAACCAAGGCCATCCCCAGTATCGCCTGCGTTATCTTTGGTTTCCTCGTTATGATTATCAGTTCTTATATGAGTATAAGAACCAGTATAAAAGACACTAGTCCCGCCCATTGCGTCGACGGCTAGTTGATATGCCTCTGGCAGGCCTATATATTCAATCGTCATCTTCATCGTCACTCAATATCACCCTCCTTTTTCTAGAAACAGGAGCATCTTCGTCTTCACTATCATCACGTATCCGCTTTGTAATCTCGACGTCTGTATTGGGTGTATCATTGGCAAGAGCTGGAGACTCACCATTAAGGATCGACAGGTCCTCTTCGTCATCTTCATCTTCATCTTCGTTGTCTTCGTCTTCAATATCATCATCGACGACCACCTCTTCTTCTTCATCGACAACTACTTCTTCCTCTCCTCCTTCGGTATCTTCATTTAATTTGAGCTTCAATGTCGAAGCTTCGATAGCCTTCGAGATATTCTCAGCAGTGCTTGAAAAACTACTCTTCTCCAACGAAGACCAAACCTTCTGAAATTCCTTCAATTGGCTAGGATTGACGATTCCTCCAGTTTCGCTCAATAATGTTCTTAATCTCTCTTCTCTTTCAAAAAATTGTTGTTCCTTCTCTTCGTCAGACTCGTCATCCGAATCATGAACGTATGCTTTTGATTTGACACCACCACTTTCGTCATCAGACGTTACCTTGAACGATGGTGGTCTGCTGTGCCTTTCTCTAGGCTTCTTTGTTAACTTCTTGGGTCTGTTCTTGACTCGGGCCTTTCCCCGCTCAAGTGTATTGCCTTCGAGGGCCCGTTCCAACGCATCCAAGTCTTCCAAGGTTTCGATGTCTTCCTCTCTTCGTGTTGGTGTTACTTCAAATGCAATGTTATCATCTAAATCGAAGTCACCGTTGTATTCGTCGTCCGGCGCATAGTATGTATCGGTAGCTCTCAAAAAGTAAGAAGCGTCCTTCCCGTCTTCAAAGGCAATGGGTTGTAATCCACTCCATTTAACTATGAGCTCATAATACTCGGTCAATTTTTCATTGGGGACAGACTGACCCAATTCACATGGTTCATCCATGACGAAAGGAAGGTCAAATCCAATCGTGCGTAGCAACAATCGAATGTTTCCATTATTTATAAGCAAACGGCGTATCTGCTGAGTTGGTTTCAACTCATGAACTCCTTGGTGAAGGATTCTTTCTTCAATAAGACGCTTCAACTCTTCTTCAAGCCATTTAACGACAAATTCTTTCTCTTGGGTATATAACACACTCACCAAGATCTTGACCTGGTCGTCCACCAGAAGTTCTCTAACAAATTCCAACTCTTTGGCTAGTCTTGGTACTGATTTCTTGGTCTCAGGCTTGTAGTATAAGTCCCCGGTGCCAAGGTATACCTTGCATTCGGAATCTTCGATTCTAGGGAACAAGATCTCAATTGGGTTGGGGAACCGTTCAAAGGCAGTTTTGAACTTTTTCATAAAGTAGTAAATAAATTCTTCCACATGAGATCTTATGGAAGTTCCTCGAGGTAAGAAATTTCTCAACTTATGGATCAATTGCATAAAGTCCAATCGATACAACCCAGTGTAATCTTTCCGGATGACAAAGAGACGATGAAAGTATGACAAGCACCGCTTAATCTCTTGGTTTGTCAACTCCTCATATCTCCACAAATATTCAATATAAGTCGAAACAATGGAAGTATTGAAAAACCTAACTTCAGTAGCTTTGTAATCGAGACTTCTCTCAAGCTTGACTTCCTTCAACCTTTCACTGACTTCTTCGTCGTCAGATCCACCATCGATGACTTCACGTAATGAATCTTCCGTGTGTCTGTCAAGGTTATTGATTCTCTTTTTGCTTTTCTTTCTCTTGGACTGAACATACAATTTGATATCTTCATTGGCGAAGGATTCAAACGACTTCAAGATAATGTGAACAACAGAGATACATACCTTCAAATATTCAGGTGAATGTTTAGAAGCTGATTGTGGAATTTGAACAATCATATTGAGAAAATCGTTGAATGAGAAGAGCTTTCGGATAATACCTTCGGCCAATTCACGATCAATTTCATGTTGGGAATCTTCCTCAGCGTCGGTTCTTTTCTTCCCAAATAATGAATTGGAGACAAGAAGCATTTCCTGGAAACAAATCATTGCCACATGTAATGAACTCCATCTTCTGAGTGAGAATGACTCTCTAAAGTAACCAATAATCAATATAAAAGTAACTTCACTAAGAGCAGCCCCAACAGAACCATAGTCGTCTGAATCACCCTTCAGTCCAATCTGTTCTCGCTTATAGTTGAAAAACCACGCTATGATAAGAAAGTAATTCGACTTCTCGTATTCATTGATAATCGAAAGATCATTAATCCCCGAAAAGATGGAACTCATGCATTCCACCAAGTTATTGAAACACCCTCCAGTCAAGAACTGGTCTATAAACTCGCAAAAGGTTTCTTTCCCGGAAGTATTCAAATAAACAGTGGTGGTATTGATGAATTCGTCGGAGTCATATTTAAATGAAGATCTGCTGTTCCACTTCTTGGTCTTGTCGAGCTTTTCGAGAGACGAGTCAGTGTTCAACAATGCATCTTGTCCAGAAATCACTAAAGAATCAGAATCTGCCGATCTGATAGAAAGTAACGATCCAAATCTTCCGTGTCTGGTTTGTAGGTTTTGGGTTTGGACCAATTTGCGCTTCGATTCCTTTTGCAACAAATCCAGTAATTGCAATCCCGAAGTGGTTGTGATCGATTGGAGTACCTCAGAAGCATTCCCGTTTGACGCTGGTGCAGGAGTGTTGGCTTTGGCTGGATGTATTAAATCTGTAGCATGCACACCTTTAACAATCAAATATATACATTCCAAGCATACTGGACCAAACATTTCCTTGTCAAAATCGCTACCAATCGAACCAGAAATTGTAAGTAATAACATGAGAACTTTGTTCTTCTTGTAAGATGCAAGTACGGCGTTGAGCGATATGTCGTCGTAGGTGACGTTGGCCGGTAAATTATCCTGGCCAATGACCTGCTTGGACGATTTGCTCGAAACAGACGAGGTGGCAGGTTCAATGAATAAGATATTTCTGACAAAGAATAAAACCAATCTCAAGATTGCGTTATCTCTAGGCTCACGGTCTAGTTTCGACTTGGCTATCGTGGGTAACACCAATCTAATGATTGACTTTAATGTCTGGCCATTATTGTACAGTAAGATGGCCTTTTTATAGGTGATCTGGACCTTTTTGACGTCCGCGTAGAGAAGTTTCTGGTTATCCGACAGTTCTGGGTGTAATTCAGCGGGCCACGTCAAGAGGACGAGCAATTCCAAACAGGCAAGCATGATCTTTTCCATCATTCTCTTGTTTTTCACGTTGTGTTGCTTGTCCCATTGGCACAATATCACAATCAAGTCGTTGGTGACCAAGTTAGACTCGGCACATGCCAATGCCACTTCGTAGCTATTCTTCTTTTCATCGACCGATTTGATCCAGCGTTTGATATCTTTCAAGCAGGCCAATGCGTCATGGCCCAATTTGTAGGGCGGTGGAGTCAAAGAAGATGCATGATCAGGTCCTCCTAGGGCAGAAACCAAAATGGAAATGTGTGCTTTCAAGACTTTCTGGGCCTGGGACTCGTTAGGCTTTAACGAAGTATTCATGAGTCGGATCCGGTCCTGGTCGACGGTTTCTTCCTCGATTTCGTCCGTTTCTTGCCTGGGCCCATCTTCGACAATGAAGTTGTCGAGATCGTCGTAATCCTCTTCATTATCGGAGCTCATTGCGTTTGTGTATGCGGTGATGAGTACGCGTATGCAAAGACACGTCTGGAATTTTTGTTTGGAGTGGTGTTGGTGTTACGTAATCAACGGTGACAACTTACGTAATCTCATTTTCTTATTGTTTATGAAATGTTTTTTGTCTGGTGGTTGTTTTAGTACGTCGTACATGGACAATAATTAAGCAGCGGTGCGGATTATGTCAGCGTCGAACCGAGGCGCAAATACGCAGAAGTTTAATCATGATTATAGGACCAGAGGAAGTTAGTAGGGGGTGGGAGCACGGGAGGCCCTACGTATTTAAGTTCGGCTAGAAGTTTAATCGTGGCAGTCGACAGTTTGTTTTTTGGAGGAATGGCAACGTTTATGTTGAGGTGCGGGCACCAGCACGAAAGCCCACCGCGACCACTCGTTGTAGAAAAAACAATGTAACCTTCGATAACGAAGCACGAAGGGACCCCGGTTTGTTCGCTGCATGTACGATTAACTTTCATCTAAAAACAGAAAAAGGTGAAATGCGCTAAAGGGATCATCCGTCCGTAAAAATTTATAGTTTTCCCCTCCATCGCCCACTCGGTTGACCTGCTGGCGTTAAAAATCTCGTCCCGAATGACACAAGGTTTAGTGTTAGTTTCGTAGTTATTGTAATCGGCAATAATAAACGGTGCTGGCGGCAGGAAGGGATCGGCAGGACTGGATTATGTAAGCCAGTCGCTTGGTTTAGTGACGCACCAAGGCAACAGAATCTAGTACCGCAATTTTTGAGAATTTACCCGCAACTATTATTATTAAAACATATATCCACACCCAAAAATCCGAACCCGGGACTGACTTACTAATACACCTGTGCGATCACTATGGACTCGTCATATAGAAAGAGACTCCGAGTACCTGCCTCTTGCTCTGTATGTCGCAAACGGAAGTCCAAGTGTGACCGAGTGCGGCCCATCTGTGGTTCGTGTCGAACCAAATCAATAGCACATTTATGTTACTACGAAAACGAGGGCAAAGACGCAGACCCGACTCCCCAGCTCCACCAATACCAAGAGCTGCAGGTCCTGGTGGTACCTCCTGCCCCTCCTCCGCATCCCGTGGCGCAACTTTTGCCGCAGGTTCAACAAATCCCCAATCCGATTACCAACATCCCACAACCACAACATCCGCCCGGTCCCAATGGGCCCGTGACCCTTTTGTCGGCACCGCCACCACAACACATCCAGCAACACCCCCAGGACTACCAACAGTATCACCAGCATCAGAACCCCCATTACCTGCATCAGCATTATCAGTATCTGCAACCGCCCCAACAGCTCCAGCAGATCCAACAGGTCCAGCCGGTAGCTTATCCTTACCAAAATCAGGACGATAATACTCTACAAACTCCCAACAAACCCTTGACTCAAGCAGTTCCGACTTACCAAGCGTCCAACGGACAGAACATCTACATCGCTTACGGCCATCCAATACAAAATCCTCAACAGGGGCAGGCTCCCCCACAACCACAACCACAACCACCCCAACCCCAATTACAACCCCAATTACAACCACAAACACAACCACAACAACAGCAAGCTCACTTGGCTCAAAACCACCAGTTTGCTAAACCATTTCCTCCCTCGACACACCAACAAACGACCCCTTACCAACACAGAAATAATCCATCTGGTTCTTCTCTGTCATCATCGGCCCGCTCTGCCAACAGCCAGACCTCGCCACCAGATAATCCCTTGCTGCATTCCAACTCACAACAACCCGTCCCTCAAGCACAAACTCTTCCTGCCCCAACTTCTGTGGGTGAAGCACATAGTGCCTCGTCATCAAGTTCTTCGGATAAATCCGAAAACGTACATGAGTCATTAGCAACCTTGTCCTTAGTATCCATTCCTTTGGGTCCACACTCGACAATTCATGTTAACCCAGAGGACCGTATTATCTTGTTCACCAACGCCAGTTTCTCTTTGGCTATCGAGGGCCCCATGTGGCAGAAACAGGGTACGATCTCCTTTCTCGGTTTAACAAAGAGTGACCCTTTCATCAAAATCATGAGAAACTTTGCTGTATTGCTTGTCCAATCGGGTGAAATGGCCAACTTTATCAAGTCTGAATCGATGAAAAATAAGAAACAGACTGGTGGTGTTTCCTCGAATTCAATGTCACCTACCACCAGTACAAACTCCGGTCTCCAAAAACCGTCAGCCAAGCGTCAACGTGTGGACATTTCGTCACCAAACTCTCTCGTATCCGAAGTAGAATCTAAGAAGGACGTTGATAATGAACCTGGCGATTTGGTTGAGGAAGATGCCTTGATTGTTCAAAGAATTGCCGCAATGGAAAATAATAGCAACGAGGCCAGCAACGATGAAGAAGAGGAGGAGGAGGAAGAAGAAGAACAGAAAGATTCTGCAGAGAAATGGTCCGCATTTCAAACGGACAGTGGCAAGTCTGAATTTTCGACTACCCCCACTAGCTTAAACGGCTCCATTTTGGTTGACCATGTGGCAACAGTGACAAAACGTGAGTTGGTGATTGATGAGACCAAACAGGCTCCAAATCGAAAGTACAAATTAAAGCATTTAAACATCCCTCACATTCTCCCGGGACTCCAATCGATTTACTCAGGAAAGAAAACTCGCAAGGACTACTACCAGATTGTTGAAAATGCAATCTTGAAAATCTTGCCCAAAACTGCTACCATGTTTCTGACTATGTGTCGTTTCTTCAAGTATGTTTATCCATTTATTCCTATCGTCGATGAAAACTCTTTGCTCATGGATATTAGATCGCTTTTCCCAGATTTCCCTCGCTTTGCTACTGAACAGTACACTAGTGTGACTATTGAAACTGAAAATGACTTGAGTATAATGGGTATCTTTTTGCTTGTAATGAGATTGGGGTACATGAGTTTAGTTCATAATGGAGAGGATAACAACCACTACACCGAAAATGAAAAGAGCATCATCAAAGATATGAAGCAGTTTAATACGGAAACCTTTGTTTCAGTGGTTAATCTTTGCTTATCAAACAAAGTCGTTGCTTCAAGATCTTCGTTCAAATTGGTTCAATGCTTAACCCTTCTTCACTTTTACAGGCAGGTGGCTCCAGATGATTCGCTTGGGTTAGGATCTGCCGATGGTCATATTCAATTTGGTGTTATCATGCAACATGCAATGGCCATTGGGTTGAATCGTGACCCAACGCACTATGTTACACATGAGTCCATCAGTAAACGTGAACCGCTCATTAGGATCTGGCGAAATTTGTGGTATTATTTGGTTAACTACGACGCTATGGCGGCAATTCATTGTGGTACCGGTTTATGCGTGCCCAATATGGATATCTGTGATGTCGAATTTCCTACAGTTGATGATGACCACAATGGAATGGGTAAACATACCTTGGAGGAAATGAGTAATATATGCGATTCCTATCGCAAAATTGTCAATTTAATTACTAATGTTAAAAGCAAGCCCAAAGTGATTGATATCTTGCACGAAACTAACCATTTGGAACGGATATTTTTTGGCTTTTTTGGCAAGGATTTCTTCAAGGATTGCATTTGTGTGCCGGCTAAGGTTCCACCATCAAGTCTGGGATTTGATGTCAGCAGCTTAGAGCATCAGGAGAGCTATCTCAAGGTGGTAAAATACTGTCTATTTATTCAGCTACGTGCCAATTTGTCATGCATGTACTATATGATTGCTATTCATTATGAAAATGAATATAATGAATCGAAAACTCCGTCGATGAATGCGGGGATCGAACTCTTCAAGATATACATCAAGTCTGTGGTTCAATTGGTATACATTATGTCTTATGCTTTGGACAATTCAGTGGAATTGTTTGGCAGAAACTACGACTACATCTTGACATCCATGGGTGAACGGAGTATGATCAAAACACACTCTTTCTTGTCATCATTCTTTGTGAGATTGTTGCATCATAAGAAGGATGTGACTGACCGTCTTCAGAATGATCCTTCATTAAAGCCACGCTTGGAGGTTGTTGATCTCTTCTTCAACTTGGTGTTGGTGCAAGCTGAATTGTTTGTTGGCAACTTCCGAAAGTTGAGTAGCCGATACATCAATTCGTACAAGCTTTACGTCATCGTTTACTTTGTTCTCAAGCAGTGTGTGGCTAACCCCCAATACTTTTTTGAAAAGTCGGTGGCTGATCTTCGGTACTTTCACGAAGGTACAAACATGTTGGAATTTTTTACCAACCAAGAGCTCCACTACCTCTATAAGTTGTGTGACGAGTTCCGAATTGCGAAGGAGCAAGAAAAGGCCCTGAGGGCCGGATTACCAACCTCTTCGGCTCCTGCTGCTGCTCCAGCTCCTGTACCCGGCACCAATTCCGGGTCGAACGCAGGGCGTAGTGCCAGTGAAAGTTTCCATCTTCCTTATCCTGATTCCTACAATCCCAAGCCTACGCCTGGCAGCAGATCGAACTCAATTCCGTTCAGCAGTACTGTCAGCACACCTGCAGGTAGTGGTCAGTTTCTGCTGTTGGCCGGACTCGATCCTTCCAAACTGGTGGAAACCAATGCCCCACAAACTACAGAAAATGACAACGACGATCCGCTCATGGATAAAATGTATCCCGACTCCAACAGCTGGAACTACGGAGTGTTTGACAACTTGAATGTCGGAAACGAGGAACTATTGAAGTTGTTTGAGGTTTACGGCGACTTTGGCAGCACCGAATTCTAACTAATTTGTAATATGCCCCATATTTATTTCTTCTCTCATGTCTTAATATTCAAACGAGTTTTTTTTTTTTTGGTTTGCAAATGCCGACAAACCCCCGTAGAATTAAAATTTGAAAATTGGCATCCAACGAATCGAGGCATGACGTGCATATAGGCAGTTTACTCGGATGCCAAATCGATATCTTATATCCGAAGAGCAATTTGACGGCGACCTACCACACCATAAACATGCCTTCTGAACAGAGTCAACAGCAGGTAAAGAAGAGAAATCGCTTGACACTCAGCTGTAACTACTGCAAGAAGCGGAAGGTCAAGTGTGACCGTGGCCACCCTTGTCTGTCTTGTTTGAAGTACAATGTCGCTGATCTGTGTGACTACCCCGAGATGGTGCCGGAACAAGTCTCAAGCAATCAGGAGAAACGTCCAAGAAAGAAGAGCACTACAGACCCGAACTTTTCGTCGTTCTCGGTTCGAACCAAGAAGAAGCTGCCTGCTTCATCATCGGCGGGGATACAGACCTCGTTCCACGTTCAACACGCACGGACACCGGCTGTATCTCAGCATACCTCCGTGTCGCTGTCCGAGGGTTATTCTAATGAAAATGATGATGCTAGCCCCGAAGTACAAAGCGAGCTTGAGCAGTTGAAGAGCAAAATCAGACAAATCGAGTCTACGATGCAGCGCCAACACCAATTGCCACATGACGGCCGCAAATCCTTCTCTACAGGCATGCTGTCGTCTATTCCACCAATAACTCCTTCTCCACTCCCCTATGTGACCCCCTCTCGCTTCTCTGGCTACATGCCGTCAGCGGATCTGCCCAACGCAAATACCCCAAATGACCGTATCCAACTACCTCCTATTAATTGGTCTCCTCCGCGTACCTCTATATCTGATTCCCCCCATTCCAATCTCAACTACGGGATTTACAAATACAACCCTGATATCAACCCTGCCTTTGTTGGCGTAAATCCATACGCATCTGAAGAAGACACCATAAATTTCTACGACCATTACACCCCAATCTACGTCAAGGAATCAAGACGAGTCAATTATGGACCATTTGCCTGGCTCTCTTTTATGAAAATTGATCCAGGCTTATGTAGTCTTTGGAAATACATGGTCTCGTCCAAACTTGAAGTCATCAGAAGAATCCAACAGACGGCAAGGGCCAAACCCATTGCATTCAACGAATCCGTTTTCTCATCTTTGACAAATTTCAAACCTTTGGTTACTCCAAGTGGAGGAGGACCCGTAGAAGTACCGAAAAAGGAAGAGCTTCACGAATCGGAAACCATTTTCCGCCAAAAGGCAATTGATAGAGAAGGTTTTAACGATGTCAGACTTTATGGTAATGTTCAAGATTCTTGTTCATTAAGGGATGAACCGTTGGGAAAACACAACGGTGAGAAGGGAACGAAAGAGTGCCAAGGGAAAACTGGTGAAATGGTCGTTACAGAGAACGACAAGGGAAAGGTTCAACGGAAAGCCATGAATAAGAACGCCATTTCTCTTGGACTCACTGTCTATGAAGAGGATGTGGACCAAGAGTTACATTTGATCGAAAAGATCAAAATGATGTTACCCAAACAGAGAGTGATTTGGACTTTGATCAACAAGTTTTTTGTCACTGTATATCCTTACACTCCATTCTTGGATGAAGACGATTTCAAGGCTGAAATGGCTCAAATTTTAGGACCGGAAGCATATCTGGATGAGCAGCTTGCAACCTTAAAAATTGCCAAACGTTTGGATTTGGCAAATGTGGGTATATTGTTGATCATCTTGAGGTTGACCTACTTATCGTTGTTCACTAATAGAAATGGAGAAAACGAAAATAATTTAAAGTCTGAAGATCCTTCTCCCAAGGCACAGGAACTCAAATTTTTGTTGTCAAACCCTATCAACATTGACATTATTGACATGGCACAATTGTGTCTTGATCAGTTTGATTTGTTAAGGAAAACTAATTTAGTTGTTTTGCAATGTGCATTTTTCATGAGATTATATCACATGTTCTCTCCTGAAGACGGTGATGGGGCAGATGGTGGTGATTCTCAAATCTACAGTGGTATGTTGATTCAGATGGCGTATTCTATGGGTCTCAACAGGGAGCCAGATAACTGGAACGATGTTTGCAACGACGACAAGTCTAATAACGTTGGAAGAAAGATTTGGTTCTTCTTGAGAGTAAGTGATTTGAAACAGGGATACATGTTCGGAAACCCACCTAGTATCAACAAGATGCATCATGACACTAAGTTACCTTATTACAAACGTGGTAACGAGAATATATCGGACATTGAAAAGGAAAAGCATGTTATCAGTACCTTTTCCTATTTTGGAAAGTACTATCTGAAGGTGTCCAAGATTATTGATCTTGCCTTAGACATAAGGCAGAACGTGAGATTTCCAGAATTGATTGCCATGGTTGCTGATTTAGAGACCTGTTTGAGTGAAACTTATGGAACATTGAGTCATTTCTTAATTCCATTCACGAAAGATAGCTTTGAGTATTCATTCATCAAAGTAATGAAATGTAAAAACTATATGAGTTTGAAGGGGTTCTTGCTCACGATTTTCTTTCATTTATATCTTTACTTTGAAAGGAAAGATAATAAGGATTATGCTTTCTTCTACATGAAAAAGCTTTTGGCCATATGTTGTGGAGAAATCATTCCTGGTTTATTCCAGTTGATTGGTAACAACTGTGTTAATTTTGGAGAAGCAGCCGATTTGATCTTGAACCCAACCATAGAGAACTTAATCCATCGCGTCAGTCACATTTTGATTTCAGTGTTGGTGAAGTTGAATACTACAATCTACCGGATGAAACAAACAGGTAACCACGAAATTAACTTGCGGAACAACTTCAGCTACAAAATGCGGTTTGGGAAGTTGTGTAAGTTATCCAAGATACTTGAACGGATTGCAAACTTCTGTATTGCAGCAATGTCACGGATGAGTCAACGGTATTACTATGCCTGGAGAGTGACCAAAGCTCACACCTTCATTATGAGACTAGTCATTGGAGAAGAGTACTACAAGTTTGCACTGGAAGATAAGACGATCAGATTCCTTGACTTTACGATAGAACAAATTGACGAAGTGATTTTGGTCGCCGAGCACTCTCTCAAGAAATTCTGCAAGTCAAAGAAGTTTACCGATGAGATTTACGACAGTAACTTTGACTTGAAGCACCCAACGGAGAAGTATAAGGAATTCCAGCGTAATGCTGCGCCAGAATCCCACAAAGAGAGTAACCAAACACCGCCCAATTGTGTCGATATGGGTAACCGTAGTACCAATTCTTCGACTGTGGGTTCGTCGTCGGAATTGGAAGATATTCAGTTTGTGGATAATGCAGAAATCGACCAGATGTGGTACCAGATGGCCAGCATGAAGAATGATCCGAAGATCAACAATAATAGTAACAATAATAATATTGTCAATGCTGCTACGCCTGGCCCGAGTGTTACAGTCAATTCGTTATTTAACGAAGCACAGCTTCCTAGAAGTGCTGGAGTGCACGATTCAGACTTCGCTAAGGCACCGACGCCATACACCAATCCATTGAGTCCTCAAAGTATGGGTGCACTTGGGGCCATGAATGGTGACATCAATGTTAATGTCTACGGGTATCCGTTGGATTCTTTTGAAATCTTTAATGATTTACACTTTGACCAGCTCATGGCGCTTCAAAACAACGAGAACAGCTTGAACAGGTCTTTTATGGAGTAAATAGTATGAAATATATGATATGAACCAAATGACGTAAACCGGTTGCAACAACGAGCCCTAAATTCCTGCGTATACCGTGTCCGGGTAAATTTTTGCCAATAGCAAATTTTTTTTCAGTATATAAAGATGGAGAATTCTTCTTCAATAGAGCTTGTTCTTTAGAGATTCTACCACAACAGTTCTACTCCAGAGGTCTGGCGACCTACGAAGCAGAAAATATAAACCTAGTATCTTGTGTGATTTAAGTGACGACAAAACGCTGTGCACCAGTCTGAGTACTCTTTTGCATGATAGACCCAGTATACCCAAATTTCTGATAAATCACACAAGCTATTAGTTTATTTCTTTTACTTTATGTGCGGAGTAGAATTGGTATAGGAGACGATAGGCGATATACGTAGGCGGCCCGAGGCAAGTAGAATCATTACGACGTAAAAAGAAAAGATTGTAGCGTCATCGATGCCAAACATCAACAAACAATTTTAAACGGTTGTGAAGTGAAGTGGAAGAAAGAACGTGATTTCCGTGCGTCAGGCTAACATCTTAGAGGCCCAGAGAGGACGCGTTGGGGTCGAGAACGGTGACTGTGATAAAAAAACGGGCATTTGTAGCGATGATGCTGGACATTTTTGGCGATAAACAGGAGATGTTACACGGGGAAATGGAGGCTATGGAAGACGAAGGGCGAGCCATGACGTAAAAAGTGCTAAATGGCACTGGAAGAACACAATTAGTGCCCAATTGGTATTAATTACAGGCAGAATAATACGCCGGCGCCAAAGTTGTCTCTACCCAGAAGAGAAATAATTAGACGAGTACTGGCGGTGAAATAATAATCGCAGCACAATGCTGCCACGAACCAAAAAGTCAGGAACAATCTGGAGATGGAAATCAATATAACCTAAACCAGAACCGAGGTTACGGGAGACTTAACCGCGCAATAGCAAGTTTATCCCGCTAGACGTCGGTACCATTCGAGGCACGACGGGCGGTTAGGGTAAAATCAGGAGGTTCTGGCCACATCGAGGCTATTATAGCACAGACAACTGGGTGCCTGTTATCGCCAGGTGCGTCTCCCCCTATAGCGCAAAAAACCAATGGATACGTACAGCGATCCCTTAGTCGCGCGACACCCGATTTCCCGCCTGCCACCCACAACCGGTCGGCTCCTTGTCCCCGCCTCAGCCCACAGGCACCTTGTCTCGGCCCTCGAAATGGTGCCTCGTCCTGCGGGTAATTTGTTCTAAAACCGGCAGGCTCCTAATTTTTTTTTGGCACATCGCTACCACCGCGACTCGCGATCTGACTCCTTCTGCGCGGTCTGGCTCTCGGCCCTATTTCGCGTCCTAATTTATCCCAAACAGTAACCGTTGTTTACCGTTCAACAGGAGTTGGAAAATCCATATAAGATGGAACGGTTTCCATCCACTTGGGAAAACTACTTAGTTTAACTTATCCCATAATGGTCTCGGCAATTGATTTGAAAGCTTTGGACGTCTTCATCTCGTCTCCTGTCTCGCAGGACATGATCCACAAGTTGGTGGTGGCCACCTTGCAGGTGTTGCCCTGCCAGGACTCCAAAAACAAAACCTACGCCGCTTCTTCCACTGAGACTAAACCTTTACCTTCCTTAATGACCTTCTTGACCAAGTTGGTCCGCTACACCAACGTTTACACGGGGACCCTCATGGCCACCTTGGTTTACTTGAACAAATTGAAGTCCAAGTTGCCTAAAAACGCCCAGGGCTTGCCCTGCACCAGACACAGAATCGTCATGAGCTGCTTGATTTTGTCGTCCAAGTTCCACAACGACTCTTCCCCAAAGAACGTCCACTGGGCCAAGTACACCGACGGGTTGTTCTCCACCAAAGACATCAACCTCATGGAAAGACAATTGTTGTACTTGCTCAACTGGGACCTCAAGGTCACCAACGAAGAAATGGTTGACGCCATTGACTCGTTCTTGGAACCAATCAGATACGATATTATCAAGTCGGCCAAGATGAGAAAGTTCATGTCCCAAAAGAAAAGGGAACAAAAGGCCAGACAAGAGCAAAACTCTTACTTGGACCTTCCAACCAGATCTTCTTCGGTCTCTTCTATTTCTTCCTCAAGCTCGTTGTTGTCTGCTGGTCCTACAACTCCACATTCACAACATTATAGACAAAACTCCTCGTCGTCAATCTCGTCTGTGGGCTCGAGCTCTTCCCTCATGGATAATTCCTCCTACACTTATACCCCTTCGCCCACGAGAGATACGAATGGTGTGGATCCTATAATAGAGTTGACGGCACTTAAGGAAGAAATTGAATTGAATAAATTGTTGCGCAAGTTGAACAACAATAACACCCTGTCACAGACGACAGCCTATGCTTATAAACAATAATACACTCACGGTTTGGGTTACGGACTTTACGACTTTACTTCTTTACATATTCATGTATATTAGATAATACCATTTTACTTCAGGAATATACCACCATTGTAGGCTTGATTTCGTATATCGAGCAAAATCCAAAGAATTCACTTTGACCCTCTAGGTTGATTCTCATGTGTGAATTTAGCAGCCCAACTCTCCAGGCTCTTGTTTAACTTCTATCGCCACTAATTGAGTAATTTTTCATTAGGCAATAATTCCCAATTTCTTGGATTGTTGCAATATTTCCTCTTTGGTTAGTATTGCGGCACGGGTCCAATTTTGGCTTACGACAGATGATTACTTATAACCTTGCCAAATTATAGAAATCAACAACAAATAAGTCACATATGCGCTTTAATAGGTGGTTCGGTTATATGTGGACAGTTTCACTCTTGTAACGCGTTAATTTTACCTATAAAGAGTATTCCTATTTTGTATAAATGTTGCAAAAAGTTCCAAATTGAGAAATAGATAAAAGCAGATAGTAAATAGACCTACCTAGCAACGATAATAATAAAAACACATGAAATGTAACATAGAGGAGTAAGAACAAAGTACGAAGCAATAAATAAACGCATTACACGAATAGAGGCACAACGTTGAGGTATTAACGAATGCAATAGTTAGGCGATAGAAATGAGTTCCGAAACCCACCGAGTTTCTTCATTGAGCTAAAATCAACAAACTGGCTAAAAGCTCGTAATGGAAAAATAAAAATGGGTTGAAAATTAAGAGTCAAATGAACACCCACAAATTAGTACCAATCGCTATGAATTTTAGATGCCTCTTAGTATATTTGGGTGTAACACTGAACACTTTGATCTGATAAAAATCTGGGTATACACACCGGCCTGCATGTAGACAAATTACAATTCGTGTGCCCCGAAAATCAAATGATCTCGCTCCCTTTGTTACACACTACCCAGATAACCGTCCCTTATGAGAATACTACCGTTCAGACAAGTAAGGTTGTTTCATTACACATCTATCTTACGCAAGGATGAGAAGTCTAAGCAACTTTTGAAAAATTTGGGCTTGTCACTCCAACAGGGCAATCTTAAACCGGATGAAGAGGACCATGAGTCGCCCCCGCCGACATCGGCTTCTGTTTCTCCCCCCAGCATAGCTCCAAATACATTTCATCCTTTACTGCATGACCAAGCAAATATAGAGAGAATGAACAACTTATACGATACCGTTTCCTATATGACCACCAACGACCTAACGATCCAGAAGAACTTTGACCAAGGAAAACAGCTTTTTGGCTATGCATCACAACATGTTCTTGATAGAAAGGAGATTATTCGCAACCTACCTGAAGAAATCGATATACTTAACCCCCATGACATGGATAGGCTTGAGGAAATATACCAGGACCTTGATAGACTCGATAGCGATAAAACGGTACAGTTGAAGCTTCTCAAAGCGCTGACAACTAAGTATGACGACCCCGTTACGGGTCTAATCCAGGAATTTAACGGAATCACCAAGAAGTTTCGTTTATTAAGAAGAAACGAACATGATGTCTTTTATCTTGGAAAAGACTATAAATTATTTAATGCAAACTTGGCCAAGTTGCCATATAATGTGGTGGGATTTGATAAGAGCATTTCAGGATTTCCACTTCGGCCTGTTGATGAGAAGGCCAGTTTTCCACTGGAGTTCATAGAAGATTTGCAGATGTTCAGGACTAAGATACCCGTCCACAAGAGAGATTTGGACGTTATCGAGCACGATGAAGAGTCCACCAACATCGACCCTAAATTGATTCAAAGATTCAAAGAACAACTGGAGAATGGACTGAAAGGAGAGCAAGTTAGTGAGATCTTCAATAATGTATTTGAAGTACCCAAGAATACGATTTTGGTCAACGGCATCGAGAATTACAACACTCTTACTTTGAACAAAGATATGGTGATAAGGATAGAGAATGAGATTCTTGCCATGAGAAAATCGTTACAGAACGAGATTGAGACTGTTATCAAAACCACATCCAACATTTTAATGTACCGCAACCAGGCAATCAAATACAACCAATTTAGATTGTGCGAAACGAGTTCGAAGCCATCGCCGGACTCCAGTTCATTATTGATTATCAACTACCATCTTAAAGAATTCAATTTAATTCCCAACTATGGACTTGTGTTAACGTCAGCCAGGCAGGTGAAGAACTTGAGGAACCACTTATTCAAGTTGTTTTTGATCAACCTCGAGGACGAAGTCTCTACGCTTGCCAGAATAAAGTACTACAACGAAGGCAGCTTGAACAAATTCAAAAAGCGGATGTTGAAGAATATTGGCCATGTGATCAAGTTCAAGTTGAGAAAGTTGTTCAAGCCGTTGCATTCAGGATACCAGGACTACGATGCTTTGGTATTCAGTCCCTACATGAACCGATCGTTGTGCTTCAAACGGATTTATCCGTTGGTAAACAACAAACCTTCCCAAGACTATAAGAATGCCAACATGCACTCTAGAAGAGCCCAGCGCATCAAAGTTAAGAAGTTCGACGACTTGATTGATTATTAGTTAGGTACTAGGTATTAGCATAAATGGTAGTGCACACGACCGATTTTTTTGAATTTTCTTACTGGAGTGAAAAATTGAAAAATATTCCACGCTTGTAAAAACTAACGAACCAACCATGGCTTACAAGAAGGTCGGCCCACCGCCAAAGAATCTTCCTCCATTACCAAGGTTGAAGCTCAGAAGACCAACTGTGGCTAAATCGACCAACCAATGTTTTGTGTTGATGTCGTCGTTGTTGAACTGTTGGGCATCCAACGGTGAAGGAGCCTTGCAGTGCACATCTTTTGAGACCGACTTGAAGGGCTGCATGGAAGTGCAGAGACCAAAGACCGAGAGATTGAGTACTATCAATTACCATGCTCAAAGATTGTACCCTAAGCTCAGAGGTAAGGTTAACGATTAAAGCAGATAGAACATACCGATAGCACCAGGGGGTGTTATTACTTGTATATAACGATAATGGATACGAAATACAGAGACTGGAATAGTCAGTTGTTTGAACATCATTTTGTAGAGATCTGATAGACAGATCAATAAAGAGGAGATGGGGATGTCGGGTGCAGAAGTGATTTACGAGAAGCGATAAGCATCAACAAGAGGACGATGAGGCAGGTTTACAACAAGACCAACAGAATGTAACTTTACAAAGAATAGCAAACCAACAAAAAGTAAAATCGGGGCGTACTATAACCCAGAATCATGTATGAACAACTTACTTGACTGTACTCATATAGACAAGTAAGATTCAAAAAAAAAGAAGAATGCGATTTCTGTGGATCGAACACAGGACCTTCAGATTAACTGTGACTGAATCTCTTCAGTCTGACGCTCTCCCAACTGAGCTAAAACCGCTTTCTCTGAGAAAAAACATTTTTTTTCTGTAGCTACCGCATTTCAAAAATGGGCTAACATTGTCATTTCTTTCTTTTTAAAATGGCACACCTGATGGAACTTGGCGAAAGATCTAATCTGTCTTAACAAAGCCATTAGTGTGGGAAGACAATATCGAGAGATTGGAAGCCCGATTCGATACTGGGCAACTTACGGGTGTTCGTATGGCAGATGTGGAAGTGAGGAGAAGAAGGTGGAGGAGGAGGAGAAGATCAGGCGGGCTCCGGGCTTGGTGAGTCTAGTGCCTCAACGAAAAATTCCGACATCCGGTATTTCATCGAGGAGGCATTTCGGCATCCGAGAAACAACCTCCTGCACAGCTCCCAAAATCAGACCCAATGTAACTCCGGCCACTTATTGTCTCTCTACCTTCTGTATACACAACATACCTCTGGCTCCACTTGTAGACTACCTCCAAGACACGCGTTTGTTCGACAGACCGTTCCCAAGCCCAGCGTGAAACAACGGAAATACAGGAAATACCCCTTTCCCTCGCCCCCAAGAAAAAAAAAGAAGGCTTTCCCGGTAAATAATAATTTGATAAAGCGAATCCCAATCTCTAACCTCATTCTTTTTACCTTAGCTTTCCTAGTTCTTGTTAGTTGGATTCCTTTTACTTGGATGTACTGATGCTACATCTGTTCACATTAGCTAGCTTCGTGCTACTACTATTTCTTTTGCAAACCGCGTCAGCGGCGTTTGTGCAGACATCATCATGTAACGTCGACGACAACATGTTCGTCCTTGAACTGTTCGTGATAGATGCCGCCATCGATGAAAAGAACAAAATGCTCAAGTTCTTCATGAACTCCAAAGTCATCAACTACTGGTGGTCTGAATACTTCTCTGAGGATGACGAATCCGAAGTCGAAGACATGTACGAGGTCCCCAATATCGACTCGTCCCAACCGATGATTACCGATGTCAATACAACATCAAACACATTCACAACATTCCACGTCGAAATCGACTTCATGGGGAAGACCTTTAAAACCGAAGATCTCCGCTTTTGCGACTTGGTGGCCGTCAAGACTGACACACAGCAATATTACAACGGGCCGAGATATTTCACCATTCTGAAACCCTCTGCAAACCCAAAGTTGCCGGGAGGTGGTGATAGGCACAATGTGACTCAATCTAAAAACGTCAAACGTGAAGAAGCACCAGGTTTTAATGATTCATTGGCCAATTCCAACGCCTCCATAGAGTACTTGTTTTCAAACTCTACAGGCGAACTCGTCCAGTGCCCCTTATACGTCAACGACTCCATTGTTCTTTATTACGAGGCTGATATCAGCCAGCATTTCCACAGGTTGGGTTCATATTCCGTGAAGTTCTCCGTCATCAGCACTAATCAACGTGCAGACGTCCTCGGTTGCAATCAAGTCTACGTAACTCCGGTTCAACCAGAATGGGTTTCTAACGCAATCATGGTTGGGGTCATCGTATTGTTAGTTGTCACCGCATTTGTGAATTTGTTCACTGTTGCTTTCTCGTCATACCAAGAATCATCCAACCCTTTTTTATTCACAGCATCAACTATTTGTAATGAAAAGTTACTCAAACAGTTGGACGCAACAGTACCTGGTATTATCATGTACTTGCAATTTGCGTTATTCATGGCAGCATTGGACCTTGACTATCCTGGGTTTTTCCAACCTTTAATCGGTCAATTAAGATGGTGTGCTCTTTTGGGTTATCCTATTATCAATCGTGATTCAGGGGCCAACGCCGTCCTGGACAATATATACAGAACCATCAATACCGGTGGTTTGAAAAGTTTAATCGTTTATTTCAACACTGACACGTCTGCTCAGTCGAACTGGCCAAATTTCATCCTTTGTCTCTTGATTTGGATTTTATGCCTGGTGATTTTGCAACTGACGTTATTTGTGGTGAAATATCTCTTTGACAGATATATGAATTTTAGGAAAGGAAACCATACAGGGGCTGCGGTACAAATTACATTCCGCAAGAACATTTATCTCATAGGAGGCCAGATATTGAACAATTTCTTTGTCTTGTTTGCCCTTCCCTTCTTAGTGTTAACTTCTTACATGTTTGCAACAGCTTCAAGTTTGAATGGTAAACACAAGTTTTTCCCAAACCTATCTAGCTTGAACGCAGGTGCGTTCAATACATCGATGGACTACGATGCCCTCTTCGCCCCCGCGGCATACATTTTGAGTAAATATTCTTCAGACCAGAAGAAGAATGGTACTGTGATACATCATCCTTCCAACTATACAATGGAAAGCAACTCAACATCCTCAAAAGCATACCTTGTTGAACTGTACACAACTATTCCAGTTGGGAGTATCGTTTCAGGAACTCTTTTATTCACTGCATGGATTGGTTTGGCTCTATTTTTCACCTTCAATTATTTAATTACATTCAGGAACTGGAGACCTGTGTTGAATCCAAGAGTTTCTCGGTTGTACACGTCGATGAAAGCAATTTTGTTGTGGGCATTCTTATACCATCAATTCCACCCAAGCAGAGTAATGTATACCGCTTACTACTTGTTCATTTTGTTTGCAAAGCTGATTTTCATTGGGTGTTGTCAAGATCGCGGAGTGGTACAAGTAATTGCATTAATCATTTTTGAATTCTGTGACTTGGTTGCATTAATCACCCTCAAGCCTTATTTTGTCAAAATAAGTCTTTCATCGTCCGTTTGGATGTTGGCTATGGCCAAATTTGTCGTCACATTTTTGTGCGTTAGTTTCGTCAAAGAGTTGAATATTTCAGAGAAGAGAAGAACATATGCGGCATACGCACAATTGATCATTCATTTGATTGTTGCGTTGGTGTTCATCGTGCAGTTAGTTTACTGCTTTGTGGGCACCATTGCTACCATCGTGAAGATTAGACGTGAAAAAACGCAATATGCAAAGTACTCCCAGAAAACTAACAGCTTAGGCGAATTTGCCCAGTATAATAACATTGGAGATTTGGGTGATATCCACAACGCGAATAACCAACCGTTATTTATTAAGGAAGAAAACGAATTGGAGGAGGAACGGAAGGTGGACGACCAGTTTGATAACAATGGGAATACAGTGCTCATGGATTCCGTGGAAGTTGATCCAAGTTTCTATTACCGGTCCAAAAGCGTGAAAGCTTTGAAGAACGACGCTGGAGAAACTATTGAAATGCCCCAAATAGTTTTACAAAGAGAGTACACGAGGCTGTTGATTTCTTTCAAAGGGAGCATGATCAATCTGGCAGAAATTCCTGGAGAAGTAACTGACGAGTTGAACGGATTATTTGACTCGCTGAGTGAGTTGCAATCTTTCACAGAAGAACAGAAGTACTCTAACATTCGTAAACAACAAAACGATTATCGAGTACGTGAAGGAGATATGATATACAAGAAATATTTCCTTGACGATTCAATCGATGCGGAAGTGAAGGAGTTGTGGGATTCGAGACAGTATTGGGATATCGGAAGTGCATCAATTAATATCCACAAGGAGAGTGACCATGAAGCAGTGTCTCTATTCACCAGAGTTAAAAGCGCATTAACGCACACACGTGAGGAGCCACCCAAGAAAGGGTTTCAAGTGGCACGGCCCAGAAAGCTTGTTGTCAAGACTCTCAATCAGATTGAAGAGGAGAAGCAAAAAAGAGAAGGAGAAGCGAAGCAAGACAGTGATATGCGAGACCGCAATGCTAACAGTACTAGTTCATCCGAGGTCGACACTGTCTTTTCAGATTTAAACGAAAAGTGGTAAAATAGGTTACCATATTAGGGGTTTTCAGTTCTTATGTACTATTATTTGGTTAATTACGATTTAGTTTTTATGTTTCTTGGAAGCGGATTGCTTGGATTCAGCAGGTCTTTTCTTGACGATGTTTCTGAGTAACTTGCCGTCATCGACAAATTTGTAGACTTCATCTCCATCGGTAAGTGTTTTCTCGATTTCGAGACAGTTCTGTAACGATTGGTATTCTGACTTAAGAACGGTAAGGGCCAAGTTTTCCTTTGTTAACTCAACCGATCCAAATGGCTCACGGGCTGTAGCAGGGTATTCGCTGGCTCTCGATTCGATGATGGCCTTGTAGTTGGCAACGAAGCCATGGGTCAACTTCTTAGACTCGACCAACTGGTAACATTTCTTGTAGATTCTGGTGATCAATTGTTGGTCCAAGCCCGACTCCTTCAGTACAGCAGTGACGATGGTCAAGATTTGGATGACAAAGACCAACTCAATAATAACCTCGTGGGAACGGAAACAATCATACGAGTCCACCACGATCTCGGCACTATCTTCTTCAACAGCAAGTTCGTTCACAAACTCCAAAACCTTATCTAAGCTTTCCAGATCCAACCCTTGGGAAATAAAGTAGTTCTTGATACACAGCAATGGGATCTCACCGAAATCGTACGCAGAGCCACCGAACTCTACGTATCCGTAACGTCTCAAGATTTCACTGTTGGGAAGGTCGGAGTAAGTGTTGTAGATTTGTTGGCCCTTTGGAATAGCCTTGATACTCTTCATCACCAAGGTATCTGACTCGTAGGTCAATCTGGCGTTGTTGAGATTAGTATCAGCATTCAAAGTGTCAGCTAACGGCACCATGGACTTGAAGAATGCGGTATCTTCATCATCCTCATCCTCATCTTCTTCCTCTTCGTCTTCTTCATCTTCTTCCTTTTCTTCCAAATCAGTACGTTCAACATCAAAGGAGTACGACATGATGATAGTGGCCACCCTGTTGTAGTCTTCGAAGGTGACCAGGTCCCCCACAATTTCAAGAAGGAGCTTGTTGTACATCTCTTCAGCTTCATGGAGTCCAATACGTTCGGTGATGAGCGATGGTTTTAAAGCATTCAACTCGCTCTTAGTCCAGAAAGTCAACTGGTTGAAGTCGTGTTCGTTACTGAAGGGTAAGACAGCAAAGTATGGAGCCCATTTGCTCGATGACTTCTTGACCTTAGTTTCGTACAAGATGATCAAAATCAAGGCTTCCCACTGGGGCAACTCCAACAACTTTTCACGCATGTCGGGTTTGTCTTGGACCAAGGCACAGTTGCCAACGTTAAGTACGACGTTTCTGGGGAGCGTGAACAACACTTCATCTTCTTCGATGTCTTGTACGGCAACGACACCACGACCCTGGTGCAGAGCTCTCAAGTCAGCCACCTGTACCTTTGGCGAAATAACAACGCCCTCGTTCTCCAACCAGGAGGTGAAGCTGTTTGTCTCTTCCTCAAACAGTATGGGCGAGAAGAAGCGGTATATTTTGGATAATGTACTCAACATGGTGATGAGATGAGCTACAATTTCGCATTCGCATTAAAGTTTGTCATTTATCAAAATACATCTCACAGTCTAGTTTTACACTCGTCTGCGTCGAGCACTCTCAAGTAGACCTTGCTGGGTGTCCGTCGGTTAACGCTATCCGACAACCGGCGTGCCCTCATGTAACTGTCGTCACTGGTGGCCACCGCTACCATCAGATCGTCGTGACTCAAGTCGATCTTGACAATACTTTGGGGCCCATCTTCAGAAAACTTGTTGTAGAGCTTCATTCTCTTGCGCTTCTCGTAGTCCCAAAGACACAACGCACCGTCCGAGCCCGCGGTAAAGAGCACACTGTAAGTCTTGTGCATCGCAAGCGAGTTCACCGGGTACACCACGTCAGTGTCGGTGAGTTTATCGTGAGCGCGATGACATTTGAAGGTGAATCGTTTGGTGTTTTGGACTTGGGGCGACGAGTCAAAGTACTCCATCGACACTCTGCCGTCCACTGTTGAAAGAGCAAAGCCTTCGTTATTGGGGAAACATTGCAAATCTCGTATTTGGTAACTGAGACCCAAGTCTCTTCTTTCGTAGGGTGTGCTCAAGTTTCGATAGTCGTAGATCTCGACGTTGTTGGAGCTCAACCCCAATGTCAAGTAGTCTTTAGATGTGTCCATGTTGAAGATCTTGCTTTTCTTCAGCGGATCTTGCAGTGTTACCAGGGTGGTGAGAACCAGTTTGCGTTGCCGTATATCAATGACGCGGAATTTTCCGTCAAAGGAGCTGGCAACAATCAAGTTGTCCTGATTCTTGACTCGGGCCAAGTTGTTGATACCATGGCCCACTTCTGTCTCTGTCAGTGACACCAAGTTGTCGGTTCCTAGCACGCAGTTCTCGTAATCGAGCTCCCTGACACTGCCGTCCAAGAGACCCACAAAAGTGCAATTGGGTCCATAGTTGACCAAACTGAGTGGAGCACTTGGTGTCTGGAACTGTCCTATCGTGGTGACGCCGGCGGGGTTGGAGGAATCTTTGGCACGGGAGCAGTCGTAGAGCAATATCTGGTTATTCCATGACGATACTAAGAGGTGTGCTGCAGAGGGCAAGAAATCCACCGCAGACACAATGTCCAAGTCCGATGGAGTTTGTAGCTCGATAAACTTGGCCATTGATTCGTTTACCAGGGGAATGGGTCGTCTGGAGATGGGGTTATCTGGATGCGCTCGAAAATATATGCAGAACGGGCGACGTCCACGTTTTGGCTGCGAATTTCTACGGATCGTCAAGGTATTTCTAGTCTTGTAGTCGTACAATCATTAACTATTGGTTGCGGATCTCAAGCTTCGAGATCTCTGCGGGATCCTGATCCGGCTCAACCCATTCAAAGCTTTCCCCATGTGTCAACCAGAACTCGAGAAAGATCAATTCTTCCTGCAAGTCATTCAACACCATTTTCTTATCAGACAATATGGCCCGTAGAAATTTCTGGAGCTCGAGGATCTCGTGGTCTTCCTTCAAATCATCGAGAGGCACCAATTCAGAGCTGCCGCTAGGAAGTTCAAGGATGAAGTTGTTCTGGTCAAACGTGTTGAGATTCGTGAGCTTCCGCACCTTGCTGTGGTGGAAATTACGGATATTGACCTCGTTGTGCTCCTCAAAGTGGGTGATCACCTTGTTGATAGCTAGGAGTTCGTCCTGATGCAAATAATTAAAGAGCTTGGAGTTGTGTGGCCGCCAACTTAACCGTCCGAGATGTTCCACTAGTTTGATGCGAAGTAACCCTACCGAAACCATGCCCGTGGCTAGTATGTTGGTACCAAGCCAAATCCATGGCGAAACTGAGGGAAGAAAGATCGTTTCCACAGCGGTAAATACCGCACCTAGACACGTCCAGCCCAATAACTGCCGCCTCAACTTGGTTTTGCGATAGTTCAAGTATGGTTGGGAAACAAACGTCTCATCGATGAGTTTGAGGCAATTGTAGTAATCCTTGTTATCAAGGAGTAAATTCATCACAACATACACCGGACTCTTGAAAACCTTCCCGGCTGCCAAGTTGTGTTCGAAACCCTCTTTTGCTAGCGTGAATAAGTTATTGACCTTGTCAGGGGTAGGCTTTGTCGTCAAGTACTGTTTGATGACGGTTTCATCAGAGAAGAATTCGGGCCTATAGTTATGGTACAATAGTTTCCAGAGCTTCCCTTCAAGTTGGTCGTTATTTGGATGGAGTTTCAAGTGCAAGAAGTTGGTTTCTGCCTCCTTTGTTGTAGCTGTAGATGGGAGACTCGTACGCTGCAACCATCGGTTGGCCCCTATACAGTCCGATAGCACCGCCAGTATGTTGTCGCTAGACCCCTTCCTGGTAAACCTGTTCAATCGTTTGAGGTATGTCTCATAGTTGAGAGGCAGCCGTGAGAAATACCCGCGGTTCATAGCACATTTTAGTCTCGGCTTATCGCACGTACGTTGAAGCTCAATTTTGGCATGCGATGGCAGAATTTATTTTTGGGACTCGTGCATGCCCATATCATTTCCTAAATGGGACGAGTTAACAACAATCCCAATTTTCAACCCATAGGGATTGTATAATTTGTAGACGCTCGAGACGGTGTATTCTTAAGCTAAAGCTAGCAAGATGAGTAGCAAGAACGAATCCTTCAGCTCGGATTTCTCCTACGACCACGCGGATATACTCCAGACGGCCAGTAAGAACAAGTCCTTGCCCAAGCTTGTCCCAATCCCTGCATCACCAGCAATCGTCGGTGACGAAACCTTCAACAAAGACAACAACACTTCCGGCCGTCGACAATCAGAATATTCAAACTTCTCGGACTTTGCCGTCAAGAAACCAGAGATCTCCGAGTTTAGAGCGTTCCAGCCTCCACCACCTCCCAATGCCGTCAACAGAGAGTCAATGATCTCACACTTTTCCGACTACTCGGGTAGAGTCAATAGTGTTGAAGACTTGGGGAAACCTCAAGAGGTCCGCCTTGTCGAGAACAAAAACTTGATACAACCACAACCCCACCACCAAGTTCCCCAACCTACCGTGCACCAGATCCGTGTTCCTCTCTCCGATGTCGAATCGGACGCATCGTACCAAGTGGGCAAACTTCCTACCACCAAGGCCAAGACACCTGAATCACGCCGGTCACAACCAGACTATACTTACACCACCAACATTGAAGGAGCAATTCCTGCTCGTTCTCCACGGAGACCCAAATCAGAGGTTCTTTCTTCTGAGATGAAGAAGGCTCTTCTGCAAGAACTTAAAAAGAAGAAGCACCGCAAGCACCAGTCAGTCAGTATCACCGATGATCTTGACCAGTTGATGAAGAGTGCCAGTAATTTGACGGTACCTGGACAGGAGGCTGGCCCCGGCGAATTCGTTGCAAAGAGAGATCTTAGCGATTTTGCTGAGCCAAGAAACCCTGATGAATTTGTTGAACAGAGAAACCCCACCGATGTTATTGAAACGAGAGACCCTAGTGGCGTTGTTTCAAAGAGAGTGCAATCTGTGGAATCCGAACCTTTCGAAGAAGTGCCTTTGCCATATGCCAAACAACGTGATGGCTCCAACTCTAGTCTTCCACCACGTCCTTCTCTTGATAACATCTTGAAAGCCCGTGAGCTTTCTAGTGCTACAAGGGCCCGCGTCGAACTGTTACAAACAGAACCAGTCGAAAGTGCCGCCATTGCAGGTGAAGAATTATCTACAGAAGTTGTCCAACCAACAGAACCGGTTGCACTTGACGAAGATGTACACATTCAACAGGATACAAAACCTCGAGATATGACACCAACAAGTGAATATACCGAAGTAAGACCCAGCGAATTTGCCCAGGCCAAACTCCAAACCAAACCAGATGACGATGAATACTACGATATCGGCGAGCCTGTGTTGGTTCGTAACCCAACTAGAGTCAAGTCTGTCAAGGACTCCACAACCAAGCCAGGCCACAGAAGAACCAGAAGCAGACCAAAGTCGAGCAAATCCAAAAGATCTTCAGAACTCAAGCCTTTCAGTTATTCTACATTGATAAACCTTTTGGAAAGCATGAATGGAACCATTATTGGGGAAGAGTTTAGTCAGTTGAATTTACCAGTCAAGGAGAAGCAGCTCATCGAAAAGATCGTTGATGCTCTTTCTCGGTTGACCCTGGATATGGTGATTGACGAGAGTAGATACGAAATCGGGATTCAGAGATTGGAAAAGGCGCTCCGGGTATTGGAAGGGTTCATGTAACGAGTATATCCTTTATTAATTTAATGAACACTATGTCACTTTTTTGGCTTCGGCTTGCAAATAGACAATAAACGACTCCGATATTCTTACCATAAGCTCTTCGATGTATGCCGACAGAACGAGGAAGTCATAGTTTAACTTCACAAACGATGTAGTCATGGTTTCATGTTGAGTGGCCGGCATCTGGACTTGGCCACTATTACGCTGAATTTCAGCGTCAAATGCATTGACAGACTTGATAATTAGCTCAAACAACTTTTTATACTTGAGGTTTCGAGAATTAAGGTTTTCTCTTAAAGATACCCGGATTAGGTTTCGTTCCTCAACGTCAAACTTGTTCTTTTTAAAGGAAAGATTAATTACAATCTTGTCCTTATGAATCTTTTTCGAAGAGTTAACTGTGATGTAGTTCAAGTAGAAAATGAATTGAATTCCATTAAGGGTGGGTACTTTGAACTCGAAATTGATTCTTGATAACCCATTAGGGAGTTTGCTTTGATTTTCTGGTAGTTGGTAATTGGCCTTGATTCTTTCGATGGACTTCAAGATTGGGTGTATTTCCTTCAAATATTTGATCATTACTATCAAAGGACTGGCAAGCTTCGTTCCAAAACTAAGTTCCATGCCCTGGGACAAGTCATCTGAATACGTTTCCAAGTATCTGTTCAAGTATCCCAATACAAGCTTGAACTCATTATTTTCCTTCCCGTCAGCCGTCAAATAGACAGGTTCATTAGAAGACTCAGGTAATTTGATATTCAAGTTAGCCAAGCTATCATCAAGGTTAATCAATATATCATCAACAGAATTATTGACAACTTGTATTCCATTCTTGTTTAATTGATCCAAGATCTTGATCAACTTGTTCAACTTGTTCAAGTTATTGAAAATTTGGTCCAACAAGTTTTTCGATTGGCTATCCTTTTTAATCACATCCTCATCTCCATTAATCTTGGCCGACAAGTTTACCATCTCGTTGATTTCGAAATAATTCTTGACATCATCGAGTGTTAAATTCAATTTCAGAAAGTCGGTTGATGAGTTCTTAATGGAAAGGTTACGCAAATGTCCAAAGAGCTTGATTTTCATCTGAGTGACGTTATTCAAATTAATGAGCTTTATCTTCAAGAACAAACTGGTCGACGAGTTATAGACTGGGAGAAGGTCATTATTATTGTACAACATCAAGATCGACTCGTAAACCAAAGGTTTTTCTCTCAGTTCCAGTTCTTGTTTCACCAGCTCCTCATCCTTGAAAAAGTCATCATCATCATTTGGTAACTCAATATTGTACTTTGGTAATATTTGTTCCACCTTGTCTAACTTCAAGAAATTGATCTTTCTGACCTTCAATTCTTCCAATATCATATGGTCAATAATCATGTTGGAACACAATGTGGAGAGACTGTTGAAGAACGCGTAATCCAAGCTCAACGATACTTCGATTAGTTCGGCATCGCCTTCATTCTTGTTGAATTGTAACTTTTGAATCCATTGAATCTTCCACTCTCCGTTAATCGATCTGATACGTGAGACCCACCACACAGTAGTTGAAGCAATTCCACTAACCATATTGATCAAAAACCAACTTGGAGGCCAGCTCTTACGGCGATAGAATTGGATCTTGCTGATACTGCTGTTGAAATTGAAGTTGTTGACGATTAGGAAGTTGAACAATTTTGTAGTTTCATAATCATTCAATTTAATGATATCGTTAAAAATCCATTCCGTTGTGATCAATTTGTTGTGGATCTCAGTGTTTAAGGTTTCTAATCTCAACTGAAGTAAGTTTTCAACAATGTTATTAACCATATCAAGTTCTGTGACGAAGTTTAGATTCTTAAAAGATGTTGGTAAGAAATTGATCTTCTTAGTTGCCAGATTTTGTAGTGGAGTAGGATCAATAAAGTGAAAGAATCCTGTGGTTGGATTGATAGCAAATATCGTAGTTTTCTTTGGCGATAACTTCAAGAGCAATTGATGTGGAGTGATATACGAAACTTGTTCACTGCTTTCATCCGCCTCTATTCTTGTCTTGAAGGTTTCAAAAATACTGCTCATCAATAATGCAGAGTGTTTATTGACAATGGTGTTCAAAATCAAATCGACACTCAAGTCCTGGGGTTCATCCAAGCTTTCATCATGATCTTCCGTTTCCACAGCCACATCGTTGCTTTCCTGTGTTTGACTGAATATATCTGTTATGCCATGATTCAAAACATATTTTCCGTTTTTGAACCACCTGAAATTTAGGTTGTAAGTTTTGTCAATCCCTATCTCAATGAAAGATTTCCAATTACGAGATAAGTAATGGCCCATCCAATAATTTATAACAATAAGGGACTTACCAGTTTGATAATTAAACTGGATATTGTTTCTCCATTTTGTGTAGACTGACACGTCCTTCAACTGCTTAGCGATTAAGAATAGCTTGAAGGAAATGGAGTATTTATGCAATAAATCATACAATCCACCTAAACCTTGGTTCAATAATGTGCTATTGACAATTTTTTCCAATTTTACGTGTGATGACTGGGGTAATTTTGTGACGATTTTGTTATCTTTGTGGGTAATGAGCGATGTTTCGGGGTTGATTCCAAATAAGAACTTAAAATCAACAAAGTAGAAGGGAGATTTATAGTACTCGCTATCCTCTTCTATGATTAAATCGTTTGCGACTGTGATTGCAATTTGGAATTCGTTTGGTACGGAAATGAATACACGACCATCCTTAATGACGTAGTTGTTGACGAATCTCTCCGGAATATCTATAAGGGCCAATCTCGTCATCAAGATAAGGTTAAGGTCGTGTAATACTTCGAGCGTTTTCTGGGGCAGGATTTTCAACACCTTAATGTAGTTGTAAGAGGGTAACTGGGGTCTCTTCTTTATCAAGACTTCCAACGCCGTCATCAAATCGGAATTAGGTAATTTGGCACCCGAGAAGCTATTAAGGGCATTTAGCTGGAAAGTCAACTGTTCGAAGTGGAATTCTTGCATGCGGAACCAGTTCAAAAGATCAATGAATCGAGAAACATCTTTGGAGTTGATTGCCCATTTCACAAGAGCATAAATTTTGATAAAATCTTGTCTTAAGGAGATGATAAGCTCGAGGAACTGTTTCTTACGTTTGATGTCGGATTCCGACTCCTGGGTTGACGATAAATTCTCGATCAAAACAGTTATTTGTTTGTATGCCTCTTGGGTGTAAAACTTCAAGACGTTGGATAGCGGTATTATATTACTGGTGATATGCGGAATTTCCGGCGGCGACGAAGCACCGTTTCCTTCTATCCTTTTCTTCGTGTCGGTCCCATTCTGTAGTGGTTGTGACGATCCATTCATTGAGGACGGTTATTAGTTTTCGACTAGAAATGGTTGCAGCACAAAGGAATGAAAGCGGCAGCTAACAGAACAGAAGTATGTGTATGGTTACGTGGTTTGATTGGTTGACAACGCGGCCAAGTTCTGTGTTCCAATTCGAGTCGAGAGCGTGTGGTTGTTCACGTAGTACTTCTAGTATTTTATGCTGGAGGTAAAAATTCGCACGTATCAATTTGTCGCCACAACACGACCTTGCATACCATTGAGAGGGTTCTCGTTATTAAAATAGTACATTATCTAATTATAATACAGTGGTGGACCAGAACCATGGCGGAACACATTCCTTGATCCAGCCAAATTCAGGTTTGTCTACAACTTGGTTGACGGTCAAACGGTTGTTTTTCCGTACCAAGAGGACCTCAACGACGTTCTTGAGACCCTCGATGACGGTCTTGATGTCGGGGTCAGTGTCGTTACTCTTTAAGATTTCGTTAACCTTAAACCAGTCCCAGTCTATCATGGCTATTCTGTGGGCTGTGTTGTGTTTGGAGGCCTTGCGCTTGATAACAGAAGGCGATATGCCCGCCGATTGGAGCGCTTCGAGCGGTGGGAGATCAAAGGGGAGCCTGTCCTCCAACACGGCGTAGATCACGACACCGACCGACCATGCGTCGGTGATTTTGCCGTCGTATTTCAAGCCCATCAATAGTTCGGGTGGAATGTAGTCCTGGGATCCACACCTTGTAGTCAAGAGTTCGTCGGGAGTTTTGAGCTTTTTCGATAAGCCAAAGTCGGCCAAATTGATCAAGGGGTCGGTTATTTCGTAGGCAAATTCGTTATCGTCATGTTGGGTGAGGAGGATGTTCTCAAGCTTAATATCACGGTGTACGATATCCAAGGAATGGAGATATCCCACGGATGCAAGCAACTCACAGAGTATTCTTCTTACAGTAAGCCAGTAATGGATGTTGTTGACGTCTCTGCGGTTGTGCTTCGACACAAACTGGAAAAGATTACCGCCGGGGCAATAGTTGAGGAATATCAACTGGTCGTTGTTCTGTTTCAACATGGCGACGTCGTTGGCGTCGTCCAGCTCGCTGTCAATGGCCGTAGGAGATTCAATGTCGCTCTTGCTGATGGAGACGGTGATGTTGTAGTCAATGAGTTCTATAATGCAAGGGTGGTTGATTTGGTACAAGATGTTGAGTTCTCGCTTGATGTAAGATTTGAAGTTGGAGATCTCGATGTCGCTGTCGGTGGGGATGGAGATGATTTTGACGGCAACAACACTCAGGGAGTCGTGGTCGTATGCCGATACGACAGTACTGAAGTTGCCGTGACCAATTTCTTCGATGAATTTGTAAGATGCATCTAGTTTTTGGGAGAAGAACGATTGGTCGGTGTATTTGGATGCGGAGGTCGAGACGAGATGGTGGAGCGGAGTTGAGTCCGGTGGGGTGGTGGGCTTGACGGGGTTGGAGATGTATCTCTTTTTCTGGGACTCAAGCAACGAGTTCTTGCGGCCCAACGCCGAGAAGGGCTTAAACTCTGAGATTACACGCGGGGCGGCAGCCAGGGTGTTGTAGTTGGCGGAGTTGTTGGAGTGGACGTTGTTGTTGTGTTTGTTTCTCGTCTTGGTGACCTCGAGCAGTTGAAACAGCGGAAACGAGCCGTCGCTGATGATGGGGGTGGGGAGCTGGGTGATTTTGTCGAAGTTGACGGCAGACGGTGAGATGGTGGAGTCGGGAGAGGAGTAGAACAAGATGGGGTCGCCCAAGGGGGAAGACGACGAATGTGACGTCGTACGCGGAATGTTGTCGGGAGCCTGTGTGGGGCCAGTTGACGACAGTGGCGGCACGTTAATCCGGAGATGCGACGGGGCGCGCTGGGTGGCTTGCTGGTCGTGTCTGGGGTTCTGGTACATCAAGGGCGGTCCCAGCGGGGCCAGGCGGGTGTCCAGGCCCAGTGGAGAAGGCGATGGCGACAGCGATCGGGACATTGGGACGGAGAAGGAGCGTAGAAACACACGACGGGGCCGGAAGACGTCTGCACCAGCAAAAGAAAGATGGTGGGAAAAAAGTGAGGGGACGAATCCGCGATAGCCAGCGGCTGCGTGGAGTGCTGCAGACACCGCGCAAATACGGCGGTTACATAATGGCGTTTAGTGCGCGCCGACGCGTGCGAAAATGTAACATGGGAAGCGAGCTCGATTGGGCGGCTCTGGTGTTGGCGCGCTGATGGGGGGACGGGAGGGGATGCACCGTCACTGGGGTAATGGTTGTGTCCTGGTGGATGCGGTGGTGTTGTGGATGTGGATGTGGATGTGGTGGTGGTGCAGGTGTGGTGCTGCTGTAGTGGCCACTGGCCGTGGTTTATGGAGCCCCAGGTTGCTTCAAGGGCCCCCACCGTGACGCCACTTTTGTTCTCACTAAGCCCGCGGCACCAGCTCGCCCCGTTCCCCGGTTTTTTTCCTGTGTCCCGTCACAATTTTTAACGTCAAATGTGACACCTTAGCCCCCGGCCCGACACCTACACATCGTCACAGATTAATTGTATTATTAAATTACAGCATTACCGTTCTATAAACCTTTTCCAGAATTAAAATCTTTTCCCTCTTGTCCTGCTACTTCTTGTCAAACATACAGTCGCTGTTCTTCTTGTGGCAGCCTTCGCACTTGCCCAACTCGCTGTTGAACACACACTTGACCTTGCGCTTGCGGCACGAAACGCACAGTGACTTTCTCGAGCTGGTGGCTTCCTCAGCAAGACTCGATATCACAGATATCGTGACTGCCGACGACATGGGCTTCTTGACCGCGATCTTCTTCTTGACAATCTTGGCCGTCTTCTTCTTGATGGGCGACGAAATGAGCACGGCGGCAGCGGCGGTGGCCTCGTCGTCGTCACTCGAAACGCTGCCCGACTTCTTCTTGTTGTTGATCATGATGTCTTCCTTGGTGAAGCCCTTGGAGAAACAACACGTCAAGCCCTTGACGTTGCACGATTTGCAGCTGTAGAGCCTGATCAACTTGTCGTTCGAGATGATGTAGTTGACGGACTCGTCGTTGATCATCAACGACGTGGCGTGTCTCGAAAGGAGCTCGTCGACGTTGGCCTGGGGCAAGTCGAGCGAGTACACCGGCGAAGGTACAGCAGCCACCGACTTGGCAAGAATGGTGATTTCGGCGTTGCACTTGACTTTTCTTGATCTACAGGAATCGCACGAAGGGCCCAACCGTTGTCTTCTCTTCTTGTTGATGATGGTGAGGCTGTTCGTGTCGGACTTGGGGATGTGTAGCAGGGCCGACGACAAGTTGGGCAGTGACATGGGCGACACCAGCGACACCAGCGACGCTGACGTCAACAGTGGCGGGGTGTGCGACGACTTGTGGTTGTCGATGTGGGCGGCAATGGTAGACGACAAAAGGCCCAAGCCGCTGGTTTCGGACCCCAAATGCAAAAGATTGCGCTCGGTAAGCCTAGAGGAGGGCGGGGTTATCGACCCGCTCGAGATCGATGCGTGTTTGGGGAGGGGTAAAGTTGTGTAGCCCGAGTAGTTGGAGGTGATGGGAGGCAAAATGACAGGTTTGGAGATTGCGGACGGGGTATCTTTGAAGCTCAACTGTCTTATTATGGGCGACAAGGGCGGCAACGATACCGCAGGTTGTGTGTGAGGTTTGGTATTCATTATGGAATACGACAATAAATCGTTGGACGACATGGTGGTTGTGTGGGAGGGCGGGGGCGCGGGTGTAGTATGGTAAATAAACAGAGCTGGCAAAACTATTCGTGGGTTGGAGCACCGACAATATATACCAAAAGATAAATCACAGGCTTCAAAAAGAGGAGTTCCCGCCTGGTTTTATATCTTAAGTCCTATTTTTTACGGCACAAGTAACTGCAAATTTTTTTATACGGAACTAGATATTCCTGGGGAAAAATCCCGACTGGAGGGGGGCGAGCCACCTTGTATCGACTCCGAGTCGGTGCAGGTTGAGGACAGTACTCCGACAGTAATAGCCGGCGGTTTGGAGTGGGGATCTCGGGAAACGTAGACGGTGGGCGGTGCCGTCACTTGGCCATGTGCTAGGTGGTGTTAGCTGGGGGTCTAGACACCAACATTTGGCCAGTTTTGGCCGGTGTTGGCATTCTCGGACGACTCCTCCTTCGGCATAGGAAAACCTCGGAAGACATTTGGCAAATGAGTCGCCCTCCGGATTGGGAGGGTGGCATTGGATAATCCGAACTGTTACGGAAGAAATCGGAATCGCACCCATACGACTCACACTACAACTTACTTTCTCCGTGCTATATGCACTACAATATCACACGAAGGAGAGGCAAATACACAATTATGCCTTACAGATGGAAAAATGTCATCCGTAGAGGCTCGGAGCTTGGAACGCCATCTCCAGATTGGTTGGAAACCCGCGCGTTGCGGTATCGTTTGAGGGTTTGAGTTCTGGCGGGTGTAAGGCAGTGACCGTGGATATTGGACGTTCTCCACCTTGGGCAAGAGGGGACTGGGGGAGGAGAGATTCCAGACTACTGTGGTACGGATGCTTCTGCCCCCCCTCCTCCGAGCGATTTTAACGACGGGGATTTGCACGCAGGCGCGGCAGATGGGGGGAGACATCCTTTTCCCCGAGACCGAAAAAAAAAATATCTCGGAGCTGCGCACGAAACCGCTACGGGTGCCCCAATTCTCCGATGAAATGACAAGCGAGGAGCACATGAATTCGGAGTTTCGGCACCGAGATGGTGACCTTGAGTCATCGCCGCCACCGCGGTTCTGTTGCCTCCCCACCATAAAACCTTGTGCCAAATTCCATCCGTGGGTTCGTGTGACCTTTTGCCACCGAAGTCGGAGACCAGTAGTGACGTACACCCAGCCTCTTTTGCGCTACTGGCCAGTTGGTCTTGCCAGGCACAACCGCCGAGCATGCCGTCGATGTCGCAGCTCCGAGCCTGCTCCCGATTGCATTGACCGGATCTTTTTCTGGTGGCAGCCTGCAGACTGCAGATACGCCATTGGCCGAGTCAGAAGTGGGGAAGCCGCGTACATGGCTCCCGAACCAGTACCGTTAGACTTGGGCCACTCGAGTCGATTGCGAAATTCGACGCCGTCAACCGGCCAACCTCGCCTGATTGTTTGGCCATCTACGATCCACCGGGACCCCGACGTGCGTCCGTCGTGGTGGTAGGGGGCTTTTACGAGCAGGTTGTCACGCCATCTCGATCCCGAGATGGATAGGAAAACTGTAACCAGACGCGGAACAAAGTGTGGCCTCGGGGGGGGGGGGGGGGCCCCCAATCAACGTGGGGGGCCTGGCGGGCGTCGCACCGGCGGCATGGCTACAGTTTTTCGTTGGTGCAACCGTTTTCGCTGGCAACGGATCGTGTGTCGCTTGTTGTAACCTTAGTCACTCAACCAGCTCGGACTTTAGTATACAATGCCAATTATGCGTTGTCGGGCCACGGAACAATAAACCTTAGTTTAAAGTTAATTTGGGGGTGGGAGATAACGAACTCATCCCCGGCATGGCACCGGAAACCAAATGTTGCATGTTCAGGCCTGGTTCCCTGACATCGGAACTACGGGCCCAGCGTGTTGCACCCGGATATCGACGCCTATTCGACGGTAATCGGAGCTGACCATGCGGAATCCACGTCACCCAATCGTTTTCTGGCATTTGTAATGACTGCCAAAGCCTTCTTTGGCCCTGTTGTCGTTCCGTCTTTGTGCCATTACATCGCCAATCACCAGACCATCGTATTGAAACCTATATTCTCCGGGAATGATTCATGACCTGACAATCCGCAAAATTTAACAGGAAACAAAATGCCTGGTTAGCTCAATCGGTAGAGCGTTTGACTCTTAAGTAGGATATCAAAAGGTTACGGGTTCGACCCCCGTATCGGGCTTACTTTTTTTTGGATTCTGTTGCGTTTTGGTGTTTCACAACGGTATTTTGGGGCATTTCAATCAAAACAACTAGATAAACACTGCTAGAGACTCTCCAGTCAACCACTAGCAACCTACGACCACTAATACTGCCGCCAAACACCAACCTTTTCGCCTATCTGATATCGCTCGAGAGTGATGTGCTCACGTGATTTTCCATATTTACATTCCTACCCAATTAGGCATTATTGATATATTATACCCATCCTCAAAAATTAAACATATCCTAGACAAGTAAAGATATTAGAAAACGAACCAAAGTGTGGAACCAGTTGTATCTTGTGTGAACTTCCCTATCTTTCAAGTACCATTATACCCCACCCCCTTCTGCCATGGATATCGACATAGATTTCGGAGGATCATACCTAGATCCGTCGTCCCCCGGCTACAACCAGTCGATGGACTTGAATACCCCCATCAAGAAGATCCAGTGCTTGTCGCTAAACTCGCCCCCCAAATCTTTGCATCCACGACTTACCGACGTACTTTCGCCGCCCCCCAGCCACGACCAGGAAAACATCAACATGTACCTGAACCGCAAGCAAGTGGAGAATTCGACGCCGACCAACCAGATATACGGCAATAATGACGACGTGGTGATGCAGCCGTTGCTGGAGACCAACACCAACGTTGAATCAAGCATGTTGAACAAGGGCTACTCGATGAAACTCACCCATAACGTGTTGAATGAGTTGAACATGCGTGCCGACGAGATCTCGCGATTGAGCCGGTCTCCTCCCAGAGAGTCCTCGGCCAGCATTGCCCAGCGCAAGAAGCGGTACAGCGGGATCCATCGCAGCAGGTTCAACAAGATGGAATCGATTGCTGACCACTACTCGGTAGCAAACCCCAAACCTCCAGCCACCACCAACCATCCACGTACGTCTCCCCAGAAAGACCAGGACGAATCCGACAACAAGAGAAGAAGAACGCTCAACGGGCCTGACGAAGTGCTCCAGTACCAGTCCATTGCCACCAGCACATCTCCCGACAAGCACACGAGTCCTACGAGGAAAGTATCGCCCGTCAAGACGGATTTCCAGCGGCTTTCGCCGGTCCGGACCGAGTTGAAACCAACCCAATTGAAGTCACCAGCAAGAGTGACCAGTCTTGCGCCTTCCAGGAACGATTTCGCCCGGTTATCGCCCGTAAGATCGGACTTTACCAAACTTTCTCCCGGAACAACGCCAGGAACCACCCCAAGACTCTCGCCTACAAGAACACTTTCGCCTACAAGAACAATCTCTCCTTCAAGAAGCAGTCTCTCGACCATGAGTGAGAAAAGCGGGTGTTCTGAGCTCAACAGCAGTCCGTTCCGGCGGATTTCTCCATCGAAGGGCTCGATGAACTTGAACCTGCTCTTGACGGGGGACGACACCAGTGGGTCACCCATGAGGAACGACAGCAGTGGATCGCCCGTGAGGAACTCGTTCATCAAACCGTTCCCTCCTAGCAACAAATTGAGGCCGTCTTCGCTCGAAATGGCCGGAGTCAAGCCTGGTTTGAACAAGAAATCGTCGATTCCCCAGCTCCAACAACGGCCCTCGATCCCTCAGCTCCAAAGAAAGTCGTCAATCCCCCAACTACAAAAGAAGACGTCGATTCCGCAACTACAAAGCAAGGCGTCGATCCCGCAGCTCCACCGCAAACCATCAACACCGCTGCTCCACCAGAAACTGCCACCATCGTACGAGTCGCCTTCGTCGATTCCAACGTGGAACATGCCCAAATCGCACACCTCGAGCAAAATACACATCCAGCCAT
This sequence comes from Teunomyces cretensis, assembly GCA_003706575.2. Taxonomy (NCBI): domain Eukaryota; kingdom Fungi; phylum Ascomycota; class Pichiomycetes; order Serinales; family Debaryomycetaceae; genus Teunomyces; species Teunomyces cretensis. The sequence continues at coordinate 285,221 of PPLT02000005.1, read as the reverse complement.
CGCCGTCGTCACGGTCCATGCGTGGCTCTCTTGCATCTTCGTTCTCGTCGGCCTCGTTGACGGGGAAGAAGTACACCATCCCCCAGGAAAACACCTTGTACGACAAGCCGACGATATCGTCGTCCCAGAAGTCGTTGAACAAGTTCCAGCGCTTCAAGGACCGTTTCAGCTGATACCCAACCTCCGCAAAGTCCATATTCACGCCATAAATCTTCAGTTCTATAATATATATTATCATATTTGTCTAGTAGTAGATGTTCGACTGGACCTTGATGTCACCACCAATGGTCAAGATCTGGGCCCCCGTCCACTTGGTCCCAGGAGCCAACTCAACAAAGTCCGACACGTTACCGGGCTCGACACACAACATGTTGAGGTAACCCGACTTGGGTTCAAAGTCGGCCATGCCGCCGGACTTCTTGATCCAGGGGTTCCACACGACGGCGTCGGGCAAGTTTTCTCTCTCGACGTTGACCAACACCTTGCCCAACTCGACGACCTGGAAGAGCTTCAGTTGGGGAACCTTCTTGTAGATCCGGTCAAACTCCTCGTGGAAACTGACCACGGGCGACTTCTCGGTGTACAGCTCGGCCAACAACTGGTCAAAGCATTCCTGGTCGACCAAGTTGGTGACCAAGGTGTCGGTGATGTCGGGAACGCGGAGGTAGGTGTGGAACAACCAGTTGAACTCAAACGTTTCCTTTCCGGGGTTCTCGACCTCGATCCGGGTCACCAAGCGGTCAGTGTCAAGGGTCACCGACAAGATCAACGTAAAGTCGTACGCACCGCCGTTCCACAACCGGTACAACTCGGGGTCGACTTGTTCGGGACTCAAGGCGAACTGGACCGTCAATGGGTCAGCGGTGGTTTGGCCCAAGAACTCCCAGGTCGAGTTTCTGGCAAAGCCGTGCTGGGGCAACGGGAACGTTGGGTGGCTCTGCTGCTTCTGCTTGCCAAACACCGGGAACACCAAGGGCACACCGCCTCTGACGGGCTTGGACGAGTCCAATTTGGCGGCCAGACTCAACCACAACTGTTCGACGCCGTTGTTTTTCCACGAGATCACGGTGGCGCCATACTTCAAGATGGTGACGGAGGAGGCGGGATTGGAGGGGTGGGTCAAGACGACCTGCGATTCTAATTCTTCGACGGGCATTGGTGGCCAGCAATGAATGTTTTCGGAGTGTTGTAGAGCGTCGGGGCCCGGACCGCAAAAACAAGGGGAACAGACAAAAGTCCAAACGGGGAGGCGCCAAAGAAAAGACCGAAACGGAGACAGACAAAAAGGACGCAGAAAACAGCGACACGGAGACGAGACGAACGACGTCGACAACTTCACCTCCGCCAACTACAATAAGCACAATCTCCTGTTCGCCACCAACATTACTACTGTAGCACTTTTCCCGTTTTTGTAGGATTTTTTACATTTTCACCATTTAGCACCACGAGTTGCAACGTAGCGTAACAATAAGAACATCTAAACACCAACCTCACTACAACCTCCATAGCCACCACCACAACATCACCAACTCACCACACACTTACCAGATCCATCTTCGCCGCCCTGACCGCACCATCTCCATCTCCATCGCCATCTCAGCACCATCTCCCCAGCCGCTTCTATCCGAAATAGGGGAATCGCAAAAGAAATTTTCGCAGAACAAACAAAAATCACCATAAAACACCGCCTACCGCCAGTCCACCACCGCAGCTACAACACCCCCGTTGTCGTTAACCATGTCGCTCCTCAGATCCAAGGCGGTGCAGAAACCGTACCAGTTGTTCCACTACTACTTTCTCCTGGAGAAGGACCCCCACTCCGACGTCACCGACTTGCTGTTTGACACCGACGTCGCCATCTCCATCTCGCGCTTCAGGCGCCACCACTGGTCCCCGGCCGAAATCGTCCACTACACCTTCTTGTCGTCCATCATCTTCTTTGTCTACATCATCTTCCCTACATCCTTCTTGATCAAGACCGCCATTCTCGCCGCGTTCATCGCCTGCTTCCTTGTGCCCCTCACGTCGCAGTTCTTTGTCCACGCCTTGCCCATCTTCACCTGGTTGGCGCTCTACTTCTCGTGTGGCAAGATCCCCAACACCTGGAAGCCCGCCATCTCCGTCAAGGTGTTGCCAGCGTTGGAAACCATCATGTACGGCGACAACTTGTCCAACGTCTTGGCCACTTTCAACACCCCAACAATGGATATCATTGCCTGGATCCCTTACGGAGTCGTTCACTTTAGTGCTCCGTTTGTCGTGGCCTTCTTCATCTTCTTGTTTGCACCACCCACGTCCCTCCGCTCGTTTGGCTTCGCCTTTGGCTACATGAACCTCCTCGGAGTCCTCAACCAGATCCTCTTCCCGGCCGCTGCGCCTTGGTACAAGAACTTGTACGGCTTGGAGCCCGCCAACTACTCCATGAGCGGGTCCCCTGGTGGATTGGGCAGAATCGACGCCTTGCTCGGCGTAGACATGTACACCACGGCGTTCTCGAACTCGCCCGTCATCTTTGGTGCTTTCCCTTCGTTACATTCGGGATGTGCTGTCATGGACGTGTTGTTCTTGACGTGGTTGTTCCCACGGTTCCGTGTCGTGTGGTGGGGCTACGCTACATGGCTCTGGTGGAGCACGATGTACTTGACCCACCACTACTTTATCGACTTGATTGGTGGTGCTGCGTTGTCGTTGGTGGTGTTTGAGTACACCAAGTACACCCACTTGCCAGTCATTGACGCCTCCAAGTTCTGTCGCTGGTCCTACAACCGCATCACCAAGACCGACGTCGTTGCTTCCGACCCGTTGGGAGCTGGCTTCACCGCCATCAACGATATCGAAGCGTCGATTGAAGGCAGATCTTCGCGGTTCAGCGCCAACCCATACTTGCATCAAACAGCCCCCGAGGCGTTTGAGATGTCGACCTACTCGAGATCGAGACAGACGTCGCGTACAAACTTGCCAACGGTGCCAATGGCCAAGTCGGCATCGTCATTAAACCTTCCTGAAGAAACAACACCACCACCAGCCCACGCTGGGGCCGAAGATTCGATCTCCGACAACTCGTCTGTCGACAACAGCGCCGCTCCGTCAGTTTTTGACGAAGACCAGCACCAGATCAGCCAGACGACGTCGGTGGTGTCGTTGGACGAGCTCGAGGGCGAAAGGGGGTCCAAGTACAAGTCTAGATAGACACCGATTCCCACGTGCACACCCACACCCACACACACACCCACACTCACATGGAGACGCCAATCTGGATGGTACGATTGGTTGTATTGTTTTGTTTTGTTTTTTTGTTTATGTTATCACGAACGCATTGGAAACATGTTTCGTTTCCCTACACGAGCCTTGGGGGCCAGCCAATGTCATGGGCCAGCCAGGAACCTGGGGCCAGCCAGCTAATATCCTAATATTCTAATCCTACTTAACTCGGCAAAAAGCTTAAATTGTAGACATTCGTAGACAGGCGACCTGGCACTTGGGTGCAACGTCGATATTCCAATGGCACCTGGCTCGGTACGTCATACTGCAGACAGAACCGGGGCTGCCCGCTGGTTGACACTTTCCCCATTGGGAAGTGTCATGTGTTGTGCGTGGGCCCTGCAGCATCGTGCAGGAGACGTGCAGGGCGCGGGCGCGCGGCTGCCCAATGCAGGACCAACTCCTTACCGACTGCGTGGGCAGGTGCTGGGGGCTTAGATGAGCCAGGACCCTTCCGCATTGAGTCGGACACCCAAAGTCGGAGTCGGATTGGGCCAGGCGGCCGCCACAAACAAATCCGACACCCACACCGAGTCGCACCCACATAAACGCGCCAGTTACCACACGGACATAGCTGGCTTGCTCATTTTAGTGTTGCTGTTATTGTTTACGAAGCTTAAATCTAAGTTACTAAGTATAGCCAGATACAAAGAGTGAGCCGACAATCAGGTCGAACAAGTTGTCCAGGCGTACTGATGCTGCATCAGCCTCACGACGTAATGGGCCCCGGTCTATTTCATGTCGATCACCTGAGTCTGGTGTCTCCATCTGCATTGTTTAAGTTACCGTCAGGCACACGTTATTATGACGCAGGCTTACGGCGCCAAGACGGAACTACGTTGCAGTATCTGCAGGAAACTTTGGTCCGGTTGCCAGCCCCTGCGTGATTCATGAATCAATTTAAGGTGGGATTTTTACCCAAACGGACATAGTCTTGGCACTGGGGTAGTTATTATTAGAAACGGTAACATCAACAAAAACACAGACACGGTTCCCGATGTGGGGCAGACCACGTTTTGGTTATAAGTCCCAGAGGGTTTAGTTTGGCCGCCTGGACTATCTTTGCAGGCTTTAGTATGCGAGGCGTAAACGGTTGGTTCAAAAAGCTAGGGAAGCTACCGCCACCAATTTAGTCCGCCCAACGAAATTTTTTGCCGGCGTTCCCCAGAGTTCGCGCGCTGACCTGCCGCCACCTGCCGGAGAACAAAATTGACTATGAGCATTTTGTACCGAATTACCAGCCACCTTGTGTTTGTGTCCCAAACAGGAAATATCAAGCAATTTTATGCGCTCTTTTTATTTATTTTTTCGATGCAGACATCACCAAATATTTTTAGAAAGACGCACCAGTTTTAAAGTTAATGTCCGTTACGACGAGTGACGGCTGATGCTGGCGCCAGTCATTTTTTTGGTATAAATATGCCCGGTAATTCGCCTAGTTGTTGACTGTTTTTTTTCTTCTTCTCTATCTTAACAAGACAAATAATCTCCTCACTCGCTATGCAATTATTCAACGCTATTACTTTCGCTTCCTTGGCCGCTTTCGCCTTGGCTGACCAAAAATTCACCTTGAAGGCCGTCGGTGGTGACATCAACCAACAAGTTATCGTTGCCAACAACCAATTGTTTGCTGGTGACAACAAGCCAGTCTACTTTGACTTGAAGGAACCATCTGGTTTCCTTGACGCTGAAGGCCTCCACGTTGGTCTTTCCCAAGAAGGTATCTTTTTGACTCCTGACCAAGGTAAGGCTTCCAAGGACTTTGGTGTCCAAGACGGTAAGCTCAGAAACGGTCCATCCATTGACGGTTTCGACTTCTTTGCTTGTAACGTTACCGGTACCTGGCCACTTTACAACTGGAAGGTTGACGACACCTGTGTCCCAGTTAGCTTGAGCGTTCTTCCAACCGAAGGTCCATCCACCTACCCTAACCCAGAACCAACCCCAAACCCACCACCAAAGCCATCTTCGTACGGTAACGAAACCTCCACCGACACCCTTACTTCGCACGAAGTCATCACCATCACCTCTTGTGAAGCCGATGTCACTGACTGCCCAGCCAGAACCACCACCAAGCCAGTTCCAAACACCCCAGTCACAACCACCTCTGCCTCCACCAAGAAGCCAGAATCCGTTGTCCCAACTAACGCTGCCAACGCTGCTTCCTTTGGTGCCGGTGCCATTGCCGCCGCTGCCATTGCCATGTTCGCTTAGGGTTTTTATTTAATAGTTTATTTCAAAAAAGGGATGTTTTAGATTCACAAAACTGTAGACGTTGCTTTAGTTGTAGATGTTTTTTTGCCAGTTCAATTTGCAGCCGGCGCGACTGGTTGGCCAATTTGGGAACCGAATACGAACCGCTTATTGCTGCCGTCCATCGTCCTGGTGCCAATTGCGGTGACGGGCATCGTGTCGGCTGCTGGCCATGGTGGTTGTTCCGAGCATTGTACCATCCTAAAACTCAACCTCTTGTAAAAGTAACGTCGTAATCGCCAACCAGGCGTCTTTCCTAAACGGGTGCTGGAACCAGAAATAGATGGAATTCGACACATGGAACGGTCGGGGGTGAAATGGAAAAACATTTACCCAGAAACAGACACGGCAAAACTTCCATCAAACAACTGTACACGTCCACCATACGTCATACATAACCATGTCACCCCCATCTACACGTCACCGCCAGTTGTCGCCGCAATCTTCGACGAGTGACTCGCCGGTCATTTGCTGGTACAATCGAGCGTGCGGCGCGCCGGCGCGGGCGACGGGCCAATTGTGCCTGCAGGAACGCCAATTTTTTAGCCAGAAAAAAAAACCAGCCAAATGGGAAGCGGCAAAAGGTCAACCATTTCAACCTTGTTCTTTAGCTATCGACGTTCGTCAGTGTTGTTGTTCTAGTGCTATCTGTGTGCATTCCTGCCCCTGTGTTTAGTGAACACTTTTGGGCCGCCGTATCTGTCTGCACCCCACCGCGTCTTTATCCGTGCTTAAAAATAGCGACAAAAAACACTCGTTCCGCCCCACCATCACCCTTTTACACCCACACACGTCGACCCTTTTCCACACCTCCACATGCTGCCGCTGCTGCTACCGCAGACGCTAGCCCTAGCCAAAGATATCTTTGTGTTGGAGGTCAAAAGGAGCGCCACCACCACCAACCAGATCCAGGACTTCACCTACCGCCAGGCGTTGGTCCAGCGGATATTGGCCATCTCGAGCTCGTGTGCCTCCATTGCCGCCTGTCTCGTGGCCCTCTACTTCTTCCTTGCCATAGACCCGCGCCGGTTGATATTCCGCCACCAGTTGATCTGCTTCCTCTTGTTGTTCGACTTGCTCAAGGCCATCATCCTCTTGTTGTACCCGGCCCGCGTCCTCATCCACACCACGTCGTACTACAGCGCCAACTTCTGCCAGGTGGTGGGCTTCTTCACCGCCACCGCCATTGAGGGCGCCGACATCGCCATCCTTGCCTTCGCCATCCACACCTTCTTGTTGATCTTCCGCCCCGGCTTGAATACCAAGGTCCGCAACACCAACAGAACAGAGGGCGGTCTCTACCGCTTCCGCTACTACGTGTACGCCCTCTCGTTCCTCATCCCCATATTTCTCGCCAGCTTGGCCTTCATTGGCGAGGGATACACCCCGCTCGTGTGCTGGTGCTACTTACCAGAAAGACCGGTCTGGTACCGGTTGGTGCTAAGCTGGGTACCGAGATGGTGCATTGTCGTCGTCATCTTCACATTCTATATCCTCATCTACTACCATGTGGTCCGTGAGTTCAAGACCCTAGGCGGTGTCTTCACCACCATACATAAATCGAACCAGACGGCGTTGAACCCCAGCGCAAGCCATGCTGCCGACAAACCGTCGTTCTTTTCTGCATTATCGTACTTCTTTTCCTCGGTCAAAGACAGTATCTTTCCCAAATTCATCTTCCCCGACCAGGGAGGCATCAACAAATCAACTTCAACCAAAACCGCCAGAGATAAAATACCGTCACGAAACAACAATAACGAAGATGACGATGACGACGAAGATGACACCCAAATCGCAGCATCGCCCGTCCACATAGATACCGAAAACATCATCTACGACCCTGAAATCCAGGCCGCCAACCTTGCCAAGTTCCGCAAACGCCAGCGGATCATCGAGAAACAAATGAAGTCGATCTTTGTTTATCCCTTTGCCTATTGTTTTATCTGGCTCTTTCCATTCATGCTCTATGTCACCCAGATAAACTACGAAGAGGAACATGGTCCCATCTACTGGATGAACTGTATGGGGGCGTTTATGCAACCGTTCTACGGCTTTGTCGACACCCTCGTGTTTTTCTACCGGGAGCAGCCATGGAAGTATACCATCATGAAGAACTTTGAGAAGGAACATTCCCACCGCATGGATAATCTCCTCATCACCAACGTAGCGGCGGCCGCCGTCGTTGCTCGTGCCAGTACAGCCAGGACCCACGACTCCGAATCGGTCACGACAAGCGCCATTCTCACGAGAAACTCGCTCAGTGCCAGTACGGGACTCATTGATATCGAGGAGTATCCCCGGTGGAGACAATGGCTCAGCTGGATGCGGCTCCCGTTGTTCAAGTTACCCAACGAGGAGTCGGTGGCTGAGTTCCAATTGAAGTATATCAACGATAAGTTGGTCAATGCATCGTCAGCACAATCGCCCAACACCTTGGTGGGCAGCGACGATTCGTCAAAGACGGGCAACGACAGAAACTATTTTGGTGCAGGCACCAAGATGGTCGGAGAAACCCACGACTTTTCCAACTTGCTCCGCGGGGATATCAGCGAGAAGGAGTTCCGCACCACGCTCGAGAACTACTCGCTCAACTTTGACGGCGTCTCCAACCGTACACCAACGTCACAGTACGCCAGTGTGAAGCGGTCTTCGATTGCCGGGGCCTCCTCCCGCAAGAACAGTGTCATCTCATCGTCGAAATCACAGCGGTCACGACAGATGTCGACCATCGAGCCGATGTCTGCACCTGAACCGGCCATCGTTGAGGGCAAGAAGTTTTTGCACCCAAACCATGCGTTGAACGTCACTGGTGTTGCCGACACCAAACCGCAGTTCAAACGAGGGCTGTCGTCTCCGTTTGCCCGTAAGACATCGTCAACTCCAGGACGGAACTCAATAGGGACGCCCGGCAGCGTCACTCCGCTAGCCGACGACGACGAGATCGACTTTATGGAGTTCTTAAAGAATGGACCGCCAACGTAAGGTTGGCTGGTTTTCCGCGGCCCACGTTACTGCGGCAAGGATGTCATCTCCCGTCCCCTCACCCAATTAGGCATTTTAATATAAAAACTGTAACATATTTCCGTGCGCGATACATTGCCGTTTCGATGTAACGGTCCGGAATCGAAGCCTCACGGACCGAGTCATATAGCTGTGGATAAAAGTGACTCTTGTTTTTTTTTGAAGCCGTACCATTTGCTTCTCCAGTCCAGAAGTGTCTTTATCAATGTCTACGCTGCTGACAGAAGAGAAAAGGTCGAGCCAGACATCGCCCATGGTCCTGACCGAAGTCACCAACGATGCCCTAATGGTTTCGCTGTCACAGTCACCACGCAAGCCCAAGTACTTTGAGAGCAATGCTGGCGATGGGACAAAGGCAACCGAACAGTTTATCGGCGGTATAAACCTTGTGTTGACGCTATGCAGCTGTGTGGCAGCCCTCTTCATTGTGGCCCTCGACCAGACCATTGTATCGACCATCTTGACCGAGATCGGCGACAAGTTCCACGAGTTTGACAAGATCGGCTGGCTCACGTCGGGGTTCCTCTTGCCGATGGCGGTGTTGGTTCCGTCGTACGGAAAGGTATCGATAGCGTTTGGCCGAAAGAACGTCGTGTTGGTGGGCATAGTCGTGTTTGAAATCGGGCTGTTGATTGCAGCGTTGGCCAACTCGATGGACATGTTGATTGGCGGCCGGGTTATCCAAGGGTGTGGAGGAGGTGCTGTCCAGTCGATGGTGATTCTTATTCTTACCGAATCGGTGCCCATCTCCAAACGGTCGCTTTCGTACGTGTTGTTGGGCCTCACGTTTTCCATCGCCAGCGTGTTGGGCCCGTTCATCGGCGGAGCGTTCGCTACCAACGTCAGCTGGAGATGGTGTTTCTACATCAACTTGCCCATTGGCGGATTGGGATTCTTCATGTTGTTCTTCTTTTTTAATCCACCCAAACCACAGGGCTCCATCAGGTCCAAGTTGGCCAAGATCGACTATCTTGGAACCATACTTCTTACGGCCGGCTTGGTGTTGATCTTGTTGGCATTGACGTTTGGCGGCGTCAACTTCCCGTGGAAATCCGCCGCCGTCATCTGCTGCTTCGTGTTGGGTGGCTTGCTTGTCGTGGCCTTCTGCGTCTGGAACTTTGTCTACTCGCCAAACCCCATCATCATCAAGGAAATCGTCACCTCGTTCCCCATCATGTGTGCCTGTTTGTCAGGAATGTTCAATTTCGCCTTCTTCATGTCGAACTTGATGTACTTGGCGGTGTATTTCCAGGTCATCTTTAATGCTTCGGCGTTGAGGAGTGGTATCGACTTGATCCCGTTCATCGTGGCGGTCTCTGTCACTTCCATGGTCAACGGTGCGTTCATCAGAGTGTTCCGTTACGTCAAGATCACCATGATCGTTTCGGGAGTGTTGGGTCCCATTGGCTGTGGCTTGTTCCTCTTGTTCACCAAGACCTCGCCCGTTAGAGACAGAATCGGGTTCCTTATTCTTTCGGGGATCTCCGTGGGACTCCAGTTCCAGTCGTCACTCCTAGCCGTCCAGCTAGAAGCCCCCAACAACGTCGAGGGCTCCATCATCATCAGTACAGTGTTTCTCAACTTTTGCAAGTCGGCAATGGCTTCGGTTTCCGTCACGTTGGCCCAGCTCATCTTCAACACGACGGGTACCAAGTACGTCAAGCAGGCTTTGGCAGCATTGCCAAAGGGTTCGGCCGACTACAATGTCCTCCACACCATTCCAGCATCACAGCTTCTCTCCAACCCCAAGCTTGTCCATGGTTTGCCCGACCTGGCTCGTGAATTGGTGTTGGACCAGTTCATGAAGGCGGTCAAAAACGTATTCTACATGGGACTAGGGTTTTCCCTCATCGCCTTTGTCTTCTCACTCTTCACCACCAACAAACGGATCCCTAAAACCAAAGACGTCAAGCAGAAGGAAGACTCCGACGCCGAATCTTTGGATAACCATACCCCAATTGACAATGACAAGGTCTAGATGTTATTGTACATAATCATACACTAATATACAAGCATTAATCTTCTTTTATGAATCGCGTTAATCAGCAAGCTTCTTGCCCACCTCCTCGAGGTACAACTTGACCTGGGCATTCAACCGCGTCACCTTCAACTCGGTGTTGCGTACTTCCATCTGGTACTCGAGACGCTTCTTGGCGATATTGCTCTCGATTTCGCTAATCAACTCTTTCTTCTTGGTAAACTCCTCTTCCTTCAAGTTCCGTTCCTCAACCAACTTGGTATAGTCCTGTCTGTAGCTCGTCAACTGGTGCTGGCTCTTGGCTATCCGTTCATCGGCCTGGACCTTGAGTTTGGCCGTCTTCTCTTGCATGTTGGTGAGCTGACGTTGGATCTGCTGGATCTGCCGCGACAAGTTGGCCGTTTGTAAGTTGAGCTGCTCGAGGTATTCTTGGCTGTCGTTGAGACGCAGCAGCAAGTCCTGTTCCTTGAGCGAATCGTTGGTGATTTCTTCCAAGATCCTAAAGAGGTTCTTCAACTCGTTCTCTATCACTTCGATCGACTCGATTGTGACGGTGATATTGACATGGCGTTGCTGTGACTGACCATAAACGCGCTCCACATCGCCCAACTGGGCCCGGAGGTCGCCGATGATCTTGCCGAGAACGCTCAAGTCGGTCTCGGAGTATGCTCGGAGCTTGTCGAGCTCCTTTTCCGCCTCAAACACAAGGTACTGGATATCGTCAAGACGTTCAATCAACCGCGACTTTTCGTCTTTATACTGGATATGCTCGAGGGTGACAATCTCCTGGGCCTTCTTCAACTTCTTCAATTCCAGCTCGAGCTTGAGATTGTACATGTTGACCTGTTTGAGCGTCGCCTTCTTCTGGTGGCCGTCGGATTCTATTCGTGTCTTGAGCATGGTCAACTGGTTCGCCACCTTGTCGTTCTCTCCCTGCATCTTCTTAATCTTGTCCAAGTTCGATTCACTCTCTAGCACCAACTGTTCACATTCGGTCGAGTGCTCCTCACGGAACCGGGCAAAATTCACCACGGCACTCAACATCCGTCTAGTTCGGTATGGATCGGGGCGCATTATGTCCATCAACGTCAAGTCATACACTCCGCATCCTTGAAAGAACTTGTAGGCGGCGCGGTGGAGCCCTATCAACCCGAGGGCCCCGAGAGTATCGTCTTCTTCGTCGTGGTAGTTGTCGTCGTGACCGTTTTCGGCCGACTCGCTCCGGTTCAACCCCTTGACTCGTTTCTGTATGCTATCTGCGGACAAGCCCATGAAAGTATCGAGGAATTGCTCAAAAAGCGACCGGATAAACTGGCTGGTGGGCTTGGTGACTAGTTCTTCGGTCGCGATAAAGTCACAGCTCTGCAAACAGATGGTGATCTCCTTGCTGTCGAGAAGCGGGAACGCATCCTGCTGCTGCGTGAGCTGGAGATGGCGGCGCTGTGTCACGGTCCCAGGTCTGTATATTGTACTGAGACGCGACATAGTGGTGATGCTATGATGTGTGGTTTGGGGTTTTTACAGATAGACAAACGTAAACAGTAAATCAAAACAATTAAAAAAGTGGTCACGTGAAAAATTATATACATCGTAGCTAAGGGTTTGACCCCAAAAGGGCTAAACTAGGGTTTGAAGGACTACACCCTCTCGGCAGTCCAGATGGCTCCTCTACACATCAACTTGATGGCTTCCGTCAACAAGATGTAGGGCACGGCCTTTTCTGCATCGTGGTTCATGGCGGTGTCCAAATGTTCCAACTCCTCATCTCTAAACGTCGAGATGGTATCCTTCAACAGGGTCAATTCCGGAGACGCCTCGATCTCGCGGGTGATCTGCTCTGGAGTCAACTTGGCTCCCGTTTGTTTGTCGTAGACGGGTATTTTGTATTGGTTCATCAACACGCGCAACTGCTGGTTGTAGTGGCCCCCAATCACGGTCTCGACAGCAACCGTACACGCCATCGCAGCCTCTTTACTGATCAACGCAGTTCCAGCACCCATGCCAAATGCTCCCAACTTCCACAACGGCGTCAAGATCGAAGGACGGACCCGGCGCACCGTCTGGAGCTGGTTGAACGTGTTGTGGTGGTGCACTTCTTGGTCCCACATATGCTGCAACACCGGCTTCAAGTGGGGGTACTGGTTGGCCAACACCGTGTATTGGCCCCGGTAGATATAGTTGGCTCCCAATTCGCCTGCTTGGTCGACTCTGATAATACGATCGAGGAATGCCCGTTGCGCCTTGCTCAATGCACCGTATTCGACATCTTCGCCATAGTATTTTTTGGCAACTGCTTCTTTGGATTCAGATAAGCACCGTGACACCGTGGTGAACAGACGACGTCCACTCTGAATAACGTTTCTACTCAACATTGCTGGGGGAACTCGGTTTATATTCTCGTTTAGGTTTTGGTTTTGGTTAGCTTTTTTCGAAATGGCCCCACCGCGCGAGGCTCTATACAGAATTTATTCGTTTTTGCAATTCCCCTGGAGCAATGGCATGCTTAGCTAGTTGGCGTCGGTGCTCATTCAATTGGGCACCTTGAACGCACTAATAATCTTCAACATTGAAATGCCAACTTCATATGGGATTTCTTGAGTATCTCTCGAGTTTGATACCGGTTTGTTCTCATTGGCGGGCACCCGCAAGTTCAGAAAGAATTTATTGGGAACATCCTTGATAAGCATCCATTCAACGGTGAAAATACCCTTCCAGCGCGTCTGTTCCTGCCAGATATCACTGGTTTTGTTATAATCAATGGGGTTTGTCATTTCGGCAACCCCACAGAATTTACCGCTGGCATTGACCAGAAATAACAAAAAAACTTTCCCGGGAAAGCCACCGGCGGCAGTAGGATCATTTACGTTCAAAAATGCCTTATTCAAGCGATTGTTCCCCAATTCCGTAGAAGTCCAAATGTTGTTGATGAAAGAAGCATTAATATCGAGAATATTATACGATTTAATCACAAAAAATCGAGAATTTTCGGGAACGGTAAATATCGTTCCCTGGTAACTTCTAAATGTCTTGACGACTGGTGGGGGTACAGTGACGGGTAGCTGAGAGGGTTCATAAATAGAAACAGGCGACACGGGATACGACAATGTCAGTGAAAACGTATCGGACACGACAGTCGAAGGAGCCAGCACGTAAACGCTGTTAAAGTCAGAGTGTTCCACTGGCAAGTAAGGTCTGGGGGTTTGGTAAGTACAAGATTGTTCAACTTCAACGCCAGCGTCATGAGAATAATCTTCGATAAATGGACCAGTAGGAATAAGGTCAAAGATATCCAACTCGTCAAAGTTTCTGTTGCAGGTAGAATCATTCGAGACATAACCATGGATTTGAGACTCGCCAGCCAACGGGTTTTGGTAAGCGACCGACCAAAGGTTGGGTCTGGAATTGAGGGCAATTCCAAGGGATTCTGCAGTCAAAAGCGTCCGTTGTGAGTAGCGAGTCTTGGAATAACCGGGATCGTTTAGCTGTGACATATTCTTTGAACAATGTAGATAAGAAATGATACAATTAAACAGGGTTGGCTGCGTACTTATATGTGGGAGGGTTTTTTTGCAGCCACTTAAACTGTAAAACAATAAATGGGACCGGAGTGCATACTAGCCACAAAGTGCAAACCATGCCAGTTTGAAGATGAGGTAGATCTGCAACAAACCTGACGTGAAGTTGATAAGAGGTCGTAACGACAAGAGAATACCTTGATAAATAGACGGTTGTTTCATACTTGGAGTCTTGAGGAACATCATCTACTATTAGAAAAAATAACCGGCTTATCATGTCTTATGCTATAAATCCAGTGGATACCGATTATGTCAATGAGAAGGTGGATCGAGAAAAGAGTTCCAAAAAGAGATCCAAGGTGTTTCGGACGCCAGTGGATATATCCAAGGTCAACCTTCCAATAGTACAGAGGTGGATATCGGACGAGATAAATAAACAATTGCCCGACGATGACATTGTGATCGACTACATCCTGGAGTTATTACAGGCGAATGGCGACCATCCCGACATACGAGGTATCCAGCTTCAGTTGGTTGACTTCCTTGGCGAGAGTGAATCACTTGCATTCTGTGAACGTTTGTGGACACTTCTTATTAGTGCCAACGAAGACGAAGATGGTATTCCCAAACAGATAATCGAGGAACGGAAGAAAAAGGTTGAGGAGGTGGACAAGAAGGGTAAGACGAACTATAACAGGAGCCAGTATAACGCAAGCAAACGAGAAAACGAAAGCCCAGGACGAGAAGTCTATACGGGAAGAGCAGCCAACCACAAAAGAGAAACCAACCAAGGACGAGAAACCAACACAGGAAGAACAACCGACCCAGAAAGAGAAAAGTACAGAAACCAATACAAGGACAAGGAAGGAAATGGAAGATCTCACTACAGAGACAGAGACAGCACCAGATACAATCGCGCCGAGACGACCCGGCACCGAGATTCTCAGCGAGAAAGAAGTCCGGAAAGAGGCCAGCACTAAAAATAAACGTACAGTTACAACAACAACAAACACCCTTTGTGTCTCCACCAGAACGCTCTACCACACTGTAACCAATCGTAGGCCATTAATTCTTGTTCTTTCCTCACAAACAGTTTGGTTGCTGGCCCTGTTTCTTATCTATAGAGTGGTGGGGAGCGGGCGTGCGCGCACCACGCTCACTAGGTGACACATCAAAAAAATGTCGATGTCACCACTCCTTAGCCGATATTGTTTACCTCGGGCAAACAGAACTAGCAAGTACATAAAAAGATGTCCGATAACTCGGGACACCACCACCACCATCACCACCATCATGGAGAGCAACAGGGCCAGTCCCAGCAACAGCCAGGCATACCGCTTGACCCCAACGTCAACCCCGCCAACAAAATAGGAAAGTACCAAGTTATCAAGACTTTGGGTGAGGGTTCGTTCGGGAAGGTGAAATTGGCACAGCATCTTGTGACAGGCCAGAAAGTGGCGCTTAAGATTATCAATAGAAAGACGTTGGCCAAGTCCGACATGCAGGGCAGAGTCGAAAGAGAAATCTCGTATCTTAGATTGTTGAGACACCCACACATCATCAAGTTATACGATGTCATCAAGTCCAAGGACGAAATCATTATGGTTATTGAATTTGCCGGTAAGGAGTTGTTTGATTACATTGTCCAACGAGGCAAGATGCCCGAAGACGAAGCCCGCAGATTCTTCCAACAAATCATTGCTGCCGTCGAATACTGCCACAGACACAAGATTGTCCATCGTGACTTGAAGCCAGAAAACTTGTTGTTGGATGACCAATTGAACGTCAAGATTGCCGATTTCGGGTTGTCCAACATCATGACGGATGGTAATTTCTTAAAAACAAGTTGTGGTTCGCCCAACTATGCCGCGCCTGAAGTCATCAGTGGTAAATTGTATGCCGGGCCCGAAGTCGATGTGTGGTCCTCCGGTGTCATTTTGTACGTCATGTTGTGTGGCCGTCTCCCATTCGATGACGAATTCATCCCTGCATTGTTCAAGAAGATTAGTAACGGTGTTTACACCTTACCAAACTACTTGAGTCCCGGTGCCAAACATTTGTTGACGAGAATGTTGGTTGTCAACCCGCTTAACAGAATAACTATCCATGAAATCATGGAGGACGAATGGTTCAAGCAAGGAATCGAAGACTATTTGTTGCCACCAGACTTGTCCAAGACTAAGCACAACAAAATCGACATTGACGAAGATGTGATTTTGGCATTGAGCTTGACCATGGGTTATGATAAAGACGAGATTCTTCAAGTTATCAACAGATGTAACCAACAGTCGTCGCCACAACAGCAATCTGGCGAGATCTTGGATGCCTACTTGCTTATGAAGGAAAACCACGCATTGGTTAAGGATTTAAAGAAGACCAAGGCCGACAACGTCGACTCCTTCTTGTCGAGATCACCACCACCATCGTATACACCTAGTTCAACCAGTTCTGCTCCCGGAGTGCAGCAGTCGTTAACTTACCAGACATTAGCCACCGTTCCCGACTTGTCGACGTTGCCCAACTCGACAATTGCTATTTTGCCGTCGTCCTTGCCGTCAATACATCGTGCTTACATGATGGAGAACAATAACCAGGCATCAATCAATCCTGTTTCGACCAAGAAACTGAAGACGAGATGGCATTTCGGTATAAGGTCGCGTTCGTACCCGTTGGACGTCATGGGAGAAATCTACCGGGCGTTGAAGAATTTGGGGGCCGAATGGTCGAAGCCGACTGAAGAGGAATTGTGGACGATTCGGGTCAGATGGAAGTACGACAGTAACGAGACGGCCAACACGCCAAACAAGATGAAGATGCAGATCCAGTTGTTCCAATTGGAACCCAACAATTACTTGGTTGATTTCAAGTTTGACGGGTGGGAATCGCTTACGGGCAACGATGACGAGTCGTTGGGTAAGCAGGATGTGGATGAGATGAGTTCGTTTTCGGCTTATCCGTTCTTGCACTTGGCCACGAGATTGATTATGGAATTGGCCGTGAATAGTCAGAGTGGATAGGAGAGTAGACATTAAATATTCGGCAACTGTAGCGGTAGAAGAGGGAATATAAAATAAAGAGAGTAAGGAGGAATGAGGAAGATGAAGAGAGGAGGAGGAAGGTGATTGCAAGCAGACAAGGAGAAGGAGGGAAGAGTAGAGAAAGAGAAGAAAGAGAAAGAGAAGTAAGAAAAGAAAGAGAAAGAACAGAAGAAAAGAAGAAAAGAAAACAATGCGGAGCAAGGAAACCAACGTAACAGTAACCGTAGAACACCAACTAAATCTCTTACTTATTGCTGGATCAACTACAAGACCAATTGATCCAACAGTAATTTAAACAAGAATTTGCAACAGAAAATCGCAGCAATTGGCCTGCATCAAACTGTCTCGAGAACCCACGCCGTTGCCACGGCACCCCGACCGCAAATGGCCCGCGCATCTCATTTACGTCGCTTGGGCAACAACATTCGTGTTTATTATTCTGCGTCCCAAATAGGCAAAATTTGCTAAAGTAAACATCAAGGGGAAAACGCTTATATGACGGATCCGGTGTCGAAGAGCAGAGACAACCACAGCGGCTCTTCTAAATAAAACCACGGCACCATTGTTACACAACGAGATATACCACTTTCGCCTCTCCAGATACCCACACCGAACCCACCACCACCACTGTTGTATATCTATTCTACCAACGGCCGTTCCACCACCACCACCACATGATATCCATCGACTTACTCGACGGTAAGCCGGAGTCGCTCGACTCCATCCGCATGACAGAGGTCATCAAGTACATTTTCAAGTCGAAAAGAGCCACTGTGTTGACAGGAGCAGGCATTTCGTGTAATGCGGGCATTCCCGACTTCCGCTCCTCAGAGGGGCTCTACAATCTTGTCAAGGCCAAGTACCCCAAGACGATCGTCAAGGGCCAGGACTTGTTCGACATCTCGTTGTTTAGGGACGAGTTGTCGTTGTCGTTGTTTTGCACATTCATGGAATCGCTCTACAAGTCGAGCTTGGAGGCCAAGGCGACAGAAACCCACCGCTTCATCAAGCTGTTGAAGGAAAGAAACAAGCTCTTGCGGTGCTACACACAAAACATCGACTCGCTCGAGGGCACCATCAACCTCAACCTCGGCATCAACCTCAACGAATTCAACGACACCAAGAAGTTCAACCAGAACTGGAAGAACTTGGACGTGGTCCAATTACACGGCAATTTGCACAAATTATCATGCACCCACTGTTTCAGCAACTTTGACTGGAACGAAAAGTACCAGAGCCAGTTGGCCGGTGGCCTCAACCCCCAATGTTCCAACTGCTTCCAAAAGTACGAAGAAAGATTGTATTCGGGCAAGAGACTCACCGGTAACATCGGCATGCTCCGCCCCGACATTGTTCTCTACGGCGAGAACCACCCGCAATCAGACATCCTTGCACAGGGCCTTAATGTGGATTTGAGATCCAGGCCCGACTTGTTAATTGTAATGGGGACGTCGTTGAAGGTCGACGGGGTCAAGAAGTTGGTCAAGTCGTTGGCGACGTCGATCCATGCGCAGGGCGGCAAGGTGATCTTCATCAACAAGACGCCGCTTTCCAAGCAGTGGGATAACTACATTGACTACGAGGTGTTGAGTGACTGTGACGATTTCGTCCGCATTTTGAAGCGGGAAGTGCCCGACTTGTTCCTCACGCAAGAACAAATCGACTCCAAGAAGTTGAAAAACAACAACACCAATGTCGAGACAAAGGAGACAGTATTCAAGAAAGAACCAAAGAAGGATATCAAGAAAGAAATCAAGCAAGAGATCAAACAAGAGGCCGCCGCTGACGACATCTTGACACCACCAACGACCCCCAAGAAAAAGAGACCGACGCTCAAAAGAGTAAAACAAGAACCGAGGCCGCGGGCCCGTGCCGAATTACCGTCGCCCCAAACGAGCTTCTCCGAAGACATGGAGCCGCTCAAGCCCCTGACACGGACACAGATGAACCAGCGCAAACGAATCAAGCAAGAACCCGTGGACGCCAAGCGGCTCAAGGTTTAGGGTTGCCACTCAAGGTATAGAGTTGTACGTCTAGGCCCCGGTCCTAGGCGCACCCCCCGTAATATAATTGTACATTAGCATCATGCTGTCTGTGTAGAGACGCAAACTGCAAAAAAGTCGCAGCACTTTTTTTGGAGCGAGCAAACACCGTTTGTTTTTGGCCGCCAATTTGACTACCCGCCAACACCAAGTTCCCCCTTCTTCCCCCCCCACAATGGACCTGGTCTCGTCGTTCTTCGAAAACATCTTGACGGTGGAACCGGAGATGGAGACGGACGACAAGAAGATCAAGACGCGATCCATGACCGAGTTGGACTTCTCGTCCCTCTGGAACTACGGCAAATCGACCGACGCCGCGGACCCCACCACCTCCACCACATCCAAACGGACCGAGGACCCCAAGAAACCGCCCCAGAACACAAACAGCCTCCTCGCAGACAAGTTGTTGGAGAAGTTGGTGTCCTTGGCATTGCCCTTGGACATCAACGACTACGACACCAACCGGATCCTCAATGAACGGATCGAAATGCAAAAGTCGAGGCTGCAGTTGTCGATGAACATCATGTCGAAGCACACCATCCAATTGAACCAACGATTGTCGATCCCGATGGTCATGGTTGACGCCGTGCTCAAGTTCTTCAACTGGACCAACCCTGCCTACACCATCGGCGTGTTGTTGATTGCAACCCACCTCGTTTTGAACCCGTTTCTCGTCGGCGTCTTGCCCATCATCCACTTGCTTGGAAACGTCTTGATTCCACACTACTTGATGATCTACCCTCCAGACAGCTCGCTTGTGCCAGACTACTTTGAATACAACCCAGTACCGGCGCCAGAACCCCTTCACACCTACAAGGTACCGAAACCGGCGCCCCAGTACTCGCGCGAGTTCTTGCTCAACCTCACCGATTTGCAGAATCACATGGTATTTTACATCTATGCCTACGACTTTGTTGTCTGGCTCACGAGCGACTACCTCTACTTCAAAGACGAGAACGTCTCGACGTTGGTATACTTGGGGCTCATCGCCGCCCTATTCCATAATTTGGTGATTGTACCCCGCGTGGCACCTATCCTCTGGAACAACTTGTACTTGGTGCAAATAGTCATTATTGCCAGCGTCTGGCTGTTTGTATTGTTGTTCCACCCCTACATACGCACGACGGTGTTGGAATGGATGTTCAATGAAGACACCAGAGTCCGGCTCCTCAACATCACCGACCGCGTCGAGCAATTTCTTGCAACGGCAATACTTGCACCAGACGCCATAAACGACGGGCATGAACACGACCACGACTTTGAAAAGGAAGTGGAGATTTACGAATTACAGAAATTAAACAAAAAGACCAACATCTGGGAATTGGTGGGGTTTACTAATTACTTTTACACCATCAATGTGAGCCAGTTTATAGGCTCTACCGACAACGATGACGACGCTGCTAACGACAACAAGACCAAACTCAACAAGAAAAGGTCGATGGGCAAGATCCAGCCACCAAAGGATTGGTGTTTCAGCGATGACGATTGGAGTATCGATTTGTATGTGAGCGAATGGGTCGAATCGAACCTCATCAAGGACTTGGTGACGGTTGACGAGGACGAGAAGTGGGTATACGACTACCAGGATCCCAAGGACAATGCCAAGGACGTGTTCCGGAGACGAAGATGGACGCGCAAGTGTCAGCGAGAGAGCACACTTGACGAAAGGAAAGCGCTGACCAGCAGCTGAGACCAACACATCTGGATGGTTCCTATTATTATTATAATTTATTTCATGAACTCCATCAAGTTCAACGAGTTGAACCCGGAGGATTCTTGCATCTTTTGTTTCTTCTTTTGTTCCAACAAGGACGACAAGCTGTTTTGTTTTCTCTTTTTGGATCTCAGTTTGGACCTGGCGTTCTTGGAGGCGTCGGTTGTGTCGGGGGTCGGTGATTTCTTTGTCCTGACCGTCTTTGGTTTATGTTGGACAAGCGAGGAGTCTATCAATTTATGTTTACACGAAAGACATTTGTACTGCAAAACACGCGAGTGTTTCTTTGAGTAGAGAATACGGATGGTGACGGTGAGGCCCGGGATGTACACTGCTCCACAGCCAGCACAGAACTTGTGCGATGAGATGGGCGGGGGGATGTTGAGTTGGTTGCGTGCAGCCGAGTCGTGGTAGAGCACGGAGTAGCCCTTGCTTAGTGGGTTTGCCGGGAGCGCATGTGTGAGGTTATATAGATGAATAGTATCCATTGGAAGGCGTCCAAATTGGTATTGGTCAAAACTATCCAATCGTCAAGCTTTGGTTTGAGATCAAAACATTTTTGCACGACATCAATCGGAGTTGATGACGACTTTTGGGCTCCAGCACGACGATACCAGCCGCCACGGGCCGAAAAAACCACCTGGCGGGCCTCCCACCTCAACAAACAATCCCACCACCAGGTTTCGTCTCGGCAAAAGTCACACCACCTGCCCCCTATACGCCGATATCGAATATACACATCCCACGTCCCCCAGAATCCGACTACGGAATGGCACCTACAGGTGGGGAACACGGACATATCGCCCCGAACTCGGACTCGATGCCACCAATCGACACGCGCGCATTACACCGAATCTGCGACCCTCGCTGGTGTCAGTGCAACACGGTAAACTGCCGACTGCGGACAGCCACGCGCGCAGCCAATCACACCGGCGCAAAACGGGCTGACTAACATAGCCCGATAAGCGGAGTGCTGCACCTAATGTTTTTTCACAGCCATACCACACGTCCAATTGTAGCCCACTAAACTACGCTGACAGTGCATTTGTGTCAACCCATTCCATCTAAATATCTACGGCTGTCCCTCCTGAATTTCATGAACCACCACTGCTTCATCCTGATAGCCTAAGAACCCCCCACCATGATCATGCCCATTGAACCAAAGAAACGCTTACGATTGATTGTGCCGACCACCATCTCGGGCGGCAAGGTCCTCAAGTCGTGCTCCCGCTGTCGGCTTCACAAGACAAAGTGTGACGCCCTCATCACAGACCCCTTCCCATGCTCCCACTGTGCCAAAAAGAAGCTCAACTGCACCTTGGACGTCATTACACGCGTCCCACAACGCTCATCGAACGACGTAGTCGAGAAACTCACCGACGAAGTCCAGTCGATAAAGTCGACTTTGGACACCATGATTGCCCGCAAAAACAAGATCATCAACCTCCTTATAGAAAGAAGCGTCTCCATCCAAAACACGGCGTCGTCCCGTGTCACCAAGAAGCCACGCAAATCTTCGTGGACTCCCCCAGTGTCCCAGATCCAGTCTTGCATCAACACTCCCGAAGAAATTCCAGACTCGCCCACCCTCACAGAAACGGATAACACAGTGCCGAACAAACGCTTTTCCATCTCATCCTCCACATCGTCTCCCTCATTCAGCGTCTCGGTCGAAGAAACTTACGAACTCTTCACCAACTACGAAGTCAACTTCAACCAGTTCTTACCCATCTTTCCAGATAACTTCTTCTCCACCATCAACCTCGTGGAGTTCCACGAAAACAACGCATTGCTCTTTTGGTGCATCATCCTCACATCTTTGTTGAACTACCCCGATCTGAACTCCGCCGCCAACTACAAGGTGCTCGCCGAACAGGTCAAGACCTTGGTCGTTGAATCATGCTGGTTACAGACACCTAGATCGGTCTATGTCATCTCATCCTTGTTAATATTGACCACCTGGCCCTTGCCCAACAACCACAGCAAGGTCGCCGACAACCTCTCTATCAAGTATATTTCGATGATGAAAAACTTGTCGTTACAGTTTGGTTTGCACAAATTGGAATTCATCAACGAATTCTCCCACAAGACCAAGATCAACATTGCGAGAGAAGTCAACCTCAACAACAAAATCAGGGAAAGAATTTACAAGTTCGTCAACATCAACTCGAACTACTGGCTTATCAACCTTGGCCTCTCCAACAATAACTACAATGGATTCAGTCACGATTACATTATTAACCAGGCCGCCAACGTTGACATCAAAGACGCCGATCTTGACAAGAACGACCAGTACATCAATTCATTATTGAAGATTTCTACCATCCAGGCCAAGTTGAACGAGAACATGAACGACTTGATCAGCAATGATAACGAGTCGATTCTCCGTTTACCTAACCAACTCAATACCACCAAGTTGATTAATTTGAACATGTTTGAGAAAATCCTCGACGACTTGAACGTGTTGTTAATCAAGGAGTCGAACCCTACCATAAACAAGTTGATCAGAATCTCCATCGAGTTCTCGAAGTTACAGATGAATGTCTATTCCTTCTCCAACATCGACGTCAACATTTCCGAATACAAAAATTACATCAAGAAGGCTATCGACTGCTGCTACCAGATCAATATCATGTATCACCAGAACTTTGCCGACTTGACTAGTTTCAACCAGCTACCAATCCACTACAAGGCCCCAGTGGAGATGGCTGCGTTGGCCTTGCTCAGAATCTTTAAGTCGCCCATCTTGACTAATGTCAACGACTACAAGAACATTAAGCAATTATTCCACAGCATTTATACCGGTCTCATTTTGAGAGATTCCGACAACGGAGACTGGTCTTTTTTCAATTCAAAGTTTGTTAAAATAGTAAGCAAGTTCAATCTGATTGACAACAAGCTCATAATGACGACGGCAAAGGGGGGCGCAACCAACGACCCTCCTTTCCTTTTGGTCAAATCGATGAAAAACCATTTGGTGATGAGTTTATCCTACGAATTGATCTGGTTCATCTACATTAACGAACAAAACACAGCCACAGAACCTGTGGATATTAATTGGGATACTTTTGGGCTCAACCAAAAGCAAAACGGGGAACTAATTGAGTATATACTTGGAAACGAATCCATTTTCAATTAAAATATAACGTACGGGATATATCTATTAGGAACGGTCAATCCATTGAGCATTCAACTTTTTGTTGTAGACAAATGGTTTTGACGCTATGTAGGCACCGAATAAGATGACGATAGTTATCAACAACTTGACTCTATCGAACCTGGCACCCAACAAGTCAAACGAAGCCGAGGGCTGCACGAATGTACAGAACTGGTTGTATTGATTGAAGTAACACGCAACCGAAGTAGATTCAAACCCGGTGGGCTTCACGAGAATCTTACCCTTACCACCAACAAGTAACTTGTGCTTATGGTTCAATACTTGGTAGTTGTTCTTGGGCACGACTGGTTCATATGGCATCATTCTAAAGTCACTTTCGAAATCTTGTGGCGTCAATTGCCTGTCGTCAATTCTTCTCGAGTTCAAGTAGAACTTGGGGATTTCAATCAACGAGCCCAGCTCTGTGAAGGCAAGCAACGACTTAAGAGTAACACCATGGACAGATTGTGTCGAGCCCAATGAAAGGATCTTTTCAGGATAATAGAACGATTTGGACGTCCAGCTGTGAATGGTCGAGTTGTGTTCAAACGACGAGCGGGTCTCTTCACCCAAACCCTTCTTGGTATCGAACAAATCGATAACATTGATTCTTTGGCCCACCTCTGGTGATACGACAAAGTAAGAATAAACGACCCAGTTGTCATCAATGATCAAATCGACCGAACTGTAGTCTATAATTTCGTCCTTGGCGTGCACGAACGACTTCAATAAGTTACCAGTTATGGAATCAACCAAATAAACACTCAAGGATTCTCCCTGGGTCACAATAGCAATCACGTTAGGGTAAAGGTACTTGTACAAAACGGATTTGTCTGCAAGCGAAATACCAAGCGACGAAGTCTTGGAATCCTGAGGCTTCGAAACAACCTTAAGAACCGATTCACCCTTACTGAATTGCCACGTCTTGGAAGACTTGACTTGGCCAGCAGAAATCCTGTGGCCGTAAACCTTGTCATCAGATTGGTCGACAAAGAAGGTGTCGTGGTCAATTGGAGCCGTCAATTCAAACGAATGGTCTATCTTTAATGCAATTGCATCGTCACCATTAATCTTGACCAACCCAGCAGATTGAGAGGCACTAGCAGACGAAATTGTACCATCTCTCGAGTTAATATGGTACAATTTGCCTTCAAAGAGAGCGACAATCTCTTCCTTAACTTCAACCAAATCAATCAAACTGGTAGCAACAACATCCGTCTTCCAGAAAACTTTACCGTCTTCAGAGTTGATGGCAACGACTGAACGTGCCGATTCGTCAAAGAAAATGACCAATTTGGAAAAGCCGAATTCTGCTTCCTCGAGTTCCAAGGAGTTCGATCCATCAACAAACAGGACGGCATACTTGCCAATGGCATTCAAGTGTCTATGGACTCTCGATAACCAACGCGAAACAAGGAACCCTCCATCTTCCAATAAGTGGTGGACTTCCTCGATAGTCGATTTGGAAAGTGGTTTATCAATAATGATATACTTGTCCGAAGCCGAACTGTAAGTAGCACTCAGTCCGATGTTTAGCTTCAAGGTTCCATCCAACAAACTAAATCTTTCACCAGAAACATTCGAATCAAGCGAAATAAAATCGAAATAGTTTTCGCTGGAGACAATAAAGTTGGAGGCATGTTGGTCCTTGGATCTCACCTTAACGTGCTTGATACTGTTGGGGTCGTAAACTTCCAAGAAGTCAGTCAAGTCGTAGATGTCTTTATGTGATTCAGTCGAGATAACCAAGAAATGGCTGAGGGCGTAATGCAAGAGTTCAACCTTCAGGCCCTTTTCCAATGGGATCGTATGGGTACGTAACGTGGCGAAAAACTCGGCGATCCGGTAGAAAACCACCTGGTCAGATTCGATCTCCAACAAGGCGTTAGAGTTGATGATCGAAACATTGGTGCTGAGTTGAGCAATGACTGCCATAACTGTATGTTCTTCGTTCAAGGTATAAACGGAATTGCCACTGATAGCCAAACCATCTTGAAATTGGGAGACTCCGTGATCACTGAATGGTACATCTGCAACAATCTTGAAGTGGGGCAGTAACTTGAGCAAGGATGAATCGGTCAATACAAAGATACATCCATTAAGGGTCTGGGCAAGGAAAGTGGTCGTGGTGATGTCGAGTTTGGTCAAAGTGCCAGCAAAGTCGACAAAATGGACGCTGTTACCGGCGTGAATCAAAATCCCCTTGTTGTAAGCCGGGTAGATCTTTGTAGGAGGAGCCTCAAGCTCGAACGAATGCTTAAACACGCCATTTTCAATGCCGTAAGCATAAACCACCGACAGATCGGCCGAGTAAAGGTATGCAATGTCGCCGACAATATCAAATTGATCGACACTGGTAGGCAAGGCATTCAAATCAACCAACCAATGCATGGTACTTTCTTGTTTTAAGTCTATGCTGACGAACTGGTTGAAGGCAGAAATGCCAACCAAGCCCGAATCGACCACTTTGAACGGGTCCAATTTGGCGTGTATATGGTTGATGACTTCGGTGGTAAAGGCATTTTCATACAACACAGCCGACGCTATGCTGGCAAACAATGTAGTCGCTAAAAAATGTCCCACACGCATGGTTATCACTATGGCTTCCTTGGGTCTATACACCTATGGCAAACCGAATTTAATGTGTTGAGACCCAATTGGGTCTTTGTGTCACATTGAGCCATGACGTCCGGCACATAGTAGATTGCTAGCCAGTTACTGATAAAGGAGGTAGATCACGGAACTTTAAAGGGTATAGGTTGTTCTTGTCAATTGTTGTTGATAAGTATACATTATTCCTCGTATTTGATTTTTGAACATCGACAAAATGCACGCCCGTGATTGGTTATTGGTTCTTATTGGTTTCTTCTGTACGTACTGGGCTCAGGGCTATGTGGATCAACCCGTTGCCCCCCATCCCAATTTTCCAACAATTCTTTACTAACAACAGTGCCTCCCATTCCAGTTCTTGTCAAGAGAGGAATTACGTCTGCTGACTTCTGGATCAATATCTTGTTGTGTCTCCTAGGCTTTATTCCAGGCTTGTTGCACGCCTACTACATTATCTCTGCCTATCCTTACAGCGAAACGTATGCTGCGCTTGGAGGCGACGGCCACAACAACAGAAACAACGACTACGGTGCTACTGTAGGCTAACTTGCCAGCAAGGGTTGAAGTCCAGTGGTTATCGAGTAATTACTGTCTGGGCCTAGTCATTTGTGTCTCCACAATTACTTACCCGGACACTTTTCTTTATGTGGAAAAAAAATTCGCTTGACAATTTTTGTTCTAGTAGTTAACACTTCTTCACTAATAGTGGTTAAATATACGTCCTTCGTTTGAAATGGTGTAGACCACGCATAAACTTAAGTTGCCCGGTATGAACCATTTGGTTCATCTTTACAGATCCATCGGGCGATGTGTCAATATGCGCAGACCAATACCATGTCTTGAAGAAACCCGCGACGCCGTTTGAATGTAAATCGATGGTGCTGTGCCTTGACTCGTTCTGAGCCATCTAACATATCTGGAAGGGTAAACTTGAATGGCAACTGGGTACAGTTTTTGTATCCAGTTCTGTTCTACCAACTACCTTTCCGGGCCATCTCTCCAGTTACACCGTATGGGGGCCCCGTTTTGGGGTTCCTGGACACTCGTTCTGGTTGTTCTACGGCTGGGTTTCTTAATTTGTGAGTCAGTAACTTATGTTTCACTACTGCTTCGACCAAAGATATATACATTTCCTTACTTCTTACTCTTTATTCTAGTATTAGTTCTTTTCGTTATCCCTCTTCTCAGTTTTGTTGTACGGCTTTGACGATGATATCTTCTTCAGTCTGCTTCTCAGGGCGTCCGCCACCCTGTTTCCATAGCCACAATGATTCAATGGCGTAGTTCCGTACTGAGATGTTTCTCGTCTTTTGTTCGTCAGCAGCCTCTGTAATGGACTCGATGATACGGAGCTCATCTATCAAGTTCCACATCAAGTTCTCAAAGTCTCTAACCATTTCTTTCAAATTCTCGTTGAAATAGTGGTCCTCCGATTTGGACTCATCAATCGGTAATATGCTATACTTGTGCAACCCAAGCTTGTGCAATATACGCCCGAGTAGTTGTATACTTACACATCTTTGCCCAGGAACAACAGATCTTGAAAGATGGGCCAATTCGCCCAACGTATATCCAGCCAAGTGTGGATTATCCGAGTGATGATGGAGTCCCATGTATGTAGGAATTTCCTTGGTGTCGTCCTTGGACTCGTCGTTCAAATCTATTAAATCGCCTTTGAAATCGAATCTCATGTCTCCAATCGATTCGTAAGTTGTGGACATTTGTTTGGGTAATGGCTCTGTCATCCACGACAACTTTTGTGTTTCCTTTGGCAAATCAGGATAGTACTTTTCGTGGAGCTTTTCGTAAAATTCAGGATCGTTCAAATCCAAGTCAGCGGCCTTCGGTTTGGTAAAATGAACTCCAATCTTGTCTTCATCATCGTCATCGTCATCTACCAACTGGTAGCCTTCAGGGGCAATGTCGTCATCTTGAACAGTTGGCATATTTGGAATCATATCGTTAATATCTTCGACGTCTTCCCAGCCGTTAGGGTCAAGTTCAATTCCCTCTTCCAAATCTTCGTATTTTACAGTAGCAACTTCGCTAAACTTGACTGATTTAGACAGCTTGGGCTCTTCAAGACTCAAATTTGTAAGTCCGAGGGCTTTATTCACGTCATCCTTGTCAAGATGCGATAAATCTTGCATGCCGTCCGAGGTTCTAACACCACCAATCCATCCATTGTATCCTTCTGCATGTGCATGTCCGTGATCGCAAGATCCATCGTGTTTATGTTCTTCTTCTTGTTGTATTCTCTTTTCCGTTCTTTTTAACAAG
The DNA here is from genome assembly GCA_003706575.2 of Teunomyces cretensis. Taxonomy (NCBI): domain Eukaryota; kingdom Fungi; phylum Ascomycota; class Pichiomycetes; order Serinales; family Debaryomycetaceae; genus Teunomyces; species Teunomyces cretensis. The sequence goes on along the minus strand of PPLT02000005.1, from coordinate 256,352 downwards.
CTCTCAACCAATTTGGGATTGAGCCCCGAGAGCAATTCCTGTCTTTCCTCGGAGATTTCTTCCTCGGTCATTCTGGAAATCCGTTCCATATTCTCCCGGTGGATCTTTTCAGCTTCCGAAAGTGGCTCGGAGGACTCAACAGGTTCAGGTTTGGGTTCACGTTTAGGTTCCCGCTTCGCCTCGGGGCGGGATTCCTTCTTTGCCCCTGCAGCCTGTTGTTTCCATCTCGAGACTTTCTTTTCCTTGAATCTTGAGAGCTGCGGCGGCACAGTATTGTTCATAGTGGGTGCCACTGGGGCTTCCACTTCGTGCTCGACGATATCAGCTATGAAATCCATGGCGTACGGTTGGAGTAGTTAACTCAGTCCAAAATTATTAATCATCGCGACAACACGAGGCCTGCACACAAACGGGTGCAAAATTGATTCATTCCTGCTTTTGGTACAGAGCAATATAACATTCCTTCTTGTCAATCCTTTCGTGGATCAGGGCAAGGAACTGTGGCGAGAACTGACTGGAGTAGGCGGTAAATGTGGGATTTTTTTCGAGTTCCAAGTCGTTTTGTCTTTTTGTTTTGAAAACAATTGGGATGTCGATATAGGGAATGAGCACGATGATAAGTGCCTTGATGAGTTTGGCGGTGGTGAACTGGGAATCGTCAAGGCCGGTGTTTCTGTTGCCGTTGTAGATTAAGTTGATCCAGTTGCGCTTGAATCCCATATTGAATGGCCTTTCGTCGACGTCGAACTGTACGACGAGACGATAGTTGTCGTGCTTGATGTTGATATACCGTTTCCCGTCCTCGACACGCGGAACCATGCGCTTCTTGACGGTCTTGCCCTGATAACGTTTCTTGAACCGATGGTATCTTTTCCTTTGGTTCTGGGTGACTTCGTCCAACGTAGTCATGTTGATGCCAACGTAGTGTAAATGGACAACAAACAATGCCCCAAGGATAATGAGCCAGAAGCCGGCAATAATGAAAACCACAATGTAGTTATGGTTGATCTCGCCACGAGAGACATTGGATGGCGTGTATCGTATCAAATACACAATGACCACCACAAACAAGAACCAGAACCACATCATGAACTTGAGAAAGAACACATAGTTGGACTCGCCGATGACGTTGCCGATCCACAAGCAATAATGGTCAAACTTCAACACGTTGTAGCCCACATCCTTCAGGAAGAAACTCCGTGGGACTGCCATCGAGCTCGCAGGACTACAGTACGGTGGAAACCCGTACTGGTCACACAAGAACTGGTTTGGCGGCGCAGGCAACTCCTGGTCGCCGTCCACGCCATGCAAATTAAACTGGCCAAACACAGGAGACTGGCCAGGCCCCACAACAAAGATGAGCAACCAGTAGACAAACATCGTCACCTGGGTTAGCCCCATGAGAACCCACAACGCCACGGCTGCGCCATGCGAATGGTGCTTCCAGACGTCTCGGTATCCTAGTTCGTATCCGGCAGCAAAATTAAGGTATCCTAGCAAGAGAACAACCACCACAGGAACGATCTGTTTGACCCAGTGGTTCTTAAAGAACGGTACGTCGAAGATCATGGGGTATGTAGTTGGTTAGACGCCGGCGCAAGCCTCTATATGGGAAGCGGTCCTGGGGGAGTTATATACAGGGCGCCGCCAAACTTAAAATATCCAGAACCATCATCAATCCATCTTTATCTTTTTGATTAGTAAACGTCCACTACACCAAAAAAATGTCCGCCGACACCTTGTCATACGATGTGGCCGTGCCTATACTAACACAGGTGGACGACCGGTCCAACGATATGTGTCCCATCTGTAAGACTGACCGGTATCTTTCGCCTAACATGAGTTTTTTGATCAATCCCGAGTGCTACCACAAGATCTGCGAATCGTGTGTTGACAGAATCTTCTCGTTGGGCCCGGCGCCGTGTCCATATCCCAAATGTGGGAAAATCTTGCGTAAGAACAAGTTTAAGAAGCAGATTTTTGACGACTTGTCCATCGAACGCGAGATCGATATCCGCAAACGGGTCAGTGGCATTTACAACAAGACAGAGGAAGACTTTGGAGGGTTGGTAGAGTATAATTCATACTTGGAACAAGTTGAGGAGATCATATTCAACCTCAACAACGGCATAGACATAGAACAGACCGAGGGAGATTTGGCCAAGTACGAGCAGGAGCACAAGATTGAGATCTTGGAGAAGAACATGCGCGAGAGTCAAAAGAACGCCGATCTCTCCAAGTATCAAGAGGCGATGGAGAGATTGAAACAAGAGAAGTTGCGCATCCAGAAACAGATGCAGGTAGAAGATGTCGAATACCAGAAACAGCAGCAACAGGACTTGCTCGACAAGTTAACTTCTTCCAACACCAACTCGGAAGATTTGATCAAGCAGCAACAAAACAACTTGTTGAAGCGGTCTTCGCTCAGAAAGAAACAGTTGCAGAGCATTACCAACCAGTTGGACCAGCAATTTGCCCAATACAACCCCATGGTCAAGAAGGAAGAAGAAGGACCCAAGACGCCATTCACGCCATTCAAGGGAGACCGCGAGTCCCACAAGAACTTTATACTTTTGGCTATCCCACAAGATATTGACGAATTGAACGACGTTGACAACCACATGGCTGAGGGGTACTACGATCCATACGTCAACAAATTGGCGAGAAACAAAGAGTACTTGGGTGCAGGGTGGAGATTACAGCATGTTTTTGAGCGGGCATTGGATGAGGCATTTATGGGATTGGGTTGTTTTATTGAAAAGGAAAAGACAATGACGATGACGGAACCCGAGCCCGAACCCCCAGCCGAGTCGAGTGAGCCCATTGCTACCTAAACTATCTATCTATAAGTCAATGAAGCGTGCTTCTGGATGGTAATATACGGGACAGGACCAGTAAGACCGCTTGACATCGTTCCATACGCTCTTATCACCGGCTGTCAAAGTGGGTGGGACGACTTCTGTGAATGTGCACTGCAAGCCATAATTGCTGAGATCGATCTCGACTAATTGCTTATACACTTCATAGATCACTTGTCTGTCGGCACCCAAGCCGTTGAAGAAGGAGAACACGCCGTGTGGCTTGAGGAGGCCAACGACATAGTCGAACAACTCCAACATATCGGAGTAGTGTTCGGAGAATGTGTCGTAGTATATACCATTGAAGAAGACGTTGCCCAGTGACAAGAGAATGTCTAGCTGATCCTGCCATCTTCCCTCCAAGATCACGACGTTGTTCTTTTCGTACCAGCCGTCGTCACGTAATTTTTTCAATACATCTGGATGTGCTTCGCAAATGTAGTGCTTTGTAGGGTTGTTGGAGTTGATCATGGTGTCGATGATGCCCATGCCGAACCCAATGTTGAGGATATTGATTTCGGAGTCGGACTCGCCGTCGACAACACCGCCTTTGAAGAGCAGATCGCATCCCAATTGCATCAAGTCGGACTCCCATTCCATCATGACGCCATCCTTTCTGTCCTCGGTGACAAGAGCGCCGTCCCTGTACTCCAACTTGGTGTTGAGAAAAGCTTGTTGGTTTTGAGAGGGGGCGTCCGGGGCATCGTCGTATTCGACAGGGGCCACTGCAACCTGCCCCGATACCGGAGTGTCCACAGGTGGCGTAGGCGGTTTGGGGTCGGTGATAGTTGCCGTGTCAGCCGCCTTGGAGTCTTGGGGCAACAGGGCGACGTCGTCGTCGCCGTCTGTGTCGGAGTCTTGGCCGCCAAACTGGCCGTGGTCCAACCCGTCAGTGTCATCAATGATCTCCATGTCGTATTCACTGACTTTCCGCAACAACAACTCCGCCCTGACCCCCGCGTCGACGATTTGTCGGTAAATGCCCCACAGGGCCAATCCGCGGTTGAGCAAAATACACCCGGGGGTGTTGTTGTCGATGTCGGTTAGGCACCATCCGGCGCCGTACTCCAAGAGGATCTGGACCATGGAGTCGACCACAGCTCGTTCTTCGTCAGAGGCATCGGAGGGGACGTGGGAACATATGATGTGTAACGGGGTCGTTGTTGTTGTTGTTGTTGACGCGGCGTCGTCTATGCCATGGGTGTAATTGTACGCCTCTTCGATGGTGTAGGTGGCCGGAATTCCGTTCTTCAAGTAGTAGTTAAGCTTTTCGACGTAGTCCACCGTGAGCGGTCTGTGTGGGAACTTACACAAGTCGTGGAGATCAGACATTCTGGCCCCTACAATAAAGCTTATCTTTAGTTTTTTCAGATGCTCATCGCGGTCTCAGACAATAATACCACCACTAAATAGGGACGACAGGCGAGCGAGCGTCGCCCCCCGACGAAAAATACAACGAGAGACAAACCCCCCGGACCCGCCCCTCCCCCGTAATGCACAGGGGCCCCTGATTGTACGACAGTGGAACCTTGACGGGACACAAGCACCAAACCTTAAATCCGGATTGGGCAACAGGGAGCGGGTCCCTGTCCCTATCCCCCTACTCCCGGTGGTCAATCGGGGTTTACCGCATGGGTCCTCGAGTGCAGTGGCACAAAAAAAACTTTTGGCGGTGCACCGTGGCGGGCACTGGGGCAGCCGGGCGCCCGCGGGCACGGAGATGCCAACTTTGGCGCGCGGCCGCGCGCGCGCGCTCGCTAAGCCCAATTGCCGGCAGCAATCACTTGCACCGGAAATCCTCCACCGAAGAAAAAAAGATTCAGTTTGAGATCACCAGTATCCACCACGAGATAGTTATCCCCCCACCCGACTAAACTCGGGGGTGCCGCCCTGGCCAAACCACCACAGGGCGACTCCAGCCGTGACTAGTTTCTTTTGACAATAATCTACAGTAACTTTAAAAAAAACTCTAAACGGTGTTTTGTTGGGTATCACCTTGTGTTTCCTCCCACCGTCGGCATGATGCATTCCTGGTAGGTTGCAATATGCCCCCAGTTTGGACACCAAATCCGCAAAATTGCAAAAAAAAATGTACCGTGACACAAAACCAAAAACTCGCCGAAAAATCGTACGATTGTTGTAAATAATTTCCTAGGTTTTTTTCCAAGCTTCCGGAACATACAAAGGCTTCCGTTAGCGACGGGCCAAAACGGCTGTCGCCTTCCCCCCAGGCGTGTATGCCGTAGCACGTAAAGGGTGCATGGATATTTTTATTTATTTATTATTATTTTTTTTTTCGGTAGTAAAGTCTAAATATGGTGGAGTGATATTTTCGGGTATCGCTGACCTTGGGATCTTTAATGGGTCTGATATATAGCGAGTTTAACCTGTCAATAATCTTTAAGGCGAGGTGTAGCACAAGCATATCATGTCATTTAAAATCAACGACTATAATGCCTTTTTGACGTCTCTCTTCGATAAAAACCCCGACCAAGAAACCCTCCAGTCCCTCAGCTACGAACAACGCCAGCAGCTCCTCCAGGCCCAGCAAATACAACAAGCACAACAAAACATGAACTTCCCCGTCAACTTCGACTTTGGCCTCGTGCCCCCCAAGCACTCCCACTCGCCCCACTCCCACTACACGGGCAACGACCACCACTCGCCCCACTTGGACTCCGGTATCATTGGCACCGAGTCGAGTCTGTTGAACATGAGTGCTTCCAATTCCATGGGGATGCTCCAGCACGAAAACGACGGCTCCAATCCCCAGATGTACTCGTCCATTGGCAGTGGCACCGGCGACAAAAGCACCCAGTACACCACCCCGTTGGTGTCGCCCCTTTCCATTGGAATCACCGAACCCCACAACCCGCTTTACGTCAAGCAAGAAGAACGCAATCCATCATTGTACATTAAACAAGAAGAGCCCAACAAGATAACGCCCCTCTTCTCCACAGAACGCCAGATCAATACTAGAAACTCCAAGAAGACCAGAGTCAAATCTGAGCCCCTTCTTTCCGCCACCGAAGCGTCGTCGTCTCGGCCCCGGATAAAATCCGCCCACAATATCATTGAACAGAGATACAGAAACAAGATCAACGACAAGTTTACCACCTTGCAAAACTCGGTGCCTACTCTTCGAATTGTGTCGAGACGCAAACAAAAGAGACAGTCCGACGACGACTACGACTCGGACCGCAGCGACGACGACTGTGCCTATACTGACAACGACGTAGACGTCGATTTAGAGGGACTCGAGCCTGCCAAGAAGTTGAACAAGGGAACCATCTTGGCCAAGTCCATCGAGTACATCAAGCTTTTGGAACTCAAAAACGACCGCATGAAGCAGGAACATGAGGAATTGATGTTAAAGGCAAGTATGATGGGTTTGGTGGTTGATGATTCGTTAACCAACAAGGATTAGGTTTTAGTTCGGCATTAGTGTTTATTTATTTAGAGTATATCAAGGTTATTTATTATTCTAATTCAGTTGATGTATATTAGACCAATACTTTGCGAGTGAAAGGTAATTACTGGTAGGGACACGCCGCGCGTCCTGTCAGAAACGAGATTTGCGACTGCACACAGCCCGTTTTTCTTTTACGACCACCATCAATTTTTATACGACCAGGACCGGGTTTTTTTAGCTTACACTTTTGCTTATATCTATTCCTCGTTAAAAAAATCTAAACATGGCTCTTGTGGATACGGCTGTAGCCGCCTACACGTACTTCATTGCGCTCTCGTTGGGCCAGCAGATTTCGATCCTTGTTTTGGGTCCGTTAGTTTACCATTTGTTGTGGCAGTTTGTCTATTCGTTGAGAAGCGACCGGGCCCCAATGGTTTTCCACTGGATCCCGTGGTTTGGATCGGCCGTCAGTTTCGGAATGGATCCGTACGGTTTCTTTGAAAAGTGCCGTGCTAAACATGGTGACGTGTTTGCTTATGTTATGTTGGGAAAGGTTATGACTGTGTACTTGGGTCCTAAAGGGCACGAGTTTGTTTTCAATGCCAAGGTCGCCGAAGTTTCTGCTGAAGAAGCCTACAAGCACTTGACGACTCCTGTGTTTGGTAAGGGTGTCATCTACGACTGTTCCAACTCCAGATTAATGGAACAGAAGAAGTTTGCCAAGTTCTCGTTGACCATCGACTCGTTCAAGTCCTACGTCCCCAAGATCACAGAAGAAGTATTGAACTACTTCAAGGACTCTCCAAACTACAAAATGGACGAAAACAAGGGCGGGGTTGCCAACGTCATGCATACCCAACCCGAAATCACCATCTTCACCGCATCCAGATCATTATTGGGCGATGAGATGAGAAAGAGATTTGACGCCAGTTTTGCTCAATTGTACAGTGATTTGGACAAGGGATTCACCCCAATCAACTTTGTTTTCCCCCACCTTCCGTTGGAACAGTATAGAAAGAGAGACAATGCTCAGCAAAAGATTTCTGAAGCCTACATGTCTTTGATCAACGAAAGAAGAAAGAACAACGATATTGACCCTAACCGTGACTTGATTGACTCGTTAATGACCCATTCGACTTACAAAGATGGTGTTAAGATGACTGACCAGGAAATCGCCAACCTTATGATTGGTATTTTGATGGGTGGTCAACACACCTCTGCATCGACTTCTGCTTGGTTCTTGTTACACTTGGCCGAGAAACCAGAATTGCAACAGGAATTATACGAGGAAATCACATCGGTTTTGAACGAAAAGAACGGTTCCATCTACGACTTGACTTACGAAGATTTGCAAAAGTTGCCTCTCGTCACCAACGTCATTAAGGAAACCTTGAGAATGCACATGCCATTACACTCCATTTTCAGAAAGGTTGTCAAGCCACTCTTGGTCCCAAACACCAAGTATGTTGTTCCAAAGGGTCACTACGTTTTGGTTTCCCCCGGTTACGCCATGACCAACGACCACTACTTCCCTGAAGCCGCTTCCTTTAACCCTCACAGATGGGACACTCGTGCTGCTGGGGACGACGGTAAGGAAACGGTTGACTACGGTTTCGGTGCCATTTCCAAGGGTGTTTCTTCTCCATACTTGCCATTCGGTGGTGGAAGACATCGTTGTATTGGTGAACAGTTTGCCTACGTCCAATTGGGAACGATCTTATCCACCTATGTATATAACTTGAGGTGGTCTTTGAAAGACGCCAAGATCCCCGAAATCGACTACGCTTCTATGGTCACCTTGCCAATGGAGCCGGCCAACATTGTTTGGGAAAAAAGAGATACATGCGTTTTGTAACTGAAGTTTAATATAAATCAAAGTAATCTTAACCGAGCCGTCGCCAGACTTCTAACCAGACCAAGTGTAGACGAGTAGACTAAGCCACATTGGGGGACGGAAGGCACTCGGCGGCCGAAGAGTGCCTTATCGAGCAATTGTCCTGCACACAAGCGGTTGACTCACTCTGTTATCGTTCAATTTTTCACTTGGAACAACTAGTTGAACTAAAGTACACCATGTCCCAAGAGTTTAGTTTGAAAGTCCCTGCATCTTCGGCCAACATCGGACCAGGGTTTGACGTCTTGGGGATTGGTTTGAATCTTTTCCTTGAAATCCACGTCAAAGTAGACCCATCACAAGACACGTCAGCTGATCCATACAACGTTAGCATTACTTATGAAGGTGATCTTGCTGAAAATGTGCCGTTGAGAAGCGACAAGAACTTGGTAACACAGACGGCGTTGTACATATTGAGATGTAATGGCATAAAGGCGTTCCCCAACGGGACACATGTCCACGTCATCAATCCTATACCCTTAGGCAGAGGTTTAGGCTCGTCTGGCGCCGCTATTGTTGGTGGGATCATGTTGGGAAATGAAATCGGAGGCTTGAAGTTGTCCAAGGTTAGAATGTTGGACTACTGCTTATTGATCGAAAGACATCCCGACAACATTGCCGCTGCCATGTTGGGTGGATTTGTTGGCTCGTACCTTAATGGGTTGTCGCATGCAGACACCGAAGCCAAGCACTTGCCCTTGGAGTATGTTTTGCCCAAGGAGACTACTCCTAAGGAAAAGTACTTGACCACACCTCCTCCGCTCAACATCGGAGAATACCTCAAGTACAACTGGTCCAAGAGCATCAAGTGTGTGGCTGTCATCCCAAACTTTGAGGTTTCCACCGACTTGTCGAGATCAGTGCTTCCAGACTTGTACAATCGTCAAGACATTGTCTACAACTTGCAGAGAATCGCCATTTTGACCACGGCATTGACCCAGGTTCCTCCAAACAACAAACTCATCTACGAAGCCATGAAGGACAAGATCCACCAACCTTACAGATCGACCTTAATCCCCGGCTTAGTTGAAGTATTGGACTGTGTAACCCCAGAAATCAACCCCGGCTTGTGTGGCATCTGTTTGTCCGGTGCTGGCCCCACCATCTTGTGTTTGGCTACAGAAGGATTCGAAGATATTGCCGCCAAAGTCATTTCTATCTTCTCGGACGCCGGAGTTCAATGTTCATGGAAGTTGTTAGAGTTGGCCCACGAAGGTGCCACCGTAGAATATAAATAGAATAGAAATTTCCCCATGTATTACCATTAAGAAATTATCATAGTTGAAATATTTTGCAGTAATTATATTGGCTCGGCGCACGACCAACTACGCCAATGAAGTTTTTCCTAAACCACTACTCCAATCCCAACTAGCCAAAAGATGTCAAACGACTTTGCCACGCATTTGATTACTAAGGATATCTTGGAGAGATCGGGCTCCCAGCCAATCTACTTGTCTTCTGTTGAGGTGAGGGGAGGCGAGACTTTTACCAGCGATTTCTTCAAGAAGTTATTGTCACCTCTCGTTGAAGAAAGCGACTATACATTGAACCAATTGGTTCAACACATCCAGGAATCACAGGAAAAGTTGTTGAAGACTGACGTGTTCAAAAATGTCAGCGTCAGCTTGGAATCCGACTTCACCGCATTGGTTCCAAAGGAAATCAAAAACTACAACAAGGAAAAGCCCGTGTCCACCAAGGTGGTGTTTGACTTGCTGACCATCAACTTAAACATTGGCGAAGGGTTCTTTAACTTCAACAACGAAGAAAACTTGAATGTCAACTTGAACTACTTAAACAACAACTTTAACGAAAATGCCGAATTGGTCAACATTGGTGTCGACTACAATCCATACAAGCCAAACGACCACTTGATATCGCATGCCAAGTTTCTTGCCAACCTTAACAACCCATCTTTCAAGTTCTTGATAGACGTTTTCAGCTCCCAACAAAACAACCAGACGTTCCAGCAAGCATCGGAAGGTACCAGTGGTGGGCTCATTGGGTTGCAATACACCGCATGCAAGCGTTTCAACACTTTAACCGGGGTATCTCTTGCCAGAAGAAGCATTCACAACATTGATGACGCTGCTGCTGACGAATTGAAGTTCTTTGCCGGCGATTACTTGAAGTCATCTATCATCAATCAGGTCAACTATTCCAACGTGGGCTACTTAAATGAAATTACCAAGAACTTCCCTGTCAATGGTGTCAAGTTTGCTATGTCGAGTGAGTTGTCTTCCAACCAGGAACAAGAAAACCCAAGCAACCAGGCTGCATTTGCCAAGTCCACAATTGCCGTTCAATTATACAAATCGTTCTTCAACAACAGCATTACCGCCAACTTGGGTGCTGACTTTGGTGGAATTTTTACTTCCTCCCCCACACACATATCAGACCGCTTCTACTTGGGGGGCTTTGACTCATTCCGGGGATTTGCTCGTAATTCCATCAATGCCACTGGTGGATCGCAATTCTACAAGCTTACGGGTACCATTTACTCCAAGTTACCATACTTCATATATTCTCCACAAAAGGTTGCCGCTGCCCAATCCAAGTTGGGCCAAGAAGCCAACCCATTGCGGTTGTACGCCACGGGTACTGTTGGTAACGTTTCCGACAACATTCTCGACAACAATGTCGCAACCAGCGTGGGTGCTGGGTTGAGATACTTCAACCACTGGGCCAATTTCGACATTGGATACTTTGTCTCCAAGAGAGCCGACGGTAACACCATTGGCATCAGAGACGGTCTTCAGTTCTCGGTGTCGGTTGGTGGCTCCAATAGATCCATTTAGCTTATGTAACAAGCAAAATATATATTATCAAAGAAAACGGCAATGCTTACCTAAGCAAACACACCCATTCGCGTCTAACCGTGTTTTGCTAAGTAAAACAGATCCAACTGTATTCTGTTACTAGCAGTTTATTTCAAGATACATCATCAATGGGCGTGACAGGACTACTTCCCAACCTTAAAGAGATTCAAGAGAAGTCTTCTTTAGAGAAGTATAGAGGGAAAACCCTAGCCATCGACACATACGGCTGGTTGCATCGCGGGTTGATATCGTGTGCACAGCAGTTATGCCAGGACCAGCCCACCAGAAGCTATGTGACATCGATCATGAAGAAAGTGGATATGTTGAGACACTTTGGTGTTGAACCATACTTTGTTTTTGACGGTGCTGCGTTGCCCACCAAGGCAGAAACGGCTAATGACCGTCGAGCCAAACGTGAAGAGGCAAGAAGAAAGGCCGATGAATTACTCCGGACAGGAAAGAAACTGGCGGCTTGGAAGGAGTTCATGAAGGCAGCATGTGTAACATCACAAATGGCGAAATCTGTAATGGTTGAGCTTGATAAACATAACATTAAATACATTGTGGCTCCTTATGAAGCTGATCCTCAAATGGTGTACTTGGAAAAGATAGGTTTGGTCAATGGTATCCTTTCAGAAGATTCAGACTTGTTGATCTTTGGATGCAATCGCTTAATCACGAAATTAAAGGACGATGGTACTTGTGTTGAAGTCTGTAAGGAGAACTTTGACAAAGTTAAGCTGATTCCATATTTGTCCAAATACACCCAAGAACAATTGAGGTTGGTGGCCATGTTATCTGGTTGTGACTATACTAAAGGTATACCTGGTGTTGGTATCAAGACAGCATTTAATTTGGTGAAAAAGTATAACAACCTTGATAAGGTTATCGCTGCCTTGAGAAGCGACGGTAAAGCGATCCCAGATGACTTCCAGGATGAATTTAACAAAGCTAACCTAGCATTCCAATTTCAAAAAGTATTTAACCCCAAAGCCCAAGTGTTGACTACGTTGGTGGAATACCCCAGCGGCTTCAACTTAGATTTCGAAGTCCTCGAATCATGCTGCGGAAAGACCTTCACCAATGAACTATATCGTCAAATTTGCAATGGAAACATACATCCCAATACCCATGAAGTATTGATATCACGAGAACAAAGTTTGACTTCGCTAAAGAGTAATTCTGTCTCCTATAATTCTAAAAAGGTTGCCACTCCGATCCAGAGAAGCCAATCGTCTGCTCCTCCAGCAAAGCAAAGAAGATCCGTTTTGGATATGATGAGCGTCAAAGTTTTGAAAGAAACTATGATATCGCCTCCTAGAAAGAAACCTAACCTTAAAACGGGGTTATCTCCTACATCGAGAAAAATAGAGAATATTCAAGACGTCTCTGCAACACCAGCCGGAGATACAAGCAAGTTCTTCAAGACGACGAGCTTACCAACCCCAGAGATTAGTAAACCCAGATTTGATTCGAGCATGCTTTCGGGTGATTCTGATTTTACCGAAGAAGCGTCCTCTCCAATTCAAAGCAGCAAGCCTCTTACTACCAATATCTTGGATGAATTAACCGACGACGATTTGAACCTTAGCGAGACTCAAGAAGATGCGATTGCCGACGTCAAAATGGAAAATCTTGATGAAGATGAAGACTTGGACGATGAGATTGAAGAGTCACCGGTTAAACCAAGCAAGCTCTCGTTATTCCGGGCTACATTGAGAGATAGTTTTCTGTTTGATGCTAATCGGGCAATTAAAACCCCCGTAAGCCGGGCCAATTCATTTACAAAAACATTTATTCAAGCTCCCGAGGAGCTGTCTCTCAGCGATTCAACATCAGAATCGTTTGTTAGCATTCCAGCTAATGAATCTATAAGTGAAGAGGAATCTCAACTAACGTCCAATAATTTGAAGTTGAATTTAAAGTTTGCTTCAACGACATGTGCACAAGAGAGTGTGGACGATCTCAGCGACGACAACTCGTTGCCGCAAATCAACCCATCTCCCATCAAACTGACCCAAAGAGTCAGTATAAAGAGCTTTGCATTCAGAGGTTAGCATCCTCTCAAAATACATGCACCTATTGCCAAATTAGACAATTCATCTTGGTCATCTTTCACTGTAGCATCGTTTAACTTGTACAACTTCTTGAATTTGGGGATATTGACCAATGTGTAGAGAAGTTCGTTGGTCAAAGGCTGGGACGATTCCACCTTCAACAAGTGCTGGATTTTTGAGGCCAAGCTCGACTCTGTTTCTTGCAGTTCCGAGGTGCGTAACACTTTGATGACAATGACATCGTCTCTCGTTTCGTCGACACCAAATCTTTTGAAAGCATCCATGATGTTGTTTACGGGTGACAAATTGAAGATAATCTCTGCATTCAATGTCTTGGCCCGTGACGTGCCGTTTGTATCGGTTTGTATAGATCTATGAAGACTCTGGTAGAGCTGGTTTAATGATATGAGATGTTGGGTGCCGAGAAAGCAGTAGTCGTAGTCGGGGTTGGCCGCCCGTAATTGTGTCTTTACTTCAGTAAGCACGGCAGAATCAACGCCATTGTAGTACGACACATACACAGAATGCTCGGGATATTGGGGGAACGTCACAAACATGGGCAAGTGGTGATGGGAAGGAAACAAATTTAGGCAGAGAAATTCCTACATATTAATTTACACGCCTGTCTATTCACACCACCACCACCACACGAGTCCTGACCATGAGTAAAGAGCAACTCGACCGGCTCTTTGGCGAAATTGCCTATGAATACGACGAGCAACCACTCTCTATCTACCCGGAAACACTCTTGCAGCAGACGGACCACGGCAACAAGTATTACGGCCAGTTCCAGAGCCATACGCGCCAGTTCATACCTGCCACGAGCAAAGGTTCGATAGCCCGGTGGTCAAACACGTCCATTGAGGAGACACAGCGCTTGATTGTGGGTGCCTGGCTTGGTACACAAGAACCGAGAGTAGCGCCCCAGAAGAAAGAACACAGAAAGACCCGAAGCACCGCCAATAACTTGTTTAGTTGGTCATCTGGAGATTCGTATATCGAAGCACGGAAGCAGGAACTCAAACAGGGAAACAAGAAAGAGGTCGAAAAGACCGACGAGACCAAGAAGCCTGAAGATGCGGTGCAGGAAGACGTACGGGAACTTGTCGGATCCAACCGCATCAAAATCAAGGCACCCAAGGACTTTTCCAAGTCTCTCAGTCGTATTGTCGAAGTCGAGGCCAATAAGTTCATCCATGACCGTATCCAATTGATTAAAGCACATCACAGCCAGCAAATCAATCAACAGATCCATGACAGAAGACGCAAGGACCACGAACTCCATTTAAAGAAATTACGCCTAAAGGAAGAGGCCTACGACAGAGAATTGGAGGCGGCTATAACCAACCAGAAACAAGGGTTCTTTGGCACACTCTTTGGATTCAATGCACACTCGACACCCGAGCCAGAGACGTCATTTGACGACCGAGAATCCGTGACTTCCAAGGAGACCCAGGTGTCAAAGGACACGAAAGATACCAAAGATTCCAAAGATACAAAGGACTCAAAAAACAAGAGGTTTTCCTTTTTACCTGTTACTGCATTATGGGGTGCATCCGACGACCAAAAGAAGTCCAAGGACAGTACTGATGTTTTATTCGAACATCCAGACGAAGGTCATCAACAAGAACCACAACGAGAGTCACAGCCGGACAATGACGACGACGAAAACAGTGATAGCGATTTTGATGATTTTACTTCTTCCGTACCCGAAGTGCATCCGGAAGATTTACAGCCTACTGCAAACATTTTGCCACTCTCGGTACAGGGGCCACAAATTCCGACATCCATCGAGTCTACGTTGGAATATGCTGACAATAACGCCCCAAAACCAGTACAACTCGATCGCAAATTCATCCCATTGAATACAACACCAACAAACCAGGATTTGTTTGATATATTCACCACTTCTACCGGTTCACCTCTGACAAAACCCCCCAACAACGACGGCAACTTGATCAACCTTTAAGCTCCGAGTTCTGCATATAAATAATTTTTATTTGTCTCATTTCTCGAACTATTCTAGTGCCATCAGAAGAGGAAGAAAGACCAACGAGAACAATGCTATCGTGGAAGCAGTCTGCAGCCAGAGCGGTTCGGAACTATGCTACAACCAAGTTTGCCACACCAAATGTGGAAATGACCACTTTGGCGAACGGGTTACGAGTCGTTACCGATTCCACCCCGGGCCATTTCAGCGCCTTGGGTGCATACGTAGACGCAGGGTCTCGCTATGAAAATCCCAACAGAGCCGGGTTGTCACATATCTGCGATAGGTTGTCCTGGAAATCTACAGCTAAATACTCGGGTTTGGAAATGATAGAAAACTTGTCGAAATTGGGAGGCAACTACATGGCGTCAGCACAAAGAGAGTCTGTTATCTACCAGGCGTCGGTTTTTAACCAAGACGTGGACAAGATGTTTGACTTGATTGCACAAACTGTCAGACAACCAAAATTCACTGATCAGGAATTATTGGAAACACTTCAAACAGCTGAATACGAAGTGAGTGAAATATCCCAGAAACACGATATGTTTTTGCCCGAGGTCCTCCATGCAGCTGCTTATAATAACAATACCTTGGGATTACCATTGTACTGTCCACCAGACAGATTACAACACATTACCAGAAAGGATATTTCAAAGTACCATACCGAATTTTTTCAGCCACAAAATGTGGTGGTGGCAATGGTAGGTGTCTCACACGATCACGCCTTAAAATTGGCAGAATCACAATTAGGAGACTGGAAGTCCTTAACACACAAAAGACCAGAATTAGGTACGATCAACTACACTGGAGGGGAGATCTCCTTACCATACCAACCACCATTGTACAGCAACTTACCTAAATTGGTACATATGCAAATTGGATTTGAAACTACTGGTTTACTTGATGAAGATTTGTTTGCTTTAGCAACTTTACAAAAGCTTTTGGGCGGTGGTTCTTCTTTCTCAGCTGGTGGCCCTGGTAAAGGTATGTTTTCCAGATTATACACTCGTGTATTGAACCAATATGCATTTGTGGAAAACTGTACCAGTTTCAACCATGCCTACGTCAACTCTGGGTTATTTGGTGTATCCATCTCATGTTCACCTGAAGCTGCTCCTGTCATGTCTCAAATCATCAGTTTCGAGTTGTCTAAATTGTTGGAGACTGACACGTCGAATGGTGGATTAACTGAAAGTGAAGTGAAAAGAGCAAAGAATCAATTGATTTCAGCTTTGTTAATGAATATAGAGAGTAAGCTTGCAAAGTTGGAAGATATGGGAAGACAAATACAATGCCAGGGTAAGTTGACTACCATTGACGAGATGATTGGCAAAATTGAAGCTCTTACTACTGCTGAATTGAGAAGAGTAGCAGAAAAGGTGCTTACAGGGAATGTTGTGACCAAAGGAATCAGCTCCGGCCAGCCAACGGTCGCTATGCAAGGTGATAGAGAAGCATTTGGCGATGTTGAATTTATCCTTCGCCATTTCGGATTAGGTAAATACACGGGGCCTGAGTTAACTGAACCAAGACCTTACTCGGAAATAATGAAACCAAAGAAAAAATTTGGATTGTTCTAGGTGAGAAATACAAAGTACATAATAAACGTCTATTAGATTAATCCTAACCTTTCTCTTAACTCCAACACCTCTTTCTCGAGTCCTAACAAGTGTTCCTTTATTTCAAAGTTTTCACGCTCCTTCTCTTTAACCACCAATTCCTTCTCATTGTTTTCATGATGAAGAATATCAATTGTACTCTTGTACTTGTTGATCTTGTTCTGGAAATCAAAGTTTTCGTCATTATACTTTTTCGTGAGGACTGACTCGTTTTGAACGCGAATTCCAAGTTCCTTGACGTTTCTCTCTAAGGATTTGATAGTCTTTGAATCATCGTAATTTTGCTGATGAGATGCATCGAGTTCTTTGTTCATGTCTTTAACCTTGGTTTCCCAATATTTCAACTGATCATTGCTGTACAATTTCTCTTCTAGGGTATGCACCTTCTTAGTGAGCTCACTATTCACCTTCTTCAAAGAATCATTTTCTTCGGAAGCAACAAGCATCTGCTTTCTGATCCGCTGGAAATCTTGTTCGTCAGTTGTAGTCGATAACTTCGATTGGTTGAGCTCAGATTTAATAGTTTCTGACTCTTCGTTCTTGTTATCAAGGTGCTGTTTCAATAACGTTACATCCACCTTCGATTGCTCGAGTTGCGACAGTACGTCATCCAACTTATTGGTTAATTCAGAAACAGTACCTTCTAATTCGTCTCTCTTTTGTAAAAGCGTGTCTCTTTGAAGCGTCAATTCGCTAACCAATTCCTTAGTATGATCCAACTGCCTTGTCAAAGTATTGATTTTCCTTTCGTTGAGAACCTTACTGTTTTCCAAAACTCTCAACTTGTTGTTCAATTCGGATACTTGTCCCTCCAATTTATCTATCTGAATTAAACTATCGTCATGAGCTGCAACAATATCGTTCTTTTCTGCTGTCAATTCCTCCAAGTCGAGTTGGAATTTCTTATTTTCTCTCACCAACTCGGTCTCTTTCTCCATCTTAAAATTCAATTCCTGATGTAAGACTCTGATTTCTTCCTTGAACCTATCATTAGCCTCCCTGTTGGCACTCTTGTTGCTATAGTCCAATTTATCTTTAAGATCTCTGATTTGTGTTGAAAGTTGTTTGATTTCGAAGACCTTGTCCAGTATAGTTTCCTCCAATGAAGTATTCTTCTTTCTTATGTCGGTGATTATAATTTGAGAGGTTCTTGCTTCTTCTCTAATCAAACGTAATTGACTCTTGACTTCTTCCAATTCCTTCGTGGCGGCTTGTTCGTGTCTCTTGGATATTTTTACAGCTGATTCTGCCAATTCTAGTTTCTTATAATACTCTTCAGCACGCTTCCTGTAAAGTTCAACACTTTGCATCAAGTCACCATTCTTCGAGTTAAGAGTGTCGTGTCTAACTTTCAAGTGTGCTAACTCCTCTTCGTAATTCGAGATTGTCGACCTAAAAGCATGTTTTTTAGCATCGTATAGTTCTTCTTCAGAATCCCTCAACAACGATTTTAATCTTAATATTTCACTCTTGGAAGTTGTTAATTCTTCTCTTGTAGAACGAAGAGTTTTGGTTATGTCTTGGTAAATCAATACAAAATCTTGATTGGCACTCGCAAGTGTGTTAGAAATAAGAGTACTTCTTCCGAAACTTTCACTCTTCACCAACGGTGTTGGGTTTCCAACATCAGCCACTAGTAACTGCTCACATCTATACTCCAAATCAGCCAATCTCGCTTGAGACTGTTTATACAATTTTTCAAAATCAGTCGATGTATTTAACCCTCTTGTCGATTGCAACTTGTTCAATTTCTTTTGAAGTTCAATGGCATAAAGTTCAGCTCGTTGGGAGTTTGCAGCTTCTTGTTGCAACTTTTGCTTCAATTTCTCAATTTCTTCTGTGAGAATGTCTAATCCACCATTTAAATTAATGCTTTCACCCATTGCTACGGAACGCCTGTTGACGTCTCCTTTCGCCTTTCCAGAAATAATTCTTTCTTTCAAAATGGTCAATTCTTCTGATAACTTTCTGTTCTCAAACTTCTCCTTTCTTAAAGCTGCGCTCTGCTCATTGAGCTTCAATTTGATGTTAGCAAAGTCTTCGACGAAAGCTGGATCTGGAGGATAGTTTTCTTTTTGTTCTTCTCTGTTACGCGATTCTTCTTCTAAAGCGCGTATCTTGTCATTAAGGGAAACAATAGTGTTTGAATACTCAGCCTTTGCTCTATGGACACCATCGAAATCAACCTTGAGTTTCTGCAATTCACCAGCAACAGATTTCTTCTCGGTTGTGGCTTCAGCAAGCTGTTTTTCAAGTGCTTCGATTCTTTTACTGAGTGAAATTGCTTCCGATTTTTGTTGAGTGAGTTCTTTATTAAGCAACGCGATTGAATTGGATTTTGATCTCAATGTTTCAATTTCACCTAATAAGGTTTGATAACCATCCTTCTCTTTCTGGATTTCTATGGACTTTTTATCCATTTCCATCAGAACCTTTTTAGCCTTTAATTCTGCTTCCAGGAGCTGACTCTGCAACCTTCTGTTCTCTTCCTCTAATTTCTTGGTACGGGTATTCAACGACATCAATTCTTTGTCGCTACCTGCAACCTTGGAAACATGAGTAGAAATCGCAACCTTTAAGGACTCAATTTCTTCAGAAAGCTCTCTGTTTTTGGGAGATAATTCAGCATTGTTTTTCTCCAATTCTGATTTTTCCAGTTCAAGTTGTGAGTTCAATGATTGTAATTTATCAATCTCAGACTGTATTAATTCTTTAGATGATTCATGTTCACGCTTAAGACCAGCTATCACGTCTTTATGTTTTTTCTTCTCCTTTTTATGCTCGTTTATCAGACCTTCAAGATCCGACAATCTTGTCAAAACATTGTTATGTTCGTCTTGTAACCTGATAAACTCATTCACCTTGCGGTTGAGCCTTTCGGAAATTTCCTTTGATTTTGCAGTAGAAACATCCTTCTCTTGTAAAGCTTCCTTGTGACTACTTTCAATCTTTGCCAAGTTAGTCTCAAGGTCCTTAATTTTGCTTTCGGACTTGGTTTCCTCCTCCTTTAATTGTTTCAACGTTGCATCTCTTTCCAGAATCAATTGAGAAGTCGAAGTAACTTCTTCTTCTAGCTTTTGGATCTGCTCTCGTAACTTGCTGTTGTCGTTTTCGAGACCCACTTTAGACTTTTCGGCATCCTTGAGTTTGACGCTAACATTCTTTAAGTTTTCGTTAACTTCCTTTGAATCCAAGACTTTAACAGATTCTTCAAGGAGAGGTTTAATGTTGACAAACAAGTCCAACCAAAGGGAAGACGCGAGGGAATCATTGACTTGCTTGATTGTTCTCGCGATCAATTGAGACGATTGAATCTCCTTTATTTTCTTCTCCATACTCTTTCTTGCAGTCATGCCTCTTATCACACTCTGCAAGTCCGTGAATATACCCTTCAAACACAAATCACGCATCTCTTCAAGCTTTCCCAAAATACCATTCTTGAAAAAGATTTTCGTGATTCCGATCTTAAAACTCTCTGAATCCAATTGAACAAACTTTAGTATAAGTTCACTATTAGTTTTGAGGTTCTTTGTGTAAACGCCCTTGACATTTATGATGGCGTATCTCAGGTTGAATTCTTCAAACGTCATTCTGTTTGGATAGCCTGCTCTAGTGATTCTGATACCTTCCAAAACACCATTACAGCGCAACTGATTTAAAACAAGTGTCTTGTCAAACTTGTTTGCTTTCTTTTCGAGATTTGGTAAGATGCATCTAACGAAGTGAGGCTCCGTACGACCAAGTTGGTCCATAAGGTTTCCCAATTGTTCTTTATGTTTTTGCGAAGCGGTTTTCAATTTCATTGTCCCACGCTTTGTCTCAGCTGCCAAATGTTCGTCATTTTCAAACATTTTACCGACAAATTCGTTACTAGAACCAGGTAAAAGTTTCAAAACATGCTCATTAACTGGGTCCGTATTCTTCTGCAACCAGTTATCCACGTTATATTCGACTTTGCCGGCATAATGGTGAATGATGAAACCACTTTTATATTTGTTTTCTTCGAATTTTGGACTCTTTCCCTTTCCCCAGTTACTTGCCAACTTCTCCATAAACGATTTGTCAGATGACTTTGGTATCACGCATTCTTCATCCAAAATTTTCAATACACCCATAGGATTTCTTTGCTCGATTAAATCGATTGTGGGTTGTAAGTCTTGGCCAAAGTCAATGAACTCCCACTGGATATCTTCTCTCAAGTATTCACTTTGTTCCAATATAAAAGAATGATGATTGAAAAACTGTTGTAACTTTTCGTTGGTGAAGTTAATGCATAATTGTTCGAAAGAATTCTTTTCAAAGATTTCAAACCCAGCAATATCCAAAACACCAATAAAGTTTAATTGTTCTTCATCGTAAGATCCTTCTATCTTTAAACTTTCGTTGATCCTTTCTATAATATACTGAAAGATCTTCTCGTAAATGTGTTTGGCTAAGGCATCGATTGCATACTTAACTTCCGGAGCCTTCTTAGATTTTTGAACAAATTCTCGTCCTGCTTTGACTTTAGGTTTCAATAAATTGTTGACAAAATCTGACTTGTTGATTCCCAATAATTTAACAATGATATCCACCGGAGAATCAGACGTGAAACTGGCCTGTTCAGATTTCCAAGACGAAAAGTCCAAATTGCCTAGGTGTAACACCACTCCCAATAACAGAAAAATGTTGTTAACCTCCTGGGTAGAGAACCCCATAATCGTGAACGCCTCAACAAGTAAGTTGAATTCTTTGAAATCATCAACGTTGGGTATATCAGTAGTTGAATTACTCAAGTACTTATGGTGTCCAATATCCTTGCTCAAACCGAACTGCGATAACTGATCCGATCCTTTCAAAAATTGGTAAAATATGTGGTAATTTCTCTCTTGGCTCGATTGGCTGACTACTCTTGACTTTTCTAACAAGTAGTAATCGATATTAGCACCGTTGATGGCACCCTTTGACGAGAAGAAAATTCTGATGAACTTCCCGAATCTCGAGGAATTGTTGTTTTTGATTGTCTTTGCATTTCCGAAACTCTCCAAGATAGGGTTTGCTTGTAAGATTTTGGTATCAATGTTTCGGGAGTTTGTTGGGATTGATGCTGTCGAGCTGACTGAGGACGAAAGGTCTTCCTGAATAGCTGCTGCGCTGGAAGTGATCGAGGAAAGGTATTGAATGATTTTCTTGGTGTTTTCCGTTTTCCCAGCACCACTCTCTCCTGTAACTAAAATTGACTGATCTTTTCTGTTGGAAAGCATGTTTCTAAACGTACCTTCAGCCGTGGCAAATATATGAGGGGGCGGTTTATCGAACTCATGGTTGTGGTATTTCTTTAGCGTCTTGGTATCGTAAATTTTGAGGGATTTGTAGGGATTGATAGCAACCAAGAAGAGCCCCGAGTATGTGTATATCATGTCGTCGTTGTAACGTAAATAGAGGTTGTAAACAACCGAAGGCTCGTTCAAATGGGTCAATTCTGCCATGTCGTGGCACTTGTTGAACTTTGCTGGATTGCAGTTTTCTAGGGTATTTTGAGGGACGACTTGGTGGGTCTCCTTATTACCATTCACCACTGTAACCTTACATGTTCCGTCCTGAAGATAGTCAGTGATGTATCCCTTGGAGAAAAAGTTGCTCTCTGAGTCCGGGATCCAGACCCAGTTCTTGGAATTGAAGCCATCGTCTTCAGAAGACATAGCCAACGAGTGTGTGTAGAAGAATTCCGATTGTATCAGACGTTGTTATCATGTTTTGATCTGAGAAAAATTTTTGGAGGTACACGGGTGTGCATGTTGCGTTGTGTAAACAACATTCCCGTTACGGATTGTTTTTAGTGTATATAACCAGAGAACAATAAAACATTCGCTTAACGATCTGAATCGGGGCCATGTTAGATCACTACCGTTCGATCTGGCCGATAACAGTGATGGTAAACGAGATATGGAGTGTTTGACACCTCATCTATGATCGATCGAGCTCCTTCTAGTTCTGGTAACTTTTGCGACCTTGGTGCTTTGTGTCACTTGGCGGCAAAAAATATACATATACACGAATAACTCAAAGGAAATCATTAGTTATCTAAACAATTAGTATAAAATACGTAAAGAATTGAATGGTATCAGAATATCAATAGTAGTAATGCAAAAAAAGGGTTCAAGGGGTAATGGGTTTATGTTAGAAAAGTTCATACATGCATGATCGGAGATGTCCATGACGCTTCGCCAGAGGGAGAGATCGTACCATTACCCCGATTGATTAATGAAGATGACGATCCATTGATGTTCAGTTTGTTTCCGTATTTGGTAACCCGCAGCGGCTTGCTGCGAAGTATAGAACCACCAGACGACGTCACGTTGGAGGACGGAGCAGTACCAGGATGTGCGTGGATCGGAGTCACGCACACCGAAGAACTGCGTTTGTTGGAGAATACCGAGTACTGTGACGAAGCAGATGGCGGCGTTTGTGGTGGTGGAAGACATAAGTCGTGAGTATTGAGCGACAAGGCGGAAGAAAATGGGGTTTGATGGGGTTGGTTGGGGTTGGGGGAAATGGTTTCCATTCTTGGAAATTGTAGCAAAATTTCGGCAAGTTGGACCAATTTGTTATCAAGAGAGCTAGCTTCTTGGTTACTGACAATGGTTTCTTGGTGCTCGTAGATGGTTTGGATAATGTAAGTGTACCGAGAGTGGAAGTTATTAATAACCTGAATGACGCCCAAACTTTCATATTTCTTTGAAAGGACCTCTGTGACTTTGCTCAACTGAATGATAAACATAAGCGCAATTTTTTTGATGGATTGAATAGTGCTTCTGTCCAAGCCAGAGAGGAACGCACCGTAGACCAGCGGCTGCTTGTTTTCATCGCTTTCGTCGGATTCTTCGTCAGATTCATCCTCAGAGTCAAAGTCGAGAAATTCATTGTCGGAGTTGAGATCGGCAAAACTGTCGTGTCTGATATTTTGGATCTTATGCAGATAGTTGCTCTTGTTGGCATTGTTGTAAAGGGTGCCGCTGATCTTGGCCGGCGATTGGCGTTCTGATTCATGAAGTAATTGCTTCAAGGCATTGGCAGCATTTGGAATTTGCAACATGGAGCATGCCAACAAGTTAGCCGTGATTGCAACCAACGAGGTAGGCATTCCCAAGAAGAAGTTGTCGTAAAGGGACAATTCACAAAGGAACCTGCCGACGACGGTGATGGCCGAGATGGACGAAGACGACGACGACGATGACGATGCTGGGTTATTGTACTTGCATGGGGTGGTGGTAGCGATATTGGAATGCGAGATGGCCAATTGCAAGCATTCTTCCAAGTTTGGATGGGACAAACTCCATTCAAGGGTAGAGAGGATGTGCATTTCCATCTGGATAAACATCTCTTCATCATAAGCGTTTCTACACATGATAGTCAATTCCTTAAGAGTAGGAATCCGAGACTTCTTGTCTTCGTATTTACCAGCAATCCAAAGAGCAGTGCATCCTACCAATTGGTAGTGTCTTTTGAAGACAATTCTTTTGGCACAGTATCTGTCGATGATGTTGAGACAGAGGAAAAGGGTTTGTGGTTGAAGCTTGAAAGATGAATGGAGCTCGATGAGGAAGTCGAGGAGAAACGGTCTCATAAACCACTGGATCTCGGGCTGGAGTTCTATCATGGCCGGGTTGACCTGGCTGATGGATTCCAAGTGGGCCAAAGTCTTTGTGACGTCGGCGGTGTATTCTGAGATCAACTTCTTGTTGGCTTGGGTCTCCAAGAGTTCAAGCATGATGGAGTAAGGGCGTGGTTTGATGTGGGAGGGAGGCCCGTATTTTTGTTGGAAATGCAGCATTGTGAATGGGAACCAGTAGAAAGACTTCTAGGGTAAACGAAGGACGGAGAAGTCAGAGAGACGAGACGGGGGAGGGACAAAGGAAGGAGAGGAACAGAAACCAAAACACTAATGAAACTCTGGTGAAAGTTGGAATAAAAAAGTCCCAGTAGACGGACGGATTAAATTGGTTTTATAAGAAGGTACCGAAGCCGCTGAAGATCAAGCCATATACAGACCCGTTCCTTCTACACGGTAATTGGGTGTGAAAAAATTCGTAACGCTTTTTTTTTTGACGCGTCCCTGGAACCTAGAAAGATACCGCGGTATGGGCGCGGGTTGGGGGAGCCGTAATGGCCAGAAATGGGTGTCTCAGAGATGCGGACGCGCGTCTAGTAACAACCTATGGGTAGCTCAGGTCCACGAAAAAGCTACAAGACTTGTCTGGCGCGTTTATCTGTACGTTTGGCCCGTCTTACGGCTGATGGTTGTGTCTAATCTGGCCATTGACCATGTCAATTCGCAGCAATTCGCGGTTGGCGTTTGGCGCGTAGTCTAAAAATTTAACCCATTTGGAAATCCCTGTCGCTATACACACTCCAAACACGGCTCGCATACCACGACGCAACAACTGGGGCAACTCGATGCCTGGGCCTCCACGGCCGCTTTGGCGCGGGACTGGGCTCGTGGTGCACAAGGTGACAATGTATACGTTGTCGTTGTCGGTGGTAACACTAGCCGGTCTCGTCTACAGCCTAATGCTCGAGGCCGGCCGTTTGAGACAATTCGTGCCGCAGTCCGGCCCCAATTTGTGTCGAGTGTTGGGTATTGGTGTCGCGACAGAGGGTTTTGTGTTGTTTCGGTACATATGCAGAGTGTATAGCGGCGTTCCTCCTCGTCCTCCTCGTATTCCTAAATCGGCCCTTTGAATTGCTGCCGCGGCCCTGTGCTCACCATGTTACTGGCAGACCCAGGGGGGTTCGCCGGACGCCAATCACGGACCCCCGCGGACGACATTTCTCGTCTGGCGGAGGAGTGGAATTGGCGATCGCTTGCCTGTAATTATCGCGCCTAGCGACAATTATCGCGTACCCTGTCGCTATCCCCGAACCCTCCTGTCCCTATTTTTAATCCTCCTGTCGCTGTCGCTATTCTCAACTGGTGATTCTACAACCTCCTTTTTCTCTGTTTCTATTCGTTCTTGACTATTTACTAGTACGCACCTCTGCCACGGCCCCCTTCTTGTGGATCTTCGTTCTTGATTGTCTCGTCCACAGATAATAATAATGTAGCAGCTTCTGTGGCAGACTCCAATGCATTTATCTTCACCAAGGATGGTTCCCAAATGAAACTAGCCATGTTGTTACCGACGTTTTCCTTTTGGAAATCAATCCCGTACCAGGTCTCGCCCTTGGCGTGCGAGCTTCTCAACTTGTTCAACAATTCAATACCATCAAATCCGGCATTCTCACATAACTGTCTAGGAATCACCTCCAATGCCTTGGCATACGCGGCGATTATTAATTGCTGCTTTCCAGCAACCGTCCTAGAGTAGTCTCTGAGATGTTTAGATAATTCCATTTCGATGGCCCCTCCCCCAGCAACAACACTGTTGTGACTAACGGCTCTCTTCACAATCATAATGGCATCATGCAAAGATCTCTCAACTTCAGCAATAACTTGTTCGGCACCTCCTCTCAACACCAAGGTACACGTCTTAGCTTGTGGACATCCTTGGAAAAGATTGTATCTCTCGGAACCAATCTGGGCTTCTTCAAACTTGTGACACGTTCCGACGTCTTCTGGGGTAATATTGGAACACGTAGACTGGATGTTACCACCAACGGCCTTGATGACTCTGTCCATGTCTTCGCTGGAAACTCTACCAGCACAGAATATGTTTCTGTCAGCAAAGTATTGCGTAGCCAAGTCCCCGATTGGCAACTTGGACAATACAATGTTGGCACCAGTGTTGGCAATGGCTTCCAACTTGTCAAAGATAATTTGCCATTCGGCGTCGACGATCGATTGGTAGTCTTGCACTTGTTCAACTCTGACTTCTGCGTTTTCCTTTTCAGCCTTCAACTCCAACTCGACGTTCAAGTTAACAATCTTGGGGTTAACAAACGACTTTGGTTGTTGTTCAAAACCAGCGTATGAGAATGTCTTCTTGAAGGCAACACCATCGACAAACAACGAGTCTTCCATGGCACCACCTGGAACCTTCTTAATACCAATCATGTTTTCGTCAAGGTCTTCGTCCAAAGACAACACGGCGTTAACCACCATTTGGGTGAAAAAGTCGGAGTTTTGACTGATCAACTTCGACGACATGGCGGTGTTGGCACATCTTTCCAACAAGTGACGGAATTCAAGTGGGTCATCCTTCTTGACTTCAACGGCCAACTCCTTCAACTTGGCAACGGCCAATTCGTTGGCCTTTCTCAAACCCTTGATGATGAAATGGGGCGAAATACCGTCTTCGATGAATGTCTTGGATTCTTTCAAGAGTTCACCGGCCAAAATGGTGACAGACGTGGTCCCGTCACCAACCTCAGCATCTTGGGCTCTGGAAATATCCACCAACATCTTGGCAGCAGGATGCACTATATCCAACAATTTCAAGATGGTAGCACCATCGTTCGAAATGGTGGTCTTGCCACTCGAGTTGACAATGAGAATATCAGAACCAAATGGACCCAATGTTGGCTTCAATGTGTCTTGAATGGCCAAACAGGCATTGATATTGTTCAAAATCTGGCCCTTACCTTGGGAGGAATCGGTACCTTCCTTCAACACCACAATAGTTGGGGTTTGGTTAGAGAACGACATGGTGGATGTTTGCTGTAGTTTGATCGCTTACTGTATTTCTAAGTTGGATCAACACGAAAAATCTTATTGTGCGGACGCACGACCAATTTTGATTTTTTTATACCATGCTCCAAAACTTTTCACCTAGACTAGCGACTCAAACCTCACAAAAAGCATGCTCAGTAGATCCATAAACCTCACCCAAAAGAGGTTCCTCGGCAATGTTGCTATGAAGGGCGATGTTCATTTATCCAACAGAAGAGTGATGAGAAAGATCAAGTTGGGAAAGGCCAGACCAGCTATCTTCCACCAGTTTGATACTTTGGTGGAGTTGAGTGATGGCTCCGTTATCAAAAGAAGATCACAAGCTCCCAAAGACGAAATCAGAATGATTTCTGATCAAAGAAACCATCCATTGTGGAATCCTAACCGTTCCGACTTGAGTGTCTCTGATCCTAATGCTACTGGAAAGATCAGTAAGTTCAACCAAAGATTCTCCACGTTCGCTCAAGAAGAACCAGAAGAAATACTGAAGGAAGAAGAGAAGCAAGATAACTTCATCGAGTTGATGGGTGAAAATGTCAAGGAAGTCCAAAAGGGTGGTAGTTTGTTCGATAAGAAGAAGAATAGAAACAGAGAAAAGCGTTAGTGTCCTTCCACAATGCCTTGTATATATAATAATAAATGTCTATAAATCACTATTTACATGTGAAAGAACCGATTCGTTCAAAATGCTATCAATCAACTTCCCGTTTTCCTTACTCCTTAACTTCAAGATAATATCGTTGACTTGAAATCCCAAGAGACGCAACTCTTCGACGCCCCATATAATTACATCGACATCTTCCTCTACCACTGCTTGTTCGACAATTAGTTCCAAACAATCAAGCCTACTCTTATCGGACAATGCAAGTAAATACTTGAGCGAATTGGGTAACAGGAACTGGTCCAAATTAAACTGCATATTCACCTTGTCTTCTGTGAAGGCGTCCGACTTGGACGTATAGCGGTTGATTTGCATGAAATACTTGCGTGCTGCCCTTGTACTGACCACCATGGTCATAAAACGGATAATCTCAGTGGTTAATCGGACAAGTGCGTCGTCGTCACGATGAAGCTTGCGAAACCGTACGCAGATTTCCTTAAAGAAGGCCGCTCTCGATTTGAGGTTGGTTTCTTCACCAACAATCTTCTTGAAGATCCTAACGTAGGCATATTTGGCAACGTTGATGTCAGTGGTGCCAGCCATCGTAATCGACTGGTCGGTTTTGTCTTGTAGCAACAACTTTTCAATAATAATATCAAAATCGTCAGAAGTTAACCCGTTTTTTGATTTGAATATGGACTCCAAAATACTTTCAGCAGCAGTCTCATTATTCTGGTAGAGGAATCCTTGAAATAACAGTGACAAGGTCAGCCTCCTCAATGGGGGACTTAATTGTTTAACCAACTTGTTGAATTGCGACTGGTACTTAATCGAGCCAAACTTCTTCAACAAGATGTCGACAATTTGGTCGTTATTAATGTTCACCTTGGACAAAATCTGAACTAATGTCTCTTCGTTCTTCAGTTCTCGAATTAAGGTCACTGCAATATCCATAGCATCTCGTGATTCCTTGCCGTTATATGTATCAAGGAAAATGTTTAATGCCAGTTCATACCCACCAGCATTCAAATTCAAAAGGATCAAGTCCCTGGCAGGATGGGAAAACTCGGAAATATCACTATGTCCAGATTCCTTGAGTCTATTGTAAAAGATATTAGAAAAGTAGAGAGATACCGGTTTTGATGAAAGATATTGCAATGCGATCGTGGCCCCTTCGACAGAGAAGTTCTCGATAGAAAATG
This sequence comes from Teunomyces cretensis, assembly GCA_003706575.2. NCBI lineage: Eukaryota > Fungi > Ascomycota > Pichiomycetes > Serinales > Debaryomycetaceae > Teunomyces > Teunomyces cretensis. The sequence goes on along the minus strand of PPLT02000005.1, from coordinate 227,252 downwards.
CATCTACCAATTTCATTATGGCGTATGCATTGTAAATGTGATGGCTGTCTGAACTCATGGTTAAAGCTTTTAGGACTGGAAGTAATGTATCGTGATCGACTGTATCTTTGAAATGAAGTAGGTATGTTGTAGCTAATAAAGCTTCGCCGTGGAATGCTACTTCTAATATCAATCTTTTTGCTAGTGCTGGAATGGTGTCTTCAATAACCTGGTCGGAGCGGAGGATTTTGTAATGAGACATGATTTGAAAAGTATCTAGAACCAATTTCTGATTTCCATCCTTTATCATCCTGAAAAGGTCTTGAAATATTAAAGCCCGTAGTTCAGATGACCTGCTCAAGTTTCCAAAAACAAGTTCAATGATTTCTTCGTTGATTCGAGGGTACTGAAGTAAATCCACAAGGAATACATGATCACTTTCATCATACATTTTGTTTAATTCAAAAGCGCTGATTAGAAACGGTTTTGACGTCAAGAGTTTATAGGCCTGCAAAACCATCCGGAAATACTCCGTTTCTTTGCCATCAGTGCCCTTCAACTCAAGATATCTTTCTTCGAAACGCCGTAATTCATCATTAGTATTTGTGTTTGGGTGTTTTTGGATCCGTTTGGAGGCAATATCTGTTTTCTTCTCGGGCCTGGTAAAGTATGATATCGGTCGTACTCCGTTGACAATCCCCTTGGGTATATTACGTATTAGTGAACGTTTCATGAGGATTTGTATTGGAGTATCGCTTCCTTAAACAGTAAGTTATCTTGCATAAAATTTTAATAAGAGGAAACAGTTACATGCAGGTCGGCGATATAACCCCCATTTATTTGAATGAATACCGTTTGGTCGACCAGCTATCCTTCGACAACTCAACTGGTTAATAGGATTGAAGGTGTTAATCTCTAGTTTTGTATAAGTTTTTTTATTTCTAATACTTTGGAAGATATTCTTTTTGAAATTCTCTCCAAGTAATACTTGATCGTAATTTTCCAAAATTGGTGCATAAATTGAAAATTTATTAAACTATACTACAATCACCCAATCCAAAACCATACATAACCTTCTCAACGTGTCTTTTAATAACAGGCCAATCCTGTCTCCTTTGGACGAACTCATAAATCTCTTCCTGCCCAAAGATTCCATTGAATTTAGACAAATCACTAACCAATTTACCTATGGCCTTGGAATCTTCCCCTCCGATCAAGTAAATGCTTCCAACCTTCTTCAATGATTGGAAAAGAGGAATAACCAACTTTTTGTTAGACTTGATGTGCGAAACAATAAAGTCATAGTATAAGTTGAGATCTGAAATCAAATGAGTGGCCCCAGTCACCGAAATGGTACTTTTCTTCAAAGACTTGACAATGATCTGGAAAAACCGTTCAGCAATCTCTTGTTGAAACACCTCGACAATTGATTTATCTGCACTATCCACTAGCAAATCAATATTTTCGTCCAAGATCTTGACTGCTCTTTGAGCGGCATCGGTTGGCCCAAAATTGGAAACAGAATTTGATGGTGGATTATAGTCTGTCTCTGTCAAGTATGTCTTGTACACATTGTCAATCTCGTTGACCAAGATCTCCACACCAATATTGAGGCCGTCGGCAACGTATTTATCAACGATTGCCTCAAATTTCTTCTTATGTTGCAACGAAGGATTAAGAATGGAGTTTTCATGTTTCACAATATGACGATTAATCATTTCTTCCTTGTAAAAAATGGCAATCATCTGGATAATCAAGTCAGCCATGTTGATTAATTCAAAGAACAAAACCAACGGCTCAACAAAGGATTCATTATGAGATTCAGTATAAGTTGACAGGTTGGGGTTGTATGTCTGCAAATATTCCATGGCCCTTTCAAAACCAGGTCTTAAATGGGTACTGCCGATTGACTCTATAACATCAATAAAAACGTCTTGCATGGTGGCTAGAATATCGTTCCTCAAGGCTGCGATAGAAAAGTTGCTGAACTTGTATAATCTGTGAAGCGAAATCTTGGCTTCGTTCAATGTATCAAGTACCAACTCGGGACTTATTGTCTTGTTCAACGACTTGATGTTTTCAGATAAGATCTTGGCCTTAGCTTGGATTTCTGAAAAGTTCTTGTCGTCCTTTTCCTGTGCATCCTTTCCAGAGGAGTTGTTAATAATAAAAACCTTTTTGAAACTGGTAAGGAAATCGTTCTTTGTTTCCACCTTGACGTGTTTCAAAATGTTCTCGCTTGTTTCTGCTTCTCTCTTCGATATCGTTTCGTTCCATTCTTGAATACGCTCGTTGGCAGTAACTTTGAAGTACAAGATTTCTTCCCTCATGAATTCAGCCACGAAGGACTCAAACAGCATGTCTAAAAGTTCGACAACCAAGTGGTGATACGAATCACCTACATTGGCACAGGGGGTTAAAAGATCCACAAAATCGACAGTCATTTTTTCATAGAAGTAGGGTATCAGCTGTAGGTATAAACCTCTTTCCTTCGAAGCATCTATGAGAATCATGAACAATTCCTTAATCTGGTTGGAAATCAATTCCTCACATACTTTATACATCATAGGAATAGATTGAGGAAATATGAGGTCTATCACCTTGGCCTGTTTGTTAAAGATGTCGGCGACCTCTTTGATCAAGTTCAAAAATGCCTCCTGGTCAAGAGACTTTGTTTCTCCCTCAACAAAGTACTTCGATACATCAAAAGTATCCAAATTGTATATCTCGCATTCTTCATTATCGAAAACGCTTTTCTGGAGGAAGAACTCGATTAATGTCTGTTGATTCTTCAACTCAATCAAAATCAGGACAAACTGTTTCGTCTTTGCGTAGTCTTGGATATCGTAATGTATTTCCAATTCACGGAGCAAAGCGTTTTCGAATATTTCGAATAACGAATTGAGCTTGTCTCGTATCACGGTTCTTGTTTCTTCAAGAAAGTCAATTTTGTTGTAGACCAAGAGGTTGTTTAGGATCTTGGCTTGGTCTTCGGGAGTGGCAAAATCCTTGAAGATTTTCAAGTGGTCGTAGGGTTTATTCGAAAACAAGTCGTTGTAGTATGGAAACAAGGACCTATGGATCTTCAATAGCTGTAGCCTGGCTCGCTTGGGCAGTTTGACGATAGTATCAAAACAAGTCAATGGATCTTGGAGACTGGCCGTGTTATCCCTGTCCTCTTCAACTGCCAGATCCCACAAGTTCATGCTTTTGAATTTCCCTATCCACAAGTTCGGATCATTCGCTGTCTTGTATGTGTTCTTTGACACCTGTGCAAAAGACACCAAGTCCTGAATGGGCAAGTACTTGGAGATGCTGCGGGCAATCAGAAGAGGAATAACATTGTTGTTGTAGACATCGATGTCTGCATTCCATATGACCTGGGCCATTGTGTGCGGAAAGGTTTAAATATTCTGCCTCGTTAATGTTTTCTGTTTTGGCACCGCTCGACTCCAGCTAAAAAAGTCGCATCTTCAAATTTTACCTACTAACAATTCTCTCCAATATATTAATGAAGCATGATCAATAGGGTGTGGTGGCTACATAGGAGAAGGTTCCCGACTGCTCTTCTACGACAGACACACGGTCAGATAGCGAGACTATCTGGTGGGGGACCCAACCAGTTCCTTAAAGACATTGCAGATAAGACCGAGCCTCGAGTCACACTACCTTCGAAGGTCTCGAACTTGATCAAACTGTTCATAAAACAAGAAGCAGTAGCGTTCAGCGATTCCATTAACCGAAATTTCAACCTTCTTGATGATCAGGACGATCTAGACCCCAAAATTAAACAAGATTTTGACAAGATCATGGACAACCACAATAAATTATTCCTTCTACTCACATACAACCAAACAACTATAAACCCCCGCTTGTACATAAACATTCACGAAAAGTTGGACACACCACTAGACAGCAGTACCAAGAATCTTCTTCTCAAACGACTACTTTTCCACCAACAATACGATTACTGCTGGAAAATTTGCATCGATACCTACAACTCATTGACAGACATAGAGGACTTTTTGGAGTTGGCATTCAAATCGATAGAGGAAAACAACAATCTTCCCTTTGGTATTTTCCAGTTCATCTTAGCATCTCAGTCAGATTTCATCCATCAAAGACTTCGTCACCACATCATCGACACAATCTGTCTCAAATACAAGATACGACAGGAATGGATAGACCGCAATTTCAAATTTTGGCACGAATTAGAAGACGTGGAGACACAGGAAGATCTCCTAGTTGTTAGAGCCCACAGCACTATCCTTGTTGAAAAAGATACCAACATCCAAATATTGTATTTGAAAAAGTTCTTTCAAATCAATAATAGCATTGCAGTCAAGGACTGCCACAACATCATATCCGAGTTCAGTTACGTGACGAGCTTCCCAGGATGGCTCTCATCCATAGCTCCGCTGTTTCCTGGCAGCACGTACCTACCAAGTCGCCTGCATGGTCACCCTGTGGCCCACATATCTCAAGCATTAGCACAAACTATCCACCATTTCAAGGATACCCAACTTAACGAAAATGATATTATTTATATTACAAGGACGAATGCCGTGAACTCTTACGGGTTGTATCTGTTATACATTGCTAGTTTGAAAAACAAGAATACACCCAACAAGACCATCATAAACCATCTCATGTTTGATATACTCCAAAGTGGTAATTACACACAAGTGAAATCAGTCCTATTTGCATATTTCCAGATATTGGACGATCTGTTGTTAGCAGGAGCAATGGATCAAGTATTTATAGAGTCCAGGACTGATTTCAACGAGATATTCATCAAAATTAATACCAAATTGAAACTTGATAGACGCAACATAGTTTTTCAAGACCTTGCAAGTTTACTATTGAAAAGAAGTGTTGCATTGCCAGACATTCGGTATTTGATAATGTTGCTTCTCCGATCAAATACATCACCAAAGATTGTTCGGAGTTTGCTCAAAGGCATCAATAATTCTCGGGAAGAATTAATACCCTTCTACAATAGCTTGTTGGAAGACCCCAGGTTGAAATCTAACCATGTTATCCTTGAAGTTGCACGGTCATCCATGATTCGAAACAACATCATCGAGCAGAATATGATTGAAGTTTTGTTTGATAAATTACTTCACACCTGTTTGAAGAAGGATATAATCCTAAGCAGGTGGCTGGAATCTTATCAGAGACAACCATACGACATTCAGAACTTGCTTAAGCTTGCTACAGTGGAAGAAAAAGCCACGTTCCACAACTCGATTCGGGCCCTCGGACAATGTATTTCACTTTTGAGTGCAAGTGACATCGCCACCACGTTAGACATCTTACACAACCATGTCATGGATTCACAGTTCAAGTTTGTCCAGAGCACCTACGGAAAGGCATACATATTGGACAGTCTTACTTTGGAACTTGCAAAGTTCATAGAGAAAGCACAACAGACCAAAGGTGCTATCCTCAAGACCCGTGATATATTGTCCCATCTCCAAACTTCGACCCCACAGTTGAAAGCCTATTTATTCAAGCTAATCATAAAGGACGATCCTGGAAAATCCTTGAAGTTCTTAGATTTCTACCAGAATGACAAGCGCCAATTGGCAGGAAACATTCACTACATCATTTCAGGAATTTTAACCTCACCGAGTTTGAATAACAATCAAAAGATTGAGTTGTTAAGCTTATTCTTAGAAAGATTGAATGCGCTCGGATACAGACATAGAATTCGCCAGTCTACCGGGTATCAGTTGTTGTTTATTTTAAATTCGGGACAATCACGAAATGAAGACCGCCTTTCCGAGAAATCTAAGAAATGGGTTTTGGAATTTTTCCAAGCAAACAAAAATCTTAACCGAGTGATAAGGGTGTATCATCAAAAGCTAACTAGCCAAAAGGCTCATTGAAGCGAACTTCTGACTATTTTGGTTCTCATTCTTTTATTAGTAAACTTTATGTTAGTATGCTAGACTGCAGATCAGACCACGAAGTATTTACGTACCCAAACTCGAACTTGCATATATGTAATGCCACATTTGCTAGCAATCAACTCTCTCTCAACCTTAGAGGGCTTAGGTTGCAACTCGAAAATCTTGTCTAAAAATTCTTTCGTAGAACGACTTAAGATATTTCTACTTTTCTTTTCAATGATATTGTCCCTAGAAATAGGTGTAGATAAATTAGAAACCGAAACAACAACTCTGCTCACTTTAAAAAGTCCATCACTATCTTTTGACTCGTTTTTATCCAAATTTAACTCTTTGAGAAAGACATTGTAAAGATTCGCAATTGAGTAGGTGAGTTCTGTTCTAAAATTGATCATCCTGGAAAGCTCTAGGTTAGTTACTGTTTTTGCGGTAAGATAATCAACGTACATTATTCATTCGTCTCCTAGAACCTTCGAGGAACTGAACTATATTTGTTAAAGGTCTAGTGTGTTCATGAACTGTAATCTCTGCAGAATTCCCAAATGACTTGGTTGCCCCTTCAAACAGTGACAAGCGTTGCAAGAGAATTTCCAAATTATTAATTTCAGAGTTCATTGGTTTGTTTTACATGTAAGCTAGAGAGAGATATCTCACTGCTTAAATAACTCTACACAATGTTCTGTGGGTGTTTGATCTATTAAAATTATAAAAAAATATCTTGTGTCCAAATTCCAAATTCGGAAATGTGTGTTTTACTCCAGGAATTATCGAGGGATGTGCTTGGAACAGTAACTCTGAAACGAGGTTTCAGGGAAAGTTTATCAACCCTAAATCTGGATTGAAGCTGTTTTGATACAAACTTCTGACTTTTCAAAGATTTTGGATTGGTGCTTTGATACATTTCGTACCAAGCTGTTTCTAATAACGATAAATATTCGAAGTACATTTTAAATGCATCGTGGCTTTCTTTCCAAATCTGTTGTTAGTATGATAATATAGCCAATTGAATTATGAACACTTACAGACGCCGTTGCCTTTGAGACCTTGTTGAATTGTCTTTCTTCTCCCGTCACTAATTTTCCTAGGAAATTTCTTGCTATGATGAACTTATTTCTGGCCTTAAAACTTGATTGTTTTGTCTCTGGCTTACTTGGTCGAGAACAGCCATTGTCATCGTGAGAAATGAACCTCGTTGTAACCACAGAGTGTAATCGCGTACTATTTGTTGATGACATTGGATAAGACTTACTGGTCGCGATTTCTTTCAAAGAGAACTGGTTTTTAGGTTTCTTAGGGAACAGGAAGGTACCCTGATATACCATTACCATCAGCCAAAGTTCCAAATTAGTTTGGCCATAATTACGACATTGGCCACTTTATAAATGATTTAATTGATAAATAACCCAAAGGAATGTGTTAAAATAATTACCAATTAGTTTAAATTACCACACAGATGAAATTATTTTTTGATAGTTTATCTTTGCATTTGTATATTCAAAATACCTTGGGATTAAATTCCATATAACTTCAACTATAAATACCTTGTGTGATCATTTGAAATTGGTCATAGAGTCTGGTATACATGCTTCCAATACTTCTTCCAATAAGATAATTTTCTACGTATGCCTCCGATTCTTCGTCACTCAAATGTAATTGCAATCTCTGCTTTAGCAACACACTAGTGTTCTCACCATTCTTGAAGCAAGGTAAATTAGAGTCCTTCTGCATTAGTTCAACAATGCTTATAATCTGATCACTTTCCTGACGCAATGCATTAAAGCATCTCTTGCACAAATCAACAAATTTTTCATAGACTGGACTTCCAACACCACCCAATAAATCCACATATTCTGTTGTAAGTTTAAAAGGGGCAGCCTCAAAACCAACACTGCCAGGGGAATTGGAAAGAAGGAAACCAAAATCTATATGAATGATGTGGCCCTCACTATCGACCATAATATTACCGTTATGCCTGTCCTTAATTTGCAAAACATAACAAATAATTGAATATGAAGCCAAGCTTCTTGCAAAATTACTCTGAGCTTTCTTGAATTGAGCGCTATCTGGTGGCCCGTATACCTTTTCAAAGTAGTCCCTCATCGTTATGATGACCCCCTTGGTATTTTCTCCATTGCTAATTGATATTTCTGTCAAAGATTTCTTGATAGAATGAATAGACATTGCATTAGTAATAGTTTCCACTAAACCAGCTTGAGCACTTGTAATCAATATTTTCATTCTCTTTGTCCAGGCGCCAATCTGTTTCTTCTTCCAAATATTTGATACCATAGTGATAATCTGACAGGCAAATGCTTCTTGTGGTAAATCATCCCCGTTCTTGGCAATAAATGAGCAAAGATCCCAGTTATCTAAATGACCATAAATACTGGATTGACGAATCCGCTGCTTTTTCGTATTCCAATCTTCTCCTAGTTTAAAATCATTTTCCAACTTACGTTGGCCTGCATCTTCATCCCCTTTGAGCTGGTTAAACTTTTCAAAATCGATGGAGTCAAATTGATCCTGTAACGAGATCATGGACTCAACAATACGATTTCTGATGGCCGTCGATTGCTCAGAGTTCGATTTTCCAGAACTTTCTAACTGCTGCAACATGACAGAAGCGATTCTCATTTGATCGGCAAGAGCTTTGGTTGAATCACTGTTAGAGCTTGACATTATCGGCGACACTGAAATGCTATCGATATCTTCTGATTTTCTTAATATACTAATTGGACTTTCAATATTTTTTATCTTGTTCAAATCACGACTGGAGTTCTTTTGGGATAACATTGGAATATCTCCGAGGTCAGCTTCTTGGTCAATCTTAGGGCTAGCTATTTCTGTTCTATCAAAGACTGTTTTGAAGCTTGATGGCGACCGCAACTCGGAGTCAGCAGATTCTAATGCTGTATTTTTGCCTTTCGTCTTATTAGAATTTTTGGAGTCAATAATATTTTGGTTGTACTCAGTAAAGGGGTTGAAATCAAGCTCATCACTAAGGTATTCCACGAGCAATAAAAACGGCACTCTTTCAGCTGAATTCAAGACGCAAGCCTCATTAATGCTCAACTTCAATATCTTATGATACTTTTTATTTTTGTTGCTCGTAACTGGGAGTAACTGAGGCACATCTATTTCTGATGGAAGCAAAGTATCATTGATAATGGACAACTCTGCCCTCAAGGCAGACAATCTGGCCTCCTTTGGGACTTGGGATAACCGTAACGATATGTTTTGCAAAGACATAATAAATTTAGTTTCCTTCTTTGCATAGTTCACTTGTAAAATCTTTAAAAGTTGCGCATAAGTTGGCGAGTTAGGATGCCTGATATATTGCGAACTGCTCCTCTGAATGTTATCGAGTTGAGGGGTTACCAAAGAAGTTTCCGACTGAATGGCAGATATATAGTTATCAGTAGCCGTATCATCAAGTTTTGATAAATCAGGTAATGATTGGGAATAGTCAGCGCCGGCAGTGTACTTTTCTCTATTTGGATCAATGATTTCTGGTTTCTTTTTGTGCCCTTTCAAACTCTTCTTGGATTTGATTACTGTGTTGATACGTAATTTCTCTTCTAATTCAAGGTACTTCGCACTGTGTAGGCGGGAATTTTCGCCAATCTTCAATGCAGCAAGCTCAGCACTCTGATCAATTAAGTTTCTATCCTCATCGTCAGTCGTGTAAATCTCCGAATCATCCGATTGAATATGCAAACTGGTCTTCCTGGAAGAAACACGAGGAACTGACGCAGATCTATGGTGCGTGTCAAAGGGTGGTCGGGAGATCGTTTCATCGTCTGAAATGGATGTTCCAGATGCTTCCAAAGACAATCTTTGGTTCTTTAGTGTCAAATTCTTCGTCAAGGCCTTTTGAAAGTTTGCTAGTTTGAAAACAAATGACTTTTGTTGCTTACCTTGTGACTTCACCAATGGGTTCACGTATTGATTAAGCCGGGGAACTCCAAATGCAGTTGTTATAGCACCACAAAGCAACAATGCGGGTTGTAAGTTCTCTCTAAATTCATGCACTGGCAAAATACGAGTTTCAAAGTTGAACAAGATATTTTGAAGTTTGTTTATAAATCTTCTGACAATCTGAAATGAATAAGATTCAGGATCGTTCCTCAATTCGAACACGTAAGCTTGCAAGTTCCAGAAAACTATTAAACTGAAATGTGGATAATTTGTGCAATACTCAATCAAGAAGTCTTCCAAAGCCATCGAATCAGTTTCAAAAACAACTAACAATTGAACAAACTGAGGGATATAAAACTCCAATTCATCATAGGGAAACCTCCGTAATCTTCCCACGAGGATATGGTGGATTCCAATGTTACTTGAAAAACGTTTCAAAAAGTCTATGCATTGCAAGGAACTAAAGTCAGACGAATTTATAGTCTCAAGCAATGCATCATCGCCTGTATTAGCCATCACGAAAAAGACTCCAATTAAGTTATTGTTGATAGGGTCGTGAAAGTTGAAGAATCAGTGAACTCTTTTTATTAGAGAAACAACATATTTTCAAATCTTATGTACAGTACGCATAGTAATAATTGGAAGAAACACGTCTATTTATTTGGAACATAACTGATATTAATGTAAACGAGAAAAAGAGAAAAAATAGAGAATATATTATTTATCAACTGCAAAAAGAGAGCTGTTCAGTGAATAGTTTCATTCTTTTTGAAAGCTGGAATTTCAAAACGTGTGTCAACCTTCTGACCTGGCAAAATTGGAGCAACTTCAAAGAGATGACTTTTTAAAGTTTCAGCGTCATCCAGTAAATCGAAGTTTTTGTAGACCACATACTCCAAGTCCTGGAGATCAACTTCCTGAGGTTTAACTGGTCTGAACAATTTTGGATGAAATTCAACTCCATCCTCTAATCTCTTCTTTGCATTCACTCTTTGTTCGTTTTCTACTTTAAATTTCTCATCAGTTGCGAGTGTATGATCTCTCTTGTTTAATCCATCAATAGTAGCGTTCCAAAGTTTTCTGGATTCATATTCATACTGTTCGTCGAGTGGTCTAACTCGTGGCTTCGTATGAACGGCCTTGGTCGTATCATAAAACACTTCTTTCTTGCCAGTGTTAAGGTCTTTAATATCCATAATCTCATTCCATTTACCACTTATGTGATAAATGTCTTCCCCTGTTTCAGTGTTCTTCACAATTCCGTTAATTGCATCGTATGTTCCCCCCCACATTCCCTTTGTCTTAAATTCAATATCGGCCTCATAGCCCGTTTTTGGACATTTCACATACATATGATCCCCCAATTCAGTCTTAAGTTTACCAAATAATATACCTCTAACGTAAATGTTTGGCTGGTTCATTATGTATGTCTCATCATCTCTGTCTCCCAAGGTTACATGAGCCCAGCCTTCCATTATAGCAGCAGACGAGTTTCCTAAAAATTTGGACTTTGGAATGACCACGCCGTCGACCTTTATCTTCAGCTCTGGTACCAAGTAGAAATAAGAAGACTTCGGTGGATGATGAGACGTCTGCTCAGCAACGTAGTACGCTGTGTTGTTAGAACCCAAATCATCCCAATAACAAGTGAAGATTTCACCTAAAACTGGGTTCAAAGGCTTTTTGACGGCTTTTGGTGCAATATGCCAACTTGCCAAGTACCATTTAAGCATCAAGAGAAATCTCTTCAAATCGTCGTTTTCAAGATTTGCCTCTAAGAGGAGTTCAGGGATCTGAAAGAAATTTGTAATTCTTTCCAACATAGATTTCTTCTCCAATATGAAGGTAGGTAATGTTATCTTCGATAAGTCACACCCGGGTTTCAATTGGGTAATAATACCCATCAAAATGGATTGTCCCTCATTATCGATCTCATCAATGTCATCGGAGTTTTCATTGGAAGGAGTAGCAGCTTCCGGAGTTGAGCCCTCACTATCACTAGACCCCTTCAACTTAAGCTTTTCAAGTTTCGAAGTTAACCCCATGCTTAACTAATCTATTGGAGTTCAGGGAGCGTCACAAAAATACAATCTTTTATGTAATATATCCTAGATATTTCAAGAGATGAATACGTTCAAACTTCTCCAAATATACGGGTAGCTAAAGTAACGATACAATTCTGTAACGCTTCAATTATATCCAAGCTGGCTTAGCAGACAACGGAGGTAATATAATCGATCTAGTTTTTTTAAGCGCACAGCAATACTATTGCGGTCCCTCGTCCGGGTAATTTAATAACTTTTGATACACGTAAAATTGGTGGGAAAAAAGTCCGCTATTAGAACACCTGCCTAGTATACTATGAGTACCCAATCATACGGTGTGACTCCGCCAATTTCCATAGCAAAGCCAACACCAAAGGAAAATGAGCTCAATGACCTGTTAATCAAAGAGTTAAAAGTGAAAGGTTCCTTTGAGAGTGAGGCAGCCACTAAGAAAAGAGTTGATGTTCTAAACATTCTTCAAGATTTAACGGAACAATTTGTATACACAGTTTCCATCAACAAAAATATGTCAGAAGGGTTGGCTAGAGATGCTGGTGGCAAAATTTTTGTTTACGGTTCCTATCGGTTAGGTGTCTATGGTCCTGGTTCTGATATTGATACTTTAGTTGTTGCCCCTAAGCATGTTACTAGAAATGACTTTTTTGATGTTTTTACCAAATTACTAAAGGAGAGGCCAGAATTGGAGGAAATGTCAGCGGTACCTGACGCATATGTTCCAATTATCAAACTAGAATTTGGAGGCATTTCTATAGATCTTATCTTCTCACGCTTGGACATACCTCGAGTTCCGAAAGATTTGACCTTAGAAGATAAGAACTTGTTAAGAAACATAGACGAAAAGGAGTTGAGAGCGTTAAATGGTACGCGTGTCACTGATGAAATCTTAACGTTGGTACCGAAAACAACTGTATTCAAACACGCTTTGCGTTGTATCAAAATGTGGGCACAGCAACGGGCAATATATGCTAATGTCTATGGGTTTCCCGGTGGTGTGGCATGGGCAATGCTAGTCGCTCGTATCTGTCAACTTTATCCGAATGCCGTCAGTGCTGTTATTATTGAAAAGTTTTTCCACATTTATTCCCAATGGAGTTGGCCACAACCAGTATTACTTAAGCAGATCGAAGATGGTCCTTTACAAGTGAGAGTATGGAATCCTAGATTATACCCCCATGATCGTCAGCACAAGATGCCAGTTATTACCCCTGCGTATCCGTCTATGTGCGCCACACATAATATTACTTCTTCAACTCAAAAAGTTATTTTGGACGAGTTCAAAAGAGGGGTGGGTATTATGAGTGACATAAGTCTCGGAAAGAAGTCTTGGTCGAATTTGTTAGAAAGACATGATTTCTTTTACAGATACAAGTTTTACTTGTGCATTGTTGCTGCAACAGAATCTACGTATGAAGATCATTTACAATATAGTGGAATGGTTGAAAGTAAGTTGAGACTTCTTGTCCAAAAGTTAGAATTGGTTGAAGGTGTCGAATTGGCACACCCATTTGTGAAAGCTTTTGACGATGGCTACTTTTGCAAAGACGAACCTCAAGTGCAAGAAGTTGTAAACACTTACGGCACTGTGCAAGGTGATGTTGTAACTAATGACATTCCACGTGCAAACGCCGATAACAAGGATGAGCTTGTAAAGGACCACAAAGAATTGCATTTAACCAAATTGTTTATTGGACTTAAAGTGGACTTGCAAAAGGGTGGAGAGAAAAAGTTGGATATTCAAGTTCCATGCTCTGAATTTTTTGGTATCTGTAAAGGGTGGCAACTTTTTGACGAAAAGAAGAATCATATTCAGATCAAGAACGTCAAGTTGTATGATTTGCCGAACGATGTTTATGTTGAAGGTGAAACAAGGCCTGTCAAGACAGCAAAACGGAAGAAAGTTATTACAAAAAGTGACAATAAGAAGAGACTGAAAAACACAGGCGCTGTAGCGGTGGCAGCAACCTGATGGCACAGGAACCTTTCTGACGCATCGGCCTCTGCTTCAGATAGCCCCCATAGTTAGCATTTATACTTGTAAATTAAATCTGTAAATTATATCTTTAATGCATATGGTATACAACTAACACCAATACTTCCATAACCTTACGTACATTGGCTGGGATTTGAGCAAAGCATTCTCGGCTTCGATCTCCGCCTGAAGAACTTCGATATCAGTTTCTCTTCTCCCCGTATTCAAGTCGATATCTTTCAAGGAGACGTAGATTCTCCAATTTCTAGCATAGAGTTTATGGGCAATGTAAAACACCACAATGACTAGTGCTCCAAGGTAATTTTGAAAGAAACTCTTGGCTTTTGGGTGACCTTTACTGCCAATAGGGAACAAGGCGGTCCAGAACTGAACCACCAAGACCACCAGGAGGAGGACCATGGAATAAATCGAGCCCCAAATACCAGTGGCTGCAGTGAATGCAAGTTCGTCGGTGTTTCTTCCTTGTGTACGCAACGCCATTCTGAATCTGACATGACAGAGGCCAATATTGAACCAGGAAAAGATCGTGGCCATCCCGGAAACACTAAGGAGCCAGTTGAACACCTCGGCTTCGTTTTCATAAGCCGAAAGGAAACACAACAAACCAAAGAATAACGAAACAGCCAAGCCAGCCAAAGGTCTTCCTTTCCGATCAACGTAAGCAAGAATTTCAGGACCCAACCCTTGTGCACCTAAACTCTGGACGGTACGGGAACAACCGTAGACAGCCGAGTTTCCGACAGAGATAACGGAGATTAAAATGACAGCATTAAAGATAGATGGTAACACATTGATACCACCGTTCTTAATGGCAATGACAAACGGAGATGCAGAAACACTCGAGCCCCCTAACAAATCTGGCGAGTTCGAGGGCACCAACAACCCAATAAATGTAAGTGACAAGAAGTAGAACAAAAAGATTCTCCAGAAAACTTGTCTGACCGCCTTAGGTAAGACTTTACGCGGATTGTCAACTTCAGCACTGGCCAAACCGACCATTTCACTACCAGCAAGCGAGTAGGAAGCCGTGACGAAAGTCGTGGCAACACCTTTGAAGCCGTTTGCAAATGCACCAGGGTGTTTCCAGTATTTGTCACCCACAAATTCATGGGTGGGACCACCGCCGCAAACAAGCACAACCCCAAGAATAATGAAACCGACAATGGCAATGACCTTGAAAATAGTCAAGTAGAATTCAGCCTCACCATAACCCTTGACATCCATCAAGTTGATGGCGACAATCAAGAGGTAAAATATAGCTACCCAAGCCACGGGGTTTATTGACGAGTTCCAGTACCTAATGCACATGGCTGCAGCTACCAACTCCAATGGTAACACAATCAACCACATCAAGGCGTAGTTCCAACCGACAGCAAATCCCCAAGAGGAATCCACAAATTTCGTAGCATAGGTCGAAAAAGCACCGTTAACAGGAAAGGCCACACATAATTCCCCCAAGGAATGCACGGTACAAAACACCATGGTTCCAACCAAGCCCCAGGCTATTAACAAGGCAGCTGGGCCACCGGTACGTAATGCACCACCGGAACCAATCAAGAGACCTGTCCCCACACTGCCTCCCAAGGCGATCATTTGAACATGTTTATTCTTTAACTTACGGTGAAGTTCACCTTTGGCAGTAGCTGCGTTGGCCCTTTCAATATCATTGAGCTGTATGTTTGGGTCTGTATTTGAATTGGCAACATTCGATTCTGCACGTCTGAACGAATCTTTAATTCGGATCCACCTGCCAGCGGAACCGTCTGAGTATGGATTGGGTATGGATGAGTTCTCGCTTGCAGACTCGTATTTTTCTATGGGAGCTTTATCCATAATGTTCTTTGATGAGCTGTTTATATCAAAATAAAGACTTGACCGTTTTTTCTCCAGATTTTATTCGATTCTTTTTGTTCTGTTTAAATGAATCATCGGTTGATCATTTTTTTTTCGCAGCCTGAACGGCACTTGCCAAAACCGGTTTGAAAATTCTTGACCGCAAAGTGTAAACCCAAAAAGGGCCCGTGATAATGGGTTGGAAATACCTGGAAGCTCGGCGGCGTGCAAAGTTTAGTAGAAATAGAACTTTCAGGGACTCTATAGGGTCAAATTGCGCCGTTTACCGTTGGTGTTCCTTATACACATACTGTATACAAAAAACGCAACGCCGTATGGAGGGTTCCATCTTCCGAACCAACGATATCTGGCCCCAGGGGTAAGGATTCATCCCCATGATGGTCCATAGGGCCTCTGGTAAGCTCCACAAGGAAGTGGTGATAATTGTGCGTTTTCAAAAAGGGAAATCTGCAACCGTTGTGGAGGCTTTAGGATATTGACGCTTATCGTCGCTTACTGTCGGTTACTGAAGGACACGAGCCTCACGCGGCCCGCAGCCGACAATTTTTGACAAAATTCTGCAGGTTACGGATTTTACATTTTTTGCAGTTTAGCTGGAACCAATCCAGGGTTGGGTCCCCCGTCCTGCCTATAAGCCCCCTAATAAAACCGCCATACAGAAATGGGTACAATCCAGGAATCAAGGCCGGTCCAACCTTACTCCCTGTTACAATTGATAAAAATCCATTTTGTGGGACCATGACCACGATGGTGCCACCATATTTATTGTGTTGTCGAATACTCATCAAGCCTTTAAATGGCTCAGTAGTTATTAAGCCCAAACCGTGGCGAGCCCGGACTTAAGCGTGCCTTATCACATGATCATCTAATCACCGCCTCCTCTCCGTTACGTGCCGCAATAACAGACCGTTCTTTTTGTGACACTTCCGGCTTTGTGTCATTCTGTTTCTCTCGAAATTTTATTTAGGTCTTACTAACCATAGTGGTAGCTCCAACAGAACACCTAGAGACCCAACACACAGCACTTTGTATAAGCTTTACGGCCAACTTCTTTTGCAAACCATTTGTGAAACTTAAGAATATTACCCGAAAGCTTCGCTTCTACACCCCGATAGCCTCGCCCACGAAACCAAACTCCGTCTCCTTGAATACCTCATGGCCTACAACAACATCCAGAGCCAAAGCATGTGGGCAGATCCCACCGACAGCTGTGAGATGTACGATGATTTAAACCCGGGCGTCGAACTCAAGGAAGAACACATTTCGGTATTCAATAGTGTTCAGAACAATTTGGCCGGCGGCCGCCAGATCTTTACCCAGGACTCGTTTATCAATTTCGCCGCCCCGACCGCCAACACGGGTGCGTACCAAGATGGCGACCAGCATGCAAGCCGTAAGGGCGACCCCACCGATTTCCCCGTGATGGGGGCCCAGTATCCGAACGACTCCATTAGCAGTGGTTCGTCTCCATCGAACTTGAACGGACAAATTCTCCTTTCGCCGGAGTCGCTGGCTACATCTCACGATGGCGGGTTCCAGACGAATAGTAGTACAAAGACCAACAAGCCCAAATCAAAGCGCCAGTTGTTGGACGAACAGGATACGATTTTGATTGCCAGGGACGACTCGGAGCTCAACGAAGAAGAATTGCTGTTGAAGAAGAAGGCCCAGAACAGGGCTGCACAGAGAGCGTTCAGAGAAAGAAAGGAGACTAAATTGAAGGAGTTGGAAGCCAAATTGTTGGAGAGCGAGGCTGAAAGACAGACTCTCCGTGACCAGTTGGATTCCATCAAGAAACAAAACCTTTCGATGCTGGTCGAGAACGAGTTGTTGAAATCGAACAGATCGGATACACAAAGCACCATTACGTCTCACATGGGATCACAGAAGTTCTCGTTCCCCAACAGCGAGGACGACTTCATAGAGGGCTTGGTGGGTGGCACGCCCCACGAATTGGACCCTAACAAGATGTATCTGGTCTACGATTCGCCCGACCATCCTGGCCACAAGATCTTGGCCATAGGCGCGTTGTGGGACTACTTACAAATCAAGGTCGAAGAGTTGGAGCTTGACTGCGAGAGTGTCGATGTCAGTCAGATCATGCAGAAGTTGAAGGGCCACGAAAGATGTCACGGCTTCGGGCCCGCGTACCCCTTAGATTTGGTGGATAAGGTCATTGCCGAATCCATTGAAGCCTAGCACTGTCCCTGGCCCGCACCGGAGTTGATTTGTACTTTTATTGTTTGTGTTTTATGGTTGTAGTTTGTTAATCCACATCCTATTCTGGAACCGGTGTTTTTGTAGATAGTGTCACCGCGAAAAAAAAGAATCTTCTGGAAATTCGGCGGCAACGAAAAAAATCGGCCTACTTAACGTCAACCATCACCACTTCAATAAACCCTATCAAACTTATTAACATGTCTGCCGACGAGTACAAAAGCCAGGGTAACAAGCACTTTGCTGCTAAGGAGTTCCCGCAAGCCATTGAATACTTCACCAAGGCCATCGAGGCCTCTCCCGAACCCAACCATGTGTTGTTCTCCAACCGTTCTGCATCGTACGCCTCGTTGAAGAACTTCAAGAATGCATTGGAAGATGCCGACGAATGTGTCAAGATCAACGGAACCTGGGCCAAGGGATACAACCGTGTGGCCGCTGCCCATTTCGGTTTGGGTAACTTGGAAGATGCCCAAGTCAGCTACCAAAAGGCCATCGACTTGGATGCCAACAACGCCATGGCCAAGGAAGGTTTACAGAGTGTCGAGAAGGCCATTGCTTCGAGAAAGGCCCAGCCTGATATGGGATTGGGCGCCATCTTCTCCGATCCAAACATGATCACCAAGTTGAAGAACAACCCCAAAACCGCCGAAATGATGAAGGACCCCGCTTTGGTGCAAAAGATCCTCCAGATTCAACAAAACCCACAAGCCAACGCCACGTCTTTCCTTTCTGATCAAAGACTCATGACGATTATGGCCACTTTGATGGGTATTGACTTGGATATGCCCGATGTCCCACCTCCAACGGGAGAAGCACCAAAGGAAGAACAAAAGAAAGAACCCGAAGCCAAGGAACAACCAAAGGAACAACCAAAGGCTGAGGCCAAGGAACCAGTGAAGGAACAACCAAAGCAACAACCTGCTGAAGATGTTGAAATGGAAGATGCCGAAGTCGAACAAGACTCCAAGGCCGAAGCTGACGCTGCTAAGGCTGAAGGTAACGCCTTGTACAAACAAAGAAAGTTTGACGAGGCTATTGCTGCGTACGAAAAGGCCTGGAACCTCCACAAGGATATCACTTACTTGAACAACCGTGCCGCTGCCGAGTACGAAAAGGGTGATTATGATGCGGCTATCAAGACATGTGAAACCGCCATTGACGATGGTAGAGACATGAGAGCCGACTACAAATTGATTTCTAAATCGTTTGCCAGAATCGGTAATGCATACTTGAAGAAGGAAGATTTGGAGAACGCCGTCAAGAATTTCGACAAGTCTTTGACCGAACACAGAACTCCAGATGTCTTGAACAAGTTAAGAGCTACCCAAAGAGAAATTAAGGTGAGAGAAGCTGCCTCCTATATTGACCCTGAAAAGGCCGAAGCCGCCAGAGTCGAAGGTAAGGAATACTTCCAAAAGTCTGACTGGCCTAACGCTGTCAAGGCATACACTGAAATGATCAAGAGAGCACCAGAAGACGCCAGAGGATACTCAAACAGAGCTGCCTCGTTGGCTAAGTTGTTGTCTTTCCCAGACGCTATTCAAGACTGTAACCAGGCCATTGCAAAGGACCCATCGTTCATTAGAGCCTATATAAGAAAGGCCAACGCCCAATTGGCTATGAAGGAATACTCCCAAGTGTTGGAAACCTTAAACGATGCTCGTGACAAGGACTTGGCATTAGGTGAAGGTAAGAACATCTCGGAAATCGATCAATTATACAACAAGGCATTGTCCAACCGTTTCCTGGCCATCGAGGGAGAAACCCCAGAACAAACCATGGAAAGAGTTTCAAGAGATCCTGAAATCGTCACCATCTTGCAAGATCCAGTCATGCAAGGTATTTTGGGACAAGCCAGAGAAAATCCTGCTGCTTTACAAGACCACATGAAGAACCCTATTATCAGTAAGAAGATCAATACTTTGATTGCTGCCGGTGTTATCCGTACCAGATAAACAAGAACGGCTATTTAATGTATGTTATGTTTCAATTCACTCCCAACGTAGCTAGTGGGAATGGGAATGTCCATGCCCATGTGTAGTTGGTTGCAAAAAGTTATTAAATCCTTCCAGGAAAAAAAAGTCGGGTAATGCACTTGTCTCGTAGATGTAATCAGTCCACGAAGGGTTGTTGTTTGTCGGGATTTCTTGCTCTTGCTGTTGGCCCGGTAATTCTTGCTGTCCAACGTTGGGAATCTCATTGGGAAAACCTCCGTTGAAGTGAGTATGTTCGTGATTAGGTACTTGCATCTTCCCAAAGGATAATGGTTGCATGTATTGCAAGTAGTTTTGTTGAACAGAAGTGACAATTGGTTGTGCTTCATTACCATTTCCATCATGGTGATCATGATGGTCGTGTTGGTGCTCATGATGACTGTGTTGATGATGATGGTGGCCGGGGTTAGAACTTGGAATGTCGTCAGGGGACGATTTTGGCTCTGACAAGTAGGAAGTCCCGTTACTTCCAGTTTGAGGACTATTCTTATCCAAATCTGGTGTTGGAACAGATTGAGTTCGGGTATGGTGTACTATACTTTCCTTTTTCTTGGGGGGAAATTCATTTTGGATCTTCGAGTTTGCAGCAGTCATCGGATTCGTCCTATAGATAAGCGGACATATCTTCTCACAATCAAGATGTTCTTGTAAAAAAGGGTTATTATCAAGAAAATCGATTCCAACCTCTATTTGAATAACTCTAAGCAATAATTTGAGCATAAGTCTGTTGATGATGTCAAACAAGAATTCCCTATGGTTGTGTAGACATCCTGGATCAAAGCCAAAAATATTAATAACCGTGGAATGGGTGGTCTTCTTCAATTCCTCTAGTTTGGTAGCATTCAAAACAAAAAAAGTCGTCGAAACTTCAATTAATAGTTGAGTATCTTCAAGGCTTTGTTTGGATTCAGGGTGGGACAAGCAATTCCGGAATATTGCTAAAAATGCCGCAGTGGGTGCAAACAACGAACAGTTGACTAATGAGAATGGCATGGTGCTTGGATTGAGATTTTTGCTTATGTGTAAGATAGTTCTCGCACTATCTAGGGCAAGAGACATACACCGGGACTGCTTCTCTCCTATTTCAAACGTACCCTTTTCAAGGTGAAACGACACCTTGTTTATAGTCATCAAGTGTTGAAAATAAGTGAAGTGAGCATTCAAGAGATTTTCATGGCCACAATCAACATAGTGTGAAATGTCAAATACCTTTGACCTGTCATTGAAAATAAAGCTGGGATCATTATAGAACCTAGGTTTCAATTGATCATCCATAGATTCCGCCAACTTCAAAGTTTCCATATTAAGATCATTAACAGAGGTGTAAATAGTCTCCAAACTGCTGGCCTGACCAGATTCACTAAAGAGCTCGAAGTAAGCTCTTGAACGCAACCTGCTTAGTGAAAGCATGAATTGAGCCGTATTGCTATGAATTGGTTTTGTGACAAGGATACTCGACATTTGGGCTGGTGTTAAGCGGTTCTTGCCATTAAATATGGTGAAAAGATCCAATCTCGCCTCCTCAGATATCAAACTTCCATGATCTCTTTGAGTCAAGGTTGACACGTCGGCATAATTTATTATTGGAGGGTTACCGATCTTGTAGGAAAGTTCGATATCATAATATTCGCAAAAGAACCACAACTTTCTGCGGAGCAGATCTTCCTTAGAAGGAAGTCCGAAATAGGAATCATTATGGTGTAATCCTATTTCCTGGGCATATCGTACAGCAATGGAAAACAATAAATAGTTGATTCTGGCCATGTTCCAAACTGTGTCAAGGTAATAGCATAGAATGCACAAAGCCTGGACCGTCCGTACCCCGTTACTGACCAACTTGACTCTATCAAAGTAGAATAAGATGGAATCAAAGTATTTCGACCGAAGAGAAACCAACTCCTCTAGAGTCAACTGCGAAACACGATCGGACGTACCAGATACAGCCCCTGGAAACGTAGTTCCTAATCTTTTATCGAGTTCACGGCTGATGCAGAAACAGAGTGCGGTATTCATAATCATTAATTCACTGCAATTGAACTTCTTCTTGACGTTGCTTGATTGGGCATTCTCGTAGTATCTCATGAATAGAGATAGCACCATTTCATAATCCACCAAGTATGACACCATGTACAACTCCCTATATTCTTGTAAAAGTCCGTATGTTAGTTCGGGAGAATCAAACGTACCTTTGAAGAGAGCCAACTTCTCTTTGGGAGTCTTCAAGGACTGATCAATGAAAAGGTTCATAAGTGGACCAACACAGGCATAATATAAAGCTGGAACGTTCTTTATCGGCAAGGTATAGTACGTCTCGTTGACCCCTACTCAGTTGGATAACCACGTTATTCCCTTGACCGAGAATATGTGTAGAATCGACTGTAACCCACTGTAGTATCTCACCACAAATGGTACCTTATGTTCGTCGTCGCTAGCAGGAGCAGCATCGGGTTTGGATTGGAGGAATTTGGCATTACGAACGTCTGGATGGTCGTCACCCCTTGATGGGATTTTTGCCACTACCGCATATTCGGATATATGCATCTCGTCCTCCGAGTCCTCCAAATCGGAGCCACTGGCACTGCAGCTCGATTCTCTTGCGTCATCATCCAACAGAGCCGTTGATACATGGGCCTGTGGGGTCTTCTTGGTGATGTGGCGCGTGAGACTGATCAACATGTTCTCGACATTGGCCAAACGTAAATGTAAGTCGTTGACGATCATGAGCCTCTCCGCCTTATCTTTATTCATGGAACGGCGGGCTCGAGGCTTCTTTTCGGAGTCGAGCGGGTAGTGGCAGTCGCCGTTATTGTTTATGGTACAGTTCAGACACGGATAGTTCCCGTCACACTTGACCTTTTTGCGGCGGCAGTTTTTGCAGGCCTTGGAGACCCGCTTACGCTTGAGGATGGAATCTTCCATTGCCAGTGGGTGTTGTTGTAGGCAAGGGAAGTGGTGTAGACTCCGGAAATGGGTGGTGACTCTTGCGACGAAGATGCGTAAAGACAAATGTACAGACAAATGCAAGAGGAAAAATATTTAAACTTTATTTATGGGAAAATCTGGCTTCTATCCCCCACTTAAACTACTGTCGTATATCTGATCGAGGGTTCGCCAATGGTGCAGAGAACCGCCGGCAGAAGCATCAGCGGCAGCATCGGGGCGATCTGAGGGGCACTATCGATGCACCACGTCCAAATGAGGGATGTCTACAATCGCACAGCAACCTTACGACAGGTATAAACAGGCGACCGTTGTAGGTGGTATTTTTTTTTGGCGTGTTTTCTTATTGAAACAGCGGACCAAAAAAACACCTGACTTCCACCAGGGTCCTTTTTTTTTTCCATATATTAAACTATCCTATTGGGATTAAGTTGCCGTATAAATAATAATAATAATAATAGTATGTTACACCCCCAAGTTGTTGTCAAAGAAGAAGTTGGGCAAGCTGTTGACTTGCGAGTAGAACATCGACGAGATGCCCTCGTCATTTATATAGTCGTCCAACAAGTCGTTATTGGTCTGCATAAACGAGTCGGTCTGGGCGTGTGCTGGCGATTGTTGATAGAACCCCTGATGCATGGGCGACACTGCGAAGTGCGAGTTGGCCGCAGTATTCTCAGGGGTGGTGTCTGGGCGCAAAAGATTGGCAAGACTAGGCGACGCCACGTTGGAGGATTTCTTGTGCTTGTGACGGTCGTGGGTTTGTGACGCTGTCCTCTTCAAGCCGTAACTGCCGTACCGCGACGAGTGG
Source organism: Teunomyces cretensis (assembly GCA_003706575.2). Classification (NCBI taxonomy): domain Eukaryota; kingdom Fungi; phylum Ascomycota; class Pichiomycetes; order Serinales; family Debaryomycetaceae; genus Teunomyces; species Teunomyces cretensis. The sequence goes on along the minus strand of PPLT02000005.1, from coordinate 203,568 downwards.
GCCGTTTCGCACATTGCAGCGACCCGCTGTTTCATGTTGTTGCCGGTGAATAGCTCGGGCACGATTTCCTTGAGTCTTTCCAAATGGTTCTTCAACCCTGGATGGAGGTCGTAGATGTTGACGGTGCTCTTGGTCTCGTAAGCCTTGATGACCATCCGGAGCATCAACCGCGTCAACAACCCAATCAAGGTGTCCTGTGCCGAAAAAACATTGAAGTTCTCCACGCGGCCTTCGAGCTTATCGGACGAACTGAACAATGTCATCGAACAATCGATCAAAAGCTTGATGTCATTGTACGAGTCGGGGAGATCGGGGTGGTTCAATATCGTGCTAGCGATGTAAAGGAACGCCAGCAGCGGAAAAAATGTCACCCAATTAAAAAATAATGCATTAGTGTTGGCTCGGGTCAATTGTTTGGCGATGCAAAGAATGGTCCGGGCCGAATCTAATGAGATGTTTCTGAACTTAATGCTCTTTTCGTTATTTTCGTCGTGGTCCTGGTGGCCAATGATAAACGGAAGCCGGTTGGTGAGCATGAGCTGCAAAAAGTACGTGAATTGGACCGTGAGAATCAACTCTCTCTGTTCCTGGGGTACGTCGTTGGAAATGACACAGAAGTTGGGGTCATGGTAAAACCGAGGCTTGTCTCCCAAGGAAAACGAATCAACTATCTCAAACATCTCTTTGTTTAGAGATTCCAACTTATTTATCAAATCATCGTACGATTGACTTTTGACCGAGGCTATAAATAACTCATTGTATGACCGGGCCCGGATTTTGGTTAGTAAAAAAAAGTAGAACTCGTAAAGTATGGGTGCGTTGCTCTTTTTGATAAGGTTGAATGCCTGATAAAGAGACTTGTTGTCGCTGGCATCAGGGGCGGTTGTGATCTGATAATTCGACTCCTCAGCCGCAACATTCTGACAAAACATTATCACTTCGGTTTCTACATCAGTAGTCACGTCTGAGCCATTGATTAATGGTGGTTTCCCCGACCTGAAACAGATCTCCATATCGTAATATTGACAGTACCACCAAATGCACTTTCTCTTACGTTGGATACTCAATGGTAAATCAAGGTAGGTTTCCTCTCGATGTAATCCCATTTCTTGGGCGAATCTGATGGCGACCGACGTCAAAATATACGTCATGGATGAAGCCAACCAGTTGGTTTCAATGTAAACAATTAGCAATAGTATTCCTTGAATGGTTTCAAGACCGTCTCCAAGTACCGAAATCCGGTGATAGTAAAACACAGCATGGTCAAAAAGTCGGTCTTTCCAGTTAACCAACGCAGAATCAGTGATCAAGACTTGGTTTGGGGTATTAGGGCTAGTTGACAGCACTGATTTCGGAGTGTTGTATTTGGATTCGTCCTTTTCGAGACGTGAAGTGATACAAAGCAATATTCCCATTGTCATTATCAAGTATTCCGACAACTTGAACTTTCTCTTTCCAGACGTTTTAGTCGAGTAATAGGTTTCAAACATTTCTCTCAATTCTTCGTAGGTGACTAATTTCGACACCAACGATATATTCTTGTAGTAGGTATCAATCAAGTCAAACACCAAGGTCGAATCGGAGGGGAAGGGGCTTTCGTACAACATTTTCCTTCCCTGAGAATCAAACAACGGTGGATCCAACCATTTCAACATGAACGGTTTAAGTCTTGTAAGAAACAACATCGGCATTTTTCTGAGTGGACCAACGTACTCTTCGCCATCGGGGTCCAACGCGTTTGACATCCAGTCGAGCGATTTATCGGAGAAAATACACACCAACGAATGGGTACCAAAGTACTGTTCCAATGTTTCGGTTCCCGAAGTGTGCTTGGGGCTGCTATTGGGTTTTGCCCTCGAAGGGAGACTTAATTCATCGTGGGATTCAGAATTGGACTCATCCGTGGCGGTTTCTTCATCGGTGTAGTCATTAAGGTTCTTTTTCGGGCTGATGGCATGGATCGACGGCAAGGTCATCGTTCCATTATTAGGAAATTCCAGGCGGGGTCTTGTCTGGCTTTCGGGTAAGATATCTGTTTGCAGGGTAGAAGTGCCATTCGAGGTCGAAACGGCGTCAAAACTGTCGTTGCTTACATATGAGGCCCTGCCGTTCTGCTTGGGGTAAGAATTGGGCGGGTTCACGATGGAAGAAGTGATAATGGAAGGATAGGGCTGTGGAGTCCATCCCGATTGTGCTGACGGCATGGGAACGGCACCATTGCTCATGTTTTCCGTGAGCTTCATGATGGCATCTTCCAATGTGTGTAGTCTGGCAGACAACACCTCGACCGTCTTGGATGCCGACGTCCGGCTCGGTTTCGGTAGTCTTTGCTTTTTCTTGACCGGTCTGTTCTCGTAGTGGCAGTCTGACTGCTTGGAATTGGTACAGTTGACACACGGATAGGCGCCATCACACTTGATCTTCCTCTTCCGGCAGAGATCACAGGCAATCTTTATCCGCTTCTTGGGAGGCGAATCGGTATCCGAGTCAAACACGCTAGACATTCAGTGGGATGTGGTGGTCGTATAGATGATGCGTAGGCTAATAACAAGGTTCAAACTGTAGTATTTATACAACGGGTTTATTAATTGTTTGGCGGTATATTACGGGGGCAGGCTTCTACGCAGCTTATATCCAGACTCCAGAAAAAAAAACGCCTAGATACTCAGTCGTACCGCGCGGAGTTAAGACGTTCCGAAAAAAACCTGTTCCGACAATAGTTCGGGTCATTTGTCGAGTTGCTTTCCTAACCATTATTAAATAATTACAAATCATGTATTACTAAATTCCTGCTCGTACATTAAGTCCGGACTAACATGGTTAACTCCTGGCGCGGGGGTTCATAATGTTTTGAAATATGTGTAAGCCGCAAAATCGTGTCAGCTCATCTAGCCTAAAATCCCAAGCCCTCCATGTTCTCCATGAACAACGTATTACCCTGTTCTTCAAAGAACGGGTTGTTCCCCGTCATTTGTGAAAGCAACATCGTCGACAACGATTCTTCATTGAAAGAATCAAAATTGAAGAGTTCGGGCGGCGTCTTCAAGAACTCGCCTAACGTTGGATCAGGGTGGGAATATGTCGAAGATTCGGTTTCGGGTGAATATGTGGTTGAGTAGCTGCCGATGGTGGATCCAACAGCGGCATATTTGTTCAACTCGCCGTTCCAGAATTCCAAATCTGGCTCCTTCTCTTCCCCTTCTTGGGTCTGGAAGAGTTCGGGGTATATGGTTTGACAAGCCTTCAAGTGGTCTTCTAGACCCGGCACTTCCTCAAAGTAACGGTGCTCAGACTTGATGTTCATGGTGTTGACCAATATTCTCAAGAACAACCGTGATATTAAGTCAATGATGGTCTGTTTGTTGTCATACAACCGTGCTTCCTCCCAGCTCGACATCGACTTCTGCACGTCCTTGCTCTTAAAAAAATTCATAGATGCCTTGATCAACAATAAACAATCTTCATGAGTAGATGTAATAATGGGGAACGCCACTGCATTCGAAAGAATAACACAGAAAGAAATCAAAGGGTAAAACGTCAACCAAGTCAAAACCGATTTAGGAATGGCCTTGGTGTCGATATTGGCTATCATATGCAATATGGTTCTCGAACTCTGCAACGAAATATTACCCAACCGTATCACTCGCTTATCGTTTGGATCCAAGTTTCTATAGAATGGGGTTCTGTTGATAGTGGCAAGATGGGAGAAGAAAATAGCCTTAAATATAAAGCGGTCGTATTGGAAGATTGGCGAGGCCTCTTCCGATAATTCACGGAATGCCGGGTTCGAAATCTCATCGTCCTTGGGTATAGCATCGTACAATTCGGGTCTGACTTCCTTTTCCATTAAATCAGACAAACTCTTCATTTCCTCATTGAGGCCCTCGAGCAGCGTAAGCAATTCCTCGCCACTCACAGTACTGGCTCTCGTACTGAACAATTTCTGGTACGATTTGTATCTAAGTCGGTTAAGGAACAAATAGTAGTATCCGTAATAGTACTCAGGGTTGGTTGTGAGACAGTTTTGGACCAAATTCGACGAATTGATGATAAAGGTATTATCCTTAAATGGGTTGATCGGCACCGACATGAAATGAGGGTCAATCTCCGTCAAAGTACTCATGTCATCGTAATTCATTACGGTTTTCTTCCCATTACGGTAGCATGAGTCCATGTCCATGTAGATACAGAACCACAACAACTTTCTTCTGGTCTCCTTCTCCGCATCTTCAACCTTGGCGTAGGTTTCAATGTTTTCTAATCCCATTTCTTGTGCGTGTCTGATCATGGTGGTGACCAAGGTGTAATTCAATTGGAAATCGCACACATATGTCGTTTCGACATAAAGTACCATCAAGGCAAATCCTTGAATGGTGGTAATTCCTTCATTAACGATGGAAACCCTATCATATAGGTAGGTGGCGTTCTTGAAACATTGTTCCTTTAACTCGTGTAATTCATTCTCAGAAGAAGCACTCAACCTGGGATAAAACAGGGGATCCACTCCATGTACTTCACACGAATTGGATAAACAAAGGGCAACAGCAATGTTCATAAGCAAGTACGAACTTTGTGTTATGGTATTCAAGTTTTCATAGTCCTTGTTGACATTACGATAAAAGTAAACTTGAAATATTTCCCTGATGGTATCAACCTTGCATATGAACTGGGCAAACTGGGTGTTACTGTAGTGGTATTCAAGAATTTCAAACACCAATGACTTGTGTTCCTCGGTGAAGAACAGAGTAATATCAACATCGGAGGTCTTTAGGTTGTGGTCGGCCCATTTTTCCATAGTGGCATCGATGGCTTCAGTGATGGCAGCCGGGAAATTCTTGAGCGGGGTGGTCAACAGGTCATCATCCTTCAACCTATTCTTGACCCAATCTATACTCTTGTCAGAAAACATTCGAAAGATGGAATGTTTTCCGAAATAACGGGCAAACCGTGTCGACAGTCCGCATGAAGAACAATCCTTCGAGTTGGGGGCTAACATATCCTTTAGCGTAGAACCGTTTGTAATGAGTTCGACGGTTGTATGTTTTGACTGACCAGGGGATGAAGTGACAGACGTGGAAGTAGGAGAGTAGTTAGCTTGCGGAGGACTAAGCGTGTCAATATCCTTTGTGGCTGGCAACTTACCCGTAAGTTTGGTGAGCAAGGCTTCCAACACAGAGAGTCTTGCATTCAACCCCTGGACTGAACCTGGAGTCGAGCTTTTGCTTTCTTCCAACAACTTGGACAACTCGTTCTGGGCCTTGACAGCCTTGGAAACTCTCTTTTTCCTCTGTTTCTGAACCACGGTATAAGTACATTCACGGTTGGACCGCACACAGTTGGGACACGGCATTTCGCCATTACATTTGCTCTTCCTCTTACGGCAGTAGTCACAGGCCGTCTTTGTTCTCAAGCGCTTCTTTTCAAATTCGCTGGCCTTGGCTTCTTCGGGGCTGGTGCCTAGCGACGACTTGTAGGAAAGCGAGTCGTTTTCGTCGGCAGACATGGTGTGATTATAATTAATGTTCTTCGTAAGTTGTCAGTCGCGGGACTAGGAGTAAATATCGTCAGTATCGAAGCGGGGTAATTAATAATGAGCTCCAAAGAAATGTGACGGTGTATATTCGACCCTCTAATAACGGTTATTTGACAAGTTTAACAGATACTGAAGGATGCGTTCCAGGTACCGATGGCGTTCTAGGTGTGTCCTTTGGAGGCTTCAAAAATTTATGTTTTGCCCGCGACTGCATGTAATTCCGTTAGGTGGTGCGGCGCGGATGAAAGTTGCGGAGTTAACCCACGATTGATTATAAACTGTAAAAGTTTGCATCCATTTTTGGTGCGCGAAATAAGCACCGATACGCCAGTTTTCTGTATTTTTTTTCTAGTTTGCGTTCCAGAACTAGGAGCTGGTCCCATCAAGGCTATGCTTGGGTATGGTTAAAGTAGAAAAAGTGGCATCGTGCTACAGTTAAGTCCAAGTGCTTTTGGAACTTGTAGTCTCGTTGTTTGGTTGCAATTACCCTCAATGAAGCAAGTCTGATGAGGGCAGGTAAGGACGTGCGCCGCCTAATTGGGTGTGAACGAATTTTCGTTGGTAAAAGTGATCTAGTGGAAAACTACGAGCGCGGCCGTACTGAAGCAACATAGTTCCTCTATTTCTCTTCTTCACTGTACTTATATTGGCAATGTTTAACAAGAAGGCGGCGCCTATCTTTGCCAACAAAGAAGATGGCAACTTTCGTGAAGCCTTGAAGTTGTACGACGCAAAACAATACAAGAAGGCACTCAAATTGGTTGACGCCAACTTGAAGAAGAATTCGAACCACGCCGAATCGCTCGCCTTGAAGGGATGTATCAATTTCCATGTTGGTGACAAGACGGAGGCTGAATCATACATTTTGAAGGCCATTCAAAAGAGCCCTGACAACAATTTGGTCAACCACTTGGCCGGTATCTACTACCGTGCCATCGAAAATTACCCCGAGGCCGTCAAGTGGTTGAAGGCTGCCAACGATAACGGCTCGCAGAACAAGCCCATTTTGAGAGACTTGGCACACATGCAATCTCAGATCAGAGATTACAAGAACTTGATGGAGTCGAGACAGCTCTACTTGGAACACCAGTCGGGATACCGTGCCAACTGGACCGGACTTGCTGTCGCCCACCACTTAAACAAGGACTACAACGGTGCGGTCAACACCTTGTCGAAGATTGAAGGCATCATCAAGGAACATTTGACCGACTCCGACAAGTACGAACACAGTGAATGTGTCTTGTACAAGAACTCGATCATCGCCGAATCGGGCAACTATTCCAAGGCATTGACCACGTTAGAGGAAGATGAAGAAGACATCAAGGACAAATTGTCTTTCTTGGAATACAAGGCCAAGTACAGCATCTTGCTCGGCCACAAGAAGGAAGCCTCGTTGTTGTACCGTCAGTTGTTGAAAAGAAACCCGGACAACATCCACTACTATAACATGTTGGAAATGTCTTTGGAAACGTTGGACAAGCCCATTGATGTCAGAATCAAATTGTACGAAAAGTTGGCGACATTTTATCCCCGTTCCGAACCTCCCAAGTTTTTACCATTGACCTTCATTCCCTCTGACGATGCCCACTTCAAGACCAAGGCCCAGGAATACATTGTCAGTCAATTGAAAAGAGGTGTTCCTGCCACATTTGTCAACGTCAAGCCGTTGTACAAGAACAAAAAGAAGTTGCAAATAATTGAAGATCTCGTTTTGGATTTCTACAATACCGAAATTCCAACGTTAACAAACCCCACCATCAAATTGTGGACCGATTACTTCTTGGCCCAGCACTTCTTATACTTGAACGACTTGGTGCAAGCTAATAAGCACATTGATAGTGCGTTGACCGATACGCCTACTTTGGGAGAGTTGTACATTATCAAGGCGAGAATCTTGAAGCATGAAGGAAAACACTTGGAGGCCAGTGAAGTCATGGACAGTGGCCGTAAGTTGGAATCGCGCGATCGGTTCATCAACACCAAGGCCACCAAGTACTTTTTAAGGGCCAACAAGGTTGACGAAGCGATTGATTGTATCTCATTGTTCACCAAGTTTGATGAAAAATCTGTAAATGGGTGCAAGGACTTGCATTTGATGCAGAACAACTGGGTCTTGATTGAGAGTGCTGAGGCATACAGCAGATTGTACCACGAATACGTCAAGAAGTTGGAAGAGTTGAGGGCTGCCAGCACTGAAACCGAAGCCAACGAAGCATTGGAAGCAGAACTTGTCGAAAACGTCGAGCTTTACAAGGGATTGTCATTAAAGAGGTACCTTTCTATCGTCAAGATCTTCAAGATCTACTACAATGACCAGTACGATTTCCATTCGTATTGTATGAGACGTGGTACCCCTCGGGACTACGTTGATATGTTGAAGTGGGAAGACAAGATCCACTCGACACCACTCTACTTGAGGGTATTGAGAGGATTGGCCGAGTTGCACTTTGATGTCTATGAACGCCAGCAAAGCAAGGGTTCTGACGAAGATGAAAAGCATATCACACAAAAGAAACACGACAAGAAGCAAAAACGGAAAAAGGCCCAGGCCAACAAGAAGAGAAGTGACCTTATTGCTCGTGTCGAAAGCGAAGAGAACGACACCGATCCGTTGGGGGCCAAGGTGTTGGCCGAATTGGAGGACGGCGACGTCATTGAGAAGTTGTTTGTCCTCTTTAAGCCGTTGATTGAAGAAGGTAAGGATTTCCTAGTTACATGGGAGGTTCTCTTCCGGATCTACCTTATCCAGGGCAAGTACGTGTTGGCGTTACAGGCCGTCAAGAACTTGAACCGGGTGTTGAACCGCCAGAGCGGGGCCGATGCAGTCAAGTACGCCAGCGTCGGCACCAAGATAGTTGATTTGTACGAGACGTCGAGCCACGACACCACGGCCAACGCTGCCGTTGTCAAGGTGGTTGAGAAGGGCTTGGTGAGTGCGTTCCCCGACTTTGACAAGGAGAACCCACAGGAGTTCTTACGGGCATATATTAATTAGAATTGTACATAGATCAATCCTAGAAAATCACGAGTTGATCCAGGTATCGACCTGGCTGCGGGCGACGGAGGACGCAAGGTTCAATGTCTGCTGGCCCATGGGGAAGTAGCTGACGGTGTACCACACGGCACTGACCAACTGGATCAAGGCAAAGATGATGGAAAGGAGAGTGTTTTTCAACGACAAGCTCGACACCAAGGTGAGGACAATCGACGTGACAAACACCACGGTAAAGATGATTCGGGTCGACGAAAAGAGATGGACCATGTAGGCCTGGAACCCCTGCAACACGCCGAAGCTGACGAGGAAGAGGATGGACCCGAGCGACCAGAGGAACGCGAACTTGCGCGGCTTCAACGACAACACGGGGAACAAGAAGAAGCAGATCAAGTAGCACGATGCCGACCCGGCAAACGTCAAGCCAAAGATGAGCATTCTGTCCCACCGTGAGAGCTCAAAGTATCCCGGTTCCGGTGTCACGTAGTTGCTGTCGTCCTCGAGGTACACCGACTGGTTGCGGAACGGATTCAACTTCTGCAACCGCGTCGAAAACGAGCTGGTGCCATTGGGTTCCGTCACCGGCGCCGGAAGCGGAGCCCCGTCATCCTGGCTGAGGGAGGTGTACTTGTTCTTGAACGACTTGAAGAAACTCATGGAGAAAGGAAGTACAACGACGGCGCCCAAGTTTCGCGGTCAAATTAAATTTGATAATCAAACGAAACAACATATAACCGCCACCAATGACGCAAACCTTCACCCACACGTACCTCCAGCTCATAAACCTTTCGGCAGACGCTGCTGCCAGCACCTTCAACGCCACGTCCGACTACAACCAGCTCGAGTCCTTGGGCCCCAGCTTGGCCAAGCCTCCGTTCGCATTGCCGCTGGCGGCCACCGCGGCCCCCGACGCCGTTTCCATCACCGTCAAGTCGATCAAGCCGCCGTACAAGTTCACCCACGAGCTTGCGGCCATTGCTGCGTCGTCTTCGGTGTACAGTGTCAAGACGGCGATTATCGAAGCGTTGCCGGCGTTGCACCATCTCGCGCCCGCCAACTTGAAGCTCTTGTTCAAGTCAAAAGTGCTTCTGGACGCCACGACGCTTGGAGCCGTTGCTGGACTTGAGTCGGGCGCTGTCTTTAGCTGCATGGTCACCGCACCAGCTGCTGGTGTGTCAGCAGCAGCTACAACTACACCTGCTACTACCACTGCTACATCCACTGCTGAGACCGACCCCGACGTCAGCCAGCCAGTCGTCATCACCCCGTCGACATGGGAGCGTATCCACGCCGTGTTGCAGCAGGACTTGGGCACCGGGCCCGCCGCCGCCGCACTTACATCTCTCCAGCAGTCGTGGAAACAATAAATACATGCATTCTTACTATGGCCATGTCGGCGCCTAGTGGCCCCGCCACTTCTTCAACACCAACTCGTTCAACGAATGGCCGCGCTCGCGCCCGGTCCGCTTTTCATACAAGTAGTACGATGCCACGCCGATGCCGATGCCAAAGATCGGGTCCACCGCCCGCGAAATCAAGTAGGGATACTGCATGGCTTGGTTAAGGAAGTTGTTGTTGGTCGTCGCCTCGTTCTTTTGGCGCTGGTTTGGTGATGCGGGCGCGCGCGGCCGGGTAACCCCGCTGCCGCACACAAAAAATTTTCTCACCAACGTGAATACGTGAGTCTATACTGAATACCTTTCGATATATCGATACAAAATGGCTGCTGTCTTCCCTAGAACGTGTTACAAATGTGGTGAATTGGGCCACTTGGCTGACAACTGTGAACAGCAGGAAAGATTGTGCTACAACTGCCGCAAGCCGGGCCACGAGTCCACCGAGTGCACCGAGCCAAAACAGGCCACCTCCAAGCAATGTTACTCGTGCGGTGACGTTGGCCACGTCCAGTCCGACTGTCCAACCCAATCCCAGGGTGCCAAGTGTTACAACTGCGGCCAATTCGGCCACATCTCCAAAAACTGTTCCGAAGCCCCATCTGAAACGTCGGCTCCTCCTGCCGCCAGAAAGCCCGCCAGATTCTCCAAGGCTGCCACCACCTGTTACAAGTGTGGTGGTCCAAACCACTTTGCCAGAGACTGTCAAGCTGGTGTTGTCAAGTGTTACGCTTGCGGCAAGACCGGCCACATCTCCAAGGAATGCCCGGCTGCTGGTGAACAAGGTGTCATCTCCAAGACGTGTTACAACTGTGGTCAAGCCGGTCACATCTCCAAGGACTGTGGAAACTAAGTGAACTTCCGCACTGGTGCCTCCCCTTCATCTCGCCCCGGAGAGTGTCGTGTTGTTGTTGTTGCGTGGATTTGGTTTGGCAGAGGCGTGGGTTTGTTGTTGCTTGCTGGAAACACACCGGTGTTTTTTTGTAATACGATGAATCTACCTTTTGTAAAAGCCTTAATGTTAATGTTAATTATACTTCATGGTTTCCTTTTGTTCCACTTTTATCTTCTTGTCAAACATTCTTCTTGGTGTATATCTTTGGTTAAATAAAACAATTATTATTATATGGTAACCAGGTTCGTTATACTTTGGAAACAGACTGCGAAAAGTCAACGGCGACCTCGTAGCCGTCAATGAAGCAGGCGGTGCTGTTCAACTTGGTGTAGGCGGTGTCGGCCAGGGGTTGGTCTTCAAACGCAACAAAGGCGTACCGGGCCTTCGACCCCGGTTTGGCGATGATATTGCACCCGGTAACGGGCCCGAATCGCGTGAAAAACACCGTGAGCGATTCCTCGGTGGTGATGGGGTTGAGACGGGCCACAAAGAGCGTTAGGGGCGACGGCCGGACCTTGTGGTCGCGGATATCGCCAATCAACTCCAACGCGAGCGCCTGGTACGTCAGGTCGTCTTCAAACAGGAACCGCATGTTGTCAATCTGGGTCTGGGTAGGAACCGCATCGAGTCTCTTGGTGGCGATTTCGGCCAAGTCGCCAAACGGATTGTAGAGGATATGGGTATGGGTGATTCTGATATCGTGGTCGAGGCGGCCGTGGTGGTGTTGCGAGTGGTTAATGGTTTCCAAGACGGTAAACCCTTCAACCACTTTGCCAAACGGGATCTCCGACGACGAGGGGCCCGGCCCCAATGCAATGGTAAACTGCGAACCGACACCGTTGTCGTTGGCAATGTACGAAACGGTGCCGGGGGCCAAAGTTGTCGATTGCACCGGTGGGTGGCTCAAGTACTGGCCACGATCAATGTGCTGGTCCACATCGTCCATACGGACGTAATACGACGCGGCGTAGCCTCCGTTTCCTCGTGGAAACTCGGCGTTGCCCGAAGTGACCTTGGAATCGGGAACGAGATCGTAGAACGGAGCAAAGAAGTACCGGTTCAACTGGCAGAGCCTGATGAAATTGGCGCTGAGCACCGGCTCGCCACTATAATCGACATCCACCACGATATTTCCGGCGGTGGTCTCGAGCAAAACACTCATGGGAACTGCGCAATTTATATGTTTCTGCCGTCAAGTGTGGTTTTTCACCGTATCGGTTACCACAGTTTTGATGCGGACTGCAGGTAGCATAACCACTGGGGACTTTGCTGGTGAACAATAGCGTCTCCGGGCCAAGCTGGAAAGTTGCTGTTTATCAAAGATGTTGGTCGATTGCTTACGCTAGAGCCAACTGAAGTGTATAACTGTTTGTCAATCTCTACAGGAATAGAGTTTAGTCGTGGAGGCGTATATTGGTGACCTGCATATAGTGTGTATTGAACACCTGCATATAGTTTGTATCCCGTTTCGCAGCCATTTCACGTTTGCAAGATATAAAGGGCATATATGGCCAAGATGAGTAACAACACGAGTAAACGGCCGTTCTTGGTGGTGGTCAGCCATAGCCCGTAGCCAATGGCACAGTCAGTCGTTGGTCTGACAAAATTCTGCACCAACGAGTCCATCCGCGTCGGCTTGACGTAGATCTGCGTCGGTCCCGTCACCAGCTCCTCGAGATGTTCGAGCTCGACATTGAAGCGTGTTTCGGGTTCGGAGTGGTCGTGGCGGTTGGGCCGTTCGCTGGGAAGCGCCTGGAGGTAGCCCGAGGGCGCAATGATGGATTTGGGAGCCTCGAACGGGATCTTGATCAACAAGAACACCGGCTGGTGGTCGGACTGGAGCATGGTCTGGATGCTGTTGTACTGGATGACGAGGGGGAGGCGTTTCTTTTTGGACTCCTTGCGGAACAAGATCATGTCCTGGTCACGGTGTTCGTATGTCGCCTGGTACAAGATACGGTCACACCACGAAGGCGACCGTTTGGCGTTATAGATGGCGGTGTTGACATGGAACTTGTATGTCGGCGCAAACTCGATGCATCCTTCGGAAAACCCAATGAATATATCGCCGTTGGCACGGCCCCGGGTCAATTCGTCGGTCTCCTGGACCAATTCCTCGACGGACTCGGTGGTTTTCAGCGACTGGTCCTGAAGATCGAGGAGGCGTGCCTGCTGGGGCGAGCCCAACTGGTACTTCTTGGTCGTACGGTAGTTCAAGTCGCCCATCAAGAAGGTATGGTTGTTGGGCTTCAAGAGCCCGTAGCCGTCGCCAAAGTCCAACGACCGCATCACTGTGTAGAGTGCTGCGTTGCGCTTCAAGTAGTGGTACTCGCCCTCGTACGCCGGGAGATGGGCGTTGGCAAACGTCAATTCGACGTGGTGGCCGCTGTCGGTGCCGTGGGGCGAGTATTCCAACCGGGCGCCCACACCGCCCTTCATGGACGAGTACGCGTAGCCACAGCCGCTGCGGGCAAACCGCAACCGGGCAAACTTCAGCGGGTACGGCGTGACGACAATGAGGCCGATGGCGCCGGTATGATCCAAGCCCAACGTCAGGAACCGGACGTCGCCGGAGTTGTATTTGCGGTGCAACGCCTCAAGAAAGAGCTGGTTGAGGCTGATCAAGTGCTGGTTGGCCACCGAGTAGAAGCTGCCGTCGAGGATGGTGCAGAACTCCTCGACGCCAAACACGTAGAGCGCCGCGAGTTCTGGCGGGAACGACTCGACTAGCTTGGCCACAAACGAGTCTGCATTGATGGTCTGCTTGTTGAGGTTGTACGTGAACAAGTAGAGATCGATGTCCAGCAAAGCCATTGTTGTGGAGGGACGGAAACGGCGGCGGATCACCAAACTTTACGGTTGCCATGATGGTTTTGGCGGGAGTGCATGGTGGTTATCGCATTGCAAGTTAGTAAAATGCACTTGGATTTCTGGCGATGCGATAAATCAACCACTACTTCCTTGTCATGGCAGCGTATATAGAAGCGCAGCGGTATGCGGCAGAGGAGTTGGACACCATTGAGGTTGCGGTAGCGAAGCGTATTGAGCGGCGGCCCGAACTTCTTGCGGCCCGCGCGTCGTCCGGCCGCAAACGGACCCACAAGGAAACCATCGCCCAGCAGCACGAAGTGGCGATGTTTGCCGCCAAGTACAAGAACCACGCGAGTTCGATGTTGAGACTCGGCCAGCAGGAGAAGGAGGTGTTTCTGCAGGGGCTACGCGAGTTGGGCGACGTCAATAGTCTTGACAAGTTCGACGTGTTGTTGGACAGCGTCAAGCAGCGCCATACGAATGTCACGGCGCCCGAGGACTTGGCGAGGCTCTATGCGCCGTACAGTTCGCTGGGCAGCGATATCAAGACGTTGCAGCACCGCCACAGCGACAAGGTCAAGATCAAGGCCAAGCGGCGCCATATTCTCAGTGCTGCTGCGTCGCACCTCGATCTCGACGCGATGTTTAGTGTCGCCGAGGCCTACGGCCAGTATCTTGATTTGTACCCGTTCTATCATGCCTATAGGGCTGCCGGCAACAGTGTCGGGTCGTACGTCGAGTACTTGAACGTGTTTGAGGAGAAGGAGACGGATGTTGCTGGATTGGTGGCGTACTTGACGCGATTCATTGAGCGCGCCGAACCGTTGACGGACGTGGCGAAATTGGTTGCCCAAGCGGCTGAAACTGTTGTGGGTGAGTCCCCAAGTCATGATGGAGCCGCCAGCGACGAGATGTGGTGTGCTGCGTGTCACAAATCGTTCAAGGCGAGTGTTTATGGCGGCCACTTGGACGGCAAGAAACATAAACGAAACGCTGCCAAAACCGTCACCAGCGTCTCTGAACTGTCACAACGCCACCACAACCCCCGTGCTGAGCTCCGCCACCTCATGGCCCACCTCGAGCCGTACAAGCGGGCCACCATCGGCAATGCCGAGCGCAAGGCGGCGATGACCGAACGCGAGGCCATGGTCGAGGAAGCGGCCGTTGGCGACGAATCCGAGTACACCACGGCCAACGCCAGCACGTCGGGAGAAGCAACGTCCGACGACGACGACTACGACGACGACGACGGCACCAATGGCCGCAGCTTGCCGCGGGGCGCCGACGGCAACCCCATCCCCCTCTGGTTGTACAAGCTCCAGGGCTTGCACAAGAGCTACACGTGCGAGATCTGCGGCAACGTCGCCTACAAGGGCCGCGTGCTGTACGGCAAGCACTTTGGCGGCACCAAGCACCAGTACGGCTTGCGGTGTCTCGGGATCAGCGACGATGCTGCTCCATTGTTCAAGAACATCGCGTCGATCAGCGAGGCCCAGCAGTTCTGGCACCAGCTCAAGAAGGCGGCACGGGCCCACGACGGCGAGAAGCAAAACGTTGTTGAAGTCGAAGACGCCGACGGCAACGTGATGTCGCTCCGAGACTACGGCGACTTGAAGAAACAAGGGTTGTTGTAGCCGCACCATCAAAACTCATTGGAAAAAAAACATCATCGCAAATTTGCATGATCCCACAACGACTCGTCCGAACCATGAGCGAGGCCAACAAAGGAGTCAAGCGTCCAGCATCGCCACTTGAGCGTTTGCTGCGTCCACCGCGGGTGCCGCGGCCGCTGGCCAAGGTCCGTGACGCGCTGGGCTTCCGCATGAAGCAGCAGGACATCGACAAGACGCGGTTGACGGCGTACGACCAGCTCGGCGGCGCCACCAGTGCCGACAAGACGTTGGCGGCGGGCAAGACCATCCACGAGGAAGAGGCCGAGGGCGCCGGCTACGTGCTTGACGGCAAGTACCGCCGTGTCCACCCGTACTTCTTCACGTACCTCACGTACTGCAAGTTGCGGTGGCGCGACCGCAAACTCATCGATATCTTCACCGACGAGTTCAGGGACCGGTCAAAGGAGTACTACGAACGCAGTATCATCAACGGCGAGGTCACCCTCAACAAGAAACCCGCCAATATCGACAGCGTCGTCCGCAACGGCGACTTGATCAGCCACCGGTGTTTCCGCCGTGAACCGCCCGTCAGCTCGCGGCCCATCAAGATCGTCCACGAAGACGACAACATCATCGCCATCGACAAGCCGTCGGGCATCCCCGTGCACCCCACCGGACGCTACCGCTTCAACACCATCACCAAGATCTTCCAGCACGAGTTCGGCCAGGTGGTGCATCCGTGCAACCGGCTCGACCGGTTGACGAGCGGCCTCATGTTCTTGGGCAAGTCGGCTAAGGGCGCCGAGACGATGACGCAGCAGATTCGCGCCCGCAACGTCACCAAGGAGTACATTGCCCGTGTCAAGGGCGAGTTCCCCTGCGGAGAAACCGTCGTTGACCGGCCGTTGAGAACAGCGTCGCCCAAACACGGCTTCAATGTTGTCGACGTCGTCAATGGCAAGGACGCCAAGACGCTGTTCCAACGGGTATCGTACGACCCCGAGTCCAACACGTCCATCGTCAAGTGCCGGCCGTGGACGGGCCGGACCCACCAGATCCGCGTCCATCTCCAGTGGATCGGCCACCCCATCGCCAACGACCCCATCTACCTGAGTGTGCCCGTGTGGGGGCCCGAGTTGGGCCGCGAGTTTACCGGCGACATCGATGCCATCGTGGCCCAGTTGGACCGTGTCGGCAAAGACCGTGTCGCGTCGTCGTGGTTCTATCCCGATGCTCACGGCGAGGTGCTCACGAAAGAGGTGTGTCCAGTGTCGGGGCTCCCGCTCTACTCGGACCCGGGGCCCAACGAGCTCGACTTGTTTCTCCATGCCTACAAGTACGAGGCTTCCGACAAGTCGTGGTCGTACAAGACCGAGTATCCCGAGTGGGCGTTGGCTCCCCACCGCCAGTTCATGGAGTTGGCCCTCGAGGCCGCCGGCCGCTGTGGCGAGACCCAGACCCAGTTCAATGTCGGCGCCGTGCTCGTCCATCGCGGCTCCGTGTTGGCGACAGGCCGGTCGCGCGAGTTGCCGGGCAACACCCATGCCGAGCAGTGTGCGTTGGAAAAGTACTTTGCCGACCACAACACGACGGACGTGCCCGTCGGCACCGAGCTCTACACCACGATGGAGCCGTGTTCGTTGCGGTTGAGCGGCAACGTGCCGTGTGTCGACCGCATCTTGGCCCTGGCCATCAAAACGGTGTTTGTCGGCGTCGTCGAGCCCGACACGTTTGTTGCCAATAACTCGAGCGTGTCGAAGTTGGCGGACCACGGCGTCGAGTACGTCCATATCACCGGCTACGAGCAGAGGTGTTTGGAGATAGCCACCAAGGGCCATGACCAGATAGAGGCCCCCACCACTTAGCATACAACCAGCATACTCACCAGCATCCTTTATACATCAACTACCATCATTACATCACGACTCAAGTGACGCTGCTGACCTCTGCTACTAGTGACAGCTCTGGTCCTACTGAAAACACTGGTCTTTGACTGAAGTTGTTACCAACTTTACTGTTTCTGAAAGCAGCATTGCTACTAGAAAGCGTCGAAGATTCGCAGGTCCAGCTGAGACACTAGAGTCTCAGTACCGTGGTAGCTGAGTCTACACTGTAATACCAATACCTTGATCATTCCTATTCCCTGATCAACATGATCCCAATAAATACGTAGATTTTCTAATCATCAGACAAGTCAATCACCACCTCTTTCCGCGAATAGACAAACACGTTACGGCGGTTGCGGCCCGGTAACGGCATGGACCCCGACGGCAGACTGTCGGAAGGCGTGAGGTTGCTGTCGGTGGTGACATGGCCCGTCCGGGCGCCGGCCTCGGCCAACCGGTCGGTCCCGAGCTGGTCAGCAAGCTCTTCCAAGTGGCTGTTGCGGGGCCGGTGGGCGTCGATCGACTGCGTCGACACACTGACGGACCGGGGAATGGCAAACCCGGCGGCGATGATGTTGTCGGTCAACGACAAGAACGTGTGTTTGGCCGCTTTGAACGCCTTGACCATGGGCCGGATCTCGGTGTCCACCGGCGTCATGCGACGGCTTCTCGACCGCCGTGGTCCCTGGGGCCTTGGGGCGCCGCCGGCGGTTCCCAGAGATGGTGGACCCGGCGCGTCGTCGTCCTCGACAAACAACTCGAACCGGTCGAGTTCATAAAGTTCGTCTTCGTAAAACCGGCGTCCTAGAACACCTTCCTTTTCCTTGGCCCGCAAGATGACGTTGAACTTGTTGCACCATTCCCACGGGATGACGACACAGATGACGTACGACACGACACTGAAGATTTCCGACAACTCGTAGACAAAGGCGTTCGAGACATCGGCAACAAAGAACGCCACGGGGGTGTAGATCAAGATGACGGTGAGCACGGTCAAGAGCCAGATCTTCTTGTTGGCGATGATGTGGTTGATCTTGGTGATGATGTAGACGGTGACGATGGCGGCGTACGAGAGTCCCATGACGATACGGACGAGGTAGATGAATGCCGGCAAGATCTCGCCCGCCTCGTCGTTGGGGTTGAAGTTGTGGAACTTGGTGACGCCCCAGATGGCCTGCGACGCCATGCAGGCGACGGTGCCGACAAAGAAGGTTATGCGTTTGTCCTTTTGGCGCAGAAAGATGCGCATGATGACCTGGACCTGGTTGATCTGGAGAAGACCGACGACAATGAGGTCGATGATGTTGATGTAGAGTGAGTCGTTGATGTGGTCCAAGAGCAGGGCGCCGTGGAGGTAGCCGTCGCGCTGCTGGTCGTGGAGGGTGACGATGGACTTGATGACGACGACCAAGATGTACACCGACGACAACGACGTCGACGCCTTGAGGAGCGCCGACGGCTTGATGGTGTAGTTGGTGAGGACAAAGATGGTCAAGAACCAGATGATGACGGCCGAGATCGAGATCGAGTACACGATCGACACGACGCTGTAGGCGAAGCCGCCACGCGAGTTGTTGCGGGTAAAGTCCTGCCACGACGCCTCGACCACGGGGAGCGGCCGCGAGAACTTGTCGACAACGATACCGACGTTGGTGTTGAGCATCGGCACCGTGTTCTGGTAGCATCCTTGCTGGTAGATGGAGTCCAGGATGAGCTGGACGGGCATCTCGAGGTTGTGCGACACCAACATGCCCTCGGGGAGCACGATCGGTTCGCACGACGGGTACGGGTTGCCTTTCCACCAGGTGTTGCGCCAGTACATAACAAGAAGAAGTGGTGGCTGTAAATGTCAGTTTGTTACCGCATTTACGTACCATTTAAAATGGCCGTCGCACTACCACAAAACAACTGCAAAATCAAATTACACGCCGACAACCGCCTGACCACACACACACAAGCACCAGCCGCAATAGTTCTCATGTCGGTGCATCTACACGTTGAAGGCTCTGGCGGCGGCGGAGGCAACGGCACCAGCACCAGCACGGCCGCGACGCCGAACCACCACCGCACCGACTCGTCGTACTCGGGCAACTACTCGCTTCTCGACATCTACGGCACCGAGTCGCCGCTCGACGAAGAACGCACCCCGGCGGTGCCACGGCCGCAGGACGGCGCCGTGGACAACCTTGCCGACGTGGGCAAGCGCAGCCTGGCGATCCAGCCGCTCGACGGCCTCGACGACTTGCTCCGGTCGCCGTACGACCGCTACGGGTTCAAGAAGGCGTCGGCCCACCACGTCTCCCAGGAGGAGTACAACGCGTGGTTCCGCGAGTACTCGCAGTACTCGGTGCGCCGCCGCCACAAGTGGCAGTCGCTCTTGAAGAGCAGCGGTCTCGGCGCCGCGCCCGACGTGCCCGTCCGGTTCCCGCCCAAGTCCGACAAGGTCAAGAAGCTCGTACGCAAGGGCATCCCGGCGGAGTGGCGGGGGAGTGCGTGGTTCTTTTACGCTGGCGGCAACGAGAAGCTCAACAAGCATGTCGGAGTCTATGAACAGATTGTTCGTGATACTAACAACGTCCTGAACAAGGACACCGAAGTCATCGAGCGTGATCTCCACCGTACGTTCCCCGACAACATCTACTTCAACGGCACCTTGCCGGGGGCCCCCAACGGCGACATAAACGGTGGCGCCAGCTCGTCTACCTTGGTCGGGTCCATCGCCACCATTGCTGGACCAGGATCGGGACCAGGACCGGGCTTGGCCCCGGCTGCCACTTCGACCCCCGCCGAAACCCCCATGGTCCGCGCTCTCCGCCGCGTGCTCACTGCATTCGCCCACTACCAGCCCCAGATCGGCTACTGCCAATCGCTCAACTTCCTCGCCGGCCTCCTCCTCTTGTTCATGGACGAAGAACGGGCGTTCTGGATGTTGGTGATCTTGACCGAACGCATCATCCCCAAGGTCCACTCGGCCACCCTCGAGGGCGTCCACACCGACCAGGGGGTGTTGATGCTCTGTGTCAAGGAGTATATCCCCCAGTTGTGGGCCATCTTGGGCAAGACGTTCGAGGGCGACGCCATCTCCGAAGACAAGATCTTGTCGCGGCTCCCGCCCGTCACCTTGGTGACGTCGTCGTGGTTCATGTCGGTGTTTGTCGGCATCCTCCCCATCGAGACGGTGTTGCGCGTGTGGGACATCCTCTGGTACGAGGGCTCCAAGACCATCTTCCGCATCTCGCTCACCGTGTGCAAGATGTGCTTGGACAACCCCGACTTCCAGCCCAGCAAACAGTCGGCCGCCAGTGCCGGCTGCGAAATGGAACAGATCGAGTTGTTCCAGTACATCCAGAACTTCCCCAAACGCATCCTCGACCCCAACTTCCTCATCGACAACTGCTTCAAGAAGATCGGCGGCTACGGCTACGGCCTGCTCTCCCAGGACGAGATCAACAAGTGCCGCGAGTTTGTGTCGAAACAGCGCGCCAAGATGAACACCCAGAAGGCCCTGGTGTCGGCGGGCCTCACCGACGAGGAACGCCAGTCGTTGATCTCGGCGTCGGGCACCACCTGGAACAACGACGAGTCGATCCACGACGTCTACGGGTTCCACCGCTCCATCATGTCGGGCGTGGCGTGGAACAAGAATATCAGTAACAAGATGAAGAAGAAGTTCAAGAAGAAGTGATGGCTCATCTTATCTTTCAACATCATCATCATCACCATCATCATCATCACCATCATCATCATCATCATCATAAAAATGCATATACGTTTATTCCTTGTATATGTTTCTGTAGAGGGCATCGCCCGTGGTGGCGGCTTCCTTCATCGCCGGCACGTCGTGGACGCGGACGATGTCGGCATTTTGCTCGATGCACGCCACGACAGCGGCCGCCGTGCTGATGGTCCGGTTGGCAGCAACGGGCTCTCCGGTGATGGTGCCCAAGAACCCCTTGCGTGAGGGCCCCATCAACGTCGCCATCCCGTTAAACGAAAGGTACGTGTTGTTGGACGAAACGGCGTAGGTCTTGAACAGCGACGCATGCTTGATAATGTCGAGGTTCTGCTGGACCGTCTTGGCGAACCCGATGCCGGGATCAACAATCAACTGCCACTTCCTGACGCCGTGGGTGTATGCCTTGAGGATCTGGGCCGCGAGCTCGCGGGAGATCCCGTTGACGAGATTATCGACGTCGGTGGTTCCGGCAGGGCGCACGCCGGTGACGGCGTCGACAACGAGCTCGGTGGTGCTGTCGTCGGGGTTGGGTCCGTACTGGGTCAACAGCGACATCGTTTCGGGCGTTCCACGCGTGTGGTTGACAATGTAGGGACATCCGTGTTTGGCCACGACACCAAACATCGCTTCGTCGTAGAGACCCATCGAAATATCGTTGATGATATCGGCACCGGCAGCCAAGCACGCGTCGGCAACGTCGGCACGGTAGGTGTCGATGGAGAGCAAGACGGTGTCGAGGTCGTCGTCGCGACGGAGAGCTTGCACCACCGGTAATACGCGAGAAAGTTCTGTCTCGACCGAGACGTCCTTGGCTCCTGGCCGCGTCGAAACACCGCCGATATCGATGATGGTGGCGCCGTCGTGGGCCAACTTGCGTGCCTGAGCCACGATGTCGTTTAGCGATGAGTGGCGGCCGCCGTCACTGAACGAATCGGGCGTCACGTTGAGAATACCCATGATTTTCGTGGCATGGTGGTTGTGCAACTGGTCAAACACCAACGGATGCTTCCACCGCGGCACCGGCACCGCCTGCAACAAATCGGCCGACTGTTGGACGGCGTCGTGGGGCTGGCTGGCAATGAGTTGGGTCAAGTGGTGGTGGATGGGCTCGGCGCTGACGGGGTGGACAAAGTCGGGTGCCACCAACTCGCACAATGGCTGGAGGACAAACGTCCGTTCCAACATCGACTTGTGCGGCACCGTCAAGTCGGCGGTGTTGATGCTGATTTCGTCGTACAAGATGATGTCGAGGTCGATGGACCGCGGTCCGTTGTCAAAGTCCTTGACGCGCTTGATGTCGTTGTACTCGATCTGTTTCAACACGGCGAGCAACTCGTGCGGTGACAAGTTGTCGAACTCGATTTTGATGGCGCCGTTGTAGAAATCGGCCTGGTCGAGGTGGTACATGGGTTTCGAGATGTAGAGCGACGACGTGGCAACAACGGTCACTTTCTGGTCCAAGAGGCTCAATGCACGGGTGATGTTGGCGACAGGGTCGCCCATATTGGAGCCAAACGCAATGTAGGCGGTGTGGCGGCCCTCGTAGCTGGTGGTGGTGACATTTGTCGGCAAATTGAACGTCGACGGCGCCGATTCGGGCATTTTGATGGGTTCTTCGCCAACAAACATCTGGCGAGACATTTCCAGCGCCACGCCGACCCCCTCGGTATAGCTGATGGCGTTGGGTTTTGTCACCTTGGCGTAAACGGAGTCAATACCTTCGTTTTGCAACACCAACTGGCCGATGTTGCGCACCAACGCCTCGACCGTCTTGAAGTTGGACGCCTCGACATACGCCACCACGTCGCCAATGGTGGCATGGACATCAACGCGGGCCCCATCAACCACGCGTAAGTCGATATCGACATCGACAATCTGTTTCTGGAGCCGTTCAAACGTAAACACGCCAATGACGGTAAAGAGCCGGAGTCCCAGCACAGTGACGATATCTTGGCCGACGCGGCCCTCCACCGACCGCTCGAGCTTGTACTCGACGCTGGCGGCTCTGATCTCGGCCTTGGTGCTTCGTACGACGATCTCGGCCCGGTGGCCGCCGCCACGCGTGTCGTCCAACACAATGGCGCCGATGTCTTCGCCGACGGACGCCAACGAGGCAAAGTTGCGGTGCTCGTTGGTCTTCATGTACTCGGCGATGTTGCGGGAGATCACGGCGTAGTTGAGCGAGTGTTTCAAGTCGTCCGAAACCGCGGCGGCGTGGAAGTCGGTGGCCAACCCGACGGAGATGGTGATGGGCTGCGGCAGCGGCCGGTTCCACGCGTCGGTGCCGGTGATGGCAGTGACGGCAAGCTTGTCTATGAACACGGTGTCGTGGGCAAGGCGTGTGGACAAGCGCCGTGCTGTGTGTCTAAACATGGTTGTGGTGGTTTAGCCGTTTGATTATCGCTTTTATCAGCGATTGGCGATTGGTAGAAGTTGGCGATTGGGACGCGCAGGGATTTTGCTGGTTTGAGGGTGTCGCTAAGGCTCGGTAATTTGGCGCGCTCGCTCGGTAGAGGCTCGCTATTTAGGCACTATTTTCCCGCCGCCACGCCGCCGCCGGCTCGCTACTCGATTTCGGAGTCGGTATCACTGTGGACCAACTGGTCCAACAAGTCGGGCCCCGTATTGGTTTCGTCCCCACGCTGATGTTCTGCCAACGAGCCCAAGAACTCGGCGGTCTCTTCGCGTAACAATTCGCCGTGCTCGAGATCATCCACGACGTCGATCGAGTCGGCGACAATGGCACCGTAGTCGCGCGTGTCCTTGATGATGGTCTCGGCCTCGTCAAACAGACAGCCAAAGTCGGCCATGGCCATGCGGATCAAGATCTCGTTGGCCAACACGTAGGTGGAAAACGCCGGCGTCGTCCAGTACGACACCGTGGTGTTGCGCTTGGCTGCCTGGCGCAACTGGCGGCGGCACCGGCTGCCGATGATGTGTCCGACGATGCTCTGGCGCTTGGTGCCAAAGTAGCCGCCGTGGTACGCGTCCCAGTCGACGTGCCACTTCTCGGACCCCGCCATGGTGGCGTGGGCCGACTGCTGGCGCTGGAGCTTGGCCAT
This sequence comes from Teunomyces cretensis, assembly GCA_003706575.2. NCBI lineage: Eukaryota > Fungi > Ascomycota > Pichiomycetes > Serinales > Debaryomycetaceae > Teunomyces > Teunomyces cretensis. The sequence continues at coordinate 179,646 of PPLT02000005.1, read as the reverse complement.
GGCGTAGTAGTGTGACGGCGCGACGCGGCCACGGAGGATCTTGGGGATGACGTCGATGTGGAGCTCGGTGCGGCGGAGAAGCTCGCGTTTGGACGTGATGGCGGCAGGGAAGCGGTCGCCGTACTTGTGTTTGGTGGCGTTGATCTTGGACGCGTGGTGGGCGTCGAGGGCCTCGAGGACGTTGCCGGTGGTGAGCTTGTCGACAAAGCCCTCGTACTCGGGCGGACGCTCGTCGTCGCTCAATTCGAGCATGCCGTCAATCACGGGGAGCGGTGGTGGCTGTGTGGGGGCGGTGGTGGTGGTATGGGCGAGTTTGGTGATGTCTATGAGGCCGTTGTCAAAGTCGTTGGGTTTGTGGGTGGTGGCCGGCGCGTGAGTGGTGTCGTTCAATGTGTCGGGCTCGTTGCCAGCGTGGGCTGGTGCCTTTGGCCGCGTCAAGCTGTTGATGGGCTGGTGGATGTACGCCTTCTTTCGCCTCGGCTTGGTCACTTTGGCGGCATTCATGTTTTCTGTTTAATGTGATGATCTAGGAGATCAGTAACGAATTGGCGGTGTTGCTTTGTTGCTGTGTACTTGTTGTGTACTTGTGAAGTTGTGTAGATGTGTAGTTGTGTAGTTGTTTTACTTGTGTAGTATGGTACTTAATCTAAAACAACGCTGTGGTTGTAATGTTTTGATATTTAAATATTTTGCAATTATAAATTCTCAAAAAATCAAGAATTTTGCAGTTTTCAGTCATTTACATAAATTGATCTTGATTCACTTCTATTCATCATATCGTTATACCAACAATTCCATAACAATTGCTATTCATCTGCTCTACATGTTGTTTATACTCTTGCTTTCTATATAATCACTATCTATACCTACATCTCATCTAGATTACTCTGATACATTATTCTGTACATCTACTATACACTATTGATTATTTTGAAAGATGTTGGCCAACTGAGCACTCAAGTTGGCGTTCTGGTTGTTGCCCGGAGGAAACCCGGGGGCTCCGGCCGGTGGGAACCCAGGAGGCTGCTGGCCACCGCTGGCGTTGCCAAACAACCCCGACAACGGATTGACCGACGACTGGCTAAAGGTATTAAATGTAGGCTGGCTACCGTGCGACATGCTGGAGGTCGATTGGGGAATCAACGTCGTCTTGACGTATTCTTCGTCAGGTTCACCCGGTCTGTTGGACTTGGGCCCGTTTCTGGCCGAGTTGGTCGGCATCTTCTTCGACATGGCCTTTGACGAAATACCGGCACCGATCTCGATGTCGGGCTCGTCGATAACCATACCACTGGCCAATGGCTGGCCACCAGTACCACCCCACTGGGCATTGACAACCCACGTTCTGTCGGCATCCGTCAATCTCTGGATGGGGATGATCGAGATCCCGTGCTGGTAGTTGCAACAGTCTCTAGGACCGAAACCAACCCCCCAACGCGTTCTCAACGGTAACGAGTTGTCCTTGTTGAAAGAAGTAATGACTTGCTCGGCTTCTCTTCTCGAGTAAACCTTGATGAACGCATGCTTTCTCTCACTGTTTAAAATGACCGATTGCACTTCGGCATATGGTCTCAACACCGACGACAAGGCCTTCTCGTCCATGTTACGAGGCACACCCCCAATGAACAATGTTCTGGACAATACCTTGAATGAACCTTGGGGCAATTGTGGATCGAATCCAACGTTTCTGGTACGGTAGTGTGGAGTACCCTCCAAGTTCATTTCAGCTCCACTAGGAGGAGCAAACCCCTGTTGAGGCTGTTGCTGTTGCTGTTGGAATTGTTGTTGTTGCAGTTGTTGCTGCTGGAATTGTGGTGGCTGTTGGCCAAAGTTACCACCAAAGTTTTGTCTTGGTGGAGACCGTTCACGTCTGCCGTAGCCGTTCCCGTTGGGAGATCTAGATCTGTTTCTTCTAGAGTATCCGTTGTCAGCATCACGGCCACCACGTCTTGAGTTGCCATAATCGTTGGTGGGTCTGCCCTGTGGTGGGATCACGGGGATGTTGGGGATCTGAGGAAGTTGGGGACCGGGACCAGCGTTGTTGCCCTGGCCGTTCTGCATCTGTTGCAACATGTTGAAGATCAACTGTTCGTTACCCTGAGGTGGTTGCTGCTGTTGTGGTGCTGGTGGGTATGCGTTTTGGGGAGGAACAGCAGACGAAACCCCCGAATTCACACTACCTGACAATGCCGATAACTGCGACAAGATGGTGTTGGCATTGTTGTCAACCGGAGCGGCAGCAGGCACGGCAGGTGCGTTGGTTGGAGTGGCCGAGTTAGAGTTGTTCTTGGCCAACGAAGCCAAAGCCAGCAAAATACTGTTGGAGTCTTCAGCGGCGCGGTTGTCGGTGGGTTTGACTGGTTCAACGCTGCTTCTTGGAGGCGAGCCCGGTGGGGTCGTCGAGGTAAAGTGCTTAGTTCTGATTCTTTGGATGATGGCAGGGTCAAATGTCTCTGCTCTTTCCCAGATATCTACTAATTTACTAATCTTGATATTTTGGGAGGCACTGATCAGCAATTCCATGGCGTCGTCAATCAAAGATTCAACCAACTCACTGATCTTGACCACAGCGGCAGCAAACGTGCCCTCTGGAGCCAGTGATTCAATGGCCTGGTTATTCTGCTTGGCTTCTTCTATGTAGCCTCTCACGATCGAGTCGACGACATATAAAGTTCCCAACTTGTGAGACGAAGGTACCGCCTTACAGTTCGAGTACAACAAGGTGATCAACTTCGATTCGTGTTCGACATTCTTGATGGCGATATCGGTCAACTTCTTGATACGAGAACCAGAGACACCTGGTGCCTTCAAAGTAGGTAATTCCTTCAAAATGGTTTCAAATTCTTCAACTGCAGACATTATTACGACTGGTATGTTTTTCCTTTCTCTCCTTCTGGGATCTATGGATATGGATTATTACGCTTGGTTTTTACGAGTATTATGTCCTACTACCCCAAAAAAACACTTGATACAAAGAAAGACAAATACAAACACTGACAAAAAATTATTACCCTTTACTGTGATTACTTGTACTGATGGATCCTCCTGGTGGTTCTTTTTTTTATTATTTTCACTATTTCTCAATCGAAGTCTCTCTGTGAGTCTGATTATCCCTACTTGAACGTTAAGAAATGTCTAAATAACAGGAATGTGTTGCAGAAATGCAATGGAAAAATTGTTGTGGGCAACGGCGTGACGGGGGGATTTTGGTGTCCTTTTATAGCGTCGTGACTCGAAAAAGCAATGGCGGCGCACACAAACAGGCGAGGTGGGGGTTACCCGGCCAACAATACGTGCCGTGATTTACGCAGAGCAGGTCCCAGATTTACACGGAACCAAAATTTTCAACCTAGAAAAAAGCCAGTGAAAAATACCAGAGGGTCAGGTAGTTTTGCAGTTTACGACACGAGAATGTTGGGAAGATCCATACTTAGAGGGTACTCGACCAGCGCAGGCAGCAACGCCGTCGTTTCGTCGACGTTATTGTTGTCGAGAACGCCCGTGATAACGGCCGACTTGCCCAAGTTCGAGAGCCAATACCACAGGTACCAGAACGAATTGTGGAAGAGATTGATGTGGACGTTCCCCAAGTGGTTCTACTTCAGAGGTGGCACCTTGTCCGAACAGAGATTCCGCCAATTGAACAAGAATCCTGTGGCCAACAACCCCGACATAGAGTTCCCTCGCGGAAGACCCGAGATAAGACACCAGAGAGACAGACGATTCAAGCAGGAGTTGCGGTTACCCAAGACGTACAAGGAAGCCGACGAGATAGAAGTCGGCTCCGAGGTTGAAACCAAGCACGACAACTTGGCCCGTAAGATCGTGCCCAACTCGAGAACGACCAAGGCCGACGAAACCAACGATTTGTCGAGCTTGGAAAGACGGTTGTCGAGAACATTGTACCTCGTGATACAAGACGGTGGTGAGTGGGTGTTGCCCAACTTTGCCCAGGGCGCCGACGTCAAACCATTGCACACCTTGGCCGAAGAAGGCTTGTACAAGCTCGGGGGCACCGGCATCAACTACTTCAACGTCTCCAACACCCCCTGTCACTTGCATGTTTCGGGCTCCAACAAGGCGTACTTTATCAAGTCGCACATCTTGTCAGGACTGTTTGAACCCCAACCCTCGGGCTTGAAGCACTTGTGGTTGTCGAAGGATGAGTTGAAGGAGCGGTTACCCAAGGAGTATTACATAGAGATTGAACATTTATTGAGTGATGTTTGACGCGTCACTAGCATGTACATAGCAAACCAATATCAGCGCAATATACGTCTATAACGTCTTTTTACCCTTGATGGCCTTTTCGGCGGCCCACACCGAGCGGTCCAACAACGTGCCGACCATGAGAACGCCGGCAATCGAGCTGACAACGCCGAGGACGAACCCCGACCACGTCTTGGAGTACTGCTCGCGGTTGATGATCTTCAACGGCGAGATGTCAAAGTTGAAGGTGACGCCGGGGATGCCGCCGCGCGCATGGACGGTGTGCTGGTGGTCCTCGTCCTTGCCTCCGCGTAACGGTCTCTGGTGGGTGATGACGGAGAACTGGTTGGTGTCCAAGGACTTCTTGGTGTCCAAGAACTCGAACCGGGTAGCCACCACTTTCAAGTAGTAGGACGCAGCGTGCTGCTTGCCGTTCTGCGTCGAGTAGCCGTCCAAGGGGTGGGTGGCCTGGGTCAGTAAAAGATCGGTCTCGGGATCGGACCCGAACGACAAGTGGTGGATGGTGTGGTCAAAGTTGAACTTGTCAGGATGCGATTCGTACAACGACAAGTCGTGGGCGTGTCTTCCCTTGATGGTGAAGGACGAGCCCGGGGCAAAGTCCATGGACCCCGAAATCCGGTTGATCTTGGACGAACCCTTGACGCGGCACCCTTCGTTGGCGCGGATACGGTCGTTGACCCGCTGGACGTAGCCCTCACGTTCACACTGGTCGATGTTCTTACCGTCGAAAAACTGCCAGCCGATCTCGGCGTACGCCAACTTGACGGTTTCACAGTCGTTGCAGCAGTACTGGTTGTTGTCCTGGGGCAACGCGCCGTAGCACGACCCACACTCGCCGCCGGGGTTGCCCTTGGCCAACTCGTCCAACGATCTGCCGTTGTTGATGGTGGCGGCGGACGACTCGTCCTCGATGAGCTGCGACACGGCGCCGTTTTCGTCCTTGACGAGACGGAACTTGGCGAACCCCGACAGCAAGATGTCCAACTGGAGGTCGCCCGTCTCGTCGAGCAAGTCGAGCGACACCAATGCGCACGGCAAGTTGGGGAACGAGATGTCCAAGTTGATGTCCAACTGCTTGTTGATGTCTCTGTCGACGACCAACTCGGGGCGCGTGATGATCAGCGTGTAGTCGGAGTATTCGTTGCGGATCAACAACAACACGATCGCGACACACACGAGGGTAATGAGCCCGCCCGACGTCGTGCGGATACGGGCGTCCTCGACGGTTTTGGCAAACGCATCGATCAGCAACAACTTCGGCCTGGAAGACATGGTTTGCGTGTAGAGAGGAAGAAACGAGCGGCGGTGACGGAGTGACGGCGTCTGTTTGGTGGCCACCGTGGTTTTTTTCAGTGGGTGGTGTTGGTGGCCGCGTGCGGCGGGCGTGCGAAACCATCGCCAAAACGAAACCTCACCGCCAAACAACGCCAACTCCAACCACATCCAATGGCTGCCGATTTAAGCAACGCCGGTTTCTTCCACAAGCTCACTGCGGTCACGGTGCGCGACAAGCCGTTGGCGGGCCACACGGCGACGTCGACCGAGGTCATCTTGGCCGCCATCAACGTCACCGGCACCCGCGTCGTCGCGCTGCGCACCGACAGGTCGTTGCGGATCTGGCGGTGCTTGCCCGAACGGATGGCAGACCCCATTGTCATTGAAGAGGCCCACGTCCGTCTGGTCGAACGGGTGTCGTGGAACCCGCGGGCCGAGCACCTGTTTGCCAGCGTCGGGCGCGACGAGTACATCAAGGTGTGGAAGGGCCAGACGGGCACGCTCGAGCGCCAGATCGCCGTGGTCAAGTCGTTGGGCCAGCCCGGTGCCACTGCTCTCAAGATCGTGGCGTACTCCGACGACGGCGCCATGCTCGTGGCCGTTGACCGCGACTCGACCGTCGTGGTGTACTCGACGGCTGCTTACGACAAGGTGGCGGAGATTGTGGTCGATGACCACGTCTACGACGCCCGCTGGTTCCACCATGGCCACGACTACTTGGCCCTTGCCCTCCACGACGGCACCGTGGCCGTATACCACCTCAATGGCACGACACTAGCGCCCAAGACGCGCCTCGCCGGCCACCGGTCGCTGGCGACGGCCCTTGGCCTCGATCCGCGCGGGTCCTTCCTCTGCGTCGGCACCAACGAGGGTGTTGTCAGCGTGTGGAACACCGCCAGCATGCTCAACACGCTGGTGATCACCGATGTCGACGAATCAGTCGCCTGTGTCGATGTCAGCCGTGACGGTGCCTATGTCGCGTGCACTTATGACCGCGGGTCGAATGCGAGGGTTTACGACGTCGACACGGGCAGCGAGCTCTACGAGGTGCCCAACAGCGTATCGGGACTGTTGACGTTTGCCACGTTTGCGTGGTTTCCAAATAAGACGCTGTTTATCCATAGTAGTGACCATGGAACCACCCTTACTCTCATGAAGCGGGCATAGGTGAAATGGAGAAGGTTGCAATGTTGCAATGTTGCAATGTCGCGGGGTGTCGTTAAATGTCGCAAACGGTGTTACAATGTCGCGGGGTGTCGTTAAATGTCGCAAACGGTGTTACAATGTCGCGAATGTCGCCAAGTGTCATACAATGTCGCTGAAAATTGTGCTCCGTCGCAGAATGTCGCATGTCGCAGTTGATGTTACACAATGTTGAGTTGAATGTTGAAAGTTGAATGTCGCATGTCGCATGTCGCTCTATGGTGCGCCGCGCGCGCACCGTCAATTAGCCGAGTTGGGCAGGCGCCTCGGGTGTGTGCAGGCATTCTAGCTATATGCAGGCACACCACCGTTAGTCAAGCTTACTAAACCCTTGAGGACCAGGGGTCTCTCGTCCCGTCCCCCTCCAGCCATAAGCAAGTACAATACACCGTCACCATCATCACCACCACCACCACAGCACCATCACAACCACATTACCGTAGAACCAGCGGGCCTCGCTCCGTGATAGCCTCACTTTCTTTTACTTCCACGTCTCCACCGTCTGCAATTCTCACGAGAAAATTTATTCGCAAAATACAAATTTTAGTTGATAACAACACCAGGCAACCATCCAGCCATTGCCACACCCGCACCGTCTCTCCACCACCGTGCTTCCGTCCATAGACGTCATTCCCGGCACCATCCACACATAGCCAGCCGCGTCCCCCGAACCGCCGCGTCGCCGCCACTCTTGCGCCGTCCACCCACCGCCCCGTAGCCGCCAATAGTCCCCCCGTCCACCGCGGCCACATGTCGTCACAGCCCGCCCCGCCCTTCCGGTCGTTGTCCACGGCGTCCAGCTTGTCGCTCAACGCCCTGTCGACCAACATAACCCGCGTGGCCCTGGGCCCGCTCCAGGCCATGAACCTGAGCTTCAACCAACAGTCGTCGGCCCAGGAACACTTGCATACGCAGTGCCTCGAGCTCAAGGCGGAGTTTGCCAACATCGCCGGCATGGAGCCGTTCTTGAACCTGGCGTTCAACGCCGCCGAACAGTGCGCCGAGCAGCAGGCGTTGGCCCTTTCCCAGCAGATGCTGCAGGGGCCCCGCACCAACGAGTTCCGGTCGTCCATCGGGTCGTCAGCGTTCTCCATCCACTCAGACACGTCGTCGTCGTCCAACGTCACCACCAACAACGCCCAGGGGTCCAACAAGGCCTTGATAAATAACAACATCTTCACCTTCACCGGAGGAGTGTTGCCGGCCAACATCAGCGTAGACCCGGCCACCCAGATATGGAAACTCTTCCAGCAGGGCGCGCCGCTCTGCTTGTTGTACAACTCCATCATCTCCGAGTACCAGATCCCCATCATCGGCAGCGACGACTTGCGCGTGTGCAAGAAATCCGTCTACGACTTCTTGATCGCCGTCAAGACCCACCTCAACTTCGACGACGACATCATGTTCACCATATCCAACGTATTCTCCGACAGCACCCAGGACTTCTTGAAGGTGCTCAAGGTCGTCAGAAAGCTCCTCCAGCTCAAGGTCCCCGACTCGGGCTCCGACGCCGACTTGGCCCTGCTCACACTGACGTTTGGCGAAATCACCATCACCGACGACCGCTCCAAAGTGTTCAAAGAGTTGATAGAAACAGAAAGAAAGTACGTCAAGGACCTCGAGCTCTTGCTGAGATACCGCGACGAGCTCGAGACCGCCGAACTCTTGTCCAACGAACAAATCCACCTCTTGTTCCCCAACTTGAACGAAATCATCGATTTCCAAAGACGATTCTTGAACGGGTTGGAGTGCAACATCAATGTCCCCAACAAGTACCAACGTATTGGCTCTATATTTATTCATGCATCACTCGGTCCATTCAAGGCCTACGAACCTTGGACCATCGGCCAGTTGGCAGCAATCGACTTGATCAACAAGGAAGCCGCCAACTTGCGCAAGTCTTGTACGTTGTTAGACCCCGGTTTTGAACTCCAGTCATACATCATCAAGCCCATCCAGAGGTTGTGCAAATATCCCCTCTTGTTGAAGGAATTGATCAAATCGTCGACTGAAGGTACTGATTCTGCGTCATTTAACGAGCTTGTTCTCGCCAAGGGCGCCATGAAGGAAATGGCCAATCAGGTCAATGAGGCGCAAAGAAGAGCCGAAAACGTCGAATACTTGCAGAAATTGGTTGAACGAGTCAGCAACTGGAGAGGTTTCAACTTGAGAGACCAAGGAGAATTGTTGTACCACGGAAACGTTGGTGTTCGTGATGGAGATAACGAAAAGGAGTATGTGGCGTATTTATTTGAACGCATCGTGTTTTTCTTTGTCGAGACAGAAAAGTACGTCGAACCGGTGAAGGAAAAGGAAACCAAGAAGAAACGGGAGATCTTGCTGACACGGAAGAAGTCGTCGGCATCTGTTTCTGCATCTACAGCCAATCTTTTGGAATCATTAAACAAGGCCAAATCGGATAAAGACTCGCCGTTGGAACTCAAGGGCCGCGTCTACATTCTGGAGATTTACAACATCACGTCGTCCAATGCCAACGGATACACCCTTGTGATCTCGTGGTCAGGAAAGAAGGAAAGTGGCTCGTTTACGTTGAGATACCGCACCGAAGAAACGAGAAACCAATGGGAGAACTGTTTGCGGAGCCTCAAGACCAACGAGATGAATGTCCAGATCCACCGCAAATTGAGAGACTCGCATGGGTCGTTGAATACCAATGACTCGACGCTCTACGACTATTCTCCACAGACCCCGGGCAACGGCGGAGTCGGCGAGGCGCCATCGGCACGGTCGTCGAACGGGTCGACGTATCATCGTCACCATTCGTCGCTGTCGACGTTCAGCATGATGAGATCACGAAAGTCGAACGGCGATCTTCCCGTGTCGAGAATCTCGTCGTCAGCATCGAACGGCGGTGCTGCGTACACGTCAACGACGCCGGTGCTCGCGCCGACAGAATCGTTTGCCAACAACATCAAAATCAAGCTTATCTACAATTCGATCGGAATCCCCAACGTGTTGGAAGTCCATTCGAACATCCAGTTCATGGAGCTCTACTCCAAGATCTCGGGCCATATCGTTGCCAGCAAGAACATCACCGACGACATCTTGGTCAACAAGTTGAAGTACAAGGATGAAGACGGCGATTTTGTCGTGATGGATTCCAACGACGATTGGATCTTGGCCGTCGACATGTTGGAGGAATTGGATAACGGCGGCAACGATAATAAGCGGGACTTAACTATCTGGGTTTCTTGAGATCAAGGTCAACAGGTCAACAAGGTCAACAAGGTCAATATACAATCACTCAAACTGCGATTATTGACTCGGAATCGCGATGGCGCGCCGAGTCAGACCAGCCGTTCGTTATCGGCCCCCGCGAGCCTCGAGCGTCTGAGGGTCAATGTAGCGTAGAAGTGTCTGCAACGGCACAACGGCAACGGTACCAACACTGTACCTATACGTACGACACGTACACAACGACACGACACGACGACACCTGATATGTCGTGTGCGGCGTTGACTCATCTGATGGCCAGTAATAATTCTGCTTTTAGTCAGAAAAAATGAATCATCGTGTTTGATTTTGCCCTACATCTTTCCTTTCCTTACCACACACATGTTGGCGCGAGTGTGTAGATCGGTACGCTACAGCCGCGTGGCGCCATTACAACGGCCAGGCTGGCGGACGCTTGCGGTATCGGCAGCCCGCAAACAAACCGCGTTCGCCGCGTTGTCTGACGACCACCAGGCAGCATTGACGGAACCGCGGGCCGTCGACGCCGTCGACGTGTGTATCGTCGGTGGTGGTCCTGCCGGGTTGGCCACGGCCATCAGGTTGAAGCAGTTGGACCACGAGCACGGCCAGGGCGACTTGCGTGTCGTGCTCTTGGAGAAGGCCGGCGACTTTGGGTCCCACATCGTCAGCGGCGCCGTCATCGAGCCACGGGCGTTGCACGAACTCTTCCCCGAGTCGGAGCACGGCGACATCGCGTTGCCGGCCGACTTGGTCACCAAAGTCACCCGTGACTCGATGCAATTCTTGACGGAACAGTATGCGTTTGGGCTCCCCGAACCGCCCCAGATGGCCAACGAGGGCAAGAACTATATCGTGTCGTTGAACAACGTCGTCAAGTACTTGAGCGAGCAGGCTGAGGAGTTGGGCGTCGAACTTTACCCCGGAATCTCCGTCAGCGACGTCGTGTACGCCAACGGCGCCGTCAAAGGTGTTGCCACCAAAGACATGGGCGTCTCGAAGCACGGTGTCCCCAAGGACACGTTTGAGCGCGGCATGGAGTTCCACGCGAGAACAACGGTGTTTGCCGAAGGGTGCCACGGCTCGTTGTCGAAACAGGTCATCGCCAAGTACGACTTGCGCCGCGACAGCGATCCCCAGACCTACGGCATTGGCATCAAGGAAGTATGGGAAGTCAAGCCCGATAACTTTGAACGCGGTTTTGTTGGCCACACGATGGGGTATCCGCTCTCAAGCGCCGAGTACGGCGGCGGGTTCATGTACCATTTCGGCGACGGGCTCGTTGCTGTTGGGATTGTCGTGGGCTTGGACTACGCCAACCCGTACATCTCGCCGTACCAGGAGTTCCAGAAAATGAAGCTCCATCCGTACTACTCCAACGTGTTGGAAGGAGGCAAGTGTCTTTCGTACGCCGCCCGGGCGTTGAACGAAGGCGGATTCCAGTCGATTCCCAAGCTCCACTTCCCCGGCGGGGTGTTGGTCGGGTGTTCTGCCGGCTTCCTCAACGTCCCCAAGATCAAGGGGACGCACACGGCGATGAAGTCGGGCATGGTGGCGGCCGAGTCGATCTTTGACGAGATCAAGGACCTCGAGGCCGTCGACGAGTCGACGTTTGAAGACGAGTACGTCGCATTGGACTTGAAGTCGTACGCCGAGGCGTTTGAGAAGTCGTGGGCCTACGAAGAGTTGTACGAGGTGAGAAACGTCCGTCCGTCGTTCAACGGTCCGTTGGGGTTCTTGGGAGGCTTGGCCCATTCGGGGTTGACCACCATGATCACCAAGGGCATGGAGCCATGGACGTTGCACCACCACACCACCGACGCGGCCGCGACGCACGATGCCCAGGCGTACGAGCCCATTGACTACCCCAAGCCCGACGGCAAGCTTACGTTTGATATCTTGACGTCGGTGTCGAGAACGGGGACCTACCACGAGGAGGACGAACAGTGTCACTTGCGGGTGCCCGACCAGGACCTCGCGCGGCACGCGGCCATCAGCTATCCCAAGTACCGCGGCGTCGAGCAACGGTTCTGTCCTGCCGGCGTGTACGAGTATGTCGAGGACGACACCGCCGAGCTTGGAGTCAAGTTCAACATCAACAGCCAGAACTGTATTCACTGCAAGACGTGCGATATCAAGGTGCCGACGCAAGACATTAACTGGACGGTGCCTGAAGGAGGCGGCGGGCCCAAGTACTACATGACATAGTACATAAGAAGTGCATGAAAGGCATGAAAGAAGTACATGAAAGAAGTACATGATAAAAGTACTATGACATAGTACTTCTATGACATGAGAAGTACATGACATGAGAACTCCATAACATGAGAACTCCACAACATGAGAACTCCATAACATGAGAACATAACATGAGAAGTACATGACATGATAGAAGTACTACACATGATAAGACTACATGACATGAAAAGTTGTATATATTAATAGATCAACCGGTTGCAATATAAGAACGATTATATCACCAACGATTGGAGAGGTGAGAGAAGTAGAGGGAAATTCAGTTGTTTTTTAAACCACACGAAGAAGGAAGCAAAGAATATACACATAAACGCCAGAAAGGGAACAGAGCAGCCACGGATGGCTGGTCAAAACAATAAGGAGGAACAAGTGGTTGTGATGTGGTTTTGGTGGTGATGTCTTAGTTTTTTGGTGGTTTTTTGAGTGATGTCTTGGTTTTTGGTGGTTTGGTGGGTCGTGGAGATGGTTCATTAGAGAATACAGGGTCAAACAAACGTCATTAGCACCATCAAGTAAAGAACTTGTCCAAGTCGGACAAGCTGGTGTCTTCGGGCGTGCCGATTTCTTGCGACAAGAACCCGGAACGGACGACGTTCAACCATTTCTTTGCCTTGGCTGGTGGGGCCGAAGGGTTGGCCGAGATGGCCTTCAAAGCGGCCGCGTGCAAGGCAGCAGCAGCAGCCGCGGCGTTGGGGCTGTGCGAGCTCGGGGCCCGTGAAGCCCGTGGTGCAGCAGCAGCAGCAGTCAACACCTTGGTCTTCTTGTTGAGCGAGAGGTACGACAACGACTTGGACCGCTTGCCGTTCTTCTTGATGGTGTCGACGTAGAAGTCGCTGGCCATGTCGTCGGAGTCGGAGTCGCCAAACACCTCAAAGTCTTCAAACTCGCCGTCGGACTCCTGCGCCTTGTCCTTGGCCTCGTCAGTCTTGTCGTCTGTCAAAGAGGCCGTGACTGGGGCCGAGGAGTAGGGAACAAACAAGTTGGACTTGTCCAATGGGGTTTCTAAAAAGGTGTTTTTGGTGATGCCCAAGTCAAACATTGTTTGTCTCCGGGGCTTGGCCAACGTCGCCTGCTTGCCGGCTTCCAACGGGTCGTCGATCTTGCCAAAGTCGGACTTGTATGGCTTGAGGCTGGCGCCCGACACCGACTTGGGCGACTGGCTTCCCTCGACCGAGCCTCCGTCGTGGATCTGTTGTTGCTTCTGGACCTCCATCATGTTCTTGACATGGATGTGGAAGTCCTCGGCCAACAATCCACGGTAGACATACACCATACGCTTGGGCGAAGCGTCGGCCCAGTCACGCAGCAAGGCGTACTTCAAGTTGGAGTCGCCCTTCTCGACACGCTTGACGTAGGCATTCAACTTGGCACTGACAAGATTGGACGTCTTGGTCGACAAGTTGGCCATTTCGGGGTGCTGTTCGACCAAGATGTCGCAGATCTGCTTGACGGTCATGCCGGCACCCTCGGGGTCCTTCTCGTACAAGATAACAAAGATGGCGTAGAGAACGTCGTCTTCTAACGACGGATCGTTCTTTTGTTCGGGCCGGGGTTTCTCGCCGGTGACGGGGATGGTGGTGGAGATGCCCGTGGCAATGGGGGCTCTCGACGGGTTCTTGACCTTCTTGACAAGCAACGGCTGGCCCGACGAGTACAGCTGTGACGGTGGGGTGGTGGACGACGACGTAGCGGGCGATGAGCTGCCTGAAAGTTGTTTCTTCAACGCATCGCCGCTCATCAACGAATCGGGCGAGATGCTCCGTGACGTCGGCGACAACTCTTCGGGACTGAAGGTCTTTTCTGGAGTCAATGGGTTGAGGGTCTCATCCTTGATAAGCGACGATCTGAGGCCAGTGGCATCGGTGGTCGACGCCGACGACGAAATGCTCAATGTTTTGGGGTTGAACGACGGCGAAGCCGGTGTGGACTCAACGGGGAAGCCTATAGGTCTTCTGTCTGCTAAGGCCATGATATGTTAAACGCACCGGTTATAGATGGATGTTTTTTTGCTTTAAGGCGGGTTCCTTTTTTTTTGAGGGGGAAATGAATAAGCTGGACTTATTCAATGGAAAATAACTGGAGACAACACCAATATAGCACGACTATATCAGTATCAATGGAAAAAGGATAAGGAAACAAAAAAAACGGGGATTCTTAAAAAAACAATATAAAAAAAACTCAGTTACTTTCGTTATTTAGTAAAGTTGGTTCATAAATACGGCAGGATATGAAGGGAATTCGGACAATAAGCAAAAGGGGGTGGGGCGGTGGAACAGGACAAGTATTAAACGATAGTTAAACCTTTAATAACAACAGGGAGATTCTGGAGGGCATTAATATACGAATTTTTCAACTGGTGTCCCTACCCCTTTGATGTTGCACAGGGGGGTCGCTGGGATCAAGAAGAACACTAGACAAAAAGGGAACATACCGTTAATCAGATCGAATGGAGAAAGAATACTTCGGAAAAGGGAAATATATCGTTTCACCAAGGGCTGGAGTGGATAAGTAGATAAAACTGGGATTTCAAAAAAGAACAAAGTGCACTTGTTTTGTGTATTTGATATGATATCTATGCCATGCAAGAGATAATAATAAATGGATTAATTACCTGGGTCGGGCGTCCTGCAGACAGCACCTCATCGGAGTGAAAAATTTACCAATCGCAGGTCGTGGATACGCCCAATTCCGCCGCCGAACGGGGCCACAAAAACAAGATTTCAGGTGGTGTTACACAAAGCCAAGATATCGCCGATTCGCTCCTATTGGCGTGGCCGGTCGATTTGGTACAGTAAGAGTGGGTCGACGATGGACATGGGGCAATTGCCAACGATGTTTGGCATAGAGAAACACACAACAAACACCAGGACCGCCGCGATGCTACATTGTTCGGCCCCGTCCGTTTCTCCGCGGTGCAGCGCCGGTTTTTCCGCGTAGCAACCCTAACACAAAGACACCGACTTATTTTTCTGGTGTTGCCGGGGTACCGTGGTTGGGGTCGGATCAGGTAGTGCCATTTGGACCGCCTTAGATCTAATAGATATGTAATTGGAGGGCGTGGGGTGGTTCCAGCCCTTTATTATCCTCATGTGCCTGTGGCAGGTCAATCCTCCGACCATTGGCCTTCTCACCCACAGTCCGGTCTCCAGCCCTAACGCTAAATTGCCTAAAATACCTAAACATAGTTTACTCCTATATTTGAGATCATATCACGTGGGCCCGCCGCCATTTCTAAATGGAACGATTAGGCAATATTTTCTGGGGCGCTGCAGATTGCCGAATTCTATTAATCCTGCCGGCATGATCTCGTGCTCGATCAGGGTTGAAGCCCGGTCCTGTATATAGTCTGGTGATCCGATTTGGTTTTGCGGTCCTGGGGTTTTTCGTTTTGTGTCTATTTATTATTAGCGTCGCTATAAATCACAATGTGCGACGTGCGACTTTTTTGCATCCATTTTGCCGCGTTCGTAACATGTTGCACTTTATCATGTGATCTCGCGGCCTCCCATCACACCACCAAACCAGCGGTTGCGACGTTACCACGGCGGAATAGTCAGATTTGGTGGCCGTTTTCACTCGACGGTGATCGTACCCAGTCGTGCCAATGCCAAACTTTGTAATGTTTTCGCCCAATCTTGGTACCAGTACTCGTCACTGTAACACCGACTGGCGTCATCGTTCGATGGTGGTACGAACCAATAATTAAGAGCAACATGGACATTGTCGAGGTTGCTTTTCACGTCGTCGGCACCATAACTGGTGACTTCGTGGAACCACCCGGCGGGAAGATACAACATCTGTCCTGGTTCTAGCCACACGACGTACTTTTCCAACTTCAAAAATCCGGGAAAATGCTTATTGGCAAAATCAGTCAATTGTTGCCGAGTGTCAGGGTTCGTAAAATCTTGTATGTGTAAGAGCCCCGGTGGGATCCTGGAAAAGTTGGGGGGATCGATATCCTTTCGCGGAGTTATGCTTTGTCTCTGGGTTGCCTCATTTTGCAAAAGGAGTTCCAACTGTTTCCTCTCGAGGTTCAGCGCCTTGTCGGTTTTCCCTTCGAGCTGGCTGAGTTTCCAAAACACAATCTCTTCGACTATGGCACCGTCGTCTCTCACATGTTTCCAGTTTGGTGCATTTTCATTAATTTCGTAATCAATGATCCCACTGTTGTATACCTTGTGGATGCTCCCCACCGTAAACAACTTCAATGCATCAGCAGGCAGGAATAACGTGAACCGTTTCGACCCCGAGATGGGTATGTACAAGTTGTCGGCGTGGTCGTGGTGCAATCCTGACGACGTCCCGTGTTTTTCTCCAGGGACATATTTGCCCAACCCTCCAGTGGGGTCGGACTTGTCAAAATCAAAGCTGCCGCAGTCACTAGCCTTGCAGTAGCCCATCCAAAGGTTGATTTGTTGGGGGACCAAGCTGGAAAACAACTCGGGAACAATGGGGAAACTTTCGTCGTTGACCAAATTCGTCAATGGCGCCTGGATAAGTTCCTTGACCCTCATTTGTGCCTCAGACTTGCCGAGTCCCAACTCTTCGTCAAGAAGGAGGTCTTGTTCGTTATCTTCTTCGTCACTATCGACGAAATCATCTCTGAGGTTATTGAGATCAATGGGGCCCATGGAGGAGGTATCTGAAAAGTTGGCCAAAGCTTCCAAATTTGCGGGAGCGTCATCTTCATCTTCTTCATCTTCATCGTCTTCATCATTTTCAGCCTCTTCTTCATCCTCGTCCTCCTCTCCAGCTTCAGCCTCCTCTTCCGCTAGCAGTTGCCCGTCGTCACTTCCATTCTCTTCATCGTCATCACGATCAGGGTCATCAAAATCGTACTGCGTTGTCAAGTAATAATCACCGTCGTCCCGCTCAAACTTGTCAAGCAATGCGTCTAACCTTAACTTGATCCTCTTCTGTCCCGACCCGAACCCCTGTTTGAACTTTTTCTCGATTTGCAAGTCCCGCTGGTAATTTAGAGTTTCCGCCAACCTAATGGGCATGAACCTGTCCAATTGTATCAGTGAGGGTTCATTGTTGACGGAAATAGGGGGATGGTGGTTGGTGAGTTTTACGGGTTTACGACACTTTATGTAGTTGTTGAAAAAGTCTACAGAGGCGGTGGGGGCGCCGTCAAACTCGATGGTGGGAATGTCGTGGGTCCCGTGGGGGATGGTGTAGTTGGCGTAGGCATTGGTGTTTGCCTGGCGTTTATTGGCTGGAGCACTCATACGCAGGTGGGGACGTGTTGGGGTGTAGCGACGAATCGATTTTGTCGATGGAAAAAAATGCTACGATGTCGCGCGACACAGGAGAGCACGCCGCCGCGCCCAGCAGTTCCCAGGGCCACACCAAACGGTGTAGGCGGCCATGACAAGCTTTTGGGGGATCCCGTCCATACAATGGAACATCCAGGCCTGCGTCAATGGGTCAAAAATATGGTTTAGCAACCTCAGGTGAAATTTTCTCGTCCCCGTTGGGCAATCTCGGGCCCCATTGTAACATGCCACCGTGCCTGCACCGAGCCGGCGGTGGGCCGTGCGCGCCCCCGGAGTGCCGTCACCACGGCCAGGGTCCTGATCTGACGGGTCGGGCAGAAAATATTGGCCCGGAAACATCTCGCCATGAGGATGTATCTCCAACGCAAGCGTACGGCGGGCTAAACCGAGTGGACCCAACAACTACCGCCGTGCGCGGGTGTCGTGGTGCGATCGGCGCCGGGCGGCCACCGCTACCGAGCGCCCAAAAAATATTGTGTCGGCCCTGGCAATCTCGTGCGAATATTGGCCGAACGTAGGGCGAAGGTTAGCGTAACCATGGTGCTGGGGAAGGATGTGCCGAGGATCGCCGGTTTTAGTGTCTGTTGCCGGTGGTAAATGGGTGGACAGGGAACCCGCGGCTGCAACCCTCGAGGTCGTCGTAGACGCATCATGGCGACGCTAGTTCCAGGCCTATACAGGCGCAGGACGCCGGTGCAATTGTTCTCGCGTGAAATAGTGCCCCTACGAAATCCTCCTGTTTGGTCTAAACCTTAATGTTGAAACAGGAATCGGATCAGGGTTGTGGTTTCGGCCGCCGCTTTTTAGCGTGGGACACGTCCGTGTTATTCCGATGCTGGCCTGTTGGCGCCACTCTTGGGCGATCGTTCGTTGTGGCGGGATCGCCTGCCCCTTCACTTCCTTCGATTCGTCGCTGTAGTCTACAATTTTTGCTGGGTGTTCTAACAATAATAATTATATCTTGATAGTAATAATAGTAGTAATAAGAATGTCTAGCTTATGGTAGCGGTCGACATATGCGGACTTGCAATGCGGTTTCATCGGCGGCACCGGCGTCATAATCCAGTTATGATGTGGTGGCTAGGGGATGAAAAATAACGGCTTTTCAGCCCGAAATCTCTTGGACTCAAACTCGCTCGTGTCGAGCAAGTCACTCGTCACCTCCGACTCGTCGATAGTGTCGAACGATCTCTTCTTGGGGTACATGGTGGGTGGCTGCATCAACGTCGACTTGTAACTAGTAGCATTAGAAATGTCGACGAATGACTTGGCAAACCCATACTTGTTCTCAGAAAGACCGGCAAGCGACACAGGACTGTAGGAAGCAGGCGTGTTGGGGTTCTGCTGCAACGATGCAAGTTTGGAGTGTTCAAAGGTAAAGTTGGTACCCTTGACTTCTCGCACGTCGCTAAAGATCTGATCTTGGTTGAAGCGCTTGGGGCTCGTGCTGTTGGACACCGGCGTAAGTGGCAACATGCTGGAGTTGATGACAATCTTGCCCGGGTTGAATGAACCGGTGCTGGCGTTCGAAGTGGAAACGTTGACCCGAGGCGTCACTGGTGGATCCAACAACGCCGTCAAAGAGTCAGCAGCACACTCAACCAACGATTGCATCAACTGGGTGTACTTGCCATTCTCGCTGAAATACTTGACTTCCAAACTCTTGGGTGGGTTGCTTAAGATCTTGATCAAGTTCTTGAAGAAATGCTTGGTGAACAAGTTCTGGAAAGAGTGGACCGAGAGGATTTCTTCGGTGGACTCGGTAGTCGAGTCGAGATTGGACTTGTATTCTTCAGTCTTCAACAAGTCGTTGAAGAAGGCCAAGAGGCTAATCAAGTTGACGGGGATCTTCAATGTCAAGATCGACACCAAGATCGACACCAACGCAATTTGGGACGAGGTATAGTCAAAGTAGATGTTTGGATAGAATTGAAACAATTCGCCAATGTAGTTGGATAAGAGTTTTATCCGGTGTGAGTTTTTCTTGATCAACACCGACACGGTGGGGTTGTTGTTGTTGCTGACCAAGATGTTCAAGTACAAGTCGATGTAGGTGTCAAAAGTAGGGGTGGTGACCATCCACTCCAAGGATTTGAGGATGTGTTTTTCCATCTCAGTAAAGAGTTCCTTGTAGTAGCTGTCGACACAGATCTTGCGCAAGTCGTTCAAGGTGGGGATCTTGAACTTGTGGTCAAAGTTCTTGCAGGAGATCCAGAGCGAAGTCAACCCCAACAACTGGTAGTGTTGTTTCTTGACAATTCTGGTGGAACAGTAGCGGTCGATAAGATTGACGGTCAACGGGAATGTGGACTTGGACAAGTTGAGGATGGTAATGACTTCCATCAAGAAGTCGAGGAGCAACGGTCTCATGCCCAACTTGATTTCGGGCTGTTGCTCGATCAAGGTAAGCAGCGGTAACGTCTTGGGCTCCATGGACAACTGGTGGTGCAACATTTCTAACTGGTACTCAGACACAGTCGACGAGTGGCACTTGAACTCCATGGTCTGGAGCTTGATATCGGACGATTTGAGCGAGGCATTGAGGAGTCTGACTTGGTGGAACGCATCAGGGGACGAGGGAAACATGTTGTGTAGGGATAATCACGCCAAAAAGGATGTGGGATGAATATATAAATGCAAAAAAGAATATATGGCTGTAAAAGTTGGCGACAAAAAATGCGACGGAAGAAAGAACGGCAGATGTATAACAAATGAATAGAACACGGAGAACGGACGGGAGTCTAACTGGGGGATGTAGTGGATTGGTTTTATTATATCTGGGAACGGGGATCTAATTCATGGGAAGCAGAAAGCCGGGTATTCAGAACTGGAAAGACAAGATCTGATCAAAGAGCGAAAGGACGAGGAATGGGGATGATTAGTTTCCTTCTTGGTTGTTATACAAGCGGTGTTTCTATGACGTGGGGGTGGTGGGTAGGTTGTCGGTAGGACTTTTGAAAAAATTCACCTACTGTAGCCGGGAAAAGGAATTGAATAAAACAAGAATGAGTAAATGCCAAACGAGATACCGAAGGATGATGGAAGGAAGATATCAAATGAATGACTTCTAGTCTTTAAATGATAAAAAAACAAAGATGACTTTGGGTGTTACAAATTTTTCTGACGAGACCGAATGTCCTGATTATATATATATATTAGAAAGACGGTTGAACAGCCTATAAATGAGGAGCAACGACTACAACAACCAAAAAAAAAAAATTATATGGTATAATAATGGAAAAAATATTAGGCCTCTCTAATCTTCCTCTCCTTTTTCTACAGGTAAAGTGGACTGGGATTTTTATTTTTGGCTTTTGTCTTCGGGTTACAGAAAGGTTTTTTTCCCGTATTAACTATCTGCGTGGTGTTAGGTTCTAAATATAATTACACAATAAACCCAAAAAATATTATTCGGGTTGTGCATAGTGTGAAAAATTTCAAGTGAACCAGTAGTACGTACCACCGTCATATCAGGATTTGTTCACATAGATCAAAAAAAATATCCGAGTTTTTTTTTTAAACTTTGGTATATTACCTACATGCACTGGACACCTTTCCCAGTTTTGTGTAACCCTTGTTGTCCCAGGAGTGTGGGTCGTGGCGGGCCCCAAATAAATGTCGCTCGCTCTAATTTTTTACCTAGATTGAGAAAAATTACTTGTGTGCTGGGGCAACCTGGCATTGTGCCTTGCTGTCGCCCAAGTTTTACTCTGTTGCCAAGCCCATGCCCCGGTCGTTAACACATTTTTTTGGAGGTGGAGAGGGTATCATTTCCTCTAGTAAGAGATCAACGAACCTCGACACCCCTTAAAAGCTTAAATGGCAGCTTCGCTAATTCAATTGGTACCGACGCTCTTGTCACGTTTGATTTGTCCTATGCTCGCTATGCCAGACGGTGTATTTGTACACTTTTATTGCTTTTATTCGTAATTGCATTATGTGGTGCCACCCACGGACTAATGTATAGAACTCATGCACCTACGGTGCCCCATGGCAGCCCTACTAAACTACATTAGGTGCAAAAAAGGAGTAAACCTGTACAAGCCTTCTTTTGTGTAGGCTCGGAGACAAGCCTGAAAAAAAAAATCTTTGTGCCAATCCCAAGTGGTTATGCCCAACTTCTGAAACGGGATCGAGGCCTTCTACACGACGTTTCGGATAAACATGCTCGGGCCAATTTGGCCAGGCTAGGTGTAGATTTCAATTGTGCACAAGACTAGAATTGACCGATTCAATGGGGGACGGAGCCTCGGATGATACACACCTTACATCCAAAACCGAGCCAGACAGAAATCAGGTTATTGCGCCAATATTTTATTTTTCAACATTAAATGAATTGCATATTTCCCTCCTTGTATACTCCTTTGGGTTATGTAAGCAGGCCGATCGGCCATGTTAAGGTTAATATACCCAGCCGAGATCGTATCCCGAGTGTCTGGCCCACTAGGTGGGCAATTGCCATGCATGTGTGAAACGACACTGGCAGTGAGTTGCGTGTTCTGGCCGACGGTGGTGACGGTGGTGACGACGGTGACGGTGGTGCTGGCTCCGACCTTTGAGCCCCATGTATACGGTGCCGGTTGCCGACGATTGACGATCGGAACGGCGCATCTCATTTTGTGGTAAGTCGGATCTACGACAACCAAAAAAATGTCGTCGTTGCCACCCGTGGTGCGCTTGGCTTGGGGGGGGACGACACATCGGAGAAATTCCCCAATCTGCCCACTTATGACAGGTCTCCTGCAGCATATTAAGGAAGTCTGCGTCAACTTGCGTCAGACACACAAAGGTAACCGTTACGTGTTCACTTAAGAGAGCGGCGGCTATCTCCACGAGTAGACGACCTCGAGCGGAATCAATTACTCCACATTGGGTCGCCAATAACCTGGCTGGTAGCGGCAAGTGTGGTGGATATTATATAATGCCCCAGTGCGGAAACCTCTCTTAGTGGCTCTCCTCCCGCGATAACCCCGATTCGACGATCTTCGGCGGGGCTCTCCGACCACCTCGACGATAATAACAACTTTGCCGCCGATTGGGTTTTGTGAGTCCGGTTTCCGTTACTGGTGATACATGCGCATCTCAATCCTCTTCCCGTTCGTCTAAGACTCGGGAGACTTTTGTCGCTTTGTCTCCGTTTATTTTTGCCAGCTCCACCCACACCTCCGGTAAACCAGTTGCACTGCAGCAACAAGCGAAAAAAAAACCTCGATAAACAAGGAAAATTTTACCTCATCTCCACCTACAACCCTAAAATGTCCGCCGTAGACGAAATACTAGCCAGACACAAGAAGGAGAACAAGGACTTGATTGCCACGGTGACAGGCTTGAAGAAGCAGGCTACTAAGAAGACCAGGAAGTCTGTTTTGGCCAAGTGTCAGGAGTTGGAAGACGAGCTCAAACAAAGACACAAGGCCGAGTTAGACGACGCGGAAGGGCCAGCAGGCGACAATGCAGTGGCACCAGAGTCTGAGGAGATCACGCCAGAACAACTATTGGCACAATTGGATCTTAAAGACCAAGAACCGCCCGTCCAACCCCAGGAGTCACCAGCAGACCAGCCGAAGAAAAAGAGAAACCGTCAGAAAGAACGGCTTGCTAAGAGACAAGCCGAGATCGATAGAGTCAAGCAAGAAGCATCGGAGGAGGCCGCGGATACCGTCGACTACAGACAGATAGAAATAGATTCCATGGCCCAAGTGTTGACGTTGAACCACCTACAAGTATTCGACATCAAGCCCGATGGTCACTGTCTCTTTGCCTCGATCCAGGACCAACTCAAGTTGCGTCACAATGAAGCTACCGACATTCAGCAATTGAGAGACTTGGCAGCTGCCTACATCTCGGAAAACAGAGACGATTTCATACCATTTTTGTTTGATGAAGAGACGATGCAGATCCGCGACATTGACACATACATCCAAGAATTAACCTCGACGGCTATGTGGGGTTCTGATATGGAAATTCTTGCCTTGGCCAAGCATTTCGATTGCCCTATTAGTATATATATTGCTGGTGCCTCGACGATGACGATTAACGACGATGGCCAAGAGCCAGAGTTGAAATTGGGCTACTACAAGCATTCGTATGGGTTGGGTGAGCACTACAACTCCTTGCGCGATATAGACACGTAGGGATACCTCCACTCACGAACCGAAACGACTTTATGCCATACTATTCTCACGTGAAAATCTTGAAAAAAATGTCGTTTTTCTACCCCAGACCGACTTTTTTTTTCTTTTTTATGTCCTGTGATGTAATTAAATTATTTTTCAGTGCGGGGCTCGTAACATGTGCGCTTCGTATATTCTTATCAGTCGTAGACATGTTTATTTCCAAATTGGAATGGGTTACGCATTCGGATAAATTACCGATTACACTTTTCCGGCGGCAATCAAGAGCATGCTTTTTTTTGCCAGAGAGCGATATAATCAATCCAGTTTTGGTAGCTGGTTGGTAACTTGACCGTCGGCTACAATGTCATGTTCTGGGAAAGTACGAATATCGTTTTGCTTTTTCTTTGTTTTTTTTCGCACGTAACCTTATCTCTGATCCACCCAGTCGCAAATGATTGGGGGTATGGCGTCAGATCAAGTTTCAAGCGCAATTTGTTTAGTTCGCCGTTTCACTTCTAGGCATTATTCATCGTTCATGCTGAAATTTTAGGTTGGTTTTGGGATCCCGAAACAAAACCATATTCGAGTTCACACGGGGTCGGGGTCCGAGGACGTATTTTTTTTTCTTGACGTATTAAACCCAATTCAGTGAAGTTTCAAGCCCCTTTGTTGAAACCTTGTTTGGTGACATATAATACAGGTTCACCCAGCTACCAACATGAAATGCCATTACCACGTTGCAGAAAACCACTACTTATATATAAAGAGCTCAGCCTGTTGGAAGGTACGACAAGCTTTTTGCCCGGCGTGTGAAATGGAGAGTCGCCGCGCGCCCGCCCCATTCCAAGAGAAGATTGTTTTTTAGAGAATGGGAGATGTAGCTGCGTTGACGTAGAGACATCGGGTTAGAGAGGTGCGTCGAGCCCACCCAAACTGCAATAATGTGACTACAACGTTTAAACTTTGGCTATTTTCATGGGCACTATTGTTCCTCTATGGAGATAGGGATTCAGGAGCCGGACTGGCTTAGTTTGTACGGCTACGGTTGTTGGTTTGTAGATCGGTGCCAGCGGGGCCAGCAGGGGAAATTTTCAAGGCGGAACAACGACCGCCGTGGACACTGTGGGTGGCTCAAAAAATGTCGGCACAGGATTGGCGCGAGTGCCGACTCGGCAATATTTCGTCTAGGTTTCCACTGCAGGTGTACGCAGGCTTGGGGCTGCCCCTATATATGGACAAAAGAGGCGGGCCGGGGTATACATCTTACTAATATACATAGGAGGCTGACTGCGCTGCTTTTCATGTAGGCACGGCCCGCCTGCAAAATAGACGGACTAATTTTGATTGCTCGACACATGCCAGTGTGCAGGCTACCTTTTGCCCTTTTCCAGTCAATTGATTCCTGCGATCGCGGACAAGGCTCGATTCGTCGACACAATTTTGTGATAAACTGTGTTTCTATCATATTTTTCAGGAAAAATAGCTCCTCCTATTTTCTCCACTATTTTGATCGAGAAAGATCTACTAGGGGGGCAAGGTAAATCACATCTATTGCCGCCAAGGCAAACATCACCTACCTACACATGGAATACGATCTGGATTTACCGCATATTTACACCCGTTGCAACAACAATTACACCTTGGCTGGGGAACCCCGATCCCTGATCCAACATGTTACTACCGGCTATAAGTTCTCTCTTGGTGTATTTTGCGCCTGTACATAATTCTCGAGAAAAATAATTATTTTATTACAATCCTGGTTAGCAAGGTGCGTCAATATTGTCTCGTTTGGGTATAAATGTCGATTCACCATGGAGCCTCGTGACAATAAGGTGTACAATAGTGTCGTTTCGACAAGAAAGCACACTCGTTTGCACGCCGATACACGGCATTGTACGTAAGTCGCCTGGCTTTGCTCAATCCAGTTCGGTGTTGAGGCTTTACGTATCCTGTGCTTAAAAAAAATACTGTCTGGCCGATGCCCTAGATAGTTTGACCCCGCCAAACGCACGATCGGCAAACCGCAAGACTTTTCAGCACCACCGCAGCGACACTGGATGAGCTCTGTCGAATCCAAAAAAATAGCAAGGCGTGGTTGTCCTAAGAAACATAATCCACGCCGCTTACAGACCTCTTGAGCAATCCCTGCCGATCTTTAAAAGTTTCCCATCGCAGGTAATAGACGATACGAAACATTCGCATTTTCTTGTGCAATTATGATCTCTGGCCGAGCGCCCGCTGCCACAAAGGGTCCGGTTCCGTGCGATTATTAGAGGATTGGGAAAAGGAGGTGAAATTCGCACCAAATTATTCCGTATTGTAATACCCACATCGCCGAAGTTAATTTCCTGTGGTCCCCGCTATACCACAGTGGATAACGGTATTTTCCTAGCCGTGTGCATCACCTGGATGTTGCTTTTTTTTGTCGCTGCCACATAGATGCAACGTGTCGATGAAAACTCTTCATTCCAGATCATACAAAGATCCCGCAGTTCGATCGCCGAAACCGTTGTGGCCGATCCGGTTTCGTCGTGCCTCCTAGCAACTGGTTTACTGTTAACTCTAATTACACATTGTTGTTTTTAGGTATAATTGACAATTTTCCCTGTTAGGTTATGGTGTGGTTGAAGGGTGTAGATGTGGCCTTATCTTCATCGTAAACCCTTATTTCCTATATTTCCTATTGTCAGTTATTTCATATTGTGCTATTTTTTGCCGCAGCCCCAACTCGGCCGTCTCCAATTGAATATTCCCCAGTATGGCCAGGGTATGGCTGGGCACGTGAGATTCTCAACCCGAAAAAGAAATCCTCACTCTGAAAAATTTCCATTACATCACCACCACAAAAGATAAGCAATTACTAAACATACAGGCAAGATGGGCTGGTTCTGGGCTGATCGTACTACCACGTCGTCTGCAGCTAAGTGTCCTGTGGACCACACTGCGGCCACACAAGCACCAAGCGCATGTCCGGTTGACCACAAATCATTCTCTGCCACATCGCAATGTCCCGTCAAGGGCGGAGATGAGGTGTTGAACCCAATGAATAACATGCCCATGGCCATTTCTTCGGAAAAGGCTCCGGGCCAAAAAGTCACCTTATCTACTGAAAGAACCATTTCTACCATTCCCAGAGGCGAAACCTCTGATCAGGGCACTTGGGAATACCCATCGCCTCAACAGATGTTGAATGCCATGTTGAGAAAGGGTAAGGCCCAGGATATCCCGGAAGACGCCGTTGAATCCATGGTGGACGTTCATAACTTCTTGAATGAAGGTGCTTGGCAACAGATCTTGCTCTGGGAAGACAAGTACACCGCCGAAACCAAGGTCGAGCCAAGATTGTTGCGTTTCACTGGTAGACCTCACGATTTGTCCCCAAGGGCCCAGATGTACTTGTGGTTGGGTAAGGTGTTTCCTGAAACCTTCAACACCCAGCCTCCGTTTGACAGACACGATTGGACTGTGTTGAGATCGAGCGGTCGTGGCCAAGACTGGAAACAAGTCAGATATGTCATCGATTACTACAGTGCTCCTGATGACGAAGACACCGGCATGCCAGCGTTCATGTTGGACACCAGACCCGCGTTGGACAGTCCTGGTGCTGCCGTAGATAGATTCACCCACTGGTCGTATCCCTTGTGGAAACGGGCCATGGGGGATTTTGATGACAAATAACTGACCACGTAATTTATTCTGTACATATTTTTAATGTTGATGCATTTAATACACTTTATTAACAAATGGCGCTATTTACAGGGAGATTTAATTATGCCTTCGAGAGTTCGTGTAACAAGCCGGTGCTGATGTCGTACTTGTCTCTGACGCCGTTCAACAACTTAGGCACTTCGGTACCCAATTGCGAAAGCTTCTTTTCCGATAACTCATCAATGACAAACTGGGCTCTTTCCTTGTTGCCTCTCTTGAGGAAATGGTTGAGCAAGAAGTAGTATGTGTATGCGTTTGGTTCCACTTTCAAACTGGTCTCGGCCTTGAGCTTGTGGTAGTAGTCCAAGGCAAGATCTTCGTGTTTGTCGAGCAATGAGTAGATCATCATATTCCACACCCGAGTATCGTTATTGATCCGCTTGATGTAGGTATCAAAGAGATCTTGTGCATTGCTTACCAAACCGTAGTCCAACTCACCTTTCAACATTGAGGTGTATAATTGGGCAGAAGTCTTGTACTTCTTGGACGCTCTGGCAAAGATGTCTCTTGCAGCATCAATGTTGGAACCGTCCTTTACCAACCCGTCGATCAAAGCAGTAAAGGTGAAGTCATTCAATTGGACGTTATTGGATTTGGTGATCCCGTTCAAAATTTGGTCGACATCGGGAACCAATCCCTTCTCACGATGTAATTTGAAGAAGATATCAATAACCGTGGTGTAAGTGGCTACTTCTTCAGGGATGTTGTACTTTTTCATGAATTGAAGAATGTTTTCCACTTCCTTGTAGTTCTTGCCCTTGGCGTAGTGATCCAAGAAAGTGTTCATGGTTGCGGTAATTGGCACGTATCCAGAACCGTCATTCATGAACTCTTGTAACGTTTGCTCGGCTTCGGCAATCTTGTTGTTTAAGAGTAATCCAATCAAGATGTTGTTCTTGGTAGGTGAGATGATTGGCAACTTACCGTCACCCTTGACACTAAACCTTTCAATATATTCGTCTACCTTGTCGAACCTGTTCAAGTTGGCAAAACAACTCACGATAATGGAAAGGGTTTTGGCAGTTATTTCGGTTTTGTTGGCAACAATCGTGGCGATGGTTCTTTCGATGTTGTCTGTGAGGATTTCCTTCCTCTTGCCCTGTCTGGCAATATAGGCAGGACTTCCCATGGCTCTGAGCACAATCTCCCATGTGTTGATGGCAGGCTTTTCTACACCCTTGGTGATCATGAGCTGGAAGATCTTGAACACTTCGTCAGACTTCCCGGAATCCAAGTAACCCTTCATGAGCCTGGCCATTGTTTCTTCGGAAATACTGGCGTTCTTGGACTTGGAAGCTTCTTGGATATCATTATAGATGGCGTTCAACGCATTGGTGTCTTTCTTCTCAGCAGCAGTGCCAATTCTCTTGTATACAACGGGTCCGTTAGGGTCCAAGTTATCGTTTTCGTGGCTCTGGACAGTCTTGAACAATTTGTGAGATTCCTCTTTGAAGTTATTAATGCTTAAATCGGTAAGAGTGCGGTTAACAAGGAAAGGACGTGGCAAGTTTTCTGATTGCAAGAGTTTGGCGGCATCTTCCGAGTTGTAGGCGATTCCTTCTTGGATACAAGACTGGACAAAGGCAAAGTAGGCCAAGTTAGGCAAGTAGAATGGGCGGTATTCAAAGCCGGCGTCTCTGATGACGTATGGGTATGGAAGGATCGAATCCAACGACTTCTCATACTCGATGTTCTTCACCCAAAGCTTCAAAATGTCACGGTAGATGCCAACTTTGTCGGCACCGCTCTTGAAACTGTTGACTGCAACCAAGGTGAAGTGGTAGGTGTGGGCAATTCTGTATTCAATCAAGAGGTCCAAGATTTCTTGGGCAGTTTTGTTTCCTGTGGAGACGTTGGGGTCCAAGGCTTTGAAAAGAAGCTGGGTCACAGTAGGCTGAAACGTGGTGTAAAACTGCTTGTCGTCAATCAGCTCAGCAACCTGGATTTCTCTCAAGTAGGACAATCCTTCCTGCAACATTTCAACGCTTTCGGACAAGTCGGTGGTGGACGATTTTACGGATTGGCGGATCTGTTCGGTGATATCTCTGAGTTTGGGGTTGACGTATCTCTTTCTATGTGACTTTTCGGTTCCTTTCCTTTCTGGTCTGGCTTTCGTGGCATTGCCCTTGAATTCATTGACTTGGACTTCCTTGGCCAGTTCGTGTGCTGGAGCATTGACATCACTCTCGCTCAGAACAGTGGACTGTAAACGCACCAAAACAACAGGTGCTCTTGCACGAGCTACGTTGGTCCGTGCCAAGTTCCGGTACACTGTTTGACGAAGCGGAAGCATGGTTTACAGTGTCAAGTACTGGTGATAATTTTTTACTTTAATTGGTCGTGCTGAAAAAAAATTTGCAAACTCGCAAGAAAAACTTACAACAGTGGAGGTCTCCGGCGGTGGTGGTAGCAGAGAGTCTGGTCGCTACCGCAAGCCTGGTGGTATTTTACAAAGTGTCTACAGTTGCTGGGAAGCAATACGGTTTTAAAATCGATTTTTGTTTAGTTCATGTATTGAGATACACACTGGATGGTTGTTAGTTTTTCATTTTGGGAAATGGTTTTATCTTGAATCAGTTATCTATAAAAGTTATTCTCATTAACAAAATATCAATTGAGCTGGGTTTAATAAATGGTGAGTCCTCCGACTCTAACTCATCCTAAACAAGATAATTATCGTACTTACAAGTTGTATGGTTGGTAAAGAAAAAGTACTTTGTTTTTTTTCTACAATTTATACTCATGAGAAGAGCTAAGTCTTAGGGCTGAAAGTTGTGTGCAGGGTAACCCATGTGCGTCCGTTTTCCTGTTCTATGTACGGAAAAATAACTTTTCCAGAAATGGTTTCGTGGTCTAGTTGGTTATGGCATCTGCTTAACACGCAGAACGTCCCCAGTTCGATCCTGGGCGAAATCATTCTTTTTTTTTGCCAATTTTAACAGATTCTAGTTGTATAGTGTTCGATCATTATCAAAGGATATTGAATACGATACTATGGGGTTGTTATTTTTCGATAGTGTAGATGGTGATACACGAGAAATTTAAAATCGAGCAAAAATATAAACATATACTAATATTTTACAAAAGTACAAATAAAAGTGATTTCAAGTCATAAACATCAATCATTGGGGTCTGAGAGCGACAGTTCG
Source organism: Teunomyces cretensis (assembly GCA_003706575.2). Classification (NCBI taxonomy): domain Eukaryota; kingdom Fungi; phylum Ascomycota; class Pichiomycetes; order Serinales; family Debaryomycetaceae; genus Teunomyces; species Teunomyces cretensis. Next base: position 149,216 of record PPLT02000005.1, on the reverse strand, counting down.
CCATAATACTTTTCACCTTTTTGAGTTAATACCGTAAATTAAAGCTATTTGGGCGACAATAACAACCACATACCACAACATGGATCCACCGACGGATGACCACCAACTACAAAGCTCCGAGAACCACGAGCAGCCACTGGAGAAGCTCCTTTTCTTCAACCACCACGAGTTCTTGATCTCCGATTTCAAGTCGAACCGTTCAATCAGCACCAACGAAGCGCTGCTCGTCATCAACCACTTCCCCAACCACCATGTAGCACGCGACTCCGCCACCTACGCCACGACCAGAATCGTCAGGATACCGAGAATCTACGACACAAACGAGTTGCTGGACATCATCCCCCAGTTCTCTACGTACATCCCCGGGTCAGAACCAGCGGCTTTGTCTACTAACGAAACCAACTTCACCCCGGCGGGTATCTACGACGATAACCTCTTTGGGCAGACGTCGCTTACTCCATTGGTGCCAGGCCACTTGCGTCTGGAGGAATTCGTCAGCATCATCACCGCAATCAATCAGTACTTGTTGTTGGCGTTTGATCCATACAGCCTTGCCAACATAGTCGACGGTTGCCTAGAGGTAGCTACTGGCACTCTTTACTCGCGGGTGTTTAATAAATACGTCCGCGATACCAATTCGAAACGGAAACTTCAAGAATTGGAGGACTACATCACTACCCTCAACAAAACCCATCCCACCATACAGTTCATCTCTCCACGAAGAACAGCATATCTTTCCGTAAGTATCACCACACCTGGTTCTCCCGTAGATTCATACTAACCACTCAGATTGATGTCCAGATCCAGAAACCGTAGCGGGGCGCCGCCGGAATATATACAGGACGCCGTTTGGTCAAGTTTCGAGATGAGTCTCCAGGACAAACGTTGATGCTATTCAGGTTCAGACCAAAGAGAATGGAAGGAATCTTTGCTGTCAATAAGCCTTCAGGGGTATCGTCGTCTCAGTTCATTGGCCAGTTACAGAAGATCTTCACCGAGTCAGATGTTTTCCACGAAGACTTGGAGAAGGCCCGTAACAAGATGCGTGACGATTTGATACACAGCAGATGGACAGAGAGAAAGAAACAGAACAAGCTCAAGACCCTCAAGGTTAAGATTGGCCACGGGGGAACTTTGGACCCATTAGCCAGCGGTGTGCTAGTGGTAGGTATTGGTGCCGGAACTAAGAAGTTACAGTACTACTTGTCTGAATGCAAGAAGCAATACAAGGCAAAGGCCTTATTGGGAATCTCCACCACTACGGGGGATTCCGAGGGTGAAATCATTTCCCAAAACGCTATTGACCACGTCACCAAGGAATCGATCAAGGAGACCGTTGCCAAGTTCACAGGACATTTGAAACAAACACCACCAATCTTTTCGGCATTGAAAGTCAACGGGTTGCCATTGTATGAATACGCCAGAAAGGGTATAGCCTTACCCACCACCATCAAAGTTCGTGAGATCGAAGTCACCAACCTTGAATTACACGAAGAAGATTCTTTAAACATCGACCACGACTTCACCAGATTACACAGCGAGATTGGTGAAGACGGATTGCCCAAGGAGCACGGGTTGGCCAACAACCCCACTTTGAACGATTCGCCATTATACTTTTCGTCTGAATTTTTGGAATCTGCCGAAAAGGAAGGCAAACCTACGACTGTTGGCAAATCGAGAGCATTAAAGGAGGGCGAAGAACTCCCAGAGAAGTTGCCTATGTTTCACTTGACAGCCGATGTTTCATCGGGGACCTACATCAGAAGTTTGTTGAGCGACTTTGGTAGAGCGTTGGAATCTTCGGCTTACATGGTGGAATTGATCAGATCCAAGCAATCCGAGTGGGAATTGGGCAAGAACGTTTTCAATTTGCAAGACTTTACCGAAAAGGACCAAAGAATATGGGGTCCTGTGTTGAAGAAGGTGTTTGACAATGGAGGCGAGTTGAACGTCGAGGAAGAGTTGAAATTGATGGAACAAAAAGTGGGGCCCTTGGTTGAAAAGGAAAAGGAGATCGAAGCAAGCCAGCAAGCCAAGTCTGACGATACCGAGCTTCCAAAGAAGAGAACCATTGATGAGGTGGAGGCAGAATAGATAGACTGTACATAACCCTGTTGCAAATCTTAGACATAAAATTTCATCTCTGCGCACTGATTACGAGCAGTCAAGTAAAGATGTGGAGAACCGGGATCAAGAGATGCTTCTCGACGTCTGCCAGATGTAGAATTGGCGTTCAGATGAGAACAGTGGTGAATCCTGTTGATTACAAACTCAAGGATCCTGATTTCAATGCAAAGTCGTTGGTGTTACTTGCAACACCCAGTGTTTTGCCCCAGGTCATACAAGAATCGATTCTGGCCTATCAAGACAAGAACATACAAGTAGTGGTGGCAGGTGTCGACTCCATGGTTCCCAACTTTCACCGGAACGGTGTTGCCGAGTTGTGGCTTGAAGAAACCGTCGCCATTAACCGGACAGTTTCTTTGGAAGACCGTGACGACTTAAACAACAAGCCCAAGGAGAGCGACGGGGTCAATATCGTTGTCGCTAGAAAGAACTGGAAGAACGTTGCATCCAGCTTGAGTGTGAGATTGAATAACACTTCTTCTGTCGAGTTAGCATTGGCCAATACCGTGTTTTCCACGGGGAACTTGGTGACGTTATACTTCTTTCAACCAGAATCGCTCGGTCCCGTGGCCAACAATGGCATAACGCTCTGTGAACTTGAAATTACCCTTCCCAGTGGAGTCGTTCCAGCCAATGCTGAAACCAACGTTGTGGACCATTGGACTCCCTTGTACGACTATGTTACGGAAGAACCGTTGTACATCACCGACTGCATCGGTAATCTTGCCAAAGCCGTCAACAACAAGTCTGCTGCTGGATACTTGGAGAATAATGACGCCTTGATGAGTATAGGCTCAAAGGATACGCAAGTGTTTGTCAAGTTATACAAGAAGGATGATCCAACTGTCTACAAGTACGAAGTGATTGCCGGAGGAGGCGGCTGGGGTGCCAAGGCCAACATAATAGCGTTGTCTCCCGAAGCCAAGCTCGAAAAGGGAGATCGTATTGAGTTCTACATGCTCAAGCCTAACGATAGATTCCCCGAACAGTTAAAAGAGACCGCGGTCGGACCACATTCGTTTGCATTTGAGGCGAGTTACGAAGAACAATCGTACGACAACGGTAGAGACAACCAAGAAACGAGATATCAAGATGTTTTCGGAGCTGGCTGTGAAGAAGGGTTCAGATTCAACGGAGTCCGCCACGGTTCGGCCGGCGAAAGAGTGACGATAGCGTTGAAATAGCCAGAATAAGTAGAGGATAGCATAAATGTATATAGACAACCAGCTTATAAAAGGCAATATAAACATATAAACTGTTTATGGGTCAGCGATCTTAGTCAACAACTTACCTGGGCCCTTACCGGAGAAAAGCTTTCCCCAAGTTTCTGGAACCTTTTTAAACTCGTCCTTTTCAGAAAGATCAACAATGGTAGCAAACGAGTCACCTGTCTTGATCTTTCCTTCCTTAATCCAGCCCAAAATCTCGCCAACGGCCTTTTCGTACTGTTCTCTGTAGTCAAGAACAATGAAACCTCTGACACTCAATCTGTTGGTGATGATCTGACCCCAACGGGTGACAACAGACTTGGACGAATCGTTGTAGCCAGCAATGGCACCACACGCAACAATGGTCCCGAACTGCTTGACCAACATCAAGAGCGAGTCCAAAACACTTCCACCAACACTGTCAAAGTAAACATCGACAAACTTGTCTTCACCGACGGCTGCCTTCAAGTTTTCGTGGAAGTTGGGGTCTTTGTAGTCGACTGCAAAATCGGCACCAATAGACTTGACATAGTTGAGGTTTTCGGTACCGGAAATACCAATGACCTTCTTGCAGCCGATAACGTGCTTGGCAATCTGGACACACATCGAACCAGTGGCACCGGAAGCGGCAGAAATCACCACGACGTCGGAAGCCTTCAACTTGGCGACATCGAGCAACCCGAAGTAGGCAGTCAACCCGGTGACACCCAAAATGTCCAAGAAATAGGTCAATGGAAGCTGAGATGGTGGAATTACGTTGAAAGCTTGTCCTTCTTCAATGACAATGTAATCGGACCAGCCGACGAACCCAGTAATGATATCGCCGGCCTTGTGCTTCGAGCCCTTCGATTCGATGACTTCGCCCAATCCGAACGATTTCATCACTTCGCCAGGGTACACTGGTCTGGTGTACATTCTGTCGGGGTCGGCACCCTTCTGGATCCATCCTCTTTGCGTAGGATCGTTCGACAAGTACAACGTCTTGACGAGTAATTGGCCGTCCTTGAGGGGTTCCAAGGGTTGCTTGACAAGCTTGAAGGTGGAGTTTGCGTCATTCAAGTCGAAGTTGACTTCTCCTTGAGCGGATTGGTTGAGGACGAAAGCATTGGCTTGGGTGGGAGTGGACATGGTGGATGAAGAGTTGATTATTAATTGAAAAGGGTGCTTTTATGTCCGTTCTGTCGGCCGCGCGGCTCGGATTTGGGCGCAGATGCAGCCGGAGTTATACTATAAATGCCGATCTGGTAGCGGGGAACGAATCGTCAGCGAAACGGCCACTAAGTAAACCAAACGATAACAAAAGGGAACTGGAGGACAAATTCGACAGCAACAGAGAAATGGCTGGCCAATGAGGTACGATTATGCGTCAGATTGACCGTTTTTTGGTAGCGTTGGATTTTTCGCAGCAATTATTGCCAGGGCACGGGCACGAGAAGTCGAATCTGTTCACCAAAGACTAGCCAAAACCAACAAAATATGCTCCTTCAAACCCAGAAACTACTTGCAATACGTTGCAAAGGTCGTCACAAGCTTCAAAGAGCCAAAAACTCCCAGTTCCCAGCCCTCTGTCTCGGTTTTGTGCTGATCTCGCCGGTAGTGTCACCACCACAATAACCGTTACAGATAAGCCTTGGGGGAAAAAAAGGCAGACTCCACCGCCATGATCAACTATATTGAGGGCGACCTCTTTGGTCACACCACCGACCAGATCCAGGTGCTTGCACATGCATGCAACTGCCAAGGGTCATGGGGTGCTGGCGTTGCTGCCGTTTTCAAGAAGAATTACCCGTCGGCGTACGCCCTCTATGTCGCACACTGTAAGAAGCACGCCGCCGACACCAGCGTGCTCCTAGGCACGACGCTATTGGTCCCCACGGCGCCCACGGATCCAGGAACTACCAATGTCTACGTGGCGTGCTTATTCACCAGCGATTTTGCCGGCCGCAAGAAGTTGAAGCCCGCAGAAATCGTCGGCCACACCGCGTCGGCCATGGCGCACTTGGCCGATCAGCTTGAAACAGTCGCTGGCGTCGAACAGTCGCCAGCGGGCCGGACAGTGGTCAACATGCCCAAAATCAACGCCGGACTCTTCCATGTGCCCTGGGAACACACCGAGACTGTGCTACAGCACTACGACAGTCTCGACATCAACGTATACGTTCTATAGTCTAGCCTTGGGGATATAAATAACCCGCACGCGCGCGAAGGCGCTGTTTGCTGGGAAAAATATTGGTCGTGCGCCTACCCGCCCCAAAATTCCCGTGAACGACCAAGCCCAGACTCGTTACGGGTCACGACCAAACCTAAACGCCAACACCCAAAACAACCTTACCCAGCGTTAGATAATTACACAGCAGAAATGGATGAGACTTTGATTTCCACCATCAACAAGTTGCAGGACGCATTGGCCCCCTTGGGCGGCGGTTCCAGCTCGCCCGTCGATTTGCCTCAAATCACCGTCGTAGGATCCCAGTCGAGTGGTAAGTCCTCCGTGTTGGAAAACATCGTCGGTAGAGACTTCTTACCCAGAGGTACCGGTATTGTCACCAGAAGACCCTTGGTCTTACAGTTGATTAACAGAAGATCGTCGCCAAAACCCTCCGTGGACTTGTTGGAGATCAACTCGGTCAAGGAGAACGGCGAGTCGTCAGAAAACAACGCCGACGAATGGGGTGAATTCTTACACTTGCCAAACAAGAAGTTCTACAACTTCGAAGAAATCAGAAAGGAAATCGTCAGAGAAACCGACGCCAAAACCGGCAAGAACTTGGGGATCTCGCCTGTCCCCATCAACTTGAGAATCTACTCGCCTCACGTTTTGACCTTGACCTTGGTCGATTTGCCAGGTTTGACCAAGGTTCCCGTTGGTGATCAGCCAAAGGACATCGAAAAGCAAATCAGAGACATGATCATGAAGTTTATCTCTAAGCCCAACGCCATCGTGTTGTCCGTCAATGCCGCCAATACCGATTTGGCCAACTCGGACGGGTTGAAGTTGGCCAGAGAAGTTGACCCAGAAGGTGCTAGAACGATCGGGGTCTTGACAAAGGTCGATTTGATGGACCAAGGTACTGATGTCATTGATATCCTTGCCGGTAGAGTTATCCCATTGAGATTCGGTTACGTTCCAGTCATCAACAGAGGTCAAAAGGATATTGAAACCAAAAAGACCATTAGAGATGCTTTACAAGACGAGAGAGATTACTTTGAAAACCATCCTTCTTACAAGGCCAAGGCCCACTACTGTGGTACCCCCTACTTGGCCAAGAAGTTGAATGGTATCTTATTGCACCACATCAAGGGTACGTTGCCAGATATCAAGATGAGAATTGAGCACTCGTTGAAGAAGTACCAGAGCGAGTTAAGTATGTTGGGACCAGAATTGGCCGAAACTCCCACATCGATTGCCTTGAACATGATCACCAACTTCACCAAAGACTACAACGGGATCTTGAGTGGTAAGTCTAAAGAATTAAGTTCGCAGGAATTGAGCGGTGGTGCCCGTATTTCGTTTGTTTTCCATGAAATCTTCAAGAACGGTATCAATGCTTTGGACCCATTCGACCAAATCAAGGATGCTGACATTAGAACTATTATGCACAACACCTCGGGTTCTGCACCTTCCTTGTTTGTTGGTACCCAGGCATTTGAAGTCTTGGTCAAGCAACAGATTGGTAGAATGGAAGAACCATCCCTCCGTTGTATAAATTTGATTTTTGACGAATTGGTCAGAATCTTGTCGCAAATCCTTGCCCAACCACAGTATTCTCGTTACCCAGCATTGAAGGAACAGTTGTCCCAATTTTTCATTCAATTCTTGAGAGAAGCCTTGATTCCTGCCAACCAGTTTGTTATTGATATTATCAAGTCTGAAGAGACCTACGTCAACACTGCCCATCCTGACTTGTTGAAGGGTTCGCAAGCTATGGCTATTGTCGAAGAGAAGTTCCACCCTAGACCACAAATTGCCGTGGACCCCAAGACCGGTAAGCCATTGCCACCAAGCCAACAACCACCAGCCCCAACCCCGTCCGGCGACAACAAGGACGACAACTCTAATGGGTTCTTTGGCGGGTTCTTTTCGTCAAAGAACAAGAAGAGATTACAGTCCATGGAAGCTCCTCCAGCCGTGTTGAGAGCCACCGGTACCATGACCGAAAGAGAAACCATGGAAACCGAAGTCATCAAGTTGTTGATTTCTTCTTACTACAACGTGGTCAAAAGAACGGTTGCCGATGTTGTTCCAAAGGCCATTATGTTGAAGTTGATTGTGAGATCAAAGGAGGAAATTCAAAGGGAATTGTTGGAGAAGTTGTACAACTCGAAGGACTTGGACGATTTGGTCAAGGAAAACGAGCTTACTGTGCAAAAGAGAAAGGAATGCTTGAAGATGGTCGAAGTGTTACAGAACGCCAGCGAGATTGTGTCGAGTGTTTAAGACCCACGTCGGGCGAGTTATTTAGCCGAGTAATTGTTATACATTTTTGTTACTATACTTTTCTATATATATATATAAATATATCTATTGCAATTTATCGGCCTCTAATTATACCGTTGTGTCACATCGCTGGTAATAGTCCGATTTCCCGCCAGCGACTTATCGCGGGATGTGTCAGAATGCGGTAATTAATTTTGGTTGGTCTGCGTCTTTTTTAGACTGCATGATCCAAAGTATCGGTCTGAAAATTTTTCGTTAGCAACAGTTTTCTTTACAAGAATAACCACGGGCATTCCGGTCATCTGAGCTTCTATTGCATATCTAGCGCCAGTATCGTGTTATTTGAGTCTTGTTGTGTACTGTTACCGACTTTCCCGCTCGATTTTGCTCCCGTTTCACCTCGCGAAACCCTCTCCATCCCCGAAGGAAAGAACCCTTTTTCTTTGATTCCAATATTCTGTTACTGACAGGCTTCACATATTAACTTATATGCCAAAGAAAGCCTCACGACATCATCTATCTGCTAATCGTTTAATTGAGCCTGGATAACACTACCTAGTTATCCTTATTACTTTTTGGGTTGTTGGTTTCACTGTTCCGACTTCCCCTGTTTATTTTACACAAATTGCCCGTCATTCCTTCAGTTATCCCTAGCTGACATCGCAATCCCCCTCCCCCTTCCCTTCACACATCCCCTGATCTACCCCATACTCGATCTGCCCATTCTTGGTTATTTTGCAAAAGATCTCCATCTCAAAAACACCCATCCCAAAATCCCTTGATTAATATTATTGAAACGTTTCTTGTTACTTCTCTCTTCGTTTCAACCAGTATTAATTAAAAGAATCTCCCTTATACAAGAGTAAGTTTCAATCCACCTCAAAAGAAAACATAATCTTCGGATTAGTATTGTTACGAACCCCATAAAAACCCCAAAAAAAATCCTAAAAAACTAAAACCTACGAAAAATGGTTGCACCCGCCTACTTTGAAGATTCCTACGTTGATCACCAGTTGTCTGCCAACTTGGATTCCACCTTTGCCTTTGAAGGACCAGAAAAATTATTGGAAATTTGGTTCTGGAAGTCCGAGTCGAGTTTGCCCAAAGACATTCCGTCTGACGGCTTGAGATCCATTTCTTTACAGAACTGGGTTTCGATCTTGGACTTGGTCAATTGCAAAGTGTTATCTATGAAGTCGTCGCCCTACATGGATGCGTATTTGTTGAGTGAAAGCTCGTTGTTTGTGTACCCCCACAAGGTTATCTTGAAGACCTGTGGGACCACGACGACGCTTGCTTGCATGGAATTATTGTTTGAGAAAGTAAACAAGCAGTTCCAGAAATCACTCAGCGGAACCAACATCTACAAGATCTTCTACTCGAGAAGATCTTTCATGTTCCCCGACAAGCAGATCCATGTCCATACTGATTGGAAGAACGAAGTCAAGTTGTTGAACCTGCACTTTCTCAACGGGAAGTCGTATGTTGTTGGAGACTTCAACAGCGACGACCACTGGTATTTGTACCTTGGAGGCCAGATTGATATCAGCGACTCCAAGAGCAACGACCAGACGTTTGAGATTCTCATGACCGAATTGGACCCTGACCGGGCCAACATGTTTGTCACCTCGAGAAAGCCCGGTGTTGAATCATTAATCAACAGCGGAGTTGAGGAGCACGACTTGGGCCACGATCTTGGTATTGAGACCATGCGCGATACCAGCTTGGACTCGATCTTTGACCCTTCATTCCGGGGTCCCAAGACCAAGGCCAGCCAGTTGCCCTCGCCTTCTATGATGGACAACTTGGACTACGAACACGACGACGAACCCACCAAGAAGAAAACCCACTTTGATTTCATCCACGATGCGTTTTCCTTCACTCCATGTGGATTCTCGTCCAACTCCGTCTGTTCCAACCAGGGTGGTTACTACTACACGTTACACATCACCCCGGAAGCCGGCTGGTCGTATGCTTCGTTCGAAACCAACTACCCTTTCAGTAAGGACTCGCCTGTGGACATCATCGATGTCTTGCTTCGTGTGCTCAAAATCTTTAGCCCAAGAAAGTTCTCGATGACGTTGATCAACGAATACGAGGACGCCAACTACTTGAGTTTAAAGAAGGCCGACACCATCTTGAAGCAACACGGCTATGTCAAGCAAGAAAAGGTGCTCTACGACTTGAGAAGCGAGTACACCTTGCTCTACTTCAACTTTGAAAAAGTCACCGTTTGATCGTACTATTATTTGTTTTTTTCATCTGAACCCTCCCTGCCCCCATGGCTCGTTATAGTTGGTTTAAGACCCGTCGTGGTCTTTTTTCTCTATTGGTGGTCGAGTTATTGTGGCGGGAGCAATCAGGTTTTTTTTAGTTTAGCTTAATGATAATTGTTATGCTTTAATTTTATGAAACTTATTATAATAATAATATGAAATATATATACAACAATATTACTTATTATAAATAAATACCGTTAAGCAAACAGAACATGGCTTAGAATTTTTCTATGGGCTAGCTGTTTACTTGAACTTCTTACCGAAGACGATAACTTGCAATTGATCGTACAAGGAGATGACACCGGCACCGGCAACACCTCTCAAGATGTTAGCACCACAACCCTTGAACAAGGACTTGACACCTTCGGCAGCGATAACTTGTCTAGCACAGTCCAAAGCACCCTTGTACTTGACGGCTTGACCAGAGGTCATCATCATTCTTCTTCTAACAGTGTCCAATGGGTAAGAGGCGGTGGAGGCACCGGTGGTGACAACCCAACCCAACAAGAAAGAAGCCCAGAAAGAACCTTCCAATGGACCAACCAAAACAACAGGCTTCAAGGAATCGTAAAGACCGAAGTACAAACCTCTGTAGACAATGATACCGATAACAGATGGACCGAAACCTCTGTAAAGACCGGCAATACCATCAGAAGCTAAGGTCTTCTTGTAGACATCGAACAAACCGTTGAATTCTCTGGCACCGTCACCCTTGGAAGACTTAGCGTCGTTAGCCAATCTAGTTCTGGCGTAATCCAAAGAGTAAACGAAAGCCAAGGAGGTAGCACCGGCTAAACCACCAGAAGCCAAGTTACCGGCGAACCATGGCCAGTAACCTTCGTCCTTCTTGAAACCAAACATTTGCTTGAACTTGTCCTTGAAAGCAAAGTTAAGAGCTTGGGTTGGGAAGTATCTGATAACGTTGGCAGTGTTACCTCTCCAGAAAGAAGTGACACCTTCTTCAGCAGCGGTTCTTCTGAAACATTCAGCGATACCGTCGTACTTTCTAGCCAAACGACCTTGCTTGAGCATTTCGTCTTGGTTTTGAATCAAGAGCTTAACTCTTTCAATTGGAGCGGCAGCGGTCTTGGAGACAGCGGCGGAAACACCACCCATCATGAAGTCAATGAGGAAATTGTCCATTGTTAAGGTTTAATTGAATATATATGGAAGAGTATACTCTAAAGAAAAGAAGAAAACCGAAACGAAAAAAATTGCCCGGAGGGATCCCTATATATATGTGAGGATCAGGACCATGAAAAAAAAAAATTTTTTTTCAAAATTTATTAGAGGGAAGTGAATTTCTTTTGGTGATGTCGGAGATTTTCGGATTTTGCGCGCTTTTCATTGGCCAGGCACCTTGGGGCACCAGATCGATGGGGACGTGCGTTCCGAGGACCAAACGTCGCTATAAATGTCGGTTGCTGCCGTGATTGGTATCGGCGCGTGTTGCATTCTTCCAAACAGCGCTCTGGCCACACCCAATTGGCAACGGGTGTTGTCGGTCGCTGGCACAATTGCTGGGGCTCCTGGCCGTGGGTTTTTATTAATTTGACTCGTCTGCGGAATTTTTCACAATCGCGATTTTGCAGACACGTCCACTGGTGGTCAGCCAGCGGCCACGGCGGGCCCGATGGATCCTTCGGCGATCCACCACTGCAGAAACTCACACCTCCACGTTCTACCAGCCAAAAACCGCTGCTTCTCGACCAATTGGCCCCGGTGGCCCACCGTTGTCGACCACTACCGTAGGGCAGGTTACTTGTTCTTGGTGAAATTCCTGCACAGAGCCCCGTAAATATATGCAATCACTGCAACCCCGGCCTTAATTGTGCCGTTGATACCCGTTGCACGATGCAATTGGCCAATTTTCGGTGATTTTTAAAGGGTGGACGCCATCTGTCTATTTGCGACGGTTGTTTCCTCCGTTTGGCTCTACATTGTTCGACTCGTTCTATCTTAATTCGTATGCATTTCTATAAATTTTTATTCTCTCCGACCACTCGATGAGATTCTCGAGGCACGACGCTGATTCGAATCAAACTCCTCCAAGGCAATCTCTTCTGTACGCACCGAATTCAAGTCGGTGGTCGAAGCGTTATGGTATGTGTCGATCAAAGAACTGTTGTCGAAGTACGACTTCACCTTGCTTTTTCTCCTAAATGCATCTAACACCGACTTTCGTTTTTGTGGGGTCGGGGTTTCCAGACCAGCCACCGTCGATCCCTTGACAAAACTAAACCCGTTCTCCACGTCGGTCCCCGAGGAACTCGTCGATGGAGGAATGTTGGTTTTGTAGTCGTGGATGGTTTCGTGCCCGTTTTCGTGTCCGACTCTTGGGCTGCTCATACTCATTCTCTTGACGGTATCAGACAGATAATGACTGATCTTGACTCTGTTAGGATCCGTTGGGTCGTATTCTTCAGGGTACATGTCAAAGTCTCCGCGTTGCACACATTCCCGGATGATGTCGACGTCAGTAGGGCGGAAAATCTTCTGGACAAAGTCATAAAAGAACCGGGGGATCAAACAGCACAAAACTCCAACAAACGTACATGCCCAATATGCAGCAGAGCCAAACATTTGCGGTGCTGCCTTGTAGAATTCCTGGGCATTGGTGTTGACCGTCCACAATCCAGTCCAGATGTAAATAAGCAAAATGGAAATTGCCACGATGAGGGCCGAAAGGTAATCCCATCTGTATTGATGGAACATGATGTACAAGTTGCACGAAATACACGAGATGCTGACCACCATGATTCCCATCAAGAACCGATGGTCAAATGGTAAACCGTTCATGTTGGGGAACGATTTAATGTACAACACGTACGGGAAAAAGTACGAGATGGCCGATTGATAAATAGCATCGACCATGTACCACCAAAACTTCTTCTGGGTCCATTCGCTTCTCATAATACCCGTTCTGTAAACCTGTGGCACCAAAAGCGATACCTTGGGTCCCACATCCTGATCAAAAACACCCATGAAAATGACGGGCAACGACGTAAATGCCAAATTGTAAAACGTCAAATAGGTAAATTCAAACAAGTATGTTCCATCAAAGTCACAAAAGACACCGTACCAGAACAAGGCCATGGTGAAAATGGCATTCTTGAAAAAGAAACTGGGAATCATCTCACTGAATCTCTTGTACGACCATCTACCGTGTGTCAACAACAATCTGGCTAAGAACCGGAATTGACCAAATGCATAATCGGAAGACATAACTGCTTGACGACCTTCTTCACCGGCAATACCGACACCAACGTCGGCTGCTTGAATCATGGCGACATCGTTAGAACCGTCACCAATGGCCAAGGTCATCACGTCCAACGTGTCCTTGACCAACTTGACTACTGCAGCCTTCTGGGCAGGGGAGACACGACAACACAATACGGCCTTACACTGTTTGCACAAGAGTAAGAACTTCCGTTTAGTATCATGATCAGCCAAAGCAATTTTCAAGGCGTCACCATCAATGACAACCCCAAATCTTTCATCTGGTGGATCATGGTTCTCTTGAGCCTCTTCTAGTTCTTCAAAAGTACCCTTCATGTTGAAGTAGCGAGACAAAAAGTGACTAAGCATGTAGTCAATCAAGGATGCTTCAGATAACTCATCATAGTTGGTGATGTTGTAGTTTTCAATTTCTTCGTCCAGTAGTTTGGTCTTGAGAATCAATAATTCCATATCATTACCCAACAAGTTACAAGAAAACCCGATATTAATGGCGGTTTCAACCTTGTCACCAGTCAACACCCACAACTTAATACCTGCAGATCCTAAAATCGAGATCGCGTCTGGCACACCGTCTTGTAACCTATCTTCGATGGCAGTGCCACCTAACAAGACCAATTCCCTTTCAATAGAATCGGCAACAGCTTCCATCTTTTCTTCTCTTTTATCCAAGGAAGAGGCTGCAGCTTGATGTCTTTTGTTCCATTCCAGATATTGGTCCCACGATAATTCACGTTGGGCAATACATAAAGTTCTTAACCCTTCGGTTGCAAATTCTTCCAAGTGATCAGAGGTAAGGTCCAAGAGAGATCTGTCGTTCTTGGTCTTGGAAAGTCTGCCGTAAATAATGGAGTCGGCACCTTTACAAATCAACAAGGCCCTTGGTTGTTCTCCTTCAACATCAGCTGGAATCTTAATAATGGCACTCATTCTCTTTCTGGTAGAATTGAATTCCAAGGTGTTCAACACTTGGTATTCCTTTCTGACGCCCTGAATCTCAAGAATCAATCCTGTCTTCGTGTTACCGACAAACGCAAACCCGAGAGATCTAGCGGTACCCACTAATGCTGCTTCATCTGGAGATTGAGCTTGGAGTAAAGTCTTTGTTGGATCTTTAGGGTCTTCCTCTATCAAAACAGAATGACACAAGGCCAAAGCCAACATAAAGTGTTCATTGCACGCTTTTTGTTTGTTACCACTTGCTCCAGTCAAATCGTCCACAAATTCTTCGGAAACTAACGTTAAATCTTCATCGTATTTCGACTTGGAGATATTTTGCAACTTCTCAATCATGGTGATTCTTTCCTTGGCGATTAATTCTCTTTCGACAATCACTTCAGTTTCAACATCAACACCTTGTCTCTTTCTTAACCCTGCCAATGCTTCGGTGTATGCTCTACCATAAGGAATACCATTAATAGTACACTTTTTGAATTCCATGACGTTTTGAGTCAATGTTCCCGTCTTATCACTGAACACATACTCAATTTGGCCCAAATCATCAGATATACTCCACGATTTAGGGGTACACGGATAATCAAGCCTTTCATAATACATTCCGCGATCTGAGTAAATAAAGAACGCTTGCGCAGTCTTTATAATTTCAATGGTAATGTAAAGGGAAATCGGCACCAAGGATTGATACAAGATTAATGCAACAAAGAAACTGACAAGACCATTCTTGGCAGGGGTACCAGCAATGGTGCCGAACTCAAAGTATACTCGAGAATTTCCTCCTGTTCGATACCACAAACCATTGACCAAACCAGCAGCAAAACAAATGACGAATAATAACAAAAAGTTAAGCAAGACATAGTAGTTCATATCTCTCGACATTCTCGACTGCTTGGTTGGGGTGACACCGGCGTTCAACATAATCTTAGTGTCATCACCGGTAAATATGGCAACACCCACGACCCATTTTGTGTTTCTTAAAGTGCATCCTCTCAACAATAAGTTATTAATAGTGATTGCTTCTTGCTTTTCTTCTTCGGCTTGGTACTTCAAATTACCTTCGTACGAGTACAAGTTGGCATGAGGGCCTTCACTTTCAACCTGAAACGTTTGATTTATCAAGTCATCTGCTCTCGTTATTTTGTGTTCGGCAGTTCCATACTTGAGTGCTTGTCTAACTTTCAAGTTAGTTTCACCATCCAAGTTCTTGGTTTCGACGTAACAACCGTTATCGTCGTCACTGGTGGATAGTATAATGACGTCGGCTGGAATCTCTTCATTGTTGTATATTCTCAAGATGTCACCAACCTTGACGTCTTTCCAAAACATTTTGGCAAACTTGAGTGTTCTGGGTGAGTGGGATCTTCTGTTGTCTTTTCTTTGCTGTTGGAAAGACTTCCTCAAAGTATCAGTGAAAGGGTTTGGGTTCAGCTCGGATGGTGTAAGCTGACTCTCGAAGGAGTTTCTAGGTGTGCCCGCTTCACTGTCAAATGACTTTCTTGTATTTGATTCCTCGGTGATGTTGTTTTGTATGTTGTGTCTTTCACGGATCTTCTGGGCTCTTCCTTCTTTCGTCAAGTTCTTTTTGGCAGAACCAACAAATCTGAATAACCATCGGGAATTTGCCTTTTTAAACCTTCTCCATGCCGAAACTTTCTCGTCATCGACGTTGTAGTTCTCATAAATGTAGCCGGACTCCGATGTACCGTGCTGGGATAATATATGAGTGGTTTGGTTATTGACTTCCATATCTGTTGCCGTTCTTCTAGAATCTTCAATGGCATCTTTAAATGCAGTGATACACACAATCACAATCAATGGAACTGCTGCCAAAGCAGGTGAAGGAACACCAAAGATTTGGAATGCACCAAGAATGTTCAAGGTTAAGAAATAAATATTGGCAATGTTGTTGGCAAACTGGTTGAATATATTCTTGGGGAGGAAACTGAGGGGGGTGTATTTTGTTGTTCTGATTTTGTTACGAGGGTAATCGGTGTTTGGTTTGCCGGTCTCTGGGTCGAGAAACTCGTCGGGCAAGGGGTGGTTGAACACAACGGTTCTCTTTTCGGTCTTTCTATCTCTGGGATCCGAGGATTCTTCCACTTGTGCCAAATTGTCCGTGCTGCCATTGGGGGAGGACGAGTAGTCGTCTATTATGTCTTCCTCCATGGTATTCGGTCTTCTGATCGAGTCCAATCTATTTGGTTTTCTGCTTTTGGATCTCGATCTCATCATACTTCCACTCGGGCTCAAGAGGCCCTTGAGGGTTTTGGTCTTGGCCAAGTTCTCTTTCTTGGGCCTCCCCTGCTTGTTTCTAGTGGTACCCCATCTGAGTCTCTTCATGACGGTCTTGTTTCTGGCCACGTCATTTTCTTCTTCTTCGTTGTAGTACTCTTCACTGTCACTTGGCGTTTGTTCAAATGTGTTTTGCATGAATGGCGATTGGGGTTTGGTGTAGTCGTACGTTTGGTCTTCGATGATGGCACTCTGGTCCAAAAACGGCGATTCGAGGCGGTTGAACCGTGTTATGCTATTGGGAGTGGTTGTTCTGGATGAGGCACCGGGATGGGCGCCGTGGCTAGGATCGAGCTTGAACCGGAGCGATGCCTTCCTGTCGGTGTTAATGGGCGGAGGCACCTGTTTGCGAGACGACGAAAACGAGTGGTCGACGTTCAAGTTGGGCGTGGGCATGGCCGACGGCGGATTGGACTGGTCTGAGTCCGATAATGTGTTGGGGTTGGAGGCAAATTGTGGAGGAGCCTGTGCTGGCGGCGGCGACATCGGCGTCGAACGCGTCGAGTGGAAGGTGTCGCTGGTGAGGTTTCTTCTGGGAACGGAGCTGTCAGCGGTAACAGACCGGTTCAGAAACGAGTACGACGTGTCGTTGGCCGAATCCGAGTCCTGGAACGAATTATTGTGGTCGTCGGAATTCATTAGTAATGTTCGGAGACGGATTTAATGATTAGGATTTCTGGGGGGGTAGCGCCGGAAGCGGTGGTTTGTGTGTGTGGAGGGTAGGCGGCACACGCGGACTGCGTTGCGATGGAGGCTCAATACGTGGATCCGTGGGCCCTGGAAAGGTACAAAGTGTCTGTCGGTAGAAAAAAAGAACGCCAACTTGGTAACTAGTTTCAATGAAAGATGATGATCCGTAAACCAATGTAGTAAAAAAATAAAAAGCCTGGGAAAAAAAAACACGTTAACTTTACCGGCTGTAAAAAAAAAGGTTGGGAGTTTGATGAGGCCCAGCGTGCGGTGGATGTAGCGGTAACGGCGAATTAGAGGCCCACAACCATGCCAGGCGACAATGACGCGTGCTGCGGACACGGACGGGTGGCAGGCCCCAGGGTATGGCCGACGCGGATGCCGCAAGTTACCCGTGTCCTGTCTGGCACACCCGGATCGGCTCCACGCGCGCTCCCGGCTCCTTTGAGCGATTTCTCAGCACAAAAATTTTGGCTCCGTCGTGCCTGTGTCTAGTGACAGAAGCCATGGCATGCTGCACATTGCCAGCTGCTTTAGGAGACACAACCGTTCTCGGGGTTACGGTGGTGCCGTCCCGGATGCACTGGTGTATGCCGAGCCGCTGGGGTTCGATATTCTATTTTTTGCCGGACCAAACGTAATTCGGCGTCTACATCGACGATTTAACCGTTTCCGCCACCGGGTACAATGGGGCTGGGGCGGGCGCTGGTCTACGGCTGGGGTCATGGGCCCCTCTGGGACCCCTTTGGGACGTTCGCTGCAACCTTGTGTGTATTTGTGTATCTATCTACGCCTCGGCGGCGGCGGCGGCGTCGGCGGCAGCCCCGTCGTCCTTCCTTGGGGCATACTTGGCGGTCCATTCTTTGGCGATCTCAATGGCTTTCTTCTCGTCCTTCTTCCAGTCCTCGGCCACGTCGTTGGCCAACGGGTCGTCGGGGTTGGGGGCGCCTAGCAACGCCTGGATCGACAACAAAATCGTCCGGATCTGCAACGCCGGACTCCAGTTGTCTTTCAACACGTCCAAACAGATCCGTCCCAACTTGTCGATGTTGGGGTGGTATATCTTGGTCAAGAACCGCACCTTGGGAGCACACATGGGGTAGTCTTCCGGCAAAAACAACTCCAACTGGAACACCCCGTCGGCGTATGGAGACGACGCGGGGCCGTCGATGCTCACCTCAAAGTACCGGAGATTGTCTTCCACCGGCGCAGCCGTGATGCCCGGAACGGGGTCCGAGACCAATCTCTCTGTTTCCTTTATTATTCTCTTCGGTAACGCAGCCATGTAGTAGTGGGTTTGGGGTGTGACTGACGTCTTGCCCCCAAGATCGAAAAGAAATCGAAACAATCGCGGGAGCGCCGGCGTGCGCCCACCGGAAATCTCGTCCCCCCAAAACTGTCGATCCAAAACTCTGCGCGACCTGGCAGCGAGTGCTATCCATCGAGCACGGTACCATGTCAAAGCTCCCTCCAACGCCTCCGCTCCTACAGAGGATCATTGTGGGCACGCTTGCTGTCTTTGCTGGGGCTTACGTGTTGAAGGACGCCGGCAAGGACTTCGAGTACGTCAAATTCGAGCCCCATTCGCCGGATGAAATCGAACGCAGAAAAAGAGAAGGTGTTAAGATGACGATGAAAACTTTGGAGACACGGACTTTGGACTATACCCCGGAAGCAGAGGAACGGTTAAGGAAGCTTGTCGAGGAAAACAGCAATGACCCCGAACCCCCCGTCGCGCCATGCCCCACTGAAACTAAACCTTAGGTGTACATAGATAAATGGAAAACAACAATCACACATGTCTCGGAAAGATAAAATTTCGTAATTGAGTCTGGATAGTCGAGTTATGACACCCCCACCCCCAACATTTGCGCTAGTTGGCTTCAGCAGGCTTAACCAGAGGCTTTCACAGGACAAAACGGCCAACGAAGGACCTTAGCCGTAAGGTAAAGGTTTTTTTGCATGAATTTCACGGTGGAGGGGCAGCAGGGGGGATACCCTGTTTAAGGGGTTCCTGCTCGTTGAGGACTTAATGCAGAAGTGTACCCCATAGGCTAATTTTGTAACCCACGTCCGCGAGCTCCCTATTTCGCATGGATAATGGCAATTAACCTTTTGCGGCCTAATTAGGACTATTTTTATGATGTAACCCTTTATGTAGAGGACCACGTCCGAAATGTGGGGTTCGAAAATTTTCGCTATATTGCGGAAATAAAAACGGGGTTCGGCAAGCAAGCCGACGTTACAGCGCCGCGGGTGACACAAATACCGGAGCACCCTATGCGCAAAGAAAATATCTCATCCTCGGTCTGGCAAAACCGATGCCAATACAACTGTCAAAGATTTTGGCACCTACAGGAGTGCTACAAACTAAAAACGCCAAAGCCCAGAGATCGTTCATGTAGCCAATTAACTGGACCGAATAGGAAAACTGTATCTGGACGTATGACATCATATGATAGTGTGTACCCCGGAAAACCATGCCATGCATGGACGGCGCCTGTTCCACCGGTGTTCAATTGTCCTCTGATTTTTTTTCGATCTCGACTTTATGGATGGATGGAAAAATCACGGCCTGGAAAATATTCCTTGAGCAAGTGGGACATGCGGGATGCATAAAAATAAATAAAATTTTATTGTCAACATTCTCTATTGAGATCACCGCTTGCAAATCGGATCAACACACCCAGATCACACACTCGCAGGCACCCATTGCCCTGGTTCCGAACATTAAGGAGGTCGTTGTTGAGGCGCAATCTTATGTTACACCATTGCTGATTGAAACAGACGCATCATTCATATGGTTACAATTTTCCAACAATAGATATGTTGCAGTTCCCGCATCCTAATCGGGACACGCCATCCTAGTTGGGGGTGCACACGCTCATATTTGGCCTAATTTTGGCCGGTGACGCAAACTGACAGGATCTCGTCAACTCAAACAATGCGAGCGGGCAACTGTACGACCTGCAAGCACAAATATGTCAGAATCGTAGACTCACCCACACGGATCGAGGCCAAGAGTATCCCACCACATCCGTATACGAACATCGGACGTTGCAACCACACTTGATGGTGTAGCTGTTGGACGATCCGGAAAATAAACCGGAGCTAATTTCCCCACATAGCAAAATAAAATAGAAACAGCTAGCAAGTACCCGAAAAAGGCTGATGTAAATCTTCCAGACCCACATGCCGGAGACACTTACTGTGTTCAAGGAGGTGAAACAACACTGCACCAATATTGCACGATGTATGTCTTTGTTTGCCTTAAACGAAGCAAAAAAATTTAAAGTGGGGTTCAAAAGTTACAAAGCGCTCGTGAAAAACGAATCAATGGCAATGTTATTGGCCATAGGACCGATTTGGAATTTAACGTGGGGTAAGTTGTCAAAACTTTCCAGGTTGTTGTGTTACCATACGTCGTAATTGCAAAACGGTAGAGTGTACAACCAAGACGACAATTGGAAAATGGCACGAGTTACTTACGACACAGACAGAATGTCGAGTTTAATAGGCTTGGCTGGGTAATGTCCACCAATGCGACAGAACAAATTTACTTGCCTGCACCACTAATGTCATCACGACTAATTAGGCTTCCCGTGTTGCCGAAATGAGGAGTAGCCCCCCTTACATTTCCTATTTGGTGCGAACGAAAAACCCAGTTTGAGAGCATATGCTACATAATAGTAGCGGACGTTAACGCAGTTTGTAGGCAGCGAAAAAAAAAATAACCCAAAGTGCGAAAGTGGAGAAAGATATTATTTTCCTATATAGGAAGTGATATTGTAATCTAATTAATTGGACTAAATAGGAAAGTCCTGTGTGATTTTAAACTGTCGGACGAACTCCGCGCCATAGTGGGCTCCGACTCGACGACCTAACAAAGTTGATCTTCGTTACTCCTCTTTTCCTCCACGTCTACCCCGTTTCGGCTCTATTTATTTTTTGTTACCTTGATCTTTCATGTGCTAGCAAATTAGGCAGTCCCACAGATGTAGCCCTCTTACATTCTTTATTCCCGAGAATAGACCATGCCTCGACTGTCTGCCGTGTTCCCAGCTGCACGTCAACCCGTATGGTCCGGAGTTGTTGGGCTTGCCAACAAAAACGATCGTGATTTCCAACTTAAGCTTCAATTAGGCAAGGATAGTTACCATGAGGAAAATGAGAGGCGCTCGATGGAGGCGTCAGGAGCAAATGAAATTTCCTATTTCATGTATATTACATGACAGAACAATCATATTTTGAACGTTTGTCTTCCGTATTAATTAACATCAAATTTATTTTTTATGCATTCAATTTATTTTATTTACCAATTTCTCAAATAGACATCAATCATTTGCAACTTTCACATTACCGGAGTTAATATTTTTTAGATATCTCCATAGCTTTTACCTAAATAGGTTTGAAGGTATGCATGTAATGTAAGCACTTTAGTGTGATTTTTTTTTTACCTCTGCCCTCACATATTGCCTTAATCCACCATTATTAGCATTTGCATTCCGACTTATACCCCACTAGGAGATGTTGCACCTTCTTCTGATTGTGAATTTTGGAATTGAATAAATACCCTCTCGAATTCCCTGAAGTCGTTTCCAATTCTGGTCTTTTCTACTTTTACTACATCAAGTCATCGCCACTTTCTTTACTCAATTAGGATACCCAACATGGAAAGCAAACAGTAAGTTTCTTGGATGAACATCAATATATCAAGACATCATACTAACATAACAGACAAGTATTACCACCAGCCAATGGTAAAAAATTATGGAGAGTCAAGAGAACTGTCTCCACCAACAATGCCTCGTCCGACATGACCAATGGCTCCAACAATTCCTCGAGGGAATGCATGAACAATTCTTTGAAGATTTCTGCTGCTGGCAGCAAGTTCTCAATAAGAAGACCTCCATCGAGAAGACCCAAGAACAAGCCAGGCAAGCCAAAGGACTTTGTGTTTGTCGACTTGTCTCCAGTCAAGACTGACGTGTCTGACTTCTCTGATACCCAAGAAGCCTCTACTGCTCGCACTACCCCAGACCACTCGCCAGTCAGTTTGACCGCCTCTCTCTCGAATACCTCGATCATTTCCGACGACAACTCTCAATTGATGGACATGCACCACATGAACGAGTCTTTCTCGTCTATTAACGAGTCGTCCATTTTTGATTCGTCATTCTCCAACTACATACAGTCTGACTCCCAGCCTGCTGACGACATGGGTTTGGGTATCATGAACTTGGGTATTCAAAACTGGGAACACACCTCGATCCAGCAACAACCACAACCACAGCAACAGCAACAACCTCAACAATTGTCTGCCATGAGCCAACAATTGTTTGGATACCAACAAGCCATGATGCAACAGCATGAACAAATCAAGTTCTTGCAAGAACAATTACAACAACAAGCCCAAGAACAGTTACGCTTGCAAAGAGCACAACAACAAATCTCGCAAGCATTATCACCAATCCACTCCTCGCCTGAATCGGCAGAAGTGGAAACACAAATTCCATTCACTCACAAGAGATCCAAGTCCGTCATTGAAGTGCCAAAGAGAAGAGCTAGCGGCCAGTTTCAATTCAAGACTTACAAGGGTCCAAAGAAGAACAAGCCAACCCACAGACGCGTTGTTTCCGAGCCAATTAAGAAGGCCGATGCTATCGTTGCTACTAAGCAGTCGAATGCCGTTTCGTTAACACCAGAGGCTCAACCACATAAATTTACTATTGGTTTAGAAGACTTTATGTTACTTAACGAGCAGCTCGCTATCAATTTGACCGACGATGAATTGGTGAGCAACCGTGGCAGCATTTCTGAAGCCTCTTCTTCTTGTTCGCAATACAACTCGCATCAATACCAAAGCTTTACCCCAGAGTCCGAATACTCTGACAACGAAGGACAACAATTTTCTAAGCCAAAGTCGTTTGAAAGTCCTTTGATTGGCTGTGGCATTGATCAATTCTTATTGCTGAAGCATGACGAATTCGAATTGTCTGGATTTGTATCCATTTGATTGTGATGATGAAATATTTTAATGTGTGATGATATACCCCTTTCGACCAACCCTTTTTTCCCTTCCCTGACGTTATACTTTACCAATTCGGTGATTTCCCATAATCATTTCCTTTCGCCCTTCCCGTTTCCATTGTACACTAGTGATCTTATACCCCTTTTTACTGATTTCAGATTTTATACCTTTCTACGTTCCCAATTATTATTTCGTGCTGTTGTCGACAGCTTTGTGTTTGTGATACCCATTATTCCTTCCCAATTCCCCTATCGGTTCCCTGGTGGCTAGCCATACTTCGGTTTATTACGATTTCTATTTGCATATATCTACTTTCTTGTTTCGATAACTTGATTATGGGTTAAAACTTATTTAATTATTTATTACTTTTATTAAAAGTCCGTGCCTCAAAACCAGTACATTTTTGTAAGAAATGTGAGAAATTGGAGAATTCTTCGTGAAAATGCGAATTTTTCGCAAATTTAGGTGTTGCCCCGTTGAAAACATAAGAACTTCCTAATCGGGAAATAAGGGTGCCCGAGCAACCATTGACGTTTATTATGTACGAAAAGGGACGTCATCACGGGGGCCCGGCTAGGAAATAGTGGCTGCCTATTTAGGCAAAGACCAGTAAACAAATCTTCGTCAAAATGGAGGTTAAAGTTTAGATCCCAATGGTACAGCTCCAACCCGTAGGCGAGGTGGACTAATTAGGCCTCCATCTAAGCGTACCTGTTCTAGTAAGGGGCCCCTAGTTTAAATGGCAGCGACGAAAGATTAATTTGGCGGGTCACATGTTAACACATCGTCCCATTTAGGCAAAAGCGTCTGTTTTCGCCTGGGAAATGTGGAGGGGCTAGGCCCAAAGCCCCTTCCTTCCCCCGCCCCTCATTACGTAAGCGCTCGAGTGTGTACTGTAACGTTGCGGTTATATTATATAGATATTAAAAGAGGGTGGTTGCAGAAATAAAGTACATTTTTTGTTTTTACAAGGGGCAGAAGTGTAGTTCTCGTCACTTGAGCGACTCTTTGACGGCGAGCAAGGTTTCCACCAATTCCATGCGGAAGTCGCTCGGGTCTTGTTCGGATGTTTCCTCGGTCCCGTGGTGGTCGAGTAATTGGTCGACCAAGAGGGTGATGTGTTTCTGGCTGTACGAAGACTGGGACTTTTGTTGGTCGTAGCGGGTCTGGAGGATTTTCTTGGTGTTGGCCTGTTGTTTCCTTATTATCCTTTCACTTTCCTCTATTATGCGGTTGTTTTCAATCATGGCCAGCGTCTGGAAATCGATACTCTGGTTGACCAAGCTCTCCATCAACTCTATTGTCGTCAGGGTCGGCGTGTGCGGCAACGCTTCGAGGAGTTGCTTGATCCGGCCGAGCTTGTTTAGCGTCGCCGTGAACGATGTCAACGTCGGAAACGTCAAGTCGTGGCCAAACCCGGGGCCCGGGCCCTGTCTAGTAGTTGTAGGCGACACAAGGAGCTTCTCGCGCTCGGGGAGGAGGTCAGTATCGACGTTTTCCGACGATGAATGGACAAGGTTGAGGGATGGTGCCTTGCCATTCTTGAGTTTCTCGCTCAAGTCGTTGAGTTTCAACAACGTCGCCTCGAGCTCTCCGAGAGAGCTGTTGCTGTTGACGTTCTTGAGGATGATATCGAGGAGGTCTTCGTTGTTGTCGGTGTCGCGGATCTCGTCGAGGATCCCGCTGGTGCGCCGTGACAGATACTTGACGGCAGCCTTCTTGATGGCGGTGGCTAGTTGGCGCTGGAGGGTTCTGACGGTGGGGACAATGATCAGGTGGTCGTCGACCTTTTTGTAGGCGGCGTAGCGGTCCTGGATCATCTCCCACTTCTTGGTCTGCGTGAGGGCACGGTCGCCAATGTACTTGAACGGCTTGACATCGATGATGAGAAACAAAATAAGACGGACGTCTTGGGTGGTGAGCTTGGTTCGGTGAGAATTGTTGCGGAGAAGATGCGAGCTGGAGGAGGAGGTGTCGTCCAAGGGCTGGACCGGAGTGTTGCTATCGGTGCTGGTGGTGGACTCCGAGTGTTTGTATGCACTGCTGGCGATTTTCTCGTGATCTTCGTACTGGTTGTCTAGGTGATGGGACGCCTCCGCGTGATTCTTGTGCTCGGACATGTGGGCACGCGTGAAATGGGGGCCTGGTGAGACACTGCCGATCGGTCTCTCTATAAGTAAGTTAATTTTCCAGTCGCACACAATTTAGTGATGTAAAGAAGGAAAAAAAAACAATAATAAACACCGTTCTATATTTAAATTTACTACCAAATGCGCCGTACTTGGGTGCTGGCTGGTTGGGGATCGGAACATAAACAATAATTCTTCCTTGTATAGTGCATGCATGTACACATGCGGCCGTCCCGCTTGTGGTTCGGGCCGACTAGAGAGGGGAGCGAAGGGGGTGCCGCCAGTGTGCCGGTTGAGGCATGAACTGGCAGGCCCATCCGTGAAATAGGTTTTGGGGGGCTTCGGGGGCTTCTGGACTTTTTGTGATCTTGGGTCTCGCAATTCTCAATTACACCCACAATTTGCAGGATGATTGGCCAATGATGCTGGTTGCTTTAGTGCCAGGGGGCTTTTGCGGCACGCGGTAAGCCTCGGTTGCCGCATTATCCAAACACCTGTCACTTACACGCCATAATTACTGTCACCAAGATAGACGTTACCTTTCAAACACCGCCAGTCACCGTCTGGCACCGAATCTAGATGTGCCAAACCCCGATTTCGTTTCACGGCATTCGCACTCGGATTTAAAATTTTTTTTTCGTCGCTTTTTCCCCTAAAAATTCAACCCGGTAGCAAACGAACTCGTGACACTCCGTATATCGTCCTCGATTTGACGCGATGCCCCACCGGGACCGTAACGCCCTTCAAAGTTATTGTTCAACTTTTCCAACTTGGAGAAGAAGTTGGAGTTGATCGGGTTCTGGCCGCCGTCATACGAGTCCTGGTTCTTGGCCAAGCTGGGCCACTGTTCGGCATTGAACTGGCCCCGGCCACCATTGGCTCCACCACCGGCCATTGTAGATTCGTCAACGTACGAAACCAAACTGGCCGTTTCGAAATCGGCAGCAGTGCCACCGAGAGCCGTCGACGGACTACCAAACCTCTTTCCTGGTCCGTTACGAACATCGCTACGAGGATTGTTCTGGTTCAATTGCACCATCGACAACTGCAAGTTGTCCAACGGACCGTCGACAAGACACCCCTTTTCACGAAAATGGATCAACAAGTGGTTCCACAATGTGTTCCGGCATAAGGCCCTCGGGTTACCCAAAATGACCAATCCATACTTGGCTCTGGTCAACGCAACATTCATTCTTCTCGAGTCGCTCAAGAAACCAATGACCTGCTGGTCGTTGGCTCTGACACAACTCAAGATAATAAAGTCCTTTTCACGTCCCTGGAAAGCATCAACACTGGTCACTTCAACTTCGAGGTACTGGTCCTTTTTGTCAGCCAAGGTGCTGTTCATCGTCATGTACTGAAGAATGTAGGCTCTCTGTCCTTCGTACGGAGTGATCACCCCGATCTGCTCGGGCTGAACACCATCTTTAAACAATCTCGTGATTATCTTTTCCACATTCATCGCTTCGACTCGGTTCAAAAACGAGTTCCCGCTTCCACTGATTTCTTCACGCCCGTAGTTGGCCCAGAACATCATAGGATTGTCAATAACGGGCCATGGGAAGATAGAATTCTCAATGACTCTTTCTTCACTGGTGACCCCGTTTTGCAACGATCCTTCGTAAAACATATTACTAGGAAATTCAGACAAACACGGATTCATTCTGTATTGCACTTCCAAACGGATAGGAACGTGGCCCAACACAACCAATCTTTCAAACAACGATTGTTTCAAACCAGCATCACCAGCATTCTTATCCAAAATAACTGGTCCCAATTGTTGATGGTCACCCACCAAGATAACTTGTTTGGCACCTTTAACAATAGGAATCAAGACTTCTGGCTCCGACGCTTGTGTACTCTCATCAATCAAAACTGTTCTAAACTTCAAAGATGCAAGTCTTTTATCACCGGCACCCACGCATGTACAACAAACAACGTCACATTTACTTAAAAGCTTGTACTCAGCAGATCTGATAGACTTGAACAATGCCCGGGAATCTTGCTCAGACAATTCACCCAACTCGTTTCTCAAGCGGATCAATTTTTTCAAATCACCTTTGGCCGATTTCTGGACAAGGTTGTGCAATGCCAATGGACTGACAGAACTTTCAACGTCTTCTCTCGACTTGGCAGTCAATCTGACAACTTTCAAGCCTAACAAGTTCAACTTTGCAGCCAAATGGTCGACGGCAACGTTAGATGGTGCACAAACAAGAATTCTCTCCTTATTCAACTTGGACAAATGGTACACAATGGTTGCCGAGGTGACAGTCTTACCAGTACCTGGGGGGCCTTGAATTAAGGATAAAGGTCTTTGCAAAACAGATCTAACAGCATTCGTTTGAGAAGCGTTAAGTTCAGCCAAATGTGGGTGGGAAAATCTCGATGGTAGTTTAATATCGAACTCGACGGGGGCAACTTCGTGGCCCAATAACTTGTGGTAGATATAACCAGAAACAGATTCTTGATCAAGGGCAAACAGCTTCATTGCTTGTTGCATTCTATCGTAAGAAGTTCCCTTCCACACAAACTCAGCAGTGAAGTCGGTATAAAGTTGGGTTGGTGGTGGGGTCTTGGATGGATTCAATTCTAAGGTGAATTCTTCTTGGTGAGCATTTGGTAACCTAACAATGTAACCATTTCCTTCCCATGGCTCCAGGTTGGCGCCGGTGTAACGTAAGATGATTTCATCACCAACCGCAACCTTTAATTCGTTGCTTTCAAAAGTTGAAAATGTAAACGAGGCCAAGTGTCTATTATTCAAAGCGATGGCCCATTTCACCGAGATGTGTTCCAAAGCCTGGGATTCCTTCAAATTCTTATCGTAGTCACCTTCCAACTTGACAAGGGGAGCAAACGAACGTTGGTACTGGAAGGCATCGTTATATCTCATCAAAATGGGCAACACCTCCTCGTCTTCGTTATCCTTGCTCTCGATATCTTCTATGGTGGCTTCACGATTCAAACGCCATTGTGCTTCAAGCTTAGTAATTTGCTGGTGGGTAATCAATTTCGAATTGATCAAATCGTCTTCACTAGGATTGGCTGCAACCCAAGCCAAGAACTGGCGGTTTTCAATGAGTGCTTGCCACTGGGTGGTGTCCCAGTTGATATCCTTGGACTGTGCACATGGTAACCGGCACAATATCACCACGACCGACTCTTGTTTAGCGCTGACAAACCCAAGAATAAAAACGTTCTTGTTACCACAATTGTAGCATTCTAAAGTGGTGTCGCCCAAGTCTGAATCTTCATGGAGCGAGACCTGGTTGTGTCTGGACATAACCAAGTGGGTCACAATGTGGGAACCACCGGTTGAGGATCTCGAGTTGCAGAACCACTTGTTACAAATGTTACACTTGACGACGCAGTTGGAGGAATGGATGTTACAGTAAGCACACGCGTGTTCCGGTAACTTTTCACCGTCCAGGTGTTCATCATCTTCTAAATCATCATCAATTAGATCTTGCAAGGCCTGGATATCGAGATCGGTTGGCCCGTCGTAGTGACTCACTTGTGATTCGTGGTCTTGTGGCTGGGCGGCAGCAGGCGGTTCAGTCGTACCATCAAAGTTCTGAAATAGTAAATTACTCATTCCACTCGAGTAATAATTAAAATCTTGAGGCTATAGATGAGTTGGCTTCTTTTTTCCAATCCATCGAGATCAAGACTAATTACTATAGTTCAATAACGGTCAAACTTGTGGACTGGCTTAAAATTTTTATCGCATAAGTTTTGGTACTCGGTGGTGTATGCAGGTATCAAGCACCAGGCTTTTGACCCATTCTTTGTCGAGGTCGAGGAGTCAACCAGCAGTATTGCAATGGCAATGGGCGTGTTTTCAGTCAGGTAAATGCACTGGGAATAATCCGTTGCTCTCAATTGGCCATATAGTTCGCCAGAGCCATGTGGGTGTTTATCAGTGGCCGTTCTTATCTTGGAGCCTTTGGGTTAAGGTTTCCATCCCAACCATAAAAACAAAACATTTATGGTTTCCCGGGACTCGCTTGTTTAAAAACAAAAATCACGCTGACATTACCACCTGTCAGAATCCTGTCTGTTTGTGGTAAATTGGCCCATACTGCTGTAAAACGTCTCGCAAACCACTATCGTGTAAATCGCGTCGGTCGTGTTTTTTCCAAGTTTCGGTGTCAAATTGGTTTTGATTTCGTCTGTTTCAATTTAACTATAATAAGCTACATTTTGTTACGTGTTTTCCATTTTCTTAATTGCAAGAAGTAATCCAGGGTCCCCATCCCCGCCATCTTACATATCCAATCCAGTCCTTGGTTGAATTGCCTGTTTACCTTGTATACCCACACGTCTTCGGCCAGATCCCAGGCGCGCACCACACGTTACCCACAATTACTACCTAATCTCGTTATTTAATTCTCCTCCTCCAATGAAATACTCTTCAGCGTTTGGCAAAGTCATTGCCAGAGATAAGGGCTTGTTTACCGGCAATAACTTCCTAGTTTCCACCGACTCCATCAATTGGATCCACTCCCACACACTCTCGATTACCGAATACGGCCAATTATACTCGTCAGACGAGGCCAAAAACCACTACTTATTGCTCCAGTCCTTGCATTCGTGTTACGTGCAGATTTACCCTTCCTTGCCGTCATCCCCCCAGCAACAACTTCGCCAATCAACCATACGGAAAATCTCCAAGAAATCATCAACGAATTCCATGGATTCCAACTCGCCCACGAGCAACAACGCAGACGAGCCCCCCGTAATTTTTATCAAAACTTTCGAAAACGATAAATTGTATATTAAAGTTCCGTCCAAGACCAATTTTGGCAACTTGATCAGTGCCTTGGTAGTATGGCAGTCTCTTAAGCCCCAAGGCTTGGTGAAAAAATGGTACTCCGAGAATAAAGTGGAAGACTCGAACCTTTCCCTGGTAACACACGAGTTATTGGTTTGCCGTTTTAAAGTGTACGGCCCAATTCCCTCCAAATCAAAGAATATCAAGATTGTACCAGGACCCAAGGCCCCAATATACCAACCCAAAATCGACCAACAACAAGCATTCTTAAACCAGGATTCTAATGTTCAGCATCAGCAGAACAATGAATCACATGTTACTGAAGGCTGGTTCTATACCATGGGTGTGTTGAAGTCCAACGGTATCCTCAACTTTATCACCGAATTGGATGGTACTTTATTGTATTCCATTGATATCAAGTCCATCATGTCATCCGAAATTAGGGAAATGCACCACTCAATCTTTGACAGCTCAAATGTGTTGTTTATTGGCCAGTTGAAGGAGTTACGCTATAATAATGTCATCAAAACTACCAGCACGCTCACCATGGACCAATACACCACTCCCTTTTTAACCAGAGATAACAAGACTATACCCAACCACCATCGTATATTGATTGAATTCCCATTACACATTGATTTGGAAGATTGGTTCGTTGGGCTCAACTATTTTGCCAAACGTGAATACATTGGTTCGTATGGACCCGGTCTGAGGTTGGAAGATCCTACAGATGCACCTGATCTCAGACAACACCAGGATCCAGATAACTCCATAACCTCTTCTCAATCTGCCCACAGTATACCTGAGGCTGTGCCTCCTTTATCAAAATACAACCGCGAAAGCTTTAGAGTTTCTAAAAAGGTTGCCCTTGATATTATTGAAGCTCGCTTTGACAATATCACGAACAAGTCTTCACCTGGCAAAATTTATGCTGAAGTCAGAATGTGGGGTTTGCCGTGGTCAAGAACAGCCATTGTCAGTCATACTAGCAACCCTTTCTGGAAAGAGGAGTTTGCTACCGACTTACCTATCCTGACCCAAATGATTCATATTTTGATAAAGAAATGTTCCTTTAATGATTCGACCTACCTGTCTGGTGATAAATTGATCGGAACAGTTTACTTGACGCCAGATATCTTGACCAAACAGGTCCATACGAGCTCAACCATCATGGTTGGTTCAGGGCCGGGTAACGTCATTAATGTGAATGGAATTAGTACTCACAATCCCCATAATTCAATTTCTACACTCAAAAACCTTGGAAGTCCCGCTCAGATAGCGGCACCGACGCATACCAACAATGAGATTGTTAGACTCTCCATTTACGATGGAGCAAACTTACCCATAGGAAAGCTTCTCTTGAACGTGAGATTGAAGGAATATCACATTCTTTCACCAAGCGTGTTCAAGCCATTGGAAAGCATGCTTACAAACGCGCCAATGAAGGATTTGATCAAGTTCTGCAATGAAAACGTACCGACCTCAGACTTTGAGAATGTCAGTTTGATTATGTTGGATATTTTCCAAAGTTTAGGTGTTGAAGATAAATGGTTTAAGTCGTTGATGGAAACCGAATTGGTCAATGTCGATAAAATGACTCGAAAGAATTATGTGACCAACAAGAGAAATAGCGATGCCAAAAGAAATAGCGAAATCAATGGCACCAACACTGCCACCAGCCCCGCTCCTGCAAGCGGCACCGGCTCTTCTTCTTCGAACAACGTGTTCAATACCCTTTTCAGAGGTTCATCGATCTTTTCCAAGTCGTTGGAGAAGTATAACCTTAGAATTGGTCAAGAATACTTAGAAAAGGTGTTTGGAGATTTTTTTGCCAAGATATCTCACGAAAAGAAGAACTGTGAAGTTGATCCGAGATACGTTAAGTTGCAATTACGGGCTGCCAGAAGGGGGAAATCGTTGGATGATTCCGATGATGAAATTTCTGACAGCGATTCCGATGACTACGACTCCGATGTTGAACGAGAAAGAGATGACTTGGTCAAGGTGACTGTCGAACAGAACTATGTAAATTTGTTCAACTATGCTGAAGAAATCTGGAACAAGATCTACGTTACCTCAAACGATTTGCCAGCCCAAATCAAACTCCAGTTGAAAAACTTCAGAGCCAAAGTTGAATTGGCGTGCGATCCAGAAGATAAGACTACCGCATTGAACTGTTTGAGTGCCTTCATCTTCTTGAGATTCTTCTGCCCGGCCATTTTGAATCCAAAATTGTTTTACTTGACCAAGAACCATCAAACTGGTAATACTCAGAGAACATTAACGTTGATTGCTAAGATTTTGTTGAACTTGGCCAACCGTCAAGAGTTTTCTCCTCACAAGGAACCACACTTGGTTAAGATGAATGGATTCTTGTCCAAACACCAGCTGGAGATCTACGATTACTTTGACAAGATCACCGAGAGAAAGAACGATTTCAACGAAAAGATTTTGGATTTGAGTCACGAAGTGAAGCGGTTTGATTTGGGGTTGAGCGGCGACTCGGCATCATCCGAATTGTCCACTACACCATACTTGATCGATAAGTACTTGCGTTTGACGGAGTTGATTCACTTGTTGGATTTCAAGCAGCCTCGTGCTAGCGTGATCTCCCCCGTGCAATCACCCAAGAACGATGCTGGTGTTGCGACATCGAATTCATCAGTGGTTACATCGGTCTCTAATGGTAATGCCCGGACAAGCACGACCAACAGTTTGGCCGTGACGCAAGAGCGAGACCTGTCGCGGGAATCTTCCGGTGACATCTTGTTGAATGATGAACGGAATGTTTACCAAATTGGCTCGCTAGAGTTTGAGAAGTCTGAATTCTTGGATTTGGCCGGCGATAACGAGACCGAGGGGTTTATCAAGTCGCTCTGTCGGAGCAACGAGAATATCTTTTCGTTTATTACCTCCAACATCACTTTGAAGGACTTACAGAAACAGAGTGCCAAATTGAAGACCAACATCACCAACTTGGAGATCTTTTTGGAGAACTGCGAATTTCCCAACAACTATTTGCCCGTGGCGCAGGAGAGGGGCAAGGAGAAGGAGACGGTGCCGGTGCTGCTCTGGGAATCGTTTGCCAACGACATCATGACGAAGACGTATTTGGACTCGTCGCGCAACTGTCTTGTGCATTTGGAGAGCGAAGTTGTGCCCAGCAGTGGATTCAAGCGGTTGGTTGAGAGCAATGCATTGAGTAACTTGAAGCTCAAGTTCTCGATCGACCAGCAGACGGACTTTGGAGGCTATGCCGCAGCAACATCGAACAGTACGTTGAGTAACAACAACAACGGGTCGATGACGCTGTCGTTCAGCAACAGCAGTCTCGGGACCGTGAT
The DNA here is from genome assembly GCA_003706575.2 of Teunomyces cretensis. Taxonomy (NCBI): domain Eukaryota; kingdom Fungi; phylum Ascomycota; class Pichiomycetes; order Serinales; family Debaryomycetaceae; genus Teunomyces; species Teunomyces cretensis. The sequence continues at coordinate 115,707 of PPLT02000005.1, read as the reverse complement.
CAAGACGTCCAAGAACCCATTCAAGAAGTGGTTACGCAAGTAGAATAACCCAGCACCGTCTATCAGCCACCCCACCCCTGGTATAGTATTACATCACATAGTTAACGATCCTGTATATCACCACACGACCCGTAACGGTGCGTTGGGGCAGCAAAAAAAATACCCTCGCCCAAAAAAGTTCCACCTAACCATAAACAAAAAGTCAACACCGGAGGCGATAGACGTTCCACTACCAGTAACCCGACGCTAAACCACCGAAGTTAGACCCAAGATGAGTGTTCCTACCGCCGAAGAAATTCTTGCCTCGTATCCACAGGTGTCCGCCCCTACCGAACAAACCGGCTACACATCGAACTTGACGGCCGAGCAACGTACTGCGTTGGCCCAGCTCCACGAAGTGTTGACCGGGTTGGGCTACAAGGAAAGAGTCGACGAACCTTCGCTTTTGAGATTCTTGAGAGCCAGAAAGTTCGATGTCACCAAAGCCAAGGAGATGTTTGTCAAGTGTGAGAAGTGGAGAGAAGAGTTTGGCACCAACACGGTGTTGAAGGACTTCCACTACACCGAGAAGCCGCTCGTGGCCAAATTATACCCGCAGTACTACCACAAGACCGACAAGGACGGCAGACCGGTGTACTTTGAAGAGTTGGGCAAAGTGTACTTGCCTGAGATGTTGAAGATCACCACCCAGGACAGAATGTTGAAGAACTTGGTGTGGGAATACGAATCCTTCACCAACAACAGATTGCCTGCCGCCTCCAGGGAAGCCGGGTGTCTTGTCGAGACCTCGTGCACCATCTTGGACTTGAAGGGCATCTCGATCAGCTCGGTGTACCAGGTCATCGGTTATGTCAGAGAAGCGTCGGCCATCGGCCAGGACTACTACCCAGAAAGAATGGGCAAGTTCTACTGTATCAACTCGCCGTTTGGCTTTTCTACTGCATTCAAGTTGTTCAAGCCGTTCTTGGACCCCGTCACCGTGTCCAAGATCTTTATCTTGGGGTCGTCGTACTCCAAGGAATTGTTGAAGCAGATCCCCGCAGAAAACTTGCCTGTCAAGTTTGGCGGTAAGTCCGAGTGCACCGAACAGGAGTTGTACTTGAACGACTTTGGTCCTTGGAGAGACCCCAAGTATATTGGTCCCGAAGGCGAAGCTCCTAGATCGTTTGAATTGAATTAGTTTATAGAAATGGGTATATCTATATGATTAGAGACAAGTGGACAGGCGTAGAACTCGTTGGAGCGTGTTATTACAACAACAGTGACGGTGGTGATCGCGACAATGCTCATTTTCCACCGCCGACCGTTGTGGTTGCTTGGTTGCTTGGCTCGTTTCCTGTACCTGGACGGCGATATTTGAAAAGATCTGATAACTTTTCTTAGCAGCCATGCTTTCCCTCTTCTTCTTCCTCGTGTTGGCGGTAGCCCAGACCCACACGTACTACTTCAACGCCACGTACGTGGACGCCAACCCCGACGGCACCCATGTACGTCGCATGATCGGGATCAACAACCAGTGGCCCGTGCCCACCATCAGGGCCAAGCAGAACGACCGCGTCGTCATCCACTTCAACAACCAGTTGCCCGACAGAAACTCGTCGTTGCACTTCCATGGCCTCTTCATGAAGGGCCAGAACGCCATGGATGGGCCCCAGATGACCACACAATGTCCTGTCCCGCCGGGCACCACCCTCACCTACAACTTCACCTTGCAGCAGGCCGGGACCTACTGGTACCACTCACACTCGGGGTCGCAGTACGCCGACGGCTTGAGAGGCATGTTTGTCATTGAGCCTCAACACAAGCTTCCGTTTGAATTCGACGACGAGGTCGTGTTGTCGGTGTCCGACTACTACCACCAGGAAAGCCCCGACATCATGGCCAAGTTTTTGAACCGCTACAACCCGACGGGCGCCGAGCCCATCCCGCAGAACTCGCTCTTTAACGATACCAGAAACGTTACCTGGTCGGTCGAGCCCAACACGACGTACTTCCTCCGTATCGCCAACGTCGGGCTCTTTACGTCGCAGTACTTGTACATTGAAGACCACGAATTCTCCATCGTCGAAGTCGACGGGGTATTGGTCGAACCCAAGACCGTCGATTCGTTGTACCTTGCCGTGGCCCAGCGGTACGGCGTATTGCTCCGCACCAAAACCAAGCTTCCTGCCCAGAACTTCCGTTTCGTCAACATCATCGACCAGCCAATGTTGGACGTATTGCCCGAAGAGTTGCAGATCATCTCGACCAACTGGCTCCAGTACGACAGTTCCAGGGAATTGCCTGAACCGTTGAAGAACGGCGGTGATTCGTTCGACGATGCCATTGCGCCGCTCCACCCTGCTGAAGACGTCGACTTGGTCCCATACGACAAGATCGCATTGTTCCCCGATGCCGACTACCAGGTCGAACTCAACTTCACCATGGACAACTTGGGCGACGGGATCTCGTACGCCTTCTTCAACGATATCAGTTACACCGCCCCCAAAGTCCCCACGTTATACACGGTGATGTCGAGCGGAGACTACGCCACGTCGCAAGAGATCTACGGGTCCAACACCAACACCTTTGTTCTTCAACACAACGAAGTCATCGACATTGTTCTCAACAACCAGGATCCGGGCAAGCACCCGTTCCACTTGCACGGACACACGTTCCAGGTGTTGTACAAGTCGCCCGAAGGTGAAGATGACGACAATCCCCTCATTTACGACCCCAAGAACCCGGAACACAACGTGTTCCCCGACTACCCACTCCAGCGTGACACCGTCCAGGTCAACCCCAACGGGTTCATCGTGCTCAGATTCAAGTCCGACAACCCGGGCGTGTGGCTCTTCCACTGCCACGTCGACTGGCATCTTGAACAAGGGTTGGCCATCACGTTCGTCGAGGCTCCACTCGAGATCCAGAAGCAACAAGTGCCGCAGGACCACTACGATGCTTGTGTCGGGGGTAACATCTCGAGCGTGGGCAATGCTGCCGGCAACCACGGATCCAAGAGCTTATGGTTCGATCTCCTGGGCGAAAACGTCCAGCTGGAACCTTTGCCCGAAGGATTCACCCCCAAGGGCTACGTCGCGTTCGCCTTGTGTACCTTGGTGGCCGTGTATGGAGTCTATTCCATCTACAAGTACGGTATCGAGGATGTCAACAGCGAAAACACCGAGGCCATGATGGACAAGCTATACGAGATCTTGCGCCAGAACGACGCTTTGGACAACGAGCAGGAACAGGCATTCTTGGGCCCCGATGGCCCCGATAGAGATTTGTAGAAACCGGTATATATTGACCAAAGTACACGACCCGCTTTTTTTGACTGATACGAATAATGTGGGGATCTCCAGACAAGGAAACTATGCTAATCTAAGCATGATTGTTGTTTTAGGGTACGTTGGCCATGTAAATGTCGTGGTGTAAGTGGCGATACTAACATCCAGATCGGGAATCATAGGCTTGTATACGTGCTACACCTTGCTTGAGCACGGCGTGAGTGCTGGCGATATCACCGTGATGGCCGAGTTCATGCCCGGAGACGAATCGATTCGGTACACGTCGCCCACGGCCGGCGGAGACTTCTCGTGTATCACGGGAGACGACCCCGATACGTTGGCGTACGACAGGTACACCTACACCCATTTGAAGCAGCTCCAGAAGACGTTGGGCGGACCCGCGTGTGGATTGGACCGGTACGTGTCGACGGAATTGTTCGATGTCATGCCGTCAGCAGCCAAGAAGGACTCGCTCCGGCTGTACTTGGAAGAGTACAAGTTGATGACGCGGCTCCCTGAGGGCGCGGCGTACGGCATCAAGTTCCGGTCGTGGAACTTCAACTGTCCGTTCTTCCTCCTCAACCTCCAGTGCTACTTGCGCAACCAGGGCGTGACATTTGTACGGAGACGCGTCGACCATATCTCTGAGGCGTACTTGGCCGGAACCAAAACCGTGTTCAACTGCTCGGGCATCGGTGCCCACAGTCTTGGTGGAGTCAACGACAAGCTGGTGTTCCCCACGCGGGGCCAGGTGGTCATTATCAAGGCCCCCCACATCAAGGAGAACGTCATGAGATGGGGGGACGACTACGGAACCTACATCATCAAGCGCCCCTACTCCAACGACCAGCTCGTGTTGGGCGGGTTTCTAGAGAAAGATAACTGGACCCCAGACACGTTCAAGGTCCAAACCGACGACATCCTTGCCCGCACCACCAAGCTCTTGCCCAAAATCCTCAAACGGAACCCAGCGGGGCCACGTATAGAGGACTTGGAGATCATTCGCGTCGCTGCTGGACTCCGGCCAAGCAGGCACGGCGGTGCCCGCGTTCAACGCGAACAGTTTGCCCACGACAAAGTCCTCATCCACAACTACGGTGCCAGTGGCTATGGATACCAGGCCGGTCTAGGCATGGCTGCCGAAGCAGTACGGCTAGGACTCGAAAAGGACGCTAAGCTCTAGGTAGTGTTTTTTTATGTATGGGAGCCTCATAAGTGTCACAAAACCAAATAATATAATCTCCAGCCGTTTGTATGCAGACCAAACCCAAAATAAACTCTCCCTCCTTACCAGCACCACCATGTCCCAGCTATTCGAGTGGGCGTTTGGCAAGAAGTTGACGCCGCAGGAACGGCTCCGTAAGAACCAGCGGGCGTTGGAGAAGACGCAGCGCGAACTCACCCGCGAAGTGACGAAGTTACAGCAGCAGGAGAAGAAGCTCGTCGGTGAGATAAAGAAGTCGGCGAAACTGGGCCAGATCGCCAGTGCGCGGATCCAGGCCAAGGATCTCATTCGTACCAAGGGCTACATCAACAAATTCAACTCGATGAAGGCGCAATTGCAGGCGATTTCGTTGAGAATCCAGTCGGTACGGTCCAACCAGCAGATGGCAACGTCGATGCGCGACGCCACGAGGTTGTTATCGGGGATGAACAAGTCGATGAACTTGCCGCAGTTGTCAAGAATTGCCCAGGAGTTTGCCAAGGAGAACGATATGATGGACCAGAAACAGGAGTTTATGGACGATGCCATCGACGACGCCATGGCGTTCGACGAAGACGAATTGGGCGAGGACGAACAGGTCGACGAGATCTTGGGCAAGGTGTTGGACGAGATTGGGGTTGACCTAAACACAAGCTTGCAGGACACGCCCAATGCCATCCATGCGGGTAACGAGGAGGCCGTTGCGTCGGGCCGGGTTGCTGAGGCTATAGGTGGAGGCGGCGGCCACAACGACGAAGACGACTTACAAGCAAGATTAGATAGTTTAAAGAAGTAAGCCAGTCCCGAAACATGTTAGGATGATGTACGTTTTAATAATAGTATGATCTATGTATAAATAAGGCCATTGCCGGGTCTAGATGTACTTTTTGTCAATCAAGTACTGGAGGATTTGTTCAGCCGATTCTTCGATGGAAGCGCCTTCGTAGTTTTTCAAGTGAACCTCGGGGTTCTCTGGAGCTTCGTATGGAGCACTGATGCCGGTGAATTCCTTGATGATTCCCTCTCTGGCCTTCTTGTACAACCCCTTGGGGTCTCTCTGTTCGGCAATCTCGACAGGAACATCGACATACACTTCAACAAACGGCAAGTTGTCGGCTTCGTGCAACTTTCTGGCCAACTCACGGTCTTGCTTGTACGGACTGATGAAACTCGTCAACGTAACGGTACACGAATCGGTAAAGAGCTTGGCGACTTCGGAGATTCTGCGGATGTTTTCGTTTCTGTCGGCCTCGCTAAACCCCAAATCCTTATTCAATCCAAATCTGACGTTGTCACCATCCAATCTGTATGCATTTAAACCTTTGGCCAAGATCAGTTGTTCCAAGGCGCAAGCAATGGTCGATTTCCCACTGGCAGATAACCCGGTCAACCAGACCGTGACTCCGCGTTGCTTTCTCAATTGAGAACGTTCTTCGTGGCTCAAATTTGGGTGCCAGGTGATATTGCTAGCCATCTTTACTTTCTCACCAATACTGCAAAATCCATTATAAACCCCGGCCAATTCTCCCATTCACTCATTACACGTTGAATGGAACCATTTCACGTGAAGATAACGGCGCATGTGCGTGCGGTCCTGGTGTTTGCTCCATGGTTTGCGACAAAATGCGACAATTTTCAAAAGTTGCGACATCTATTTTGTGTAACTGAAAATTTGTTTCCTTCCTGCAGGACAGGCCAAACCTATTCTCAAAATTGATGAACAACTAGCGACACCCAGTCTAGCGTCGATACACCACAACAATGTACTACGAGTTGTTTGCCATTGCGCGTATAACGGATCCGGTCAAGACCAGCAAGGAGGCGATCAAGATTGTGTCGACAATCGGCAAGTTGATCCTTAATAACAGAGGAGTGATCCGTGACATAACGAGCTTGGGAGCCAGACCTTTGCCCAAGATCATGTCCAAGGAACAGGAAAGACACTTTCAAGGTCACCATTTCCTCATGGGCTTTGACGTCTCTGCCAATGTGCAAGCACAGTTGTTGAGAACGTTGAGAAATGACCCCAGAATCTTGCGGGCCAACATAATGAAGCAGGACATGAGCAAGAAGTTGAGTCCGGGCACTTCCATCCAACAAGCATTAAACGCTGTCCAGCACCAATAGCATGTACATAGTAACTAATATAAGTCTAATCGGTTAATCTGAAATGAAGGATGTGTAACCACCATAAACACCCATATATGAGACAAGATAATGGGTCGGTATTTGAAGTCAAGTAGTATGCAAAACAAGAAACTTTAAGAGATTATATGTCTATTATTGTTAGCATTCATACAAGTAACGACATTGGCGAGAATGTTAATCAGTCCCCCACACTCTATCCACCCCCAGGTTATTTACCTTTTTCCAAAATAATGACAGAATTCGGCCAAATTGGCGAAACAGTTATTGTGATTCCCAAACCTTATAGAACGCCCCAACATAACGGTTGAGCCCAATTGGGAGTCGTTGAGGTACCAAATAAGCTCCTACAATGTCTCTAAAATTCTTCATCTAGCAGAATGTTTCTGCTCGTCTAGATTATGGCATGATTGCATGATTTATTAAACCTGTAGATCTTCTTAAATTTACTGGCTGCTCCACATCTACAGAAAAAGCCTGCCAATTGTCCCCGTTTGCAAACTAGTACCATCCACACTAGACCACTGACAACGTGCCCACCATCCCGACCTGCGTCTTCCGGCTTGATTGCACCGTTATCTTGACAAGCTGCGTCCCAAAACAGTAATACACAAACAAAAAAAAGGCGAGGCAAAAAAAACAAACGGAAAAAACACCGATCTCCATCTAACCAATCGTTATTGGACAGCATTTGTATCGACAGTTGAGGTTAACGGTACCGACCCACTCTTGGATAACCGTGCAATTCAATTGCAACCAGCCCAGCACACCTTGCTGAAAAAAAGAACCAGGACCGCTGGAATTCCCACATAAAACCCACAACAAAACAAACACCCGACCCTACCCAACAACACCTACCAGTGTCGCCAACTATTCACGTTCCTTACACCACGCACCACCACCTACTATTATGGATGACTCTTTCAACAAAGAGAATGTGTGTATCAGTCTAAGACCCCATCCCAGTAATCTGCCAATACCCAGACCGTTATCACCCAAGAAGTCCCATAATTCCTTGATCATGCAATCATCGCCGTTGAAGAAACGGCCGGACACCACCACATCTGCATCATTCAACCCACACACAATTGGAGACCACACCAAGTTTGAGCGACAACACGCCGACTTGCTCTTGAAACACAACCGCATCGCAACCGAGTATGCCGAGCTCGAACTCGAGTTGCACTCCAAGGAATTGACCATCCAGGAACAGAAACTCCGCCTTGTTGCCTTGGAAGACCACTTGAAGAATACCCATCTGGACTACGAAAGAAACAAGAGTCTCCTCACCAACGAAATATGCATATACAAGGACTTGATCGATGACCTCCAAGTCAAGATAAAAAAACTTACAAGCGAGGTCAAGGTGTACAAGGACCTTGCTAAAGACGAAGGCTCACTTCAAAACGAACAAAACGAAAACGAAAACGAATTAAAGGACATATTGGAAATATCAGAGAAGTTCACCAAGTTGTTAAAAGAGTTCAAGGTTCTCCAGAGTAATTTTGAATTGGAAAGAAACTCCAAGCTTGTGTTGATAGACCAGATAGAGCTTTTGACCAAGGAGAACGAGTTATTGGCCACCCAAAGCAAGCGTGCTTCCGAACTGGACTCGGAAAGCGACGCGAGCGTCGCCGCCCATAACTTCACCACCACCATCCATACCATGAACGAACTAACCGACGAGGCCGATACTTCTAACGATAACGAAATAATCGAATTCCACCCCGACCATCATCAAGACACTAGTGACGACTCACATATATTGAGCTACTTTGCCGACGACCTAGAAAACAATCACTCATCCCCCATCAAGGCAACCTACCACGACAACTCGATAGAATACACCTCCAACTTTGAATTCCCACCATCAGTTTCCAAACGTAACTCAATATTGCCCAACCTTGATGATTCCGAGCTACCACTTGTGCCCGAGCTTGTGGCAAAGAAGAGAGCATCGTTGCCCGCCAAACTCAAGTCACCCAAACTCGATGACGAGTTTGTGCTATCGCCACTCAAGTTGGCACATAATAACGGGTTTTTCGACACTGACGATTCGACAAAGGCAGGTTCTGCCCTGACGGTGCACCGGTATTCGAAGTCGAAACCCGGCCATTCTCGATACAACAGTCACGACATTGTACCAATAAGAGTCGAGTTTGAGCCCTACGACCTGACGATAAGAAGTACATCTGTGCCCGAGAAGGAACACCACTCGAGAATAGATATGATAAACGAGGAGGCAGGTGAGGCGAAGCAGCAACATCACGTCAAGGCGTCTGCCAGAAACAGTGCGTTCTATGCCCTTAACGGGTATGAAGACACCACCACCACATCGTCAAAGAGATCTTCGTTACTATTAGAACATCCCGTGACGGATATGACGAGGCAAGAGATCATGAAGTTGAAGTTTGAGTTGCAATCGTTGAAGCTCCACAACGAAAAGTTGTTGTCGTACATTGGATTCGAGTTGCAGAAACAAAAGAAGAACATCCGGAAACTTTCAAAGAAACAGTCGGCACGCACGTTAAAGGCGTTGAGCAGTGTCAGCAAGCAGATTGAGTATTCCGATGCCAAATTAATAGAACAGTCGAAGGACGAGTTGATCCATAAGAAACGGGTGTTGCGGTCGGTTTCGATCAACCCGATCTTGTCCAAGAGATACCTGTCGCCGCAAGTCGGAATTCTTAGCGGGATGTTCCCGCCGTTTGAGAATGAGCTCGGCGAGGACGAATATGGGTTTATGAACCATTTCGATACCCACAGCAAACGGATTTTTTCGAACGGCTTGAACGTGTACTTGAACTACGACGAGATCGACGACAAGGAGTGGGATGATTCCATCGAGTACGACAACAACGACCACCACGTGAAGAAGTACCGGTCGCAGGTGTTCCGGGCTTCGAAGCACCTCACCAGCGACGACGAAGCCGACGATTACGACGACGACAAGGCCGACACCGAAGAGATCTACGACGAGCTAGTCAACGAGGCCGATATCTCGAGCGATAGCATTTCGTCGGAAGAAGAAATCGGGATAATTAACCGGCTCAAGCATCTTGTGGTGGGCGCGAGCCGCACGGCGTCGTCGAGCAGCCGGCGCAAAAAGAAGGAGCAGCAACAGTTGGTCGACGACGGGTTAAAGCTCAAGTTTCTCACCATCACCCTTGGCATCATGATCATTGGCCTCAAGCTCTCGCACCAGCACCAACAGACGTAGTGTTATGAATAATGTACAACCTTTTATAATTACGGGTGGTAATTTGCAGCAATTGGGCGCGGGCGAAGGTGCGTCGGCCCACATGCAGGCACGCGGATTCCCCAATTGGGCCGCCGGCGCGCCTCGCACCCAAAAAAAAGTGGAACCACTCTCGAATTTTGCGCCCAAGACCAGTTGTTTTGTATAAATAGCGACGGAGACGGCATCGAAGTTTTGTTCGATAAGGTCAGGTCGCTGCGATTACTCCGTTTTAACCAGTACCGAAACATGGCGTTGAGAGATTACATGTATGCCAAGCACAGCAACGGCGACACCGACGCCCGCATCAACAAGGTGCCCACGGCAGTGGTGGTGCCCGGCCAGCGGCCGCCCCGCCTCCCCAAACAAGGGTGCCACGACGTCGAAGACACCGTGGTGTGCCAGAACTGTGCCGACTGCAAGGGTGACGTCAAGCCCAAGGTGACGGTGGAGGTGGATGTGCCCGAGCTCAACAAGAAGGTGGAGCAGTTGGACATTGCCGAGTCCGGATTTCGGGCGTCGTTTTAGCCCAACGGGCGGCGCCAACGGCTTTTTTTATAGTTCTAAATTACTGGGGAACATCGGTGACGGTTTTTAATACGTTTATTTCATGTAGTTTTCAATCGATGCTGGACCATGGACAACAAATGGTACAAGAATGTCAAGTAGGGAATGCCGTCGGTGTTGCCGTGGATTTCGCGGTACACCGCAAGCATGCTGCCGACGATGGCCTCGAGCTCGATGGGCCGGTGGTGGCGCGAGTCGACCAACATCGACGGCTGGTAGTTTTGTTTGGCGTCGTCGGCCTCGGTGAAGTCGATGATCTTGTCGATGTGGGCCTGCTCGAGGTA